>BCJO01000006.1:0-600000 GCA_001600335.1 Apiotrichum gracile
CTAACCCCCTAACCCCCTAACCCCTAACTTGCGGATGGTGCACGGGATGCACTTTACGCTGTCTGGGCCAAAGGCACACTCTCGACTGTCCCTCCTGCACTCGTCGCACGGCGGATTCTCCCACTTTGCCTGCTCGAGGCGCGTCAGGTTGGTCTGGCACTTGCCGCGGATCTCGGGGTTGATGGAAGCGTCGCAATGAGGGATAATGTCCTTGGCGACCCCGTCAAACTCGGGCTCGATGGAGGCCGTCACAGTTTTGCGTACAAGGCCGCCCTTTCGACCGTCCGTCTTGGTGATTGTAATCGTGCGTTTGTTGGCTCGTGCCGCGGGGGACGCTAGAAAGCCGGGGATGGGCTGGTAGACGGCCGGGGGGACTTTGCGATACGGCTGGGAGAGGTGGGGGTGGGGCCGAGGAGGCGGGGGACGCGCGGGGGGAGGGGGAGGGGGACCCATTTGCGCAGGCGGCTGTCGCTGTTGTTGCGCCTGCTGTTGGTGGTGCTGCTGCGCCTGTTGTTGTTGCTGTTGTGGCGCCTGCTGTTGCGCCTGCTGCTGAGGCGTCTGCTGCCGTTGATGCGCCTGAGCTTGGTGCTGCTGGTTCTGCCCCAGCGAGGCGCTCGGCAAACGCGCCCAGAACGCCCAGGAGCTCGTTTTCCAGGTCGAGGCCAAGATCAAAGAGTACGACGCGCTTGTCGCCGAGCTCCACCCCGAGGCGCTCGACAAGGAGGCTGCCGCGGTTGCCGGCGCCGTCCAGTCGTTCAACATCCCCAAGGAGCTCGCCCCCATCGCGCTGTACGTCAAAGAGTGCTACGCCGAGGCCAAGGGCAAGATGGAGGTGGCACGCGAGGCCATGGCCGCGCTGGAGGAGGCCGAGGGCACGCAGCGCAAGTGCACTGCCTGCCACCGCAACAACCTCCAGTGCGTCAAGACCAAGCGCGGCTGCGTCTACTGCGACCTCGGCGGCAACGAGTGCAGGATCCTTAACTCGAATCAGTACAGGAGTGCAAGATCCGTAACTAGACTATGCATCAGTACATGCACTACTGCTCGCGGAGGTGCTGGATGAGACGCGCGTTCTGGCCTTCGAGATACTCGCCTTGCTGCGAGGTTTTTGTTCAGCTGCGCCAGCGCGCCGCTCTTCACCGAGTGAAGCTCGGCCTGGGTCTGCACCGCGACGGTCTGGACGTGGGAGCTTGAGATCTTGTCGATGTTGCGGTCGCCCTCGAGCGCGCTGATCTTGGCGCGGCGCATCAGACAGATTGTGTTCATAATGTCGCGGTACTGCTTGGCGCTCAGGGTGACGTCGGACATGGCGAGTCGCGCATGCGCAGGGGAGTGAGCTGGAGGGGAGGAGCTGGCAACGCAGTCTCTTCACCGCCGCTACTGCTCGTCACACTTGCAGTCGTCGAGGCTCATTGACACGGCGTTGTTGCCGCCGTCGCGCGAGTGCAGCGCCAGCCCCTCAAGCGTCTGCAGGCCATGAACGCGCAGAGCGTGCCCCCAACGATAGTTGGGGCCGCTGCACTGCAGCACGAGGATGACGAACATTTCCACGAGCCGCAGGAGCTGTTTATGAACGACGTTGCAATACGAGCCGTCCATAAAGTCGGCGACGGCAGCGTCCTCCAGCACAGCGAAAGGGACAAGCACAAACGGCGCCACCTTTCCGCGGGTGGCGCAGTGATGGCGCCAGCGAATTATCAGAGCAGTTAACTCGCCACGTACCACTTGCCATCCAAGTACAGCAGGTACACCCCGGATGTGAACCACCGCGGCTTGTCACCCTTGGCCGTCTTGAGCGCGGGCGCCTGGCGCTGGCAGAGAACGTGCAGAGTGTGCTTCATGTACGGCAGCATCGAGTCGAACAAGAGATTCTCCAACTTGCTGTAGGGAAACCGCTTGAACAGCTTCTTCATGGACTTTGTGCGCGCGTGCTTCTTGGTCATCTTGAGTTCGGAAATCGAGAGGCGAAATGTGCGTACCTGGGGGGTAAAAGGACGCAGGGCGCGGCCGCGAGTGGGGTTGGAGATGGTTGTAGCCCGCGGATCAGTCTGAGGTACATCCGGTCCCAAGTGGTTGATGAACTTGCGGCGTCCAGTCCTTATGAAAGCGTTCAAACGCGGACGTTTAAAGCTGGACTCTTGATTCTGAGAGCGCGGAAGTTGTCGTTAGTCGTATGCAGAAAAAATACAATGGCGGCGTTGGCGGGTGCACTCGTGTGTCAATGAAGCCCGGCCGCATGTCAGAGAGATCTACCTCGCACATAATCGCTGTTGAAAGTGGACGATGGTTGCATTGAGAAATATATACTGAAAAACACCTTTTAAATACCAGCGCGGCGCGCGCGCTCTTGAGCTCGAGCCTTCTGTTTCAACAATCGCGGCGGCATTGGCCACGTTGTCTGCCGTTGTCGGGGATCGACGACGTTTGAAGCAGCATTGCGACTGCCTACATTGACGGAAGACCGCGCGGTGCTACTGATACCCAACGGCGATCAGACTTTATGATCCTCTCTGCCCCTGGCTGCGCCTCGCTTTAACGCCCTAAGGGCCATAGTTCGCTGCGTTCACTCTCCGGGCCTCCGAGCGGTGCGCGCAGCTAGATTGGAGTCCGTGGTCATCCAGTAGAGTTGAAATTACACCGCCACTCCTACTGTCAAAGCGCCACTTCCAATTCTCTACTACTTCGTCTGGCAGGAGGTATGTATGAGAACAGGACACTTTGACATTGTACCGCTGCCGAAGCCGTTGACGGTCATCCAGGCCGCCTCTATCTCTCAAGCATTGATATACAAGTAATTCCCAATGTTTGAGCGCTTGAGCCGTCCGGTTGACTGCAACAGCTTCGGCGAGATCAGTGGCCAGTTCTCATACATACCTTAGGGGAGTGTAGTGCCCCAAACACAATGTGCAGTTGGTCGATCCAGTCATGAGAGTCGGCAAAGGACTGCTCTGGTGATCGATCGGACTTGCGGCTCCTGCAAAGCTAGCTCGTCCAAGCAGGAGTACCTGGGGTAATCCAGTTGGCAATCTTCATCACGCTCCGATGCCTCCAAGACTTGGCGCCGATGAGCGCCAGACTGGTCCCGGGCACTGCAGTGATCGTGTCCTCGCCGGCGCGCTTGACGCTGAGCCCGTGGTGAGAACACACCGGCCGAGGTAAATGACGTGGGCGAGTAGGCCACGTCCATGATCCTCAACCGCAGGATCCACACTGCCGACGGACAAGTTGCGCCGAGACCGCCGTGGATCGCCCGCTGATTGTCCAAGCTCGGAGAGCAACAAATACACGTGTCATCTAGTATCTATGCTCCCAGCGCGGCCACTATCGCGAGCACGACCACGCCCACACCCACCGTCCCCAGCCTCCCTGCTCCGCTATCGACGACCGTAAACGACCCGCCGGTCATATTCTTCGGCGTCGTGCGGGCGATACCGTCTCGCGTGATGAACAGACGCTCCGTCTCGCTGTACTCGCATGCGAGACCGACGCCGTACGGGCCGTCGATCATTGTCTTTTCGCTAATGCAGTCGTAAAAGTCCTGTGCGGGGCCGTCGCCCTCGTCGACCAGACACATGGTGCGCTGCTTGTACCTGTCCATCTCGCCTTTGCAGCAGATGCGCGCCACGGCGTCGTCGCTGGACGCGCACACCTGGCTGCCCGAGGGTATGCCTGGCGGCCACTGCAGGTCTGGGAATGCTATCCCGGCCTTGTTGCTGATCGCTACCGGGTCCACCCAGGGGCTCGACTCGTCGGTGGTATCCGGCTCCTGCATGTTGGTGCGAATGTGGTGCGCCGCGGCTGGCGCGGCGGGTGCAAAGCGCGGAGCGAGGGCCATGATGTGTGATGCATTGCTCGTCGCGTCGACGGGTCTTATATACACTCGATCTCGGGGACATTGGGAAAGACCTGCACTGGATGGCACTGGCGCACTGGTTTCAAATGCAGAGCATCAGGGATAAGGTACGCCGTCACTCTCAACCCTCAATTACACGTCATACCATCACCCACTCATGTCCGACTATGGCGATATAGCCTACGACGACGAGCTCGAGAGCGCGATCCAGCGGATAGAGTCGGTGGACCCGGTGGCCGACATTGAGGACCTTGCGCCGCTGCAAGAGTTTCGCAAGCGGGGGTTTCTGAGCGTGTCGGATCTGGTCGCGACCGTGTGGTGCGAGGTGCAGTACGACTAGTGAGTGCAGCAACGACTCTTCTGACCCTAGCCGGCTCCGCACCCACCCGTACCTCCCCCCGGAGCAGCGCCCCGCGGTCATCAAGAGAAAGGGCGCCGAGATCCGCGTCGACAAGGCCAAAGAGGCCGAAAAGGAGCGGGTGCTGAAGCGCGGCCAGGTGAGAGAGTGTGTGTTGGGAGCTAATGTCAGCGAGTGCACGAAAAGCTCGAACGGGAAATCTTTCCGGACAAGATTAGCGTCGCGACGGTGTCTGCGGAGGATGCGTGGGGTCTGAGGTGAGTAGAATCCTGATTGCGCTGATGCAGACTGCTCACAATGATCTCGGCGATTGCTGTGCTCCTTGACGGGGGCAAGTGTCGCGAGATGCCCGTCGCGGGATTCGTCGGCGACATTGTTGTTTACGGCATTGTGGATGAGATTGTGAGATCGGAGAGCGGGCTGCGCATCTCCGACTCGAAGACGCGCGCGAATGGATCCATCCCGCGCGAGGAGGACTCGCTCGGCGGGCGGCTCCAGGTGATGCTCTACAAGGAGCTGCTCGATGCGCTCCTCGGCGTCACGCAGGACGAGTATTCGCTGCTCCCGACCGCGCACACCTCCGTGCTGTCGGCAGTGCTTGCGCGTCTGGATCTCGACACGTCCGCGCCATTCTCCGACGCCTTCAAAGCCGACGCCGCCAAGCTGGCAGCGGCAAATGGCCTCGAGGCGAGTATCAGCACCCTCGGCGACATGGTCAAGGTCTGGGAGTCGTACGTGGCGATGCTCGGCGCGGCCACCGCGACAGACGCCCCACTCCGCACAGACGACACGCTCGAGCTCGTCTACCGGCGGCGCCCCGAACGCAGCTCCAAGCGGCGGAAACCCGAGATCGCCATGGACGCGCCAACCGAGTCCGAGATCGCCGCAATGGACGACGACGCGCAGCTGCAGCTGGCTATCCGCATGAGCCTAGAGACAGCCTCGACTGCCTCTGCCGCCATCATCGGCACGACCCAGTTTCCGCACGACCGACGCCTTCTTGCAGAGCACCTTGATTCCGTGCTGGGATACTGGACCGGCACGCGCGAGCCGCAGGGCGTATCCCTGCGCGACGTGAAGCGCTGCGGGTGGTGCGAGTTTGAGCAGAGCTGCCAGTGGCGGTGAGTCTGTGCACGAAGAGCGCTAACCCCAGCGCCGCCAAGGCCGCCGAGGCGTGGAAAGAGTACCAAGCGCGCAGCCTCTAAACGACAGTGTATGTATCTAATAGCTTCTGACGCAGTTGCAGCTTCCAGCGGCGCTGGCACTGTCGTCGGCATGTGACGCGGCGTTGACGCCGGAGGTGGTGCAGTCGGTGCCGAGGCGGACGCGTTCCTACTCGTCATATTGGCAGCCGCAAGCTCGAGTCGGCATAGACACTCGTACTGGTCCTGGAGCGGCGTCGGGAACAAGAAAGGTGGCACCGGCGGGGCAGGCGTCTGGGCGACCTCACGGGTGAGACCAGAGGCCCTAGATAGAGTAGCCGGTCCTGCCGCAGAGAGATCTGGGGTGGGGGCGCAGTTCCAAACGGTGCTCGTGTAATCATGTACCGAGACGTCGCACTGCCAGGCACAAGTCGATCGAAGCGACCCTCGACTGTCTTGCCAGAAATAACAAGACTCATAGAGCTGAAACTGGAACCGTCACGAGTGACCGAAGCGCAGCCAGCAGTAAATGCAGTAGACCGTATGGTCGACTGGCACCTGTAGCCTGAGCTGGATGGTGCGCACGTCAAGCCGCCGATCAGTAAACACCATATAATATCATTCCTCAGTACACTACTTTCTACTTCTTGGTCGCGCGGATAAAGCAGCTCATGGCGGCGCCATCAATCGCCCTGAGCTGGTCGTCGGCATTGTCTGGCGTGTCGGCGCCGCAGACAATCTCGCGGGCGTCTTCAGACGAATACACGCGCGTGGTCTCAAACTCAATGTCGGTAAAGCCGGCCTTTGCGAGCTTGGCGGCATAGTCGTCCTTGACGAGGGCACCGGCAATGCAGCCAGCCCAGAGCTCGAGGTTGCGCTGGGTGGCAGGAGGGAGCGCACGCGAGAGGACAATGTCGCTCACGGCAAACTTGCCGCCCGAGCGGAGCACGCGGAACGCCTCGGCGAGGGTGGCGTCCTTGTCGGGCGAGAGGTTGATGACACAGTTGGAGATGATAACGTCGACCGAGGCGTCGGGAAGCGGAATGTTTTCAATGTGGCCCTTGAGAAACTCGACGTTGGGAATGTTGGCGGCGTTGCGGCGAGCGAGGTCGAGCATTTCATCGGTCATGTCGAGGCCGTACGCCTTGCCGGTAGGGCCGACGCGCTTGGCCGAGAGAATGACGTCGATTCCGCCGCCAGAGCCGAGATCCAAAACAACCTGGCCCTTTGTGAGGTTTGCGAGGGCAGTCGGGTTGCCGCAGCCAAACGACGCGAGCAGAGCGTCCGCCGGGACCTCGGCAGCCTCGGCATCATTGTAGAGGTCCTTGGTGATCGGGTCAATGCCGACGCCGAGCACAGTCGCTTTCGCGCCGCAGCACGACGGCTTGGTCGCGCCAGACGCGTCGCCAATCACCGCCGCGACCGCCGAGCCGTACATGTCGCGCACAACGTCGCGGGTGGAGGGAGTGGGTTTGCAGCAGCCTGGTGTTAGTGGTGAAGGAGATTGGACGCACTCATTGTGATGGTGGCGAGCACAACACTTTGAGCTCGCTGTTATATGACATGCGCGATAATCAAATTCAGGACTGATAATCAAATTCATCAAATTCACGGGCGATAATCAACGCGATAATCAAAATGACGCGGGGCTTGTCAAATTCAGGCTACGGTATACGGTTGCTCGCGCTCGCGATCACGCACTCGCGCTCGCCGCACGTGGCTCGCTGCGCTCGCCACTCGCTACTGCCTCGCCTCCGCCTGCACCGCCTTGGACAGCGGCAGCATGCGCATGCTCTCCGGGAGCGTGACCTTTTCCCAGTTCTTGTACTCTGAAAGGTCGCCGATAATTCCACTAACATAGCAGTGGTCGTCGTTGAGGGCCGGCGTCTTGGGGTCGTCCGTGCCGACCTGCATGCCCATGAGGTCCTCTGGGTCAATAATCTCAAAGCGGAGACCTGCGCGGCGAATGCGGCGGGCCACCTCGCGGATCATGCGCCGCGAGACCGTGTCGATGGAATAGACCGACCGCATGTCGAGCACAATGCCGTTGACCGACACGGACGCGTGCTCGGCGCTGCGGGCGTAGATGACACGCAGGACGCGCTCGGCGGCGGTAAAGTTGATGGTGCCCTGGACGGACAGGATGCCGACCATTGCGTGCTTGGCGTCCTTTTTTGGCGACTTTAGGATATAGTCGCGGCGAATGACACCGCGGGCGGGTTCCGGCGGCGTGCAAATGTGCAGGCCCATGTCGTCGCTCATGCGCTTGCACACCTTTACGCCGCGGACAGAGTTGCCGCTCTCGTTGAGGCGGGGGGAGAAAGTAGAGAGGCCGACCTGGCCGGGAAGAACGCCAAGGAGTCCGCCAGACACGCCAGATTTCGCAGGGAATCCGATATCCGCGACCCAGCCGCCCGCCTGGTTGTACATGCCGCAGGTGATCATGACGCTGAGCGTCTGGCGGACGACATCGCGGCGGACGACGCGGACTCCAGTGACCGGCTGTACTCCTCCATTGGCGAGCGTCGCGGCCATGAGCGCAAGGTCCCTGCAGGTGACCGCAATGGCACACTGGCGGGTGTATGTACGCACAAGCTCGTGCGGGTCCTGCTCAATGACATTATAGTTGCGGAGCATGCACGCAATGGCAGTGTTCCTGTACGCATTCTGGAATTCCGACTTGAACACGCCCTCGTCAATACCAAGCGTGCGGCCGGCAAAGGCGCTCAGGCCGTGGTGGATCCTGTCGAATCGCTGGTCCGGTGTGAGATCCTTTGGGCCGACAAGACTGTGCGTCGTAATGGCACCCGCGTTGATCATTGGGTTGAGCGGGTTGTGCGTCGAGCTATCCAGCGTCAACTCGTTGAACGCCTCTCCCGATGGCTCTACGCCAACACGCGTGCGCACGTGCTCAATGCCCCACTCCTCCAACGCGAGCGCATAGACAAACGCCTTGGAAATGGACTGGATGGAAAACTCGATATCCGTGTCGCCGGCCGAGTAGACAAACCCGTCCGAGGTCGAGAGACAGACGCCGAGATAGTCGGACGGAGCGTTGCGGAGCTCGGGGATATAGTCTGCATTGTTGCCAGAGTTGTCCGACCTGCACGCATCCAGCACCTTTTCGAGATAATCAGGAATCGGAGTCTTGAACGTTGCACCGGGAAACTTTGGCCCCGTAGAGCCAGAGCACGCTCCTACGCGGGTCTCGTGGTTTGGGTCGGACGGCGGGGCGGTCACAATGGATGATCCGCTGCGGTGAGACGAGTACAGAAGTAAGAACTTACACAGGCTTGACGCCGTCCAGCGACTTGCGCGACTTGTGGCCAAAGGCGTTGCAGTGGTCGACAGTTGCCATGATGGGGGATGTGGGGCTGGACATTTGTCGGACAAGGCGCTTGATATAAAGTGATCTTGATGCCGACGTCAACAGCATGATGGGAAGACAACGTCTGCAGGAGTGAGACAGTGTCGCTAATAAGTGGCGCGGATTGAATGGATGACGTCAGGGCGACGGAGACAGGCCGACGTTGAGAGGCATACTAGTCGTAGTGACAGTCGTCGGCGTGGAGCCGATGGAGGCGAGGAGCGTCCGAGGCGAGGAGCGTCCGAGTCGTCGCCGAGCCGTCCGAGTCGTCGGCGTGGAGCTGTCGGTGATCGACTGCGGACTAGCGCCAAGACAGGGCCGCACGTTTTCGGCGCACGTGGGTCCCACGCGACTCTGCTTACATAACCCTCCGAGTCCACCTCCGTTTCACTCGACGTTTCACGACACAATGTCTCCTCCTCTCTCTGCACCGCCATGTCCAACGTTCGCCACCGGTGGACGGACGAGCAGACGGTGCGCTTCTTTACGCTCCTCTACAGTCGCCGCGAATGGGGCAACATGCTGTTCCCCCGGCACGGCCACCGTCCGTCCAACGGCCAGTATGCGTTTAAATGGCAGGTCGAACGCGACGTCTGTGTCGCCGCCCTGGAGGAAGAGTCCGACTGGATACAGGACGCAATCGAGAGGCGCGTCGTCATCAAAGGACCCAATGGTCGTCTCCGCGCATGCAAACACCGGTGGACATCGCAAACTGGCCATCCCGTCAGCAGCCTGCTCACCAAGATTCGCCGCGAGATGAAACCCGACAAGCACGGCCGAAACGCGTACGCACTCGCGGGGGCAAGCTACGACACGCGCGAGCCAGCTGACCTGAGTCGAGATGTCCGAGGTGGGTGTGGACACGCCAGATGACCCGAATCGTGATGTCCGGAGGTGGTTCTGGGCTAATGTCAGAGTCGTTTATGAGCAAGTTTCCGTACTACTTTGAGCTCCGCAAGCTGCTCTTTGCCACGCAGGGGTACGGACCGCTGGGGCAGAACCACACAAAGAGGTTTAACCGGCCAAGAGCGCCGGCGGCAGCCCCGCCGCCCGCAATCCCACCCGCAGTCCCAGTCCCACCCGCACCCCTTCCGAGCGATACCTCTGCCATCTCCCCTCCCCCGACTGCCCCTCCAGCCGCACCCGATTCTGACTCTGAAATCGAGTTTATTTCGTTTTCGGGGCCGAGCACGCAGCCACGGAAACGCGGCATCTCCCTGCTCTCCGACAGCGATGTCGAGTTTGTCTCCGAGGGAGTGTATGAGTCTGGCCGCAAGAGACGATCAGTGCTCACTGGCACGTTTGTTCAGAGCGGCGCACCGGAGCAGGGCTGGGACAATGTCGACCTGTGGACTGTCGACGACGACGACACGCCGCGGCCACGCCGCGCCACGCGCCAGGAAGTAGACTATGCAGAGGACGAGTCCTCGTTGAGCGCCAGCCAGCGCCGCCACCGTGCAAACCTGGAGCGCCAGCGGCAAAAGGCAGAGCGACGACGCCTTGCACAGGAACTACAGCAGCAACGACAGCAGGAACGACTGCTTGAACTCGAGCGCTACCGGATCACCCTCGACGTCCCCCTCCCCTCTCCAGACGGGCGAATCCCCATGCCCACGCCCCGCCAACCTCTCTACCCTCTCCCCAGCATTGCCCTCGCCTCCTCACTTGACCTCTTCCCGCAACCTATCCGAAACGATCTCTTTCACGCCCGCACTTTAGCCGACCGCCGTGCCAGGTTTGAGCACTATGTTCGCGCCTTTCGCCACTTGTTTCTCGAAACAACATGGGCCCCGCCAGTGCCCCATTTCCTCCGCGGCTGGGTGATTGCCGCGGATGAGCACCGCGAGCCGGTTATCAAAGACATTATCGCGATTGCGCAAAAGTGCGGAGCGTGAAGTAGCTGCCCTGACACTTCTGACTCTAGCACAACCGCGCTCGTAAAGTACTCGGGCACCAGCCCGCTCATCGCCCTCCCCCCTCATGCGCACCACGCGCTGTCCATTCGCAAGTTTTACAACTCGAACAAGGACGTTTCCGACGGGGACAAGACGTATCAGCTGCCAAACCACGGCCGCGTCACAGACGTCAGCGGTCTGTCGGTCCTGGCGGTCGTCGACGCGGCGCTCGTGCGGATGATGCGAGCATAGAATTGTTGTAAATATGTAGCTGGTCTATGCCAACGCTTACGAGTTGGTCTAGTCTCAAGCGGTGCACTGTCTGTGTGGCGTCTCCGATGGAACCACCCTCGTCGCCACCGGTGCAGTGTGGCACTTACCACAGCACAGGTGGCACTTACCACAGCACAGGTGGCACTTACCACGCACAGGCGGACTTACCACACCATATAAAGCCCATTCAAGAGTCTGCAAGAACCCCAACCATCATGACACTCCACGCCTGCACCCAGCCGCCCTGCAACTATATTGTTGGCTCCGTCAACCCCCTCTACGGCACTGTCCAGTATACCGTCTACGACTATGTGCTCAACAACACTGCCGTCTATGCGTAAGTGCTCGTGAGAATCCACTGACGCCAGGTTCATGTCGCTCTTCCTAGTCCTCTTTGGTAGGTGTGAACGATACCTCTCTCACACTAACCCAGTCGTGACACTCCTCCAGGGCGTCTACTTTCAGACCTGGTGGACCCTCCCGACGCTCGTGTTTGGGATCGCCCGTAGGTGGAGTGGTTTTCCTTGCTGACAGTAGTGGAGGCCGCGGGGGTGGGTTGCTGTGCGTTCCGAGCTGATCACAGTGGGGCGGCCGCTTCTGGAGCATCAAATCTGCATTCTGGGACCCAAACACGGGCGGACGCTGGGATCTCAACGAGCGGGCGTTCACCATGCAGATCTGTCTGCTAATCTTTGCACCGGTATTCTTTTCCGCGTGCAACTACATTTACCTCCCGCGGCTCTTGGAGGCGACCGGCACCCGCTACAGCTCGGTGACGCCAAAGAGCATGGCGGGGGTGTTTATCGCGGGGGATATCGTCTGCATCGTGGTGCAGGGCTGGGGGGGCGGACTCGCCGGCGGCGGCGACGACCGCAGCATGTTCAAGGCCGGCATGATCGGTGAGTGCAAGCTCGTTCTCGCTGACAGTAGTCATGGGCGTCGGGATTGTCGCGCAGCGTAGGTTCAAGTACTGCCCCGCTGACAGCAGTGGTCCTCACCGTCGTCTTTTCCTTCCTCCTGGGCGAGTTTATATATCGCTACTTTTGGGACGAGCCGACGTACAAACAGTACAACCTCGTGGGGTGGCTAAAGTGCTGCTGCTGCTGCTGCCCCAGGAAGCGCCAGCACCTCGGCGAGCTGTGCGAAAAGGACACTCGCGTGGTGAGGTCCAATCTGGTCCGCAACGGGACGATCGTTCTAGTCTTCACGACCCTTCTTAATGTCGTCCGGTGAGTACTCTTAACATTTGAGTACTGATAACCTCGCTGACACCAGTGGCGTCTACCGCTGCGTAGAGATGCTCACCTTTACACCCGACGGCCGGCCCGGCCCTGCGTACCGTAACCAGAACCTCTTTATCGGCATGGACGGCGTGCTAATGGTGCGTCTACGCGCGTGTCATCTGACCCCAGCTCCTCTTCGTGGCCGCCTACACCGCATACCCGCCGGGATTTGTACTGGGCAGCCGTATCTTCTAGTCCTATGCAATGATCGTCTGTCGGCCGCCGGCACTGAAACACAACTGCAGCTGACAATACACTTTCGGACATCGGTATTCAACTCATTGATCACATGACAAGTGGTCGCTTTTGTGGTCGCTTACAGCCACATATAAACCAGCCGCGACATCAAGAGACAACCATGACAATGGAATCTCCCCACCTTCAACTACTTGGCACCCTCGCCACCTCCCACCCCGTTCTCCTCTACGCTGCCGGCGGCCTCCTCGCTCACCAGTATTTCAAGCGCTGGGAGCCCGACTCGATCAGCTATGCGCAGTTTATGCTCTTCCTCGGGGCTGTGACGCTCTTCCGCTACGGCCTAATCTTCACCCTCCAAGCGATCACTCTCTTCAACGCTTCCCAGCTGCTTTCTATTGTCGCGTATCGGCTCTCCCCCTGGCACCCGCTCGCACGGTTCCCCGGCCCCGCCGCCGCCAAGGTGTCCAAACTCTACTGGTGGCGCGAAGCAAAGCACGGACAGACTGGCTACAAACAAGCCGCCCTGCACAAGCTCTACAACGCGGACGTGATCCGCATCGGCCCCAACTGGCTCAGCGTGCGGTCCGCGGACGCGATCCAGACAATCTACGGCGGGTCCCTAGTCGGCAGCAAGGCGCCGTGGACCAAGAGCGACTGGTACGAGGGCGCGGTCCGGGGCTCGACCCGGATCAGCATGCACCAGGAGATTGACCTCCGTCGGCACGCCAGACGGCGCAAGATCTGGGACCACGGATTCAGCGGCAAGGCGCTGAGCGACTATAAACCCGAGATTCTCGAGTTTTGCGACAAGCTGATCCGCAACGTCTCCAACGCGGACACGGTCGACATGAACCTGCAGTCGAGGTACTTTAGCTTTGACGTCATGGGCGTGCTCGGATTTGGCGAGTCGTTTGGGATGCTCGACGCGGGACAAAAGCACTTTTTCGTGTCAACCCTCGAGACGGCAATGCAGACGCTCATTCCGTTCCACGAGCTGTCGTGGATTCGCATCCTCGTGCGAAAGGTTTTGCCGCTCCCGGAGAAACTCAAGCGGTTTGAAAAGCAGAATATCGAGCGGTTTGAGCGGCGTCTGGCCCGGGGGTCCGCGCGCAAGGACCTGTTCACCTATCTCCTCGGCGAAGAGGGCGACCCGGAAAAGCTCACGCGGCGGGAGCTGATCGCCGACACGGGGCTGATCGTGGTCGCAGGGTCGGACACGACGAGCAGTCTGCTGACGTGGTTTTGGTACTATAATACGGCAAACCCGCAGTCGTATGCCGCTCTCCGCGCCGAGCTCTCCGAGTTGTCCGAGGACGAGCGCACGGATTCTGCCGTCCTCGCCAAGCTGCCGTATCTAAACGCGGCTATCAATGAAACTATGCGCATGCAGCCGGCAGTCCCCGGCGGCCTGCGACGTCTCGTCCCCGCAGATGGCGCCGTCATCGCCGGCCACTTTGTCCCGCCCGGTACCACCGTCAGCGTCCCAGGCTACGCCATCCAGCACGACCCTCGGTTCTGGGGCGACGACTGCGACGTGTACCGCCCAGAGCGCTGGCTCGAGCCAGGCCTCAAGAACGCCTACCTCCCGTTTAGCTTTGGCACGAGGGCGTGCCCGGGAAAGGCGCTGGCGCTGCTGGAAGCGCGGCTCGCCGTCACCGGTCTTGCAACCCGGTTCACGTTCAAGTTCCAGCAAGGCTTTAGTCAGTCCGAGTTTGAAGCCGGGGTGAGGGACCACTTTACCATCCAGAGCATGCCCCTCCCGCTCGTTCCCATATCATCTCCCTGTTGATGCATATAAGCTGTATTATAAAGCTGTGCGACCGCGCGTCTCCACTGGGAGGAACGCCATGACCACGGCGGTGGCTACAAAGATGGCGGCAGAGGCGTATACCGGCCCGTTGGGTGTGTCCGCGGCCTTGGAGTAGACTGCAATGATGGGCGCAAACAGTCCAGTGATTCGCGACGCGGCGGCGCAGATCGCGTCGCCTGTGCCCCGCGACGGCGTGGGGAACAGCTCGGGCGCGTACCCGTAGAGTACTCCGTCTGCGGTCAGACGAGCTTTAGTTGCACTCACAAAAAGCATTCTCAAAGAACGCCGCAATGGATGTCAACGCATTGACCTGCACCTGCGTCTTTGCCTGCGTGAGAGCAAACAGGAACACACCCGCCAGGAGGGTGAATATCGCCATGGCGAGCTTTCTTCCCGTGCGCGACCAGTCGACCAGAATGGCCGCGAGAATCGAGCCCGGGATTCCGCACGCCGCCTGGTAGGTGTACGACGCGTAGGTATCGTCGAGATTCATATTACCAATCTCCTTGTTCTTGGTCGCAAGATACGTGCCGAGGAACCCATTGTACAGCGGGTACGCCAGTCCGAGCGAGGCGTAGCAAAAGGTAATCAGAACAGTCGAGAGCGCCAGGCGGCGGGTCGCAAACAGCGCCGTGAGATGCGACCAGCTGAGATTCTCAAACGAATCCTTGAACAGCTCCCAGGACAAAAACTTTGTATCATGACGAACCGCCTTTTCCTCGAGGTACGGCGCGGCTGCCCGCTCGAGATCCTTGACGCTAAGCTCCACGGTCACTCCGTTGCGCTTGGCAATGTTGTGAATCACCTCGACCGCGTCGGCATCCCGCCCAATCGACGCGAGAAACTTTGGCGACTCGTACACTGGCATGACAAAGAAGCGCAGCGCCCAGAGAAAGATCATCATCGCGCCGAGGGTATAGTACGTGTATCTCCACCCCATGTTGTCCTCCTTGCGACAAAACGTGCCCGCCGCGGGCGTCGCACACCCCCAGCGGTGCAAAAACCCCCACGCGATCAGCGACGCCACCACCTGGCCGACCGCCCACCACACGGACAGCAGCGTCAGCAGAAACTGCTTGTTCCCGGGGAGAAACTCGAGGAACAGGGTGCCGTCTACCGGCATGTTGCCGCCGACGCCGAAACCCGTCATGGCGATCATGGCGCAAAACGTCACAAAGTTGTTGGCTCCGCCGGCGGCAATGCCAAAAATGCCCGAGATGACCAGCGTGCAGTTCCACGCGATCCGGCGGCTATAGTCAGACATACTCTAGTCGCACACTCACCCGACAATGTCGCACGACGCGCCCCAGAAGATGGACCCGACAATCAGGCCGGCATACAGCGCAAGCGTGGCGAGACGCACGTCGGGGTACCCCCGCCACTCGTTTGCCACCGCCGGCATGATGATCGCAATGCCCTGGAGCCCTGGGGTCAGCGCCGCAGCACACGCACGTACAAATATTGTCCGCAAACCAGCCAAAGCCGCCAGAAACAAACAGCTCGTACTGGTACCGGCCCATGCCAATGTCCGCCAGTGCGCGGTTGAGGATCTCGACCTTTGCGAGGAACGCCGGCTTGATGCCCTCGTGCTGGGCGCGCAGCGTCGTCTCGGATACGAGCGACTCGGCGTCGTGCTTCTCTGCCATTGTGAGTGAGTGAAGTGCATCGAGTGGAGTGCTCGAGTGAAGTGCATCGAGTGCTCGAGTGCTCGAGTGCTCGAATACATCTTTGGAACGTGCTAAAGTGGGCCTCTACGATTGGCTCGCGCCGCGCGTGGAGCATCGATTTCACATAATTCATCTACTTGCTACAAGTGCTGGGGGCCTGGGCGGCGAGGATGGTGTCGAGCTGCTGGACCGCGGGAGCGAGCTCCCAGGTGCTGCCCTGCTTTGGCGCTTCCAGCTTGCCGAGAGACGCCTCGGCGTCTGCCATGCCGAGGTCGGCGGCATAGTTTACGATATCAAACGCGGCAAAGCGGGGGAACGGCACTGCAGTCTTCTTCCACGGCCACTGTGCGTCGCCAGTCGCATATGGCAACAGGTACCTGACGGCGTTTTGGATCGACTGGCCGGCGGGACCAGTGTAGCCCCAGAGGTCGACATTGACGCCCCGGAGGCGACCAATAGCGACCATGCGGAGGTAGGCGACGAGCGAAAAGCACGAATAGTGGAATGACGTTTCGCGAACAAGCTCGAGCGGCTGGGACCCGTTTGACGCGATAGAATTGTCGATACGGGCCTTTTGCTTTTCGAGGTACCGCCTAGCCGTCTGCTTGTCGCCGAGCCACGACGACAATGCCGCAATCTGCATGGCCGCAAACGCCCCGTGATTGTTCTTGGCCGCCAGCTCGGTCTTTCCAAACTCGCTGTCCGTGAGCCATCCGAGAAACTCGACGTTCCACTGCTTGAACGCGTCGGCGCGCGGCTTGTCCCACGCGCCGTCGGATACCGAACTGAGCAGACCCACGGCGTCAATCACATCCGTATACTGCTGCGAAAAGTCGATAATGCCAATCGCGCGGCCAGTGTTCTGGCACGGGATAATCTGCGCGTGCTCGAGGTTTGGGTTCATGCGCGTGTCTGGGTTGATAAACCACGTCTCGAGTATAGAGGCCGCCTTTTGGCGGTACTCGGGCTTGTCCGTGTACCACCACGCGAGGGCGAGGAGGTATGTCGAGGACATCATGGCGGCGCCGTCGCGGCGGTCCGTGTACTGGTCCACCTCGGGGTTTCGGCACCCGTCGCGCTGCACATACTTGCACTCCTCGCCCTCTACGCGCCACCAGTACGGCGCCTGCGAGGCATAGTCGTGTCTCCCGTCAGCGAGGACATGCAACCACTCACTTGTTCCCACCAGGGACCTCCTTGGTCTTGTTCGTCACCGTCCACGGGCCTTGGTCGACGTACGCGTCCGCCTGGGCGATGAGGGAGCCGAGCTCGGTGCTAAGCTCGCCGCGTGCGACGTCTGACGCCGTGTCGACCATGCGCTTGGCATCGAGGACGACGGTGTTGGGTGTCTTTCGGCGCGGCTTGCACTTGTTGGGTGCTGCCACGGCAGAGACGGCGATTAAGAGTACAAGGAGGAGCGAGCGCATGGCGATTGTGGGGATAGCATGCTCGTCGTGGGGATATATATATACCTCTGGTGGCTGGCCATGTTAAGGTTGCCAAACATCGCTGGCACCGCTGCATGAGGGCGGGGAGGCGCGTCGCGGCGATTGCTGGAGGTTTCGTGTTTCCGACGTGTTAGAGTTGCGATCCGTGCCGACGCTCTGGAACCGCCAGCGCCGCGCCCACCCAAATTAAACTCTGTACTCTTCACCTCTCTCCACTCGCGATGACGACCCGCCGCAGTGAGTTTAAAGCTGTCCTGTTCCTGACTCTAGTGGGGCTGCACGAGCGGTTCTGCCAACTCACTGGCCGATCATCCTTCACGTCGCGTCGTACACCAAGACGACGCTTCCCACGCGCAAGTTTCTCAATGACCGCGTCGACGACTTGCAGGCACGGCTTCCCATGCTTCATGCGCGGCTGGCGGATACCCAGACCGCCCCGGGTATACTCCAGGCCAGCGAGCGCGATTGTGCGGACGCGACCTTTTCAGATGGAGTCTTGGAGGCAGATGGAGTCTTGGAGGTGTACCAGACAGAGGTCGATCGCGCAGAGGCGCTCGACTATGCGCACCTCCCCATGTGGTCCATTACGCGCGCTACCGGCGACTGCGACCGGGCGTACCTCGTCCTCGCGTTCAACCACGTGATTACAGACGGCCGCGGGTCGTCGCTGATGCTCCGCGCGATTACCGCCGATAACATTGACTATATCGAGCACGAGAGCTGGGAGTCGCCGACGCGCATGGACGACACTGTCCGCTCCGCTTTCTGCTTCATTCCGCGAGCTCGTCTTTACCAAGCTGCCGCACTGTATCCAGAGACCGTTCACGTCCGACGACCCGTGGCCAGCCGCCGCAATGGCCGCCTCGCCGCTGACCGCGCCGTCAAAGCTGACCATGGTGTCACTCGACCCCGGCACTGTCTAAGACCTCTGGCAGCGCACGGCATAAACACCCTCCACCCGCTGCTTAAGACTGCCTATGTTGCCGCAATGTAGAGTCTAGCGCGCCGCTTCCCGCACCCCCCGGAGCGCAGGACAGAACTCGGCCACGCCGCCATTACCCACAACTATGTCACCGAGACCGAATGGGCCGTGACCCTCACTGGCAACGAGGCCTTCTGGGACATTGCCAGACAAGTGGCCGACAGAATCTCCTCACCCAGAGGCGTGAAACAAGGCCGCATGCTGAAAGGACTCCTTGCACACATTCCCGACCCCAAGGTGGACCCCACAACCCCCCGCTTCGACCCCAGGAAACCAACCGGCTGGGAAGACTACTTTGTCCGCCGCGCCAGCACCCGACGCCGTACCGCGAATCGCTCTGCGTCTCCAACCTCGGCCTTCCCAAAGGTGCAACCGACCTCATGTGGGGCCAAACGTCCTCGCCGTTTAGCTCCCTACATGGTCAACGTTATCGGGCACGAAAACGGCGTCCGCATGACGTCGTCGTTCAAGAGGGGTCCGTCACGGACGTCGCGACCACGCTGCGGCTGCAGGAGGTGTTCCACAGGGTGGTCGACAAAATGTGCACCGCAGACGGCACGATTGATGAGATTGCCATGTAGACTGATGTTGGCGTTGGTAATGTACGCTCCCTGCGAGATGCAGTTGTCGATGATCCACTTGACGCGTTGTGGCATGGATCGAGCCGCCAGTCGTCAATGTAGAAAGTAATCTGTCCATTGACCTCGGGAGTCCGTCGTTGTACTTATAGGGTCGGCGCAAAGGCGCCGGCAGTGATCGGCTCCCGTACCGTCCAGCTCGCGGGGCATGGACATTGTAGTTCTCAATGCCGAGTCTGCCTCAGCTCTTCGCACCCAACGAGTCTCCCAGCTTATCATGCGCAATGTCACCCTCCAGCGGCATTCCACTGACCCCGCGACCACACAAACGGGCCCCGCGTCCATTGCGGAGCAACACGGGGGGGGTCAGCAGCAAGATCGGCGCCAATGTCTGTCTTGCGGCCCCCGCACCGGCGATTGCGGTCTATTTCGTCGGATACTTTTGTTGTCGGGCATTTCCAGCATTCTATATAAGACAGCGTGTCTTTCCCACTCTTGAGGCCAGCAGCACCTCGACTCGAGTGCAGCTTCTTGACACCGCATAAAGACCTCTTCCTATATATACTCCATACACTGCCGGCTGTGTCGGAAATGTGCATCCCCAACACGCGATTCACCTCCGCTCACACCACTCACAGCATACTGTTTCACCACCTCGCTGCACACCAGCTGTTCCACGCGATCCACGCTGACATGACCCGCACCAGGCGGGGAGGAAGCTCAACAGGCTAGCCCCCAGGAAGCAAGACCAACAGGCTAACGACAGCCTGTTGATCGGCGTAGAGTTTGCACAAGGCACGGTTGGGGCGGCCTGTCCCAGGCGTTCCGAAATCTCTCCGTCACCCAAAAGTAGAGCGAAAATGCCCCGCAGACGTGCGAGAATGCCCCGCAGCCCGGATCGAGAGCGATGTGGCTGAGGCAAGTAGTGGGTCGGGCCGTATTGGATACCCCGCCGGGGCGCCTCCACTGAAGCGTCACTCGCATGGAAACATCGATGCAAGTCCCTCTCGATAAAGTGCCTCTCGATACAAAAGAGATGGTGCCAAGAGGTGGCATCCCAAAACTCCCACCATGCCTGACCCTCACAACACCAAGCCCGCGGCGATCAACTACGTCGCGGCCATCTTTGCCGCCACCGGATCGTTCCTCTTTGGCTACGATTCTGGTAAGAAATACACGCTTCAAAGCTGACGGCAGGAATTATCGGGTCGGTCATCTCCCCCGCATACGACCAGTTCCATGAGTACTTTGACAATCCGTCTGAGAATGTGACCGGCGCGGTCGTGTCCGTCTTTGCTGGTGGCGCATTTTGTACGTACAGAAAGTGTGCTCGCTGACCGCAGTCGGAGCGCTGCTCGCGGGCCAGACGGCCGACCGCATCGGTCGCAAGCGTACCATCCAGGTCGGCGCTTTGATTGCCATCATTGGTGAGAAACACTTCCCACTCCGCTGACACTAGGCTGCGCGATCCAAACCGGCGCCGTCCACATTGCCATGCTCATTGTCGGCCGCTTCATTGCGGGCATCTCCATTGGCGTGCTCAGTATGATTGTCCCCGTGTACCAGGCCGAAATCTCCCCGCCTCACGCCCGTGGTCTAATGTCCGGCTGGACACAGCTCATGATCGTGTGGGGCTTTTTTGTCGCCAACTGGGTCGGCTACGGATGCCAGTTCCTTGCAAACTCTGGGCAGTGGCGCATCCCCCTGGCCATCCAGATTGTCCCCGCCATTGCGCTCCTCGGCGGCATGTTTGTGCTGCCCTACTCGCCCCGTTGGCTCGCCAAGCAGAACCGCCTCGACGAGGCCAAGGCCACCTTGATGCGTCTCCACGGCGGCGCAAAGTCGGCCAACACTGCCATGGTCGAGGAGGAGTTTGAGGAGATGCTCGCCCAGATTGCCTGGGAGCGCGAAAACGTTGCTACCGATTTCAAGGTCTTGTTCGCCGACCGCGCTTCGATCCACCGCACTCTGTGTGGCTGCCTCATCCAGTCCATGTGCCAGTGGACCGGTGTCAACGTTAACAACTACTTTGGCCCGACCATTTACTCGGCCCTCGGATTCACAGGCCACACGACTCTGATGATCAACGGTATTTCCGGCGCGTGGCAGGTGGTTGTCGTCTGGGTGTTTATCCAGTTTATCGTCGACCGCATCGGCCGCCGCAAGCCGCTCATCATCGGTCCCATTCTCATGGCCGCGTTCCTCGCCTGGCAGGCTGGCATTGCCTCGCGCTTTGCCAACCCAAACTACAAGAACGAGGGCGTCGGTATCGCCGGTCTCCTCTCCATGTTCCTCTTCTCGGGCGCGTTCTCGGCGTCGTTTGGCCCAGTGTCCTGGATCTACCAGTCGGAAATCTTCCCCATGAACCAGCGTGCGCTCGGCACCGCCGTCTCCACCGCCGCCAACTGGCTCAACAATGTCATTATCGGCCAGATCACGCCCTATGGCTTTAAAACCCTCGGCTGGAAGTACTTTTTCGTCTTTGTCGCCACAAACGTGTCCAACGCCATCATCTCATTCTTCCTCTTCCCCGAGACAAAGGGCAAGACGCTCGAGGAGATTGGTCTCATCTTTGGAGACACCAATGTCAGGACCTACCAGAGCAGCGACGGCGAGGAGAAGGAGAAGACTTCGTACCACCCGTAGGGTTGATATTATGAATATGAGATTACTGGAAAGGAGCTCGCGGTCTCTTGCAACAGAATGCGCCCTCTGCTCACGGCCGTATGTCCTCATTACTCGATCCCGTCACCGCGGACACCTGTTGTCGTAAGCTCCATCGCGAGTGCTTCTCGCGCTTCAGCTCGCCTTTCACCCGACGCTGCGGCATGCTCGCAATCGTGTCGCATTACTACTGTTACACGGAATCATATTACACTAATCAAAGCCCTTTCCACGCCACTGCATGTCAGCAACAGCACACTGTCCTTACTCACCCTTCCAGCGAGACCGTGGTACACGACCTTTGTCGTGTCACAAAACCAGTCGTGCCAGCCGTGGCCCCACAGCCACGGGTTTTCGCGGTACTCTGCGTTCCAGATGGACAGCTGTCGCAAGGGATACTTCCACGACAGGAACGACTCTTCCGGGAGGATCCTGGCATTAGCAAAGCTAACAGGTCTACTCACAAGACATCGCCGACTCGCACTGGCCGTGTAATGCGGCGAAGCTGCTCCGGTCGGACGCCAAAGTTGACGAGCAGATACCGGAACAGCGAGTCAGAGTATGGCCCGGGCCCTGTCAGGTCGAGCGCGCCCTTGTGCCCGTGCGAAAAGTCGGCAGAGTAGACGAGCTCGCGGACAGTCTCCATCGTGTCGACAAACACCGGGTGGTGCGGCTTGGACTAATGTCAGTGGCGAGACTGCAGGACTACTCACGACAAGAATGTACTGCGTAAACTGGAGGGAGCGGCCGCACGGGTCGATAAACAGCCTCGCCAGTTGGATTATCCACATGCGCCATTTGCTCGGCGTAAACGCAAACGAAATGTCGCACTCGACCGAGGTGACCATGTTGATGCCAGAAAGAAGGGTGCCGTCCGTCTTGCCGTGGAGGAGCTCGCGCATCTCCTCAATCTCCAGAGGCACAATCGACGGCGCGCCGACGCCCCAGACAAACGGATGCGAGAGGGGCTAATGTCAATACCCATTTACTAGTGAGCGTATATCATTTACTCACAGCTGCGTCAGAGTCGGAATAGATGCCGCCCTCGAACAGCATGGCAAGGTAGCTGCCGTCAGTTGACGCTCTTCAGATGACACTCCCACTCACCGGTACGAGTCTGCGCGCAGCACCGGAGACGGAATGGTATGAAGCTTTGCCCAAAAGTCTGCCCACACGCCTGTCGTCCCCACCCACTGGGCCACCTTGCGGTCCATTTCATTGTCGTCGGCGACGGACAGGTTCCACTTGTGGGGCGGCGGCTCGGGAAAGTCAGGGAGATTCAACGACTGGTTGAGCAAGCCCCACATGGCAAACTGCGGGGGCAGCTTGTTCCAGCCGTTCTTGTCCGTGGAAAAGATCTGGTACGGAAACGAGTGTGTCTCCTGCCAGCTCTCGGTCGCGTTAAACGTTGTCAACGCGTCCTGGATACGGTTGGCGTACGTCTGGATTTCGGGCGTAAACGAGGGGTTGCCACCGGTGCGGAGCGGGGCTTTCAGGTCCTTGGCCATGGCGTCGCTGTTGAAGCCGCCCTCTTGCAAGAGGCGCATCTTGGAGGTCTCGAGGTGCTGCGCAATGACGGCCGGGCTGGCATCCTGGAGCTCGACGAGGTCGACTTCGGGTATCAAACGATGTGTTGGTCGCGGGTGAGGGTATCCCGGCTCGTGTTGAGAGACGAGGAGAATGAGCACTAGAAGGCCGATGCAGACGCTGATGGCGATCTTGCTCCGTGTCGTGGATAGTATCCGGTTTGGGCGGGACCACCCGAGCGCGGTGTACGAGTAGGGGTACCCCGGCATGCTAGCGGAGGGAGGGGGGCCCGGGGGGGGGGGGGGGGGGGGGGGGGGGGGGGGAGTATGGGTGTGGTCGTGGGAGCAGTCGCCGTCGTTGGATAGAGAGAGAACGACAAGAGAGTGTTTTGTTTACAAAAAGAGAGACAGCACGACGGCGAGAATGAGGCGAGAGTGAAAGTGAGAGTGAGAGAGTGAAACGAGCAGTGGAATGCAACAGCGGACAGTTGAACGTGTTTGACCAGCCAGCGAGCTCGTGGCTAAACCTAGGGCTAAACCTGACTGCTCGCTGCGTGCTGCATGCTACTGGGCAGTGCAGTGGACGCTGGGCGCTGGGCTATTGTTGCCTCTGTTGCGTTGCTGTGCAAGCAAGTGCACAGTCCTCGTTCCTTTTTTGTATTAGTGTTAGGATTTGAATTAGCCACCACGCGGGGTATTCCATTTCTATTTAATATTCACCCTAATTGCTCGTTTTGTATTCTAATCCACGGGTTCCCGCATTGTCAGGGTCCAGATCCTATCCCAGGCGGAGGGAGAACACCCAGGTCCCTGAGTTTAAATTTGGGGGTAAAAATTATGGCAGCATCTCTTCTATATTCGATCTGGGTGCACCGCATGGACGCATGGCACAATGATGCCTGATAAGAGATCTCGTTCACGTTCACGTGACTATTGTTCTGATTCCGCCCCACTTGGCAATCTGTACGTAATACCACCGCCGTCGAGCTCGACGCGTGGCCACGTGCGCTCATTGATTTCTTTTTGATTTATCGTTATTTATTCGCGACTTTTCTATTAATTATATGCATACGGCGACGCGCGACTCGATGGCATGCGCAGGCCTGACCCGCCGAGCTCTCCGCGACGCGTCTCTCGCGTTCTCAGGCCACCCTAATCAGTGCCCTAATCAGTGTTGACTAGAGGGAGAGTCCAGGTTGTCATAGAACAGCAGTCGTCTCGACTGTTCATCATGCCACTTGCCCTGGTCATTCTTGTAGCTGGGGCGTGCAAGTGTTCGTACTTGCCCACGCCCCGGACAATCACACTGTGCTACTCATGCATGCTGAGCGTTCAAACCTGTCGACAGTTCGACCAATCACTGACAACAATAGGCTGCATGGCAAGGCGTACAGCTCACCGCCACGACGCACGCTTACTTCTGCACTCGTGCATTCAACCGCTACAACTTCTACCCTACTATCTTCTATCCATACACTCCCTACACTCCACACCCTACAACTGGTACCGGAACTCGGCATTCCCCTCAATGACCGCCTTGCCAGCGTCGGCCTGCCTGTTGCGCCAGGCAAAGAAGAGACGGAGACCGACAACGGCCAAGATCATAAACACGTTCAGGCCAATGGTCGCCCAGATGCCGGTCGGGTAGCCTGCCTTGGCCTCCTTGTCCATGAACAGGGTGCTGGCCAGGATTCCACCGACGCCGCCCCAGGCGACACAAATGGCCGACGTGTAGCCGCGCTTGGACTGCGTTCGGATCGAGCACTGGGCCCACGAGAGGATCAGTCCGACGTTGGCGTTGCACCCGCCGACGGCGAGGAACGTGCCGACGTAGCGCGCAACCTTGGACGAGGCAGGGAGCTGCGAGTACATGCACGTGCCGACAATGAGCTGCACACAGCCAGACACGAGCACCCACGAGCGGCAGCCCTTCCACTTGTCGGCAATGTAGGCGTGCGAGACGGCGGGAATGACCGCCCAGACGTACGGGGGCGCAAGCAGCACCTGGCTCATGGTCTCGTCGTAGCCCATTGACTTTAGAATGCGGGGAAGAAAGTATGCCATCGAGTAGCTGCCGAGGGTCGAGACGCAAAAGAAGAGCGAAAAGAGCCAGATTTTGGGCTCGAGGAGGTAGGAGATGAATTTTGACCTTGTCATCGGGTCGACCTCCGAGTCGCCACGGTCGCGGTGGATGCGCAGCTGGACCATGTCGCGTTGTTCTTCCGTCAAAAAGGTGGCGCGATCGGGGAAATCGACAATCAAGAGGTAGCCGATGCCCGCGATAATCACGGTGAGGATACCCTCGATGATAAAGATCCAGCGCCAGCCAGAGAACCCGGCAGTGCCGTGCATCATCGAGATGCCGTATCCGAGCAGGTTGCCCAGGCCGCCGACGGCAATCGACGTAATGTAAAAGACTGCGCTCCTGCGGGCCATTTCCCTCCTCGGGTACCAGCATGCGATCAAGTATGCCGCGCCGGGAAACAGACACGACTCGAACATGCCCAGCAGAGCGCGCATCCCGGCCATGGCGGACCAGTTGTTGGAGAAACCCATGCCGATGGTCACGCAGCCCCAGAGGAACGTCGCCGAGCCGAGCCAAAGCTTGGGTCCAAACTTTCGCAGGCCAATTTGGGCTGCCGTCAGTGGAGACATTGTTCTGCTACTCACAAGGAAGCTCAAAGATAATGTAGGGGATAAAGAACATGAGGGTGATGATATTGTAGCGGTTGGACCCCAGCTCGAGCTCCTTTTGGAGGGCCTCGCCGTTGGCGGCGCGGGCGAGGGACACGTTTTTGCGATCAATCGACGAGATGCAGTACATTGCAATCAGAGGGGGGATCAGGCGATAGTCAATCTTGCGGGTCGTCGACTTTACGACGGCAGGCTCAAAGCCATGGTCAATGTCGTCGGTCGCCGCCTGGTACGTGTCCCGCCCCTTTTCCGCCGAGCCTTCCGACGACTGGTACTCGATGCAGGCCGTCTCTGCCTTTTCGTTGAGTGATTCGTGCTTTAGCGACATGTTGCTTGGTGAGAAGAGTATGCTTTGCAGCTTGTTTATGTATGCATCTGCGCTTTCCGAACCCCGTCGTGATGTATACTGTGCCGCTGGATGCCACATTGAATGTGGTGATTGATATGTGGAGATAACCTTGTGACGACAGCCAAGATGTGGGGGAGGCTTAATCCTGTGGCTGGGGCACCCCGATAGCGCGGCTTGGCAGGTCCATTTGTGGGCAGGGCCCTGTGCAGGTGGGCCATGCGCCGCACCTTACTGGACAGCGGGGTGGAGAGCGGCTATCACGTGTGCCACAGGCGGCCTCTACCGTAATCTCGCCCAGGCTCGGTGAATTGTTCTGACCCACTATCGGAGCGGCCCCAGTCTGTGCGGGTCCAGGCAACCTCACAGAGTCAACTCACTGCCCACCGCTTGACGACCGCTGGTGATATCCAAGCCACTGTGCCTGCCCACTGGGCGGCCCACTATGCGGTCCAGCTCGGTGTTGATCATCACCAACGCCGCAAACCCGACGCCAATCCCGTCTGCAACCAATACTGGAATCCAGGGCAGGCGGCTTCTCAACCTTCTGAACCCGGTCGATGGGAATCGGGGTAGTAGCCAAGATCAGTAGCTCAAGATCGGGGGCTTTGTAGTAGCTCAAGATGTATTGTTGCCACCGCGGTGGACGGAACTGCGATCGAGTGCAATGTGGAGTAAACCTCGGTTGTGCTCTGCGCTTGGTGGCATACAGAAGAGCTACAGAGCAGTGCGCGCAGAGCTACAGAGTTGTGCCGCCACGTGGCACGGCTAGAGCTCCGCCCCGCTCGCGCGGCTCGCGCGGCTCGGCTTGTTGCTTTCTCCGCTCGGTCTTGCTTTACCCCGTCAGGTCCGTCAGGTCCGGACTGACCACGCTGCACGCTGTTCATTCCCCACGCAGACTCACTTCCGACTGCATGCTCTCATGGTACAAACTCTTTAATTACAACTACTGGGACGCGGGGGGGAGGCTGTGGTGACGGGTAATGTTCTGCCACATTTCTTTCAAGTACTCGGGCTGGCGGTTGGTCCTGAAATCGTTAGCTCTACCTTTCACACCGACTCACTCCATGGCCCACTTTGTGGGGTTTATCGGGAGGTATGTCTCGATGAGAATAATCATGGCACCCTCCAAGACACGGATGGCGCCTGTGGGCGCAGCGTTCGAGTGCGCGGCGTCTGTAACGTCCTTGCTGGGACCGTGGGCCTGGCCCAGGTTGTGGAGGTTGGCGCCGTCCCTGGGCGAGGGCATGCCGCCGAGGGTGACCATAAACTCGGACATGATGTTGCGGTGGAACCACGCGGGCCTAAACGTGTCGTGAACCGCAGACCAGCGTGGGCCAAACGCGGCAATGTCGACAACGGCAGTGCCGGGCGTGTCGGTGGGGACAGTAAGAACCGTCGACAGGGACGGGTCGGGGTGGTCAAACGTGATCGATCCCATGGCGTTAAACTTGCCGAGGTCGTACTTGAAGGGGACATAGTTGCCCATCCACGCGACAACGTCGTACGGCGAGTGGTCGAGCTTGTACTGGAACAGGTCGCCGCCATACTTTACAATGACATTCCAGTCGTCGTCCGTGTCCTGGTACGAGGCGTTTGGTGTCTGAAAGTCTTCAATGTTGGCGAGACCGTTGCCGCCAATGGGGCCAAGCTCGGGGAGCTCATAGTGGCCCTTGAAGACCTCGATAACGTAGCCCTCGGCGGGCTCACCAGCAGAGTGGTCACCGACGCGGGTGACGGTAAACTTCATCATGCGCTGGACGACGGCAATGTGGTTGGGGGGCACGTGCATCTTGCCAAACTCGGTGGTGATCAGCAGCTCGCCCTTGGCGGGCATGAAGAGCATGTCACCGTCCGACGAGTACATTGCCTTGTTGACCATGTCCTTGCCAAACTGGTAAAAGTGCATGGCGATGCCGTCCTTGTGCTGGGGGTTGCCGGCGCCTCCAATGGTGCGAATAGAATCCACAAAGTCGAGGTCGTTGGCGCCCTTGACCGTGAACGGGTCCCAGCGGAGCTGGGCGGGCGTCATGACAATGTCGGGCGAGTTCTTGTGAAAGTCGGACAGCATGAACGGGTTCTTGGTGTACGGCTCGTAGGGAAAGTGCACAACAGACGGGCGGATGCGGTAAAACCACGAGCGGCGGTTCTTGTTGCGGGGGGCGGTAAAGGCGCTGCCAGTAATGCCCTCAGTGTAGAGGCCGTATGGCACCTTTTGGGGGTTGTGGCCGAGCTTGGGCAGCGAGTCGGGAACCGACTCTGAGCGGAAGGTGTTGCCAAAGCCATCTGGCTGTTAGCAGAGCCGGCAGGGAGTTACTCACGCTGGTAGGTGAGGTTGAGGTGCTCCTCGGAGCTGGAGACGGTAGACTTGTCGTTCTGGGGGCCCATTGTGTAGAGTGATGGCGGATGGGCTTCTTGGCAAGACAGACCGGGGTATATGTACTGTTCGCTGCCGGAAATCGGCAACCATCGTGGAGTTGCCGCAGCTAGACGGGATTACATGCAGAGATATGGGTCAGCTCCCAGAATGGAACAAGGTCATGTGCTGTACTCGGTCATGGTGGCCCACAATCCTCCCCCCGTGTTGCCCCACGCGTATGCTGCGCGCCATGACAGGGGGCAGCTAGGTCATTCCTCGGGGGTCGGCCGGCCCCGCCAGCAGCCAGGTCGCTACCCCGCATTGTCCTCGATACCTTTGTCAAGGTGGTTCATGTAATCAGACAAGCGATATGACTGCGCCTCATCTACAAGCGCGCTTGTTTCGTCGGGTATATCATGGGGTAGACCTAACGTGCCAGAGCTAATACTACTGATAATAATGCCAAGCGGTCGAGATAATAATGGTTGCTGACAAACTTCCCCAGAGAGGTGAGATACGTTTGGTGCCCCAGACGCCACTCGTAATATCCAGCCCATTGTGGCTGACGTTATCGCCAACACGTAAGCGCGCTTAAACTACTGTCGCTTTCCGGAGTCCGGATAGCAACGTCGAGGTCGAGTGGTCAGCCGCATGCATGTTATCGCTGTTGGATAAGCAGCCGACGGTACCCGCCGAATGCCGCAGCTGAAAGCAATGTATTCATAACCAGCGAGGATCGATACTCACTCTCACTCATCGCCATCCATCGCACCATGCCCACATCCAGCGCCGCAACACTCCGTTCCATGCTCGCCGAGAAGGGGCGCACCGTCGTTTCTCCCGGTGTGTACGACGGCCTCGGCGCTCGCGTCTGCCTCAAGCACGGATTCGACACCCTGTACATGGTGAGACTTGGATTTTGCTCGTTCAACTCGGACTCCGCTCACTCTAGACTGGCGCCGGAACCGCCATCTCGACCCTCGGCATGCCCGACCTCGGCCTGACCACTGCCGACGACATGGTCCGCAACGCGGGCATGCTCGCCAGCCTCGACCGCGCCGTTCCCGTCATCGCCGACGCTGACACTGGATTCGGAGGACCCGTGATGGTTCAGCGCACCGTATGTACTTCGGTTGACCCGTCTGACCCCAGGTTGAGCGCTACATTCTCGCCGGCGTGGCCGCGCTCCACATTGAGGACCAGGTCATCTCCAAACGCTGCGGACACCTCGGAGGCAAGGAGCTCGTCGACGAGGAGACGTTCCTTGCGCGTATCCGCGCCGCTGCCTCTGCACGCGAGCGTGTTGGCGACATTGTCCTCATTGCCCGCACCGACGCCCTCCAGAGCCTCGGTTTCGACGAGGCCATCTCCAGGCTGAAAAAGGCGGTCGAGGCCGGAGCCGACGTTGCATTCCTCGAGGGCATGAACACCAAGGAGGAGATGGCCAAATGCGTAAAGGCAATGGTGAGACTTTTTTCTATACTTTTGCTGACTCGAAGGCGCCCACCCCGTGTCTCCTCAACATGGTCAACGGCGGTGTGACCCCGCTCATCGACGCCGACGAGGCAAGGCAAATGGGCTACAAGATTGTCATCTGGCCCATCTTTGCGCTCATGAGCGCGTTCAACGCGTACGAAAAGGCGGCCGACGAGCTCAAGAGCTCTGGATTCCTCAAGGACATTGTCCAGGACGGCAAAGTGCGGGGAGGCGTGCGCGAGGTGTTTGAGCTGTGTGGACTGAACGAGTATGTCGAGTTTGACCGCGCAATGGGCGGCCAGACGTACAAGAAGACCGTCTAAGTAGAGATGCATGTATAGAGCGTGGTTATTCTCTTAAACTGAGACAAGAGCTCCCGCAGTCGTGCTCGTACTCACTAGCTCCGCTAGGCCAGGAGCGAATTTGGCAGACCTCGTGATCAGTTATGCTAGCGTATGCATGTCCCGTATGACCATTGCACGCTTGCAGGCCGTCGTGGAGATGCTTTGGATGCGTGGTGGAGGCGTAATGTTGGGTTTGGGTTAGGGCGGGTTGTTTTCAGTCGTCGCAGTCCATCACATCTCACTCACTCACTCTCTCCCACTCACTCTCTCACTCACTCTCACTCCCTCTCTCTCCCATTGTATCCCTCCACACTTCCATGCCGCTCCCCGCCTAACTCGACACGAGAAAGCATCTCCATTGGTTACCTGTCGGGGTCCCGCACCTCCACCCGACCCTTGCCTCCATGCCGTCCGTCCCAGACTACGTCCTCCGAAACCTCGAGCCCAAACAGGATGGCCACCTCCGACTTGCGAGCCAGGCCAACGTGTCCAAGCCGCAGGCATGTCAGGCGTGCCAGCAGCGCAAGCGCAAGGTGAGCAGAACTCTGTCATGATCTAACTCGAGTGCGATCGCAAGCGACCCAGCTGCAGCATGTGCGAGAAGCGCAACATTGAGTGCGTCTTTGACGTCAAGATTACCGACCGGTCCCATCCCAAGTATGTACTCGCAGTTGCCTATGTAATCGCAGCTGCCACCGCCGACTGTAGCTTTCTCACCGACCTGCTCAAGTCTCTGGACGAAAAGGACAGACGCATCAAGGCGTTGGAGGACTTCATCCGCGCGCATGTGCCGTCGTTGCCGCCAGTCGAGACACTCTCTGCAGACGATATCGCCGCCTTTGCAAGGTCATTGTCGCCACAGGGCTCCTCTATTTACACCACTCCTTCACCACGCGCCTCGTCGCATCACCTCGTCGCGGGCTACGGGTCCGAGCCCCTCTGCCCTTCCCTACTTGTATACGTCGAAGAAAGTCTCGCAAAGGTCGACCTCAAGTCTTCCAAACGCAAGCAGCCATCTGTCGTCTCGTACATGCACTCGCAACTCGGCGGAGTCGACGACGGGCAGCCCGACAATCCACCCGTCGACGACGTCAATGTCGCGTCGTGGCCACCGTATGGGCTTGCAGTGCAGGTGGTCAAGGTGTACGTCGAGTGCAATGCCAACCACCCCATTCTCCGTCTGAAAGATCTCTTGAGCACGTGAGTCGGACAGTCACCAGCAGGTCTAACCGCAGCCTGGACGAGATCTACCAGCCGCACCTGGACAACCCCGGGAATCCCGACGACCGAGCGACTCCGCTCCAGACGTACACAATGTTCCTTGTCTTTTCGCTGGGCTTTGTCTGGCTCGCAAGAAAGATCAACGGAGAAAAGATTGACACTTCGTTGTTGGGCAACCGCGCCCTCTCTTGTCTCAATACGGTTCTGCGAACAGAGCCCGGAGTGGTGAGTCGAGTGTTTGTGCCATGTTCACCCAGACCTGTGTATCATCCCTGTTCCTCTTGTCCTTCTGGTCCGTGCTCGACTATGGCGGGCCAGACGTTGTGCCCATTGTCGTTCTTGTCTCTGAGCTTGTCAACAAGCTGGGAATGACCCGCGAGCCACCCCAACACCTGAGCGAGGACGAAAAGGACCGCCGCAGAATTCTCTTTTGGGCCATCTTTTGTCAAGAACGCGCGAGTGAGTGAATCTGCAGACGTGTGCTGACGCCAGTGTCGGGTGTTCTTCCCACACCCGTGTCGCTAGACGAAAAGGATATTACCATTGGCAGACCCGCGCGTCTGGACCCAATCGGGACTCTGGCCGAAGGACTGGTGGGTTTTCTGTTCCACTGCGCTTTCTGTTCTACTGCGCTTTCTGCTGCGCTTACTCTAGAACCCAATCGCATTCTACAACCACATGATTGCCATGCGGCGCATCTTTTGGGCGGTCAACCTCTATGTCCTCAGCCCTGCGCCGACTGCAGACGCTCGCAACGCGCTCGAGGCGCGGCTCGACGAGTGGTACAAGGAGACACCGCGGCCGCCAGGACACACAAATCGCGACGGCTGGTTTGACCTCTACTACCACACGATTCGGGCCAACCTGTATCGGCCGCACACCCTGGTCAACCTCCCCATTGAGCAGCTCGCGATTCTCAAAGAGTCGGCTTCAAGCACCGTCGCCATTGCTCTCAACCTGTACCAGCGGCGAAAGTACTTTGACGTGAGTACATGTAAAGACGCCGCTCACACCAGAACTACTTTCACCTCTACAATGCCATGTCCATGGGTCTCACCCTGCTCTACACGCTTCTCCTCATCTCCAGAGGCGCGCCCGAAGTGCTTCTCGATCCCGCATGGCGCGCGGACGCGCACAATCTAGTCAACCGTTGTCAGGTGCTTGTCGGCACCCTTTGTAAAGGTGAGCAGTCGCATCTACTCCTCTGAATCCAGGTTGGCCATTCGCCCGCGGTATCAGCAGCGCCTTTACCGCCCTTGCTGGACGCATCCTCTCGAGCATGATGGGGACCAGCGAGATTATACAACCCCCACCCGTGGACGCTGCCACCTCGGCTGTCGCCACGCTTTCCATCAGTGACACCTTTCCCAACGCCCTCGACTTTCTTCCGCGGCACAGCGACGTCGAGTGGAATACATGGCTGCACAACAGCATTGGCCATCTGACGTTCGACTTTGACATGGGGACTCAGCCCGTCCACAGTGCTCCAGTTCCCCCAATCGACATCAACCCCGTGGAATTCGACAATCTCATGTCGGCGTTTGGATGGGCCCCCGAGTGGTCAGCCAACATGGAGCTGGGCATTGAGATCCCAGGCTCGTAGATGCGTTGTATAGATGCATGTATTCCGCAGTGTATTCCGTCCGAGTTGTGGAATAGCCTCGGATAAATAGGGTGCGTCACAATTGAGCCTGAGCCATCATGCACCGCAATAGACGCCATCCGTATCTCCACTCTTGTCATTCCCAACACTCTCATAATGGGTCTCGCTTCAGCAATCAAGCAGCGCGACGAGGCGGCGGCGGCGGCATCTCAGGCGGCGGGTGGTGCGCCCGTCGCACCCACTCGCCCCGCAGTCGTGGAACCCCCCGTGGAGGCCATTGTCGCCATCCTCCAGCGCTGCATCCAGGATGTAAGCCAACGCTCTGACTGTGCTGACTGTCAGCAAGGAATCTCGGCATTCTACCCCCCCGCTCAGAGCACCCGGCTGCAGGGCATTGCGACCCACATTGTCAACACCCATGCCATTTCCCAGCTCGCCACCCACTGGCGCATGCCCATGGAAAAGGCCATCGAGTTTGTGAGTCTCCCACACTATCCATCTCACCCCAGGCCAAAATCGCGCTCTTCGATGTCGTCCTCATGCTCGACGACTCTGGCTCCATGGCGTACCAGGAAAACGGCTCCCGTATCGAGGACCTCAAGCAGTGAGTCGTACAGTGTTCGTGCTGACCTCTCAGGATTCTCTCGCACGTGGTCTTTGCCTCCCAGCTGTTTGACTCGGACGGCATCGAGGTGCGCTTCCTCAACTCGTCCAAGATCTGCAACAATGTTCGCAACGAGGCCGATGTCCGTGCGCTCGTGGAATCCAACCCGTTCAAGGGCGTCACCAACATTGGCAAGGAGATGTGGGACAAGATTCTCGCCCCGCTGGTTGTCGGCCCGGCAAAGAAGGGAACGCTCCAGAAGCCTGTGCTCATCATCACCATTACCGACGGAGCGCCATACCCCGAGCGTGCATCAAAGATCCGCGACGTGATCAAGGACACCAAGTCGACTCTCAAGAACACCCGCTACGGCGCGGATGCCGTCTCGCTCCGTGAGTACTCGTCAAGGCGTGGCTGATGGCAGAATTCGCCCAGGTCGGAAACGACAAGGAGGCCCAAGAGTTCCTCGCCGACCTCGACGACGACCGCTCCGTCGGTGGGCTGATCGACGTCACGTCCACGTTCGAGTGGGAGCAGGCCGAAACCATGCGCAAGACTGGCCATGCCCTCACCCCCGAGGACTGGATGATGAAGGTGAAAAGCACCGCTTGTATTGTCTAACGCCAGCTCCTCCTCGGCTCCATCGACACCAAGTTTGACAAGCAGGACGAATCGGCAAAGAAGAAGACGTCCAAGTTTGGCAGGCTCTTTGGGTAGTACAAAACGGATACATGCAAGGGATACAATCTGCTCTACACCTCACGGACTGGCTCCTCAGACTCTGCCAGTGTCGCCGCCAAGGCTGCTTGCTGTACGCGGATGTGATGGGCATACCTTGCACAAGCCTCGGGAGTCTTGAATGGGCCAAGGCAGATTGTGGTTCCGTCCGCTGCCGTGAATACGCCAGCTCCACACATGTGCGGTTTGGTCGATGCTTTGTCGATGCCGAGTTTGTGGTGGAGTGCCTCGGGGGCCAGTGGCCGAGCGGAAAGGGCAGACGAGCGCTTGCAGGCAGCCGCCATGCCTTTGGAAGCGGCGATCAAGTCTGCATGGGTGATGCCTGCGTGCGAGGCGGGCATCAGACAGATGTCTTTCGAGGTCGAGCACCACCCCATCCACTCATCGAATTGTTGGAGTCCCGCTTCGACGGGCTCCTTACCATAGTGCTGGTACATTTGTTCGGCAACCAGAGTCGCAAGTGTCACGGTTATAAACTTGCCAGCGGCGAACGTCCATTCCCCAGCCCAGCCGGCTGGTATTCTGAGCGCTCGGCTGTCGTGTTGAATCAACGGCCAGGGGGTGATCTGCTGGGGGTCCTCGCCATTCACATCCTTGTCGTCGCCGTCGAGTGTGGGTTGCGATTCCACTTTCTGGTCCGAACGCGAGTCGATTGTCCAGTCGGTGAATGTGTTGTCCGTTGTGGGATTTGAGTCGTCTGTAGCTATAGTGGCCAGCGTGCCATGGCAAGCGACCACGATGCAGGCCAAGAGCGCAATATTGAGCTTCATTTGATGGATGTGTGATCCGAAGCTGGAGGAGAGTGTTCACGGGAGCGTGGGCGAACGTATGCGTGAGGAACGAACGGCGATGACTCGGATGGGGACTAGTGAAGGGTCATCGGCGCCATCGTGGCAGATATATAATATAGGCATTAGACCAGCCCTTATGACAACGGACTGCGGTCTCTGTTCAAAGCCAATCATCGTTACCTGCAGATCTGGGTCCCTAACGTTGCCTCACTTCTTCCCGAGCTGTGTCCTCCTGCCGTCGTGACGGCAGTTCCCAGGCCAATGATAGTTGATGGAACCGAAAGAACGCATAAAACTTCGCTGGCCTTCAAGGTTGTCGTCACTGGAAGGAATGTTTCGCCCTGGGAGTCTGTGCTGGCAAACCGCTCCAAAGGGGGTGGGGCTGTGAAGGTAGTAGTCATCGACGCAGGATAGCAGGATACTGCTATAAGAGGCTGCGAGACCCGACTAGCCCGACTTTCGGATACATTCTGTAGGCAGCCTAAAGAATGCTCCACGAATGCTCCACCTGTGTAGAAAGTCTCCGCATCGGCGCAAGGGTGCAGGGCGGTGCGGAGAGACATAGTCTCGGGTAACACGGTATATACCACGGCCATGCAGCCATCAGATGGGATTTTAAGGTTTGTCAACCTGCGACCGCGTTTGACCATGGATGATCGATGTACCTGCGCCGTGCTTCAACATCCACATATCCATCCATATATTGTTCGCTTCTTAACTTTCCAACATGGGCGTCAGACTGAGCAAAGAGACGGGGCTCGGCATTGTCGCGGGACTGGCGGCCTACCCCTCGTTGGCGTGAGTCTCCGGCCTGATACCTTGCTGAACCTGCAGCCTTGTGGACTGGGGCTGGGGGCTATTCCATCCAGACACCGTACCACGCACAACCCTCCTTCTCACAGATCGCAACTGCGCTTGTCCGCGATGCCTGTATGCGCATCCAGACCGCCGCCGTAAGTTTCGTTGAGCGCATCACTACTGACGCAATGCAGCCAGAAGTCGCTCAAAGTGGGCGACCGAAACACAGGCAAGGATGAGACAGCGCCTAGGCCTTGAGGACCGCAGAGTCGATCCATAGTCGACGTCCTGGATACGGGTGCGAGCGCCCCGTGCGGTAGGCTGGACGTGGGGCAAGCACTGAAGGATGGAGGCGTCCATAGTGTTCAAACGGCCGCCCAGCGGGTGGTGGACTGTGGCGTGTAGGCGACAGCTTTATATACAGCTTCAAAGTCGCGCAAGCCTTCTGATCTTGAAGACTCCTTTTCTCGATGCACGACAGCACATGTTCCACGTGACTGTGCGTCACTCGCCACGAAGGGATGAGATGGAACAGTCCACATCATGTGCCGCCTGGGTTGGGCGCGCCGAGTTCTTTCCCGGCGACTTTAGAGCCAGCAGCACGCGTATGGACCTGGCGGGAGCTCAGTGACAGCGTCAAGACTTATAATCAGCAAAGACACCGGTCCAGTCAAGAGGTCGCGTGGGAGCGGAGACATTATTGAGCTCAAATGTGTCCGAGTAATCACACCAACATTCCGCTGCTTGCTGGTATTTTACTTGCTGTCCCAATCCTCGTTCTCCGCAATCAACATGGCCTCTAGAGTGCCAAGGTCAAACTTCTGGGAGCTCTTTGCGGTTGCAATGGCAACGTACCCCGTGACTATGTGAGTCAGCCATGGATCTCTCAGACCCACAGCCTCGTGGACTTTGGCTGGGGCGTATGCCATCCCGAGACAGTTCCGCGCACGACCTTTATGCTCACGGAGCGGAACTGCGCTTGCCCCACCTGCCGGAGGTTGTACCCCGACCGGAAACGTGAGTATGATCCCTTTGGCAGCGCACTAACAGGAATAGAGTGGGCTCGCTCAGCATGGGCTATCCGCGCACAGGCCCGGATGAGACAACGACTCGGACTCGACGAGAAGTAGAGCGTCTCAGGTGTACAATCTTTTTAGATCAATGCCACGCGACTGCGTATTGGCACGCGTTTCTCGCCTGTATGCATTACGACCTGTAAACACCCAGTCTACTCCCCATCTGCCCTCCACTCTACCGTCCGGAATACGGCGTCTGAGCGACAGCCAAACCCGTTGGCGCCGTACGCAAGGAGCGCGAGGAATGTGCCGGTGAAGATGGAATCGTAGGGACGCGCCTGAACAAGAAGGGTGTCGGGGAGAAAGCCGAGGTGCGTGCCGTCCTCGAGCGTAAAGGTGTATCCGTCACGCTTGGCAGCAATGCGCAACTGCACGCGATTGCCCACGGGAGCCGGGAACATGGTCTCCTGGCCGTCAGTCTTTATTCACTCTCCGCCTCACATTGAAGCCGTTACCGCTCGGGATACGGAACACGAGCTCGGACCCGACTCGGCCGTCCCCCTCATCGATTCCACGGATCAGGACAGCTCCGTTGCACCATTTCGACCACCAGACGGCAGCACCAGCGGCAAAGCCCGGCGCCTCGGGATTGAACGTAAAGTCAATCGTCCACTCGCCGTTGAAAGCCGTCTGCTTTTTCGCCACCATGGACACGGCCTCGTCCTCGTTGATGCCATACGGCCCGCCACGGAGAGAGAGCGCTCCCGGGGTCCTCGTCAACGAGTGGAACGTCTTTTGCGGCGTGCGCAGAAAGTACCATCCGTCGAGAGCGAGGTCTGCTGTTAGCTCCGCCGAGAACAAACGCACCCATTTGTGGACCAAACTCGCTCTTCCAGGACTGGGTGGTTTGCAGCAGTGGGAGGCCACACCCTGATGCCCCAACTTCAGACACGGGCAGCCCGTTGTTGACTACTGGCCACCCGTCCTCCCATGTCACCGGGCACAGGAACGTCTCCCTGCCGAGCTGACTCAGCCTTCCGTCGCGATTCCGGACAGCGAGAAGGACCGCCCACCAGCGCCCGTCTGGCCCCTCTACCATGTCCATGTGGCCACTCTGTTGGACATGCGCGTCATTCGCATTGTACACCAGAGGGTTGATCGGGCTCGCGGGCGTGTTCCATGGGCCAAACAGATTCTTGGAGCGGGAAATCCACACCTGGTGCTCCGTCTCGGTCCCACCCTCTGCAGTGATAAGATAGTACCAGTCATCCTTTTTAAAGATGTGTGGGCCTTCAGCGACCCAGTTTCCAGTCTCCTGCTGGGCCCGGATGAGGGTAGGAGCGGTCAGCGCATCCCCCGAGTCGAGATCAATCTCGGTGATCCAAATCTTGAGGTTGACCTTGCCCTCGGGGAGCGTAATGTTCGGCACTCCAGTCGCCCACGCATTGTACACCTTTCTATCGTCGTCAAAGAAGAGCTGGCGTGAGTTTTGACAACGTGGCAACCTACGTCCTGGTCAATACCGAGCATATCATACCACACCGGGTCGGACCATTTCGTCTCGTCCCAAATGTCATCCGTCCACACGTAGAATCCGCGGGCGTGCACTGGCGACTAAATGTCAGCTAAAGAGACATGAGCTGACGACCCGCTCACATCGTATTCGTTTCGCATGGATTGGCGGAACAACGAGCACGTCGTCATGTACCACCGCTTGGTCCGCGCATTGTAGCGGAGGGTCGGGGCGTACACCCCCGCGCCTGGCTCAGACGTGCGCAGCTCGAGCTGTGATTTGCGATTCAACGCATGCCCGATAATCTTCCAGTGAATCAAGTCCTGGGAGTGATAGATGGGGACTCCGGGAAAGTATTCAAACGTGCTGGTAGCGAGGAAGTAGTCGGCTCCGACGCGGCAAATGGTGGGGTCTGGGTTGAAGCCCGGGAGGACTGGATTGCGGTACGACATTAGAGTGTGGGGATACAGGTGCGAAATGCGCGCTGTTATAAATGAACGCCGTTATAACGTCTTGTCCGCGGACCCCGCTGGCAGCGGTATTATCTCGGTGGATTGGCGGGGCCCGCAAAGTCGGACCTCGTTTATCCGATTGAATGCCGATGTCAGAAGCCCGTGTTAACATGACTGCGTCAGAAAGCCAAGATGTATGCGCCGCCGCGGTTACTGTCGATCTCTGCAACTGCTTCAACCGCAACACTATCATCACGTTCACAACACGGGACACAGGTTCATAAGGGCCTACGACTTGTCGGCGATGGGAATGTCCTTGCCGGTTGCCTGTGCGTCAGTGCTTCTGCCGAGCTGCTTTGCATGAAACAGTGCCCTCACACACCTTTTTGAAGAAGCTGCGCACGCCGTCCGAAATCTTCTCGGTCGTAGCGGCAGACTGCCCGTGGCCAGCCTTCTTGAGGACGGCATCGATGCCCTTGTCTGCGGGCTGTTAGTTCGGATCCAAAGCGACCCTAGGGAGAGCTCGTTCAACTCACCGAGCGCATCCTGCTGTCCAGATCCCTGCTGGGGAGCTGTAGAACCACCGGCGGGCTTGTTGCCGCCAAATTGAGCCTGAGCCTTCTTGAGAAAGTCCATGTCGAGCGGAGTAAAGTGGAAGATTGAGGGGTAGTTGAAAGTGAGAGGGATAGTGCAAAGACGACTTTGTGTGCTGATGCAACAGTCGTCGTCGGTGGCGAGGACAAAACATGCCAAGAACCAGAGGCTTGCCTGGAGTCTGTGGAATCTGCTCAGGCCAGACTCGACGTTTCACATCCAGGATCCCATTCCAAGTGGCGTGCCGATACGAGGGCTGCGAGAGGCCTGAGCCACCAGCGTCAGATCTCACACAAGCCAAACAGCGAACGCGCTCGTAGTGTGCTGGCGTCAGGGCGTGATGGCAATCGTCAGTGCGACCAGCACAGGTCTAGATGCTGTTAGTACACACCAAAGTGACACGCGATGGGCAATCCAAATGACGCCCTCAACACCCGTATCCGTTAGCGCACACACTTAGCCTCTGCTTATAACACATTCATTCTGCTGATATGGACACGACAAGCCGCTCACACGGCGAGCTTGGGAAGTCCATTCTCGTTGACGACCTTGTCAATCGTGGCCTTGAAGTGAGGGAACTGCATGTCAGCACTGGATGCAAAGGTACAACTAGACTGATGGAGCTGCGATACCTCTCCACCGATTCAGGTAACTGTGCGCTGGTGGACAACCGCGACAGCCCATAGACTCATACTTACCTTCTGCACAATGTAGACGAGCTTCTTGGAGATCTCGTCGGCCGACTCGCCCTGCTTCTTCTTGTTCTCGACGTACGACTCGATGACCTTTTGCACGTAGCTGGCCGTCAGCAAGACAATGGCGCAATTGTTCCTCACCTCTGGTCCTGGACGGCGCGGTTGTTGTTCAGCGCCTGCTCGACGGCGGTCTCGTTGGCGACATTGGGGATGGGTCCGCTCTGAATACGTTAGCATGATCATGAGATGCCAACTTACAGCGAGAGCCTCGTCCTTGTCGTGGTGGTGATCGTGGTGAACCATGTTTGTCCGTAAGTTGCAGGTGGTGGTGTGTCCTCCATATGCTCCCACGTTATATATGAAAGAGCCCCACTGAGATTGGAGCGCCGTAGCGAGACACGACCGAAAGGCGGCGATGACGACGACCATGGGTCTCCCAGACTACAGCATGTGCGAAATGTGGTTACGAGAATAAGCTCGCTCTGCTGCCTGCAGTTGCCTCTAGTCCGCCCATACGTCATAGATTACCGTAATAAATCGTCTCCGACCACGGAATGTCAACCGTAGCCAAACTTTCCGTCATGGAGTTCTGGAGGATCCTCACCGTGAATGCCTAACTTCGAGACGGGTATGGTTTGGGTATCCAAGGTGATGGAATCGACTGGAGTCGACTGTGGACGCCGATGTCGCTTCCAGAACAGGCGTGGTGCCGCTCCAGGACCATCGTTGCGCAGTGTCGTCCGCGCACGGAGGATGTTGCGGAGGTGTGCAGGATCACAGAGCACAGAACACGCGCGTGGGTGTTACTTGTGCTCAAACTGTCACGCGTCAACGCGACCTTATGGAGCTCTGGCGTCTTGCCGTATCCAAAAGGTCAGGCTGCGTTCGTGGTGCGACGTTGATGTAAACAGTTGTTTTCACTGTTGAGTTCTCTCCATCAGACAGCGGCATTCTTTAAGGTGAGTTGAAGGTAGCGAACAGCTGGGACAATCCTGCTGCCAGAACTCACGCGCACGGCATCGTCTGAATGGCCAGCTGTCAACCACTCCGCCGCGAGGGGCATCCAGTTCGATATTCCAGTGGACATGAGTGACGGCGCCTACAGCAGATGAGCTGCGCCGTGTAGATCGTCAGACTGGCATCAATATCAGCGCTGGTCCAGAAACTCACTGCTAACGACACATCTGCTCAAGTCTGCAGACAAGAGCTGCAGTATCAGACGAGATGATTTCCACACGCTTGATCCGTCCAGTCGCTCCAGCAGCGACCCGCAATGAGCTCTTCTGGATGCCCAGCGCCTTTGCCAGCGTAACAAGAATGGCGTCATTGGCGGCACCCCGATCTGGAGCGGCGGTTGTCGAGACACTCAGCGCAGAGCAATCCTCCGACCCGCTCCCGGCGAGCTCGACGATGCCCTTGATGGCGTTTGCTTGGGATCTGGGGGTCGCTCGGACGCGCAGGACGATACCGGTGGGGACGACACGCCATGGTACCATCGTCGTATGCGGTACACAGCCAGCGTCACTTGAAGCTAGAAAGTTGCAGAGTGCAGGAGGTTGGCGGAGACAGGATCAAGTCCGTAGTTGACTTTTCGGCCCACACAATTTCCTCCACCCCCCACCCTGGCTGACCTGGCATCCCACTATCACTTCACTCTCTCCGATCCACATCCACATCGCGTGCAGCAGCGACCACAGCATTGACTCTACCAACGACCTCGCCTCTCTCTCACACTGTCCCACTTACCCTCTCACATCTACGCATCCCGAGACTCTGCACCCGACTGGCTACTCAATCTGACCATGCCATAAACCCTCCTGACGCCCAACACCCCCTCAGATGCCTTGGTGAGTGTGATCTCGGGTACATGACACCCCCAAAGTTGCTGGACAATGGGGTAGCAAGGCGGTCAAGCCTCCTCACAAAGTGATCAGTGCGCTGCCCATTCAATGGCGCGCTCAGCTGTTCCTGAGGGCCAAACTTGTCCATCAGACTGACTCGTCTCAAGCCGCTGCCACCATGGAGTGCGCTCTGACAGACATACTCACCAGAACGATGTGCGAGTGAGCAATAAATCATGAGCGGGAGGAGGGAATTTCGTATGCAGCATCATGTCCAGCCGCAACGTGCCCATGGGATGATGCCCGCGTTCTTGATCGCAGCTGTGTCTCCACTCCCAGTTCCGCCTTGTTGGTTATACTCAGGGCGCCTTGTTGGTATATCCGATGCGTCTGTGCACCATGGCCTTGCAGGTGGACTGACACGGGAGATATAACCCAACAGTTCGACCTCGCGATCGTTCTCGTTCAACGCCGTCGACGCGGACCTGCGCGGGGTAGGCCTGATTACTCAACTAGCAAACTCCATTGTTCACAGCCCTCACCCCCTGCGTCTGTGCTCTTGGCGTCAGATGCTAGACTCCCTTCAACTCTTTACAGACGACGAGACAGGACTCTGCCAGATTGAAACGAGAGGCCGGACACTCAAGCTCAACCCATTGCTCAAAGGAACGGTGCCGAACTGCCAAGCGGCCCCAGCACCTCTTGCGCATGGGCCAGTGTCTCCGGCGCCAGACCTTTCGGCATGTGTGAGAGGACGAATTGGATGACTATGCTGCCACGGCTGCCGCTATAAAACCCCCTCAACCCCCTCCTTCATCTCTCCAAATCAACCCACATCCACACTCACTAGACAGTAAGTTGCGCTAGAACTCTGACGGCGGCTGACGCGACAGAACCACCCCAAACCACCCACAACCCCCCAATGGACGACATTAAGGCTCAGCTTGACCTCGCTTTTGACCACCCCCACACGCTTACTTCTTCGGTATCGAGGTCGGACGCTCTACTCGGCGACCTTTACGGCGCCTACCGCTCGGCGCGCGATGCCGCTCGCACCAAGCGTCTCGCCACACTCCGCGCCGCCAAGGAGGCTGACGAGGACTCGCTGAACACAATGTCGTGCGAGCTCAAGGGGTGCCTTGCCAGGATTTCCGACTTTCAGGCTCAGGCCCTTGATCTCCGCTACGAGATGGCTCATCTTGCCGTTTCGATTGATGCCGAGCAGGCCCACATTGAGGGTCTTCAGCAGCTCGTTGGCGACGCGCCTGTTTCCGACGCTGCCTCGCCTGCGGATGCTCCCGTAGCCACTCGCGAACTCGCCGCCGAGGTCGAGGCTGCCAGTGTGCCCGCCGAGGTCATGCCTACCACTCCTGCTGTCGAGCTCGAGCGTGAAATCCTCGCCCCCGCCTCTGTCATTGACGCAGAGCCTGCCTCCACCGAGGAGGTTGCGCCCGAGACCGAAGCTGTTGAGGCTGCCCGTGTCCAGGACGAGGTCACGCCCGAGCCCGAGGCGGATGTTGTTCCCGCCCCCATCGCCGAGGATGAAGCTGCCCCCGCGATTCTCGAGCGCGAGATTGAGGCTCCTGTCGGGGCTGCCCCTGTTGAGGAGGCAGCCCCTGTTGAGGAGGCTGTCGCCGAGGCTGCCCCTGTCGCCGAGGCTGTTGTTGAGACTGCCCCTGTCGCCGAAGCTGTCGTTGAGACTGCCCCCGTCGCCGAAACTCCTGCTGTGGCTGAAGTTGTCGCCGAAGCTGTCCTCATCTCTGAGACCCCGACTGTCACTGAGGAGGCCCCTGTCGCCGAGGCTGTTATTGAGGCCACACCGGTCGCCGAAACTCCTGCCGTTGCGGAAGCTGCCCCCGTCGAGGCTGTCCTCGTCGCTAAGACTCCTGTCCCCGTCGCCGACGCCGTGGTCACTGCTACTCCTGTTGACGAGACGCCTGCCATCGCCGAGCCTGCCCCCGTCGTCATCGCAGACCGTGAGGTCAAGATTGAGTCTCCGGTCGACGCTGCTTCTATTGAGGAGGCTGTCCCTGTTCCGGAGGCTGTCGCCGAGGCTGCCCCCGTGTTCGAGTCTGCCCCCGTCTCCGAGGCTGTTGTCGAGGCTACTCCTATTCCCGAGGCTGCCCCTGTTGCTGAGATCCCTGTCCCCATCGCCGAGGCTGTGGTCGAGGCTACCCCTGCCCTCGAGGCCGCCCCTGTCGTCGAGACCCCGGCTGTCGTCGAGACCCCGGCTGTCGTCGAGACCCCCGCTGTCGTCGAGACCCCCGCTGTCGTCGAGACCCCCGCTGTCGTCGAGACCCCCGCTGTCGTCGAGACCCCCGCTGYCGTCGAGRMSCCCGYTGYCSYCGAGRCCCCCGCYGYCGYCSAGGCCGCCCCTATTGCCGAGGCCTCCCCTACCGCCGAGGCCTCCCCGGCGGTCAAGGCCGTCGACGAGGCTGCCCCCGTCGTCGAGACTCCTGCGGTCGCTCAGGCTGCCCCTGTCGTTGAGGCTGTTGTCGAGACCGCTGTTTTGGAGACCGCTGTTGTCGGAACCCCGGTTGTTGCCGATGTCGTCCCCGTTGTTGAGACTGTCGCTGTCTCCGAGGCTACCCCCAGCGCCGAGACTGCTGCCCCCGTTGTCGAGGCTGTCGCTGAGGCTGCCCCCGTCGCCGAGACTGCCCCTGCCGTCATTATCGACCGTGAGGCCAAGGTGGAGACCCCTGTCGTCGAGGCTGCTCCTTCCGCGGACGCTTCTGTCGTCGAGGCTGTCGAGGCTACTCCTGTCGCTGAGGCTGAGACCGTGGCAGCTGTTACCGAGGCTGCTCCTATCGTCGAGGTCGCTCCTGTCGCTGAGGCTGCCGTCGAGACCGCTCCGGTTGTCGAGGCCCCGGTGATTGCGGCCGCTGCTACCGTTGTCGAGGAGGCTGCTCCAGTCGTTGAGAAGGCTATCGAGGCCCCTCCGGTTGTCGAGGATGCTCACGTTGCCGAGGTTCCTGTTATCGAGGCTGCGCCTGCTGTCGTTGAAAAGACTGCTCCTGCCGTTGAAGCTTCTCCTGAGGTCTCTCCTATCGAGGCTACTCCTTCCGTCCCCGAGACTGCTGCCGAGGCCCCTGCCGTCGAGGCCCCTGTCGTCGAGGCCCCTATCGTCGAGGCTGCTCCTGTCGTCGAGGCCCCTATCGTCGAGGCCGCTCCTGCCGTCGAGGCCGCCCCTGCCGCCATCGTCGAGGCGTCTGTCGTGGAGGCTGCTTCTGTGGTTGAGGCCGCACCTGTGGTTGAAGCGGCTCCTGACGCTGAGGTTGGTGTTGTCAAGGCTGTCACCGACGCTGCCCCTGTCGTCGAGGAGGCTCCCGTTGTCGAGACTTCTGTCGTCGAGGCTGCCCCCATTGTCGAGGCCGCCCAGGTCGTTGAGGCTACTCCGGTCGTCGAGGCTGCTGTTTCGGTCCCCGAGACTGCCTCCGCTGTCGAGATTACCCCATCCGTGTCCAACACTGAGGACGTCAAGCCTGCCATCACCGAGGTGCCTGTGGAGGCCCCTGTCGCCGAGACCGCAGACCAGGAGCCCATTATCGAGGTCAAGCCCGTGATTGCTGAGCCTGTCGCCCCGGCCCCCGCCGAGACCGAGGTGGCTGTCGTCGACACTGCTATCGAGCCGGAGCTGCCCGCCGTGGAGGTGAAGGAGGTCGCCGTCGTGGAGACTGCGGCCGAGGAGAGGATCGCCGTCGCCGAGTCAACCGCCCAGAAGGAGGAGACAGTCGCCGAGAAGGACATTGCGGCTGTCGAGAAGGAAGTTGTCGCCGTTGAGCCTATCGCCGAGGTTACTGCCGAGAAGGAGGTCGCCGTTGCCCCCGCGCCGGTCGCCGAGAAGGAGGTTGCTGTTGCCATCGCTAAGCCTACCGCCGAGGAGGTAACCGTCGCCGAGCCGGTTGCTCAGAAGGAAGTCACCATCACCGAGCCTATCGCTGAGGCCACTGTTGAGCCGGTTGTTGAGAAGGTCAGCGAGAAGGAGGTCGCTTCCACCGAGCCCGCTGTCGTTGAGCCTGCCGTCGTCGAGCCTGCTGTCGCCGAGCCCGCTGTCGTCGAGCCTGCTGTCGTCGAGCCCGCTGTCGTCGAGGCCACCGTCGAGCAGGCCACCAAGAAGTCCGCCGCCGCCGAGCCCGCCATTGTGGAGCCCACTGCCGCCGCAGTCACCGAGCCGGTTGTCGAGCAGAAGAGCGCAAAGGAGACCACAGTCGCCGAGACTGTCGCTGAGCCTGTCGCCGAGCCTGTCATCCCCGCTCCCGTTGAAGCATCTGCCACTGCTCCCGCAGCCGAGGCTGCGGCTCCCGTCACCGAGACGGCGTCTGTTGTCGAGGCTGTCACCGTGACACCCGTCGTTGTGGCTGTTGTCGAGGCCGCCGTTGACAAGACTGAGCTCATTTCCGAGGTCGCCGCTCCAGCCGTTGCCGAGGAGTCTCCCAAAGTCGCGACCACCGACGACAACCAGTCAAAAGTTGCGAGCGTCGAGCCCACCCCTGTCGAGCTCAAGGAGGACAGCAAGTCTGAGCACACCGGAGAGCCCATCGCAAAGACCGCCGAGACGCCTGAAGAGTCTGCTTCTGCGGATGAGGGAAAAGTTGAAGAAGTGAGCAGTGTTGTCGCTGCTGTCAAGGAGGAGCTCAAGGAGGAACTCAAGGCCGAGCTCAAGGAGGAGCTCAAGAAGGAGGCTGTTGCGGAGCTTATTGCGGAGCTCAAGGAGGAGGTCGCTGCCGAGAAGGTCTCTGCTGAGAAGGTCGAAACCTCCATCGTCTCCTCGGAGGTGGCTCCCAAGGCAGCCGTTTCTGAGGTCAAGGAGGTGGTCGCCCCCAAGCCCAAGCAGCAGCAGCGGGAAGAGGCGCTCGCCGCCGCCCTCGCCGAGGCCCAGGCTGAGATCACCAACGAGCTCATGGACATCAAGACAGCTCTCTCCCAAGCCTAAGCTTCAGCCTCTGGCTGAAAGTCCTGTGGCCCATGATAGTAAATTATAGTAGACATAAAAACATGCACAGATACCCAAACACATTGATGTCTTGGCAGTGCATTAAAATAGTGCGCTTGCAGCAGAAACTGACAGCAACTACTGTGAGCCATCTCGTGAGTCGACTAGCTTGATTGGAAATCGTTAGATATACGCTCCAGCACAGTGGCAGAGGGGGGTGGGGCTGTCGGAGCGGTCGCGAATAGAAGTACCCTTATCGAAGAACCCAGCACTGAGATGTGTTTTATTGTGCAACTATCGCCCGGGTTTTGAACAGCGTTCTGCACAGGTCAAGCAGGACAATGTGAGTGCCGCACATCCCTCTGCTCTCGGCTCACCGTATGGGCAAACGCGCCTCCCTCACCGACCAGTGTCATCCTCTGGTGGATGCTTCACTTGAGGAAGCACAGCCCTCCTGTATGCCCAACAGTCTCGCTCCCTAAGCAGAGCTCGGACTGGAGAGCCCCTTCCGAGCACGCGCCACCCCCATCTTCACGAATCTGTGCATGGGTGGAGAGACCTGAAGTGTTCTAGAGAAACCTGAAGTGTTCTAAAGCGAAGGACTGCTCTTGTGGCCAAGGTCTCGTCTTTCCCGATTCACTGCGATTCTGGGTTGCCTATAGGGAATACCAGCACTGACACTAGGTGTGCGGAGCCCACCGACTGCGAACAAGAGCCACCCCTCAAAAGGATGCTGGCCTCGTCTGATGCACCCAGTTAGCCGGTGGTGATCAATGCGACTGACCCGTGCATGACTTTCTTCTCACAACCAAGGTCAATCCACACCGGCATACATAAACGGGGGACCCCAGTCTACTCTTCTCCATCTATCGATCCACCACGCTCTCTAGAATCTACAGCCCAAGATCAACCGCGATATGAAGCTCTCCGCCCTAGCATTCTGCCTTATGGCGCTTGCCCAGACCGCCCTGTCCATCACGTACGCAGAGTTCATACCAACGCTGACCGCAGTCTTGAAGACCTGTCCACATGCGCAAGGTCCTGTCTCGAGCAAGGCCTTGTCTCCACGAACTGCGAGGGTCAGTGTGATGGTGCTTGTGTCTGCAGCACTGCCTATACGGGCAACGTCATGTCCTGTGTTCTGTAAGAACCTTGGGCAAGAACACGACTAACACTGTAGCAAGTGTCCAGACGTGGCTGCTGTTCTCGAATTGCAGCAAGCACAGTGCGGCGGCACCCTCGCGACTTGCGCTCCCGCCTCCACTTCTTCGTCTCCCCCTACCCCCTCGCCCAGCAGCGGTGGCGACAACTGTCCCGAGTAGGTGGTCAATAAAAGCGTTGCTAACATTTAGCCCCTCTGCGCTATCCGAGTGCGGCCGTGGGTGCCTCGAGGGCGCTCTCGGTGACGCACACTGTTCCGGCGCTTGCGACGTTGACTGCATTTGCGGCACGGTATACCAGAGCTCTGCCACCAACTGTATCGTCTCAAAGTGCCCCGGAGATGCCGTCAAAGCTCTCGCATTGCAGTCCAAGACCTGTCCCACTCCGTCGGTCGTTCCCAGCTCCACAACCCCTCCTACCACTTCCAAGCCTCCGGCTTCATCTACGACGACAAAGAAGCCCGACACCACTACGCCCGCCGGCTGCCCCGACATGTCCAAGCTGTCGACTTGTGCCCAGACCTGTCTGCATGGCGCCCTCGGGGACGCCAAGTGCAGCAGTGCTTGCGACGTCTCGTGCATCTGTGGCTCTGACTTTGTGCAGTCTGCCACGGTGTGCATTGCTACCAAGTGTCCCGCTGACGCTGTTACCGTTCTTGCGATGCAGCAGTCTACCTGCTCTGCCGGTACCACCTCGGCTCCTCCAGCCTCCACCACGTCATCGACTCCCACGCCTCCTAGCGGAAACAACTGTCCCGACAAGTCTGCCCTCTCGGCGTGCTCAAAGTCGTGCCTTGACGGAGCTCTCGTTTCCGCCAAGTGCAATGGCGACTGTGACGTGTCCTGCATCTGCGGCACCAGCTTTGTCTCCGCTGCTACCGTGTGCATTGCGTCCAAGTGCCCCGCCGATGCAGTCGCGGTCCTTGCCCTCCAGCAAAAGACCTGCTCGGGTGCCGGTTCCGGCTCTAGCCTGTCTGGAACCAGCAGCACCTCGGTAGCTGCAACCACCACGAACAGCACTGTATCGGGTGTCAAGCCAGCCAACGCCACAGCTACCACCAAGGTCAACAGCTCTTGCACGGCCGCCTCTTGCAACGTGTCGACTACCCCGAGCGCCGTCACCTCGGTGATTGTCACCACCACCGCCATCGTGGTTGATCCCGCCACTACGTCCAAGTCTGCCGCTAGGGGCTCTCGCTCTGAGATGGCCGCCGCACTTGCCCTCATGGCCGGTCTTGTTGGGTCGACTCTTCTCCTTGCCTGATGATGATGATGATGAAGTATCTTGTAGGTATGAGGCCAGGGCTGATAATGATGTGTTCACGCAGTCGAGCCACAGTCGACCCACAGTCTTTAATGAATGTAAAGAACAAGTGCAGAAAAAGTTGTGATGGCAGTCACGATGGTGGTGGCGGAGATAGGCGACGTCGGCTGATCGGTGTTGATCGGTGATCGGTGATTGGATAGTGTCAGCCGAAGTCACTCGACTCGGTTACTCGAGCCCGCTTGATTATCAACAACAACGTCCACCTCGCGCGCTCACTTTTATCCTCTACATGAGTTGTGTCTACTCAACATAACATTGACCGCACACTGAGGTGTCCTTTGCGCCAATGACGGTGTCGCCAGCGGGAGCGGCAAAGACTGCGGCCCCTAGCCCAGCACCACCGGTAGCAACACAAGCTCCAGCGCCCTCGCCTCTGACACCACGGCCGTCCTTGCCCCGTCGCCTCATCTCTTCCTACCTCCAGCAGCTGTCCCGGAGACCATTGCGTACCAAGATGATCACAAGCTCGCTCCTCTTCTTTCTCGGCGACAGCATGGCGCAGTTTGGAATCGAAGGCAGGCGCCTCCCCTGGTCTGACAGTTCTGAGATTGTCAACGAGACGTCGACATTATCTGTAGATGAAGCTCCGACGCATATCGACAAGGACGAGGTGTGGGATGTAAGTGTATATCCAGCGGATACTCATTAACGACCAGCCCCTTCGAGCCGCCCGACTGGTCGCATGTGAGTACACCAGCGGATCGTATGCTCACCAACAGACGGCGGTCTTATCTTTGCCCCGCTCGCTCACAACTGGCTCAATCTTCTCCAGAAAGTGCAGCTAGGCTCCCGTGTGAAAAGTAAGCTGCTGAACAGGCCTGTACTTATACCACAGCCATCGCTGCCCGCGTAGCACTTGACCAAACGTTGTGGGGACCGTTCGTGGTCTGCCGTGAGTCTATTAACCTGGGGCATGGCTTACACAGAGTGTTCTGGGGTACAAACGGCATTCTCGAGGGCAAAACTCCAAGCGAGGTTGTTGACAAGGTCAAAATGGCGTTCATCCCGGTGTACATGAAGTCTGTCATGGTCTTTGGTCCCACGGCCATTGTGAGCTTTACCTTTGTCCCGCTCAATCTTCGACTGCTCGTTGGACAGACCGTTGGCCTCGGTGAGTAGTTAATGTTCTCCCATGCTGACGTTTAGGTTGGAACACATATCTCTCCTATCTCAACCACGTGAACAATCAACGGCTTGCTGCGGCAGCGGCGGCCCTCTCGAACGCCCAATCGATGGAGGCTGACGAGGCCATCGAGAGCTCCAAAGCTGCTCTTGACCGCGCCAAGTCTCGACACGACAAGCTCATCACCAGCCAAGGTGGAGGCGCGACAGGTGTTGGAATCCGGATGGGACACTAGATCACACCTTGTAACATGTACATCTGCAATAGAACGTCCCGCAGCCTGCGGTCCTAGACCATGTATGCATCACTCGGCATTGAAACCCCATGTCGAAAGCCGGTAATTTCAGCCTCAAACACAAAGTGGAGGTCAAATCACTCTTGCCTCCACCCACACCATGTCCGACGTTGCCACCTTTCATTCATTGCTGCAGCGCAGTCCTCGCATTCTCGCCATATGCGGAGCAGGACTCTCTGCGTCATCCGGCCTCCCGACGTTCCGGGGCGCTGGCGGATTCTGGAGAAACTACGAGTCCACAAGCCTTGCAACCCCACAGGCTTTCCGTCGCGATCCGGGACTTATTTGGTTGTTCTACGCTTGGAGACGGCACATGTGTCTCCAGGTGGCTCCAAACGGGGGACACCGCGCTCTTGCAGCCCTTGCAAATGTAAAGGGCGACGACTTTATGTGTCTGACTCAGAATGTCGACAGTAAGTAGAAGAGTGCGTTCTCGCTCACTCAGACCTCCACGAGCGGGCCGGGCATCCAGCGTCCACGCTAAGACACCTCCACGGCCGCCTGTTTGACGTAAAGTGCAGCCGCTGCTCCAAGTCAGAGTACAATACAGACGACCCGCTGTGTGCCTCTCTTGCTCCGGCATCGATCAATGTCCCTGCGGGTCAAACCAATCCCCTTCTCGACACCTCCCAACCTGTGGCCCACATCCCGCCCGCCCAGCTTCCTCATTGCTCTTGTGGAGGGATCCAGCGCCCCGGCGTGGTCTGGTTTGGCGAAAACCTCGACTCGCGCATGCTCCGCGAGGTCGACGAGTGGATCGATGCCAAACCAGTCGACATTGTCCTGGTTATCGGGACGAGCTCCGTCGTGTATCCCGCCGCGGGGTATGCGCACCGTGCTAGGAGCAAGCACACAAAGGTAGTCACTGTCAACCTCGACCCAACGACAGAAGCCGCCGAGCCCGGCGATATGGTCTTTGTAGGCGATGCGGCTAACCTGCTGCCTGAGCTGCTAGGCCCTGTTATTTCATAGCAGTCGACAACAATACAATTCATCTTAAAGCTTGGCCCTGGTCTCCCCCATCGGCTTGCCTCCCTGCTTCTTCCACTGTGCTTGGACAACCTCCTTGACCTCATTCTTGAGCACCTTGCCGTTGGCATTCATGGCTAGATAGTCAGTACACACATGGTGCTTGTACTCACGGAGACCATCGGCGTAGATGACGACCACGACAGGTCGGGCGGGGTGTCGGAGCCGCTTGTTCGCCTCTTCGATGATGCTCTCCGGAGTGGCTGTTGCTCCGGGCGCGAGGCTCACGCCAAGACCGACGCGTTCGCCCAGGACAGGGTCTGGGACAGCAACTGCTGCAGCCTCTGCGATGCGCGAGTCCTGAGTGACCGCATTCTCCACCTCGGCGGAGGCGATCTGTCATCAGATACTGCGCGTGGTAATACTCACGTTCTCGCCACCACGGATGATCATATCCTTTGCTGGTTGTCAGTGATTGCGTTCAGACCCAACCTACCCCTGTCACGGAGGTACAAGAGGCCATCCTCGTCCATCAGGCCGACATCCCCTGTGTCAAACCAGCCATCATCGGTGAATGCCTCCTTGTTCGCCTCTACGCTGTTAGCCTTGTTACCATTCGGGCACTCACTCGGATTGTTCACATACTCCTTCATGACGTTGCCGCCACGGATCTGCAGAATGCCCATGGCATTGGTGGGGACAGGCTTGCCACTTTCCATGTCGACGATTCGCATCTCTCCAATCGGAATACACACTCCCACCGACTCGGGCTGAGAGTGAGCAGCGCATTCCTCACCACACCTACCCGCTCGATATAGTCGGCACCAGTGAGTGCAATGAACAGCCCTGCGGCTTCCGTCATGCCCCAGCCATGAACACTTCCGGTCAGTCAGGTTGAGGTGTCAGGACGTACATCATGGCGTCGGGGAAGCGGCTCTTGACATCGTTGCCGAGACGTTTGGGGGGAGGAGCTCCGCCGTATGAGATGGCGTCAAAGTTGAAATCCTTGGGAAGGAGACCAGACTGCAGGATTGCAGTGGTGATCGCGGGGACACCGCTCAACATCTTGATCTGGTACTTTACAATGAGCTTGACGGCGTCGGGGACACTCCAGCGCCGCATAAAGACCATCTGGGTGCCCGCGTAGAAGACGCGCACCATGACCGCAAGCAATCCCGTGACATGGAAGAGAGGCACAGGAATGAGCGCCACGATCTGGTCCTCGGGCGGGGTGTGCGCGACCGCAACGGCCATGGCGACAGGCGCGCCCATCCTGATAGCAGTGCGGGCAACGGCTGGTGGTTAGCGTGTCTTTATAGTACACCCACGGATCGCTGCGGTGAGGACATGCTGCATGCCCTGGCGCTGGGTGATGAGGACACCCTTGGGGAGGCTCGTCGTGCTGCTGTCAGTGGTCTGTAGAGGGCTGGAACGTACCCGGAAGTGAAGAGCACGAGCGCGTCACTCTCCTGCTGAACCCGTCCGTCAAACCCGACACCGCGCTTGACGTCGTCAACAGTCTTGTTCGAAGGAGCAATGTTGTCAAGGCCCTGTAGTGTCAGCATGCAGTGAGATGTCCACCTACCTTGAAGACCTTTTGAGCCGCGGCTGAGAGCTTGGTGACATCGTTCCAGGTGTAGAACGGACCGACTCCCTTGCCCTGTAGGGTGGAGGCGACCGGGGTGAGCACCTCTGCGTCATTGTCATCGACCAGCACGAGCTTTGGCATCGTGAGCGTCAGGCAGTGAATCTGGACCTCGGCGGTGCTGACTGTCAGCGAAGCACTGTAGAGGGTGCACTTGCAGTGTCGAGTTGAGCAGGACCGGCACAGCGCCGATAAGGTGAGCTGCAACAAACGAGGTCACCCATCCGGACGAGTTGGTACCGCCGACAGCTACGCGATCGCCGACGTCAATCCCCTGCTCCCGCATCCAGGCAGCAAGCTTGTATGCGTTCTCGAGGACCTGGCCGTAGGTGAACGTCTGGCGATCGTCATACTCGGCAGAGTTTGGAACGGGCTCGTTGATGATGATGCGATCCGACCAGTGCTTCATGCGGTCCTCGAAAAAGGAGCGAAACGAGGTGGGCGCCTAGAGTGTTAGTCTTGGCCAAGCTAATGACTTGCATGCTTCCAAACACGACCGGCGCGCCCGTGCAGCACCACGTCCTCCATCTCAAACGGAGAGCCTGGGGCGCAGATCATGCGATCGATCTCGGCGTACGATGGTGATATCCTGGCTGGCATGGTGGATGGTGGGTATGATAAGGAGCAAAGACGCACAAGATCAAAAGACGCCGGGCGCACTTAATACCTCCAAGATGCACATGACATTGAGCACTGCTCGCGAGAACGGGTTTCGGCATGGTCCCCAACGTTCTTTTCGGTAATCACCGCTTACCGGCGTCCGGCCCCCGACATTTGACTATATTAGATATTAGTGCAACCAACCTGACTAGAGGACTCTGTTCGTTATCTAGCGCCGAGCCGACGACTCAGTCGACCGCTCGAGCTGCATTACGAGGAGCATAACCGTGACCCGAATCAGTGCGCCTTGGCTTGATCTTGTCAACACGGCATTCGGGGTGATGACGGCGACCGCCGACAACAACAATGCACTCACGTGACCGCTGAGGCTGCTCACGCCGACTCACAACTGCCAGCTTACATTCACTGAGAGCCTACTCAGTAGGCTTGACCGTGTGGCACTGATTCTCATCTTGCATGGGCGCTATGGACTCGAGTACGTTATAGGGCTCAGCTGGAGCTGCTCGACTCGCTCGACTCTTGACTTGTGCCATCGCTCAGACACAGTGCAGGGCTACAGGTTAGATGGTCGACAGCAAAGGGCGGACTCACTTCCATCGGCATGGGAATGGCAATCCTTACTGCCAGTGGGCTCAGGAGTCACAACCGAGCCTGGAGCCGTCTCAGAGGTCGTGGAAGCCGGGGCGACAGTCTCATTGTGGCCACCGATGTTGCCGATACACTTGGCACCTCCCTGGGCCACCTCTAGCGCGTAGACGTCTACTGTCAGAACAGTCTTGATGCACACTCACGGGCAGCAAAGTACTGGATGGCATCGCTATCAAACGGGGACATGGTCGAGTTGTGAGCTGCGCGCTCAAGAGCGTCCTTTAGGTCCTCCGAGCTTTGGCATCAGGCGTGGATCATGCAGAGGACTCACTAGTGGCTAACAGACGACATTGTCACTGCAGGTACATGGAGAAGGCGATGCCTGGGTTTAGCGTCATGATTGTCCCTCGTACGTACATGAGATCCACAGACCAGTAGGTGCTGGGAGCTTGGGTTGCCAGCTCAAAGCCGTGCATGCAGAATGCGGCATTGTACAGGCGGTCAGTGTATGACGAGTCGCAGATGACGGTTTCCATGGTCGCATTCTCGCCACGGTAGTGACCGCGCCACCCAGGCTGCGCGCAGTTCTAAAGTCAACTCTGGAATGTCTCGGCGACATACCTTGTCGGGATCGTCACAGCGGAACAGCACACCCGTCTTGTCCGAGCCTACGATAGCATCATAGACCCCGGCGGCGGACGGATAGGCCTCGGGCTTGTTCCCAAAGTAGAGCTTGAACACCGGGTCTGTGGACCCGTGCTGGTGAATGTAGTCCTTTGCAAAGTTGGCAATCTCAAACGTCTCGCTTGCTGTCAGCTCAGGCGCTCAATGGACTTACCGCAGGGCTTGCTCCAGCATGCGGCGCTGCGTAGCATTGCAGCTGGAATGAATCTCCAGATCAGTCGAGTATCCGCCATCCCTTTCAAAGAGCGGAGCGGGGAGCCCAAGAGCGAGAGTCGAAAGAATGGTGGAGAAAATGATGGTGGTGAACATGTCGGACGAGTCGGCGATGCTTCTACAATAGCGTCTAATCTGAACCTTTTATACACACCCGCTGCTCAGCATCTGTATTCGTCTGTCCGTCCTGCCCGGCGCCAAAGTCCGTCTGCCAAGAATCCTCACTGGCAGGGAGCACCGCGACGACAAGTGTTAGAACCGTACAGGTCCCCAGCGGCGTCCCCATCATCACAGTTCCTGACACCGAATTCGCCAAAGAGGCTGGGAGAACATCATCATCGAGGCTGCGCTGTGGAGATCTGGAGATAGCCAGCGCGTGAATCAGGTTGCTACGAGATGTGAATATCTGCATACATACTCTGCAGTAGTCCATGCCGATCCAATGTTTATAGAATCACTTCTGGTCGACGCGGTACGTCTGCTGGTCGTACTCCCAGTGACCGCCGTTGACGCCACATTGCGAGAAAATGTTCTGGAGCGCACCAAAACAGCCTTGAGTATTGGCACCAAAGGTGCCGGAAATCTCGATGACGGCACCGTTGCCCACGTACCAGCGGTGGTAGTTCTTGGTGGAGGAGCTGCTGCAGTAGTCGCTGATGGCGTAGGCGATTGCACCAGCGTCGCCTGGCTTGGGGCCCGCGTTCCAGCAAGTGGCCGCAGAGGCGGTTCCCACAGTGGCGAGAAGCGTGTAGATGGTAAACTTCATGGTGAGCGGGGGTGTCGGAGGTTGTGCGAGACTCGTGAGAGGTGGTCGATGTTGCGAACTATATACTTTTTGTGAGCGACCCCGACGCCTGCAAAAGATCCCCCAGAGTGACCCATTGAGATGCATCAGTCAGCTTCAAGATCTCCATGACGCGGATTCGGCATCTCTCACGACTTGGGAGCTGCCTCTGAGCAGTCCAAGCCGCTTGTCTTGTAGATTCACAGTTTCACCGAGTTCCCCTCGAGCCTACCCAAGGCCGACAATACGCTGAGCCTCCCTGGCAACGTTGATCAAAGCTGCACATTGACCAGGTGTCACTGAGCGACGCCGTACCAAACGTCATGGGGAGACCCATGCCAGCGCCCCAGTGATGCCCAGTCTTGGCCCAGATCAAGGAGGAATCGACGCAACTGGACTTGCCACAGCCTCTCTGACAAGGGGCGATCTAGTGCAGTGCCGTTACCTCACGTGGATCTTACTTGCATCCTCACCTCTGTTTGTCTCTTCACCCTCTTCGAATGAGATTAAAATGCATGTACAACGAAGGATGCTAACTGGAGGGGGAATACAGAAGGGGTAGGCCGCTGTCAGAGCGTCCCGCAGTATCTGGTAATTGTGAGCCACGAGTCTATCAAACGTGGGCAGGCTTGAGACCTCTCAACATACCGCACTCACCTAAATAGCACGACCACGGACAGCTGCCTGGAAGCCGGGGACGTAAAAGTCGTCGTCGTCCTCAAACACCCGGCGGGGCTTTGGCTTGGCGACCGGCTTGTTCCCGAGGGTGGCGAAACCGAATGGGCTTGCCGAGTTGGCTTTGGTCCCACCGCTCATGTTGAGAAGCTGGTTGAGATCAACCTCCTCGTTTGCCGACCCGCCCCAGCGATGGCTAAAGGTCTGGTTGTACTGGGGCTCGTCGTCTTGGATGACAACCTCGGGAATGGGCTCCTCAAACTCGGCTCCGCCCTGCCGTTAGAAAAAAGGACTGTGGCAGAAAGACTTACCTGCCTGCCTCCAACATTGTGCTCCCACTCGGGGTTCCTCGAAAAGGTGGGGGTGGTGAGGTTGGTGCTCGCCGTAGAGTATGCGCTCATGCTCGAGTCTCGGCGAGCATAGTCCAGGTACGGGAGGGGGGTGTCAAACGTCTCTACAGTAGAAACTTGAACAGCGCAGCCGCCCAGAGACTTGAGCATCCGCGTGTCAGGGGCAGGGGCCTTTGAGGTCTCGGGTTCGACATTGTACTCGACATAGCGCTCCTCTTGCTCGACAATGGGCGGGGTGGCGACACGACGGACAGAGTTGGACGATGTGTTGCGTGGGAGAGAAGTAGAGGACAAGTTTTTGCTGCTCTTGTCGGCCTTGTCCTTGTCGGCCTTCCTGCGGAAAAGAGGGAGAGGCATGGTGTAGAGTTTGATGAGTCTAGTTGTGATGTGTGGCAAAGCTTGTCAGTGGTGACGATGAGTAAAAGGACGAGTTATGGCGACGAGGTGGGAAAAGTCTTGCCAGGCAGGTTTTATTCAACTTCTACTCGCCTCTGTCACTCACCGCTCGCCGATGGTCTTTGCTTCTTCCAAAGCCACACGACGGATTCTCCCGTCCGAGGCGCAGGGACAGTGAGCAAGTGGCGGCGCACGAGCCCTCTGGCGTCACCCTCGATGAGGTATTCCATCTCGGTGAGGTATTCTGTCGCAGGGTTGTATCTTGCCGTGGTTTTCGAAGGACAATGCAATGTGTTGCCGAGGTGTCGACGTTGCCGCTGAAGATGCGGAGGATGCTTTGAGTAGCACTCCAAGTCGTGGACTGCTCTTGACGACTTGTCCCAACATGTATCGAAATCTGTGTCGACAACGAGGTTTCCGTTGCAGTGTAGCGCCACGCCGCTTGGAGCCCTTGGATGTCTTGGGAATACAGCATGGGATCTCTGCACTTTGCCACTTCCGCCGTCTCTCCTCCGAACATGGAATGTGTTACCTACCCCATGTCCTGTAGGTTGGGTTCCTTTGCCACAGAACGCTATTGATGTTGGAATCAATCCAGCTCTCCAGGCTCCGAGCTTGACCATTCTTGGCCATTCTTGGTCGTGGTTGGCTGAACCGTCGGGGTCAAGAGGGTTCGTGATCTCACACAAAAGATTTACGAGACAAAGCCTCCCTGTCGTCCCTATTTGTGTGATGGTCCTGGGACACTCTTCGGGACACTGACAAGTGAGGGCATCCAGAATCGGGGTTCTGCCCTGCCCCAGTCCGTGGGACGTGATTCTGCTCTCCATGTGATAGTAAGAGTCAGTCACTAGGACATATACATCCCCGATGGCCCGAAGTACTGCGAGGAGAGACTCTTGCAGCAATGTCAGAAGCGCAGCGAGGCATTGCGGTATGCACGTCAGGATGAACGATCGCTTGCAAACGAGGCTCGGTCAACCAGCCACACGCGCCTCGACTGCTTGGTGATCGCGCCTAATGGGGATTGCGGAATGCATGCCAGGCTGTCTGACTTGGGCTGCGACTCGCGGAAATTTGCGGCTCGTGGTCTGCATCTTGGCCCTTTGGCGCATTCTTCTTGTCACATCGGCTCTCCAGAGGCCAGCCACGGTACTGGTTGATAGACAGCCGGTCCGAGGGAATTCATCGCGCTGTTTGACCCGCCTCCGTGTGCGCGGCTACTAGGGTCGCCCTCGGCCACAACGCGATTCCACTGTCGCCGCCGCTCGCACCGTCCAATTTCGCATGCTTGGGACTATGACGCCCTCGGGCTCTCTCGATCTAACCCTCCTGCATTCATTCCATTCATAGCCGTGGGCGAGTCAGACCTCTTGCAAAGAGGTTTCTTCATATGTCATTGCGTCCGGTCCTCGGCAACGGGCATGCGGGGTCCATTAAACCGCCCACCCGCAGGAGATATTATGATACATGTCTGCCGATAAACTACGAAACCTCTAGATGATGCGGTTGCGAGCGCGGATAGCCGCCTCCTTGGTCTCCACAGAGTAGGCCTCGTCCGCCTGCTCCACCTGCTGGCCAGTGACGTCCTTTCCGTCATGGGCGTTCTGGGCGTCGGTGAGCCTAATGTCCTTGATAAAGAAGATGGCGAACAGCGGCGGGAAGATGGCCACGACGATCGAGCCAATGAGGAGACGGTGCATGAGTGCCTGGTAGGCTGTAATGGCACCCAGACGGATGGGGTCGTTTGGAGGGTAAGCGGCAATCTGGGTAATGTCGCCGTAGAGGCTGCTGATAAGAGTGGCGTTGGTGCTCGGAACATGCCTGGCCAGCTCTCCAGGCATGTACTGAGTCCATACACCAGCAGCTGTTGCTGAACCGACAGAGTTTCCGACTAAATGTCAGCGACAGGGCAAGGTTTGCTGTACGTACCCTCAGTGAGTAGCAAGAACATTGCAGTCACGGTGGCCACATCGGCGTGAGCCACAGCAGCCTGCGCCGCGGTCTGAGTAGCAATGGCGGCAATTCCTCCACCAAGACCCTGAAGAACCTGGCACATTACAAGCGACGCGGTGTTGCCGTTGGGGCCGCGAGCGTAGAACATGATTCCAACGCCAAGGAGACGGATAAACAGACCAGTGACCAGCATCCACTGTGCGTGTCAGTACGGGAGAACAGCCATACGTGAAAAGCATACCTTGAAGCGGCGGGTAAAGTACATGATGACACCGGCGAAGATGGCAAAGAAAGTGAGACACAAGGTCTGGGTCGAAGCAAAGTAGTTTTGGTTGACCTGGCTCCAGTTCTGGGTCACGTAGATGTATCTGCCATGTTAGAACACTCTCAAGTTGCACCACTCACGAGAAAAGATAAGTGTACTGGAGATAAAAGGACACAAAGTCGAAGAAGCCGATGAGACAAGCTCCCAGAATGGCGAGGCGGCGGAGCCACCGCATGGGAACCACCGGACGCGCGGGAACCAGCCACTCGTAGATGAGGAAGACCGGGAAGATGACAACGCCAACCACGACCATGGCAATCATGCTGGGGTTCTTCCACCCGCCCTTGGCATTGTTAACAAGCGTAAAGGGGAGAAGGATAAGAGCGAGCGAGAATGCGCAGAGAATGAGTCCGATAAAGTCCATGTCGCGCAGTGCAGCCACGGCGCGTTTCTTCAGAGACCTGAAGAGTGAGCGAGAGCATATTTTTAGACTTACAATCCGTCGCTCAGGTCGTCTCCGCTCGCACGGAGCATCTTCAGCCCCTTGCGCTGGGACCAGAGCAGCGCGGCGATAATCGGAAGAAGGGTGCACGGCATGATGATTGCAAACATGCCGTATCCCCATCGCCAGGTGGAGTGGTTCAGCACTCCGGCGGAGACATTAGAGGAGATGAACGCGTTGATGATAAAGGGAAGAGACACGAGTGAGCTGACAAGACCACGCCAACGGAGGGTAGTCACGTCGGCGATGATGATCTGCAGAACCAGCTGAAGGCCAGTGTATCCCATGCTGTAGATGACGCTTCCAGCGCTCAGCTGACCGAGTGTGTGGGTCGAAGCCATGATCGCCTACGGGTCAGAACGATATAGGACACGAGCACTCACATATCCCACAGCATAGAGAATGGCAATCATTGCCATGGTCTCGCCACGACCAAACCTGCAAATGTCAGCGTTCTGTACGGCCAAGTGACTTACACGTCGGAAAGCTTGGCCATGAACGGCTTGCCGACAGCAATCATGATCGAGTTGGCGACTTGCACCGTACCCAGCGACGAGTGAATGCCCATCTCAGAGGTTGCGAACGAAAGGTACGTCTACTGGTGAGCACTAGAAACTCGGTTTCAACCTACCCAGGTGGTCATTCCGTCGAGAGAGTAGACATAGGCGCTCAGCGCAATGCTGCTCAGTCAGCCCAGCCACTGTTGTCGGGTACGTACCCAATGAAGAGGAACCACTTGGACTTTGGGCCCCAGGCAGCCTGGGCGGCCTCGACCTTGCGCACACCCGCGGGCTTGATGATGACGGACGAAGCGTCGCTGGACACCTCATACTGCGGGAGGCCTCCATCCTCTGAGCTTTCTGATCTGTAGTGTTTTTCCATTCCGAGAGGCAATGAGTAGTTGATAACGAGCGAGTGAATGTGGGAGAGGTGGAAGACTGTCGATGACAAGCTGGTCGAGAGTACTTAAGTGATGAGAGGCCGCGGGTTCCTCGCTCTGCCCTAGCTGCGTTTTTTTTTTCCTCGTCGTCTCTGGTCCTAGGGAGTTGTTCTGGACTGCGCTCTAGTCATGTGCCTAGCCGCCTAGATGCTTGAGTCAGCAGTCAGCGTCGACTATGGGTAGTATGGCAGGTCATGGGTCATTGACAGGGGGGTGACACCCTTATCAGATAAAAAGTCGAGTGGTGAGAAGTGTCTAGAGAGCAAATCTTCCATGTTTGTGTTTGATTAAGCGACATCAAGGCCGAAAAAGTGTGTTGGTATACAAACGGAAATCTCGTTTACAATAGACTAGTAATGGTAATACAGATACCTAATAATATTCATCACAATTTTCAAATGAGATCTATTAGCTATTAGCTGCACGGCCTTTACTACCATGTGGCTTACGCCAGGATTCGGCCGACAGTACCTTTTCCCGAGTTTCGAGCCAATGAGCCTTGCTGCTTTGCTCGTTTGATCGTTTGCTCAATGGGGCACATGCAGTCATTATGCAGTCATCACGACGGTGCCAAGTAACTCGAACGCGCCCGGAGATCGCGGATGGATGGCCTGGATGGACAGGCGGGCGCGAGAGTCATCATCATGTTGAACCCCGATGTGGGCCTGAGATGCCTGAGATGCCTGAGAGATGGGCCATGTCTTAATCAGATAGCGAGACGCCCACGACGTACGTGGATCATTTCGGGTCTGCCAATCCGACCAATCCGATCGCCCCAAAAGCTGGTCTCGGTTCAGAGCTCCAAGCCTTGGCGCCGCAACACCTTCGTTAACTTCGCTGTCTGTTCTGTAGAGCCTGAGTTGACGAGATCGAGGATCAATGCATTCGACGCCGTGGGCTGGAAGTACTACATCCTTTCTATTCGGGCGCACTCAACGAGGATAGCGAGGTCAGCCCCCTTGGCGGCGAGGGGGTTATAGACAGCGTCGGCCGGTCCCAGCACACTTGCCGTCTGTGTGGCCGTTTAATAACGCATCTGTTCATAGCAACCAGTCACATCGCACTCCACGGCACCCATATCATTCTCTAAAGACGCGTTCATTCAAAGTGGATCGTCGACAGGCGCGAGAGGGATTCGCATCAGTCACAGTCTTTGCAATCCCTACTCCTCCCTGCCCCATACATCGATGACGAGCCACTGGATCCAGGCTCTTAGAGCTAGCGGTGCCTGTGAGAACGCTCGGTACGCTGACAGACTTCGGCGCGGGTGTAGCAGTAACATCGGAGGCGTGGCAGTCCGCAGTGACTCACTTTTGATCGGAGCATATAATGATCACCAGGTGGACTGGCAACACCATAACTCTCTCGTCAGATATCCGATCCCCGTGCCACTCACCTCTGCACTTCTTGACTCTCTTTTGAACACAGCGACAAGGGTGACACTCGACGTGGCCGTTACGCACCACGACCGTCCGGGTTAACCTAAGGCCCATGCGCTGAGCATCGCGTTGCAGCGCAGGGGGGAAGATAAGCTTGGACTCGGAGTGGAGCAGGTACACCTGCATGTCAGGAGCAGGTCTTTGCTAAAATGAACAGTGTGGCTGACGATTATCTGCACAGTCCGGAGATGCTAACTGTGCCCAACCTTGACGCAGCTTTCGACACAAACCTTACAAGCTCACCATTACTACAGTAGTCACACGGGTTGTCATGGTCTGCATCCTGCGAAAGACTATACCAATGTGAGCGAACATACTGAGGGCCGATGTCTGCACACGACAGTCACCATCAGCCCCTGACATGCGATGACGGTCTTGGACCACAGCAAACCAGCTAAGACCGATACCAAAGGCGGTTGTCACAGAGTGGGTGATGGTCGCTCTGTTACCGGGCGGATGTAACAAGCGCCGTTGCGGAGAGCACTTCGGGATCTACCTGGCGCATACCCAGCAACCATCCCTGTTCAGCCTGATCGTTCTGGACGCCCATTTCTTTACAGGGTGCCTCGTTGTCGGCCCAGTCCGAGTCGGACACCTCCGCCGCAGACCCTTTCTGGGTGAATAGATCTGAGATCCACATTCCCCACACTCGGCCCAGCAATGTGGCGAATCAGCACGGCTCGGTGTCTTGCCGTGTATCATGCTGCTGTTGGTGCGTTGTATGTACACGCACCTCATAGTAATCGGCAGCCGTATAGCTGTCACATGATGCGGTCGAGATGTGGGCATCGGCTACTTTTGTTGAAAAGTGAGCTACTCGGTGACTGATTAGCCCACCTTGTTCCCGGATAACATGGACCCACCATTCACCACCCACCAACGTTGTGGAGGTGGCTGGGGCTCCAGCGGCATCTCCACACTGCAGCCTCTGGGGTAGCTCGGAGAAGGAGGTAGGAAGAAACGGTATGGAGAGATAAATACATCGCCCGCGACAGTCATTCCTTTTTCTCAGCGCAAGCGCCACGACTATCACCACGATGACAGTGCCCGAGACGGTTGACGAGAAGAAGCTAGAGGTCGGCCACCACGAGTACCCTTCCCCCAACTCTTCCTCACTTGAGGCCGCCTCACCCCGCCATGTCGACATTGACGACGGCTATGACCCAGTGTTCGTCAAACGCACGCTTCGCAAGATTGACTGGCGTCTTATTCCAGTACTCACGGCCATGTACTGCGTCTCGCTCATTGACCGGACCAATCTTTCGTATGCTCGCCAGGCGAACAACGGCCACATGAACACTGAGCTCGCCCTAGCTGGCGAAAACAATCGTTACAGTATTATTACGGCAATCTTCTTCGTCCCCTATATCATTCTGGAGCTTCCCTGTGAGCTAAACTCGCATGAATGGCACCGCTGACATGCTAGCTCAGCTTGGGCTGAGAAAGTTTGGAGCCCGGTGGTGGCTCGGCGGGGCTGTCATGCTCTGGGGCATTGTGCAATTGCTGATGGCATTTGTCAAGACCTGGCAACAGCTCGCTGCGGTTCGCGCTGTACTGGGCGCCTTTGAGTCGGCTCTCTTTCCCGGAGCCTCTTACCTTGTCGCGTGCTGGTATCCTCGGCGTCAGATGGCATCACGGACGACAATCTTTTACATTAGCTCGGCCTTTCTTGCCTCCATGTCGACCCCCTTGGGCTATTGCTACACTCTCCTTCACGGCAAGGCCAACCTCAGCGGATGGGCTTGGATGTTTGTCTTGTGAGTTGCACTTCTACAGCAAAGCTAACTCGCAGCTGCGGAATTCTCACCATCATTGTTGGCATCATTGCCTTGATATTCCTAGTTGATGTACCAAACAAGGCGACTTTCCTTACCGAGGAGGAGAGGGAGATGGTCAACACCCGCATCCAGCGTGATCGAGGCGACGCAGAGGACGACCCTATTACTCCCGCCAAGGTTATCCACTACCTCGGAGACTGGAAGTTGTGGCTCTACGGCTTGTTTTTCATGTCCAACAATGTGGCCACCTGTGAGTGCTAGCCAGAGCTTGACAGACTAACAGTCTAGACTCCCAAGCCTACTTCCTCCCGGTCATTCTCAGCACCATGGGCTTTGATTACATTGGAACGATGCTCCTCGGTACCCCCACATATGCCTGGTCTCTTATACCCGCGATTGGCTGTGCCTTTGTTGCCGACAAGTATCGCGGCATGCGGGCTCCCATGGTCATGTTCAACTCTACCTGCATTGTTATTGGAACCGCTCTGTACTCGAAGCTTCCCATGTCTCAGCAAGGTGCTCGCTACTTTGGAGTATTCCTCGCTGTCGGTGGCGGAAATGGTAAGACAGTGGGAGATGAGTAACTGACCACCCAGCCAACGTTGGTCTTCAAGTGTCGTGGTTCCAGACCAGTATTCGCAAGCAGTCCAAGCGAGCGGTGTCGTCCGCCCTGGTCATTCTCTGGGGCGGTATTGGCGGCATTCTATCCGGCTTCATCATGCTTAACAAAGAGGTGCGTTGTCACATGTTGGAGCGATGCTGACATTCAGGCTGCGAAAGGGTTAGTGCCTCGGTGTACAGAAGACACACGCTAACGCTCTAGATACCCTACCGGCATCAACTTTTGCCTGGCCATGAACTCTTTTGTCGTTGTCGGGGCGGGATTGCTCAGTCTCTACTTCCGCCACTGCAACCGCCAGGCCGACAAAGGTCTTCGGATCCTTGAAGAAGACGAGAACTTCCGCTACCAGCCTTGAGACCTGCAGGATCCGACTTGGGAATCTCAAGTGACCGGAGTTAAGATGCGCCGAAGTGACTGCTTGAACCGCTCGTGGGAAAGATATGCAGTGAGGAGAGATCGCGGAGGAGTAGCAAAAAGATAAACAAGAATGCATACCGAGACAATTGTATGAACCAGGTGGAGCGCATCTGCTCCGGTTTAGACCGTTCGTGGCTCTCGTAGCCCGTTCCAGACGTACTGTAACAACGTCATTCTCGGTGTTCTTGTCAAGTTCTTTATCAGCGGCCATCGCCGCAACAATTAGCGTCGACCTAGTGTTATCTCTTCCATTGTGTCGTCTTTTTCCGTTCTTTTGGTGTTGCTCTTCAATCAACGACCAGCCTCACCTTTATATCTCGATTCCAGCACGCCTGTCAGCAGCGTGGGGTCGATGCCCCCTCCAATCAAGCATGACCCCCTCCGATCATGCATGGACGTCTCGACTAAATGTCAACTTGTCGTCGTCTCGTAAGATGGCGAACGTCAGCCGGTTAACTGCGATTGTGCTGCGCCTTTCATCTCGCCCGTCTCGGGTGTTGAACGCTTTCTCAAGGCATCCAGTGGTGCGGAGTATGATGCATCACGGGGGCCGTATCCATTTGCAGGCTTTGCGCTGCAATATCGATCGTTTCACTGTGTCACCCCCACTTTTGTTGTTCTGTCGGCATTGAGTCGGCAATGACTACAATAGCAGACCCCAGCACCGCGAAGGTGGGGAGAAAGTGGTTCATATGCCGCATTCTCGGCCAAGCCGACACCCTTCTGAAGCCGTGTTCTAGTGATGTCATTCAAGACATCTACACAATGACCAGCATTCCACGATCTATCATGGCCCAACCACAGGTTTTGGCGCATCTTAGGTCTTAGCCGAGAACCAGTGTCGAGTTAAAACTGGCATTTGAGTGAGCACACTTGGTATTGGACTGGAGAGAGTGCAAAGGCACGCAGTGGACGGCTTGGCCTTGGATGAAACCAAAGGTGCTTGATGTGACACTGGCTTCTTTCGAGTGCGGCAGAGATGCGGCTTATGGCGCTTGACCGTGCGGTGTTCCTTGACAGCTTGGTGGGGAGGGTCTGAGAGCATATGACATGTAGCCACGGCACAGGTGGGGGTCGATTGATCCCAACATGTCCAGGGATCCGAGAGCCGCTCTGGAGGGGCTGGTCCAACTTTGTCAATCTCAGCAGAAACGCCGCGCATAAAGGCCCTGGTTGAACATTCGGCATCCCTTGCCGCCGGAGACCCAAGCACATCAATCTATTATTGTCCCTTCTGAGCACTTCCGATTAAGCGGTCAACGGCCTGAGACAGTGGCGCCGTAGGCACCAGTTGTTTCCTCGATTACTTGAATGTATTGGCCGCAGCGGCCAAGGCTTACAGGAGGGCCACCGGAAGCGCACGACGTTTGTGAGCAAGCTGCTGAAAAGTGCTTTCCAAATGTAATGAAGCAAGTTGGTGGTGATACCATTGTGACTTGTGCCTGTATGAGCAGCTCGCCGTGAGCAAGACTGCATGTCCCCACCGGTTCTCATTCTGGAATGGCCTCGTCCTGAAGCCTGTTTTCAGGTGATACACTGTTGGTATGACCTGTCAGCTCCTCTAGCCCGGCTTACCCCCCTACTGCCTCTTCACCCCGCTGTCTGCAAGAGTCCAGGAGGCTGCAAGTAGCGTCTACACAGGGGAGATCTGCCCTTACAACTCCTGTCGGCCCCCGATTATTCCAGGACCGCCTCCTCTTTTCTTAGCTTTTTATAAAGCAACTGGAAAGCCTTTTGACGTGCACGAGCCTGGTCTTGGCACCGGGCTTGACGCCACACATCCACCCTTATCAGAAATTGGCTGCTCTGGGCTGTTCGCAAGAATCCACTCTCATAAGCATCCGCCTCCGCCGTTTCTTTCGTGACCTTGCGGGGCACCAACAAGGTCGAGGAATGCCCCTCTGTTCAGGCTGTCTGGCACACCGCACTGTTCCCTTCGGTCTTGCTATACCACATGTCCCCGGACAGAATCGAGCAGACGAAGCGTGACCCCTCTCCGCCTGCTCTCATTCTTTTGTCCTGCCCTGCTGCCCACCATACCGAGAGAACAAAAGCTGCCCGTAAAACTGATCAAGCCTGCAGCGCACAACCGCCATTGTCACCCGACCACGGCGAAACGTTTCTCCCCACGGGGCAGCCCCTCGGCCTTTGTTGCCTCCCTTGATAGGTCGACCTGGCTTTTGTCCCTACCCCCACATGTGCCCCGCTTCCCCGCTGCACTCCCAGAGGGCTCCGCAGGCTCTCCCCACCAACGCGCTTGGGCATTGGATGAATAACTTGCTGTTGTGTCCTGAGTGAGATCGGGAGGAGGATCGAGAGCCAGGATATACAGGCAACCTGGGATAGGACCGACGTTTTGGAAGTGGGGCCGGTGGGGTGGCATAGCGGGGTCAGGAAAGGGTTGGTGGGGGATAAGCAGGCGGCGAAGAAGACCTCACTGACAGCCTCGAGGGGCGATAAGTGGGGGAGCTCACTGGGTTCCCAAGTTAAAAGGCCAGAGCTCCGACCCCGATTCAATTCTTCTCACCACCACGAGCTCTCACAGCCTTCTCTCCAGCCTTGAGACTCATCCACACTCTCTAGACTCTAGACCAGACTCGACATAGCTCAAAGCTACTCGGTCGTCTTCAATCTACATCACCTTTTCTTTTCTTATCCATAGCCTCTTCTTACGACCACTACCCACGACAACACTTCTAATCAAGCCATGACAACCTCGTTCGACAACGAGAAGTTTTCCGATGTCAAGGTAGACTACGCCAAGGATCTTGTCCACGATTCTTCGGCCAACTCGACTTCGGACCTCGAGTGCCAGGACATCAACACTAAAAAGTTGATTCGCAAGGTGTGAGTATCTCTTCGTCTCCATCGGCTTGCCAAGATGCTAACACTCCAGTGACCTTCACCTTGTTCCCTGGCTCGCGCTTCTTTACCTTCTCTCCTTTCTCGACCGTTCCAACGTCGGAAATGCCAACCTCTTTGGTCTCTCGGTTGACCTCCACCTCTCTTCGACCCAATATGGTGCCTGTCTTGCCGTGTTCTTCGCCTTTTACGTTCTGTTCGAGGTTCCTTCCAACATGGTCATGAAGGCCTGGCGTCCTTCCATGTGGCTTCCTATCATCATGATTGCCTGGGGCATTGTTATGACTGCTATGGGTACTGTTAAGAACTTTGGCGGCCTTCTCGCCGCCCGTATCTTCCTCGGCGCTACCGAGGCTGGTCTCTTCCCTGGTGTTTCCTTTTACCTCACCCAGTGGTACCGTCGCTACGAAATCTCGTGGCGTATCTCGCTCTTCTTCTCCGCAGCTACCCTTGCTGGTGCTTTCGGTGGTCTTCTCGCCCGTCTGATCAATTTCATGGACGGCGCTGGAGGCTACGAGGGCTGGGTGAGTTGCAGTGCAATGCTCCTTCAACTGACATTTTCAGCGCTGGATTTTCATCCTCGAGGGTATCGCCACCATCATCATTGCTTCGGCATCCTTCTGGGTCATGTACGACTACCCCGACACGGCCAAGTTCCTTACTCCTGCTGAACGCCACGTTATCCGCCAGCGTCTCCACCTCGACAACGACGGCTGCTCCCACGCCTTCAAGGCCAAGTTTGTTTACGACGCTTTCACCGACTGGAAGGTCTGGGTCTCCGCCATCATGTTCCACGGATCGCTCTGCCCCGTCTACACCTTCTCGCTCTTCTCGCCCACTCTCACTGCTGCTCTTGGCTACAAGGCTGCCATGGCCCAGCTCATGAGTGTTCCTCCTTATGTTGTTGCCGCTTTCGCTACTGTCTCCGCCGGTTACCTCTCCGACAAGATCCAGATGCGTGGCATTGTTGTCATTGTCTTTGCCTCCATCTCGGCTCTCGGCTACGCTCTCCTCCTTGCTCACGTCAACGACAATGTCGACTATGCTGGCCTTTTCCTTGCCGCCATGGGCGCTTACCCCCTCATTCCCGTCATCATGGCCTGGGGCACCAACAATGCCGGTGGCTCGCTCAAGAAGTCGGTTGCCACTGCTATCATTGTCTCGGTTGGCAACGCTAGCGGTATCGTCTCCTCGTTCATCTACCCAAAGGAGGACGCTCCCAGCCACTACCGCAAGGGCCACGCCGTCTGTCTCGCCTACTGCGTCATCACCATTATTGCCGCTGTGGTTCTCTGGATGTACGGCACCTGGGCCAACAAGCAGAAGGCTGCCCGCAACGCCGCCCGCGGCCACGCCTGGACTGACGAGGAGAAGAAGGAGCTCGAGGACCGTGGCGACCACAACGACTGGTTTGTGTACACCATTTAAGCCGACGACATTTCTCACTCGGTGCCCGATCGACTTTGCAAATACCCATGCCGCAGCGCTCTTCCTATGTCCGCGTCGAAAGCGCTAGTTGTAATTAATAGCCAGTAAAGTTGAAAAGGGAAGAAGAAATCCAGTACGGTCATCTTAGAAACGAGGGTTCTCAAGTGTGTCTTTATGAATCGTTTGTGCCCACAATTACACACCGCGGTGGTCTTGAACGTCCACAAGAGGCACGAGTACCTGATAACTTTGCATATCGGCGCCGGCCGACGATAAGTGATAAGGCGGGCTGCACCACTTATGCACTCAAGCTGCTCAGCCTCTAGGGCATTAGTCTGTTTCTGATATTTGGCCTCCCCCACTCCAGCATCGGATATAGTGGCTACTGTCCACGAGTATCCGCTCGTGCACGCCCAAAGCTCAGCTCCGGACCCGCACTCGCTTCACGTTGCGCCACACTTGCGCCACAAGCCACTGCAATGGCCACTTTCTGGCCATCGACTGGACCGGATATGCTTTCCGGACGGTTGGGCGATTTGCAACGCACTTGCGGCAACAAGACGGCTTAAAGTGTGGACCACTGCGCTCTGGCCTCGGCGGTGTGACTGTCCATTGTGCATGTCGCACCTATTTCGAGCATCCTGGACCTGACTGTGGGGGGGCACGCCGTCTGAGCGCACGGATACAGGTCCAGTGCATGGGACTGATGCCAAGAACGGTCCTCTCCAACAAACGTCCTCTCCTCCCACCAGTTTGGTCTGCGCTTTCGCATTGCAAGAGATGAGTGACTGAGACGTCTCTACGGGCCACCCTGCCAGCATGAGCTGAAGGCCTGGATCCAGATCAGACCTCGGATGCTTAACACCGCCAAGGTCGCCAAAGGGCATAGTATCGATATATCATATCCTCTAATACTCTTGGTTAATCTAACAATCACTGGGCTCATTACGAATCTAACAAGCATGCTTGTGTTGGCTTCTGCCCGTACCCCTCACCAGCAGTACTTGGCGAATGGCCCCTTGGGCCAGGTGCGGACCAAGATCTTGCGCAGCTCGTCCATGGCAAGGAGCCCAACGCCCAGGGGAATGGGGAGGAGCCAAAACTTGTATGGCACCGACGCGGTGCCAAAGAGATTCTGGATGCCAGGGACTTCGGTAACAAAGACCGCGATTGCCAACGAGACGACGGGGCCCACAAGCACCCACCAGTTGTGCTGGGGTCCGCGCTGAAAGATAGACTTGCGCTTGTTCCTAACAGAGTTGAGGTTGAACGCTTGAAGCCAGACAAGCGTGACAAAGTAGACACACTGGCCAGTGTTGAGAAAGTTGTTGAGCGCCTCCTGAGAGTGGCCATAGTAGCCGTCCGAGTACTTTTCAAAGACGAAGAACATTTTGTTAATAGGAATGCCCGCCGTGGTCCAGATGTAGTAGAAGAACATGGAGTGGGCCGTGATCATCTCCATGGTGCCGATAAATCCATAGCTCTGGACGTAGAGGGGGAGGTTGACAAGGTGGGACTTTTTGTTATCGCGAGGAGGAATGGAAAGGAGATCATACTCTTCCTTTTCAAAGACGAGGGTGCAGCACGATGCCAGATCTGAGGGGTTAGCCAAGGCTGTTTTGGTGCACTAACCGGTGAAGCAGCAGATAATGATCATGAGAAAGGCCGAGAGGGGAAGCGGTACGCCAAAGAAGACGTTTGCAATGACAGGCCAGTCCTCCGAGTACCTGACAGTTAGTCGTCGCCAGCCATGTGTGACTCACGATCCTGCAGGCAAGAGGTAGGAAAGGGCCTTTTGGAGATTCTGGAAGACGAGGCGGCCAAGACGCAGGCCCTCGAGAATGTTGCTAAAGTCGCCGAGAAGAACAAGGTGGGCGGCCTCCATGGCGACCTCAGAGCCGGACGCCATGGCGATGCCAACGTCGGCAGCTTTGAGGGCTGGAGCGTCGTTGACACCATCGCCGGTTACCGCGACGACGCAGTCACGCTGTTGAAGCTCGGTGACGATACGCAGCTTTTGCTCAGGAGTAGTGCGGGCAAAGACAATCTCCCCGTACTGGCCGACAACGTTCCACTGCTCGGGTGAGAGGTCAGGGATCTCCTTGCCTTCAATGAGCAGAGATGACTCAATATACTGGAGACGCTCAGAGGTCAGGGCCTCGGCTTGGGCGAACCGGTCCTTGGCTTCAAAGTCGGTCACCCGGTCCGGCTCTCCAGTGGACGTAAGGATACCGACCTGGCGGGCAATAGACGCGGCGGTGAGAGCAAAGTCACCGGTGACCATGAAGAAGCGCGCACCACAGCGGCGCACCTCCTTTACCGTGTGGGCAGTGTCGTCACGGGGAGGGTCGACGATACCGATCAGGCCGATAACGGTAAAGGCGTTGGCGACCTCATGGACGTCTTTTTCGATGTTGATGGAAGAGCAGAGAGCGACCGGAGCGTCACGGGACGCCAGGAGGATGACACGCTGGCCCTGGCGAGACCACTCCTCCTGCAAGGCGTAAAGACGACTGCGAGCCGCATCGTCAAGAGGAAGAACCGAGCCAGTAGAAGAGAGGTAGGTGGTGCAGCGGTCCATGAGAATATCGGGAGCACCCTTGATGAGAATTTCGGCGAGCTAGATGTCAGAGCGGCTTCCGAGATTCACTTACAGCTCCGTCGTTTGACTTGATCAGAGTAAGTGCAAACTTGTTGGTCGAGTTGAAGGGGAGATCGTAGGCGCGTGTGAAGGGGGTCTCAGTGGAGGGAAGGGATGAGGTGAAGAGAAGGAGGGCGGCATCAGTAGCATTGCCAATGATCTTTGGTGTGCTCTGCTGCTTGAGGTCGGTGCCAAGAGTTGCCGTCTTCTTCTCGACTTTGGCTGCCGGAGTCGAGCCGAAGCGAAAGATGGACCCAAAGCTGCGTTTGGTGTTCTCGGTGCTGATAGAGTTGGTAGCGGTCTCTGCAACCTCCAGGTTGCTGCTCTGGTCCAGCTTGGCGTCATTGTTAAGAGTCATACACTTGCGAAGCTGCTGGAAGGCCGGGTACTCGATGTTGATCTCATCTGCCTTGAACGCGGCGTCGACAAAGCCAATGGAAGCGACAGTCATGCGGCCGGTAGTGAGGGTACCAGTCTTGTCCGAACAAACAACCGATACACAACCCAGTGTCTCGACGGTAGAGAGCGACTTTGGAAGGATGCGATTGTCCCTCAGCTTGGTGGCAATGCGAGAGAGGGTGAGGGTGACCGCAATGGGCATGCCCTCGGGGATGAACGCAACAACACAGGCCATCATATTGGTCAGGATGCCGACAGTGTTGATGAACGCAAAGTGCTCTACGCGGAGCCAGGCCAGCCAGGTGATCAGCATGATGGAGATGAGGGTGAGGGTGAGGGCAATGATAATCTTGACAAAGCGCGTAATCTCCTTTTGCAGGTTTGTACGCTCTTCAGACCCCGAGTTGGTGAGCTTGTTGATGCGGCCCATGACGGTCCTAGACCCCGTGAGAATGACAACGCCGACAGCCGAGCCATTGCAGACGTGGGTGCCGAGGAGGGCAATGTTCTTGGCCTCGAGAAAGTTGGGCTCGTCCGAGTCCACGGTTCCGGTAATCTCATCTGATTCGCCTACGAATGTTAGCTGAGACGGAGAACTGATACTCACCAGTCAGAACCTGCTTGTCAAACTTGAGGTCGTGGCTGGCTTTGATGAGACGCATGTCGGCAGGGACCTTTTGACCGTTGGAAAGGAGCACAATGTCACCGACAACGAGCTCGCCCGAGGGAATCGACTTTGGAGAGCCATCACGGAGAACCGTGGCATTCTCCGGCACCAGAGCCATGATCGAGGACATGATTTTTTGCGCTGACCAGTCCTGGAAGGCCGTGAAGATTGCCTGGAAGAGAATAACGAGAATGACGACGATACCAAGCGCGAGATTGTACGCGGCGGGAGGGTTGCCCAGAGGGCGCCACGAGATGAAGAATACAATCACACCAATCCAAAGGATGGAGCAAAAGTCTCCAAAGAGGTAGCGAGCAAACTTGCGCCAGTACGGAGGCTTCTTGCTGGAAAGGATATTCTTCCCGTTCCTCTGAAGGCGTTTGGCAACAGCTTCAGAATCGAGGCCAACATCCGGGGCGACGTTGAACCTCTGGAGAATCGTGTGAGGCGAGATACTGTGCAGGTCGAGCCGACCAAAGAATGTCGCATCGTCGTCAACCACAGCTTCATCCTTCTTCTTGCGCCAAAACGGACCACGGCTGGAAGGGAGCTTTGTCTGGCCAGTGTGGGTGTCGAACCGCTGCGAGTCGTAGACCTGAATGGAAAGAGTGCGGTACTCGATGGGAATGCGGGTGTGAGGGCGGCTCAGCACCGGAGCCTGTATATCCACAGTGCGCCGGTCTTGAGACTTGGGCAGAGCAAAAGTGGTGTGCTGAGCCTCCTCGGCACTGCGGAGAGTGTCAAAGCTGGTGCTCTTTTCCTTGACGTCGTCGAAGCGAAGGTGCTGGGACATGTTGAAAGGAGTAGTGAGTTGTTAGTGGGAGAGAATCAGCTTGGGGAGGGCTTTCTTGCGCTTCATATACTCTTGACGCCCAGACGCGTTTGGGCACGACGACTGGATTGCTTCATCGACTGGCCTCGACCTGTGTGGGACCTCCTGTAGCGGAAGTCGAGAAAAGAGGAGGAGCAGTACTACCGGGCCGGCAGCCTCAAACACCCAGCGACTTGCACCCAGATTGGTTGGCAACAGCTGCAAAGCCCTCATGGTCTCATGCTGCAGATCGCAGAGATGCAAGCTAGGCAACGACACCAATTGCGTCAAGCATACGGTTCCGGTTCCAGCACGCTTCCAAGTGCGAGACTAGGCACTTGAACGAGGATTGATAAAATCACGCATAGTTGGAACCGCCATGCGTCGCCACAGAAAGAGGCGATCCGAATCCGTTGCTCAAGTTGCGAGCCTGCCACGAAATACCGCACTCGGATCGGTGCGTGTTGATAATACGCGACGGCTGATTGGTGTGGGACCCGCCCCTGCTGACATTGAGCTCTGCAGATGACTCCCCCATAGACTCGCACAGATCTATAGAGATTCCTTATCGTATATCTCGCGCTGTTCAGTTGCTCGAGCTCGAGCTCTTGACCGCTGTAGCCATTAGAACTGTTGTCCTGCAGTTTTTGAGAGTTGTTGAATGGAATGTGAAAATGGATCGCAACCCTTGGACATCCAAAACACTCTCACTCTCACACTCTCACGGTCACTCGTGGGATTGTGGATCATGGCCTGTGGATGGCATTTCGATTGGATGTGTATACAATATTGAATTGAAATGCGCGATTTCTCCAAATCCAATTAGAATTAATAGTAAGAAAAAAGTAAAGCAAAATTCAAATCAGCCAAAACTCGAGCGGAATCTATTTCTACAACGAGGGATTTAAAAATGAACCGAAGAAAAAAATAAAAAGAAGTCGCGAAACGAAGGTTACGTTTCGGTACAGAAACAAGCGAAGCGCAGCGATCCGTGTCCAGGTGTTTTATATATATAGCAAGCAGAACACCTGCTGTGCACGCAACGCGCAACAACGCATACTCGACCTTTACCGCCAGCGTCTGATTACCTGGCTAACTGTGGAACAGGGGTGCTATCTGGTGGATTGGTCGTGGTGGTGGTATCTGCAGTGTGCCCATGCCCAATTGGTGAACACGTCTGTCTGGCCTTGGCTTGTAGCGCCAGGAGTGAACTCAAAGCAAGGGGACCAGTACGGTGGTGCAACAGGCAGCAATTCTCATCACACAGACACTATCAGCAAGCTCCTCTTGAGCCTGCCAACCGCTTGTCGCTGCCCTATCTACGCACCCCTCTTTGATCCGCTGTGCTCCAATTGTATACTGTACTACCTTCGCAGCACCCCGGCCTTGATCTCTGTTCCCTTTCGGCAAGTTGGCAACCCGTGACGTCGATATCGGTCATTAAGTATCATAGCTTCAGGGCCAAGCTCGCTCTCCAGGCTGCTCCGCAGTTCGTCGCAGCGGCTCTCTAACCAACAGGACACCATCATACCGTATACTAGTACTGTGCCGTACCAGGGCAGAGCCTAGATTATGACTACTGCGCAGTGTGGGACGCTAGTCATGTCCACAGGGTGGAACCGTATTCTGGTGAGATACTAAGAGGCGCCAGGCCCAGCTGGCCACTTTGGGGTGTAATAGACTCCGCCAGAACAGTATGTGCCCCGAGCCCAGTGGTGAAGGGAGGACCAAGCACAAGGTCGAGCCATCAACTAGAGTAGAGGAGGCACGCATCCATGTTCTGCAAGATCTACTAGCCAAGCCAAGCGCTGTCACCGGATCCTTGAACAGCCCGTGCTGTATTTACTCTCGGTATGTGCATTGCATGGCTAGGGTTTTTGGTTTGCCGCAGCACTCTGGTGTCATTGTACGGCACTGGCACAGCGCAGCCAGCACCCGAAAGAACAGTCCGAGTGGCTCAAGCACCGCAAAAGAGAGAACACTCCGAGCACCGACATTATTACACTAGGTCAGCAGTCCGCACAGTACCAGCGCAGCTGCATGTAATGACTTTGTGAATGACAATTGTGATGTAACCATCGAAGCATACAGTAAGCATGTGCATGTGTGCAATTCAGCCAGGGCATGTGGTGCATGTGGTGCGGTATGTAGCGCAGTAACCAGGCAGATCTGTTCAAGGGTAAGAAGCCGACCATGCCATCCAAAATGTGAACAAAGTCAATTCACCGCGAGAGAGATGGCTGACGACATGCAACTCTGAAAATCAGAAACATACAGTACTGTACACAGGAACAGAAACAGAACATGGCGCATACATTTAGAAACCGAACGTAGCGAACACGCACTCAAACTCTCATTTCCTCTTCATTAACGTAACACTTCCGACATGGCGTTCCATTCTTCCCACTTGCAGCGCATGCGCTCGACAGTGTCACAGTTTCAGGTCCACACCAAAGCCTAATTAACGTACAGCCCTGCGAGGTCTGACGCGTTCCAAACGTCAACAACTGGTGCACCCCTCGCTTGTATCCCTCTCTTTGTGTTGCACAGAGCACTACTGCTGTAAACACCTTGCTGATCGAGAGGCACATTGCGACCATCGACTGGAATCTTAATATCTCTCCAGTGACGCCTTCCACTGTGCCCTTTGGCTTTGGCATCGATGCGTCACTAGTCAATGTTAGTGTGAGGGGCTGACCTATCCTGGGAGCCGAAACTAAAACTCATTGTGCCGTCTGACAGCCGTAGGGTGTGCACGCGGTGCGATGACATGTTCGACTAGCGTATAGCGTCCTACAAGTCACCGACCAGCCACTGCGCTGCGGGTTGCAGCCAAGAGGGCCAAGACGGACCTGTCCTCCTGACGACAGTGGAGCGTCCAAACTAACAGTTGGTTCATCCAGTGCACCTGCTCTCTCGTATTTCTTCTGTCTGGCATCTCGCAACTACACTTCATACTCTTCTTCATCACTGACAGTTCACATTCCGCATCTCTCTCCGTCTCTCCTTCCTAACATACATACTCTCTCGCTCTCGTCCGTTATCGTCACTTGTTCCAACCTCCGTACTTTTGAAGATATCCCATCCCCACCATGATGTTCCTCCTCCTCGCATCGACATTGGGGCTGGTCCCCTCTGTCCTTGGACTCCCCGCCAACCACGACGAGAATTCCTCGCTCCAGAGTCGACAGACATCATCATTCCCGTATGGCTCCAGCAAGATCCGTGGTGTCAATCTCGGAGGCGTGAGTTCTTTACCTTATCTTGTTCCGACGGAAGCTGACCAGCACCAAGTGGCTCGTCCTTGAGCCATGGATCACACCAAGCCTCTTTGACGCTACAGGCAACGGCGAGATCATTGACGAGTACACCTTTTGCCAGAAGCAAGACAAGGGCAAGGTCGCCCAGGTCCTGGAACAGCACTGGAACACATGGATCGTAGAGAACGACTTTCAGCAGATTGCAGGTACGTACACTCATGCCACGGCAAAGTATCCACACATGCTCACATTCCACAGCCGCCGGCCTCAACCACGTTCGCATTCCCATCGGCTTTTGGGCTTTCGACGTCCGCGGCGATGAACCCTACTACAAGGGCAACCAAGTCGCCTTCCTCGACAAGGCCATTGGCTGGGCACGCAACCACAACCTCAAGGTGCTCATCGACCTTCACGGTGCTCCAGGATCGCAGAACGGATACGACAACTCTGGCAAGCGTGGCGATGCCAACTTTGCCAACGACCCGAGCAATGTCGAGCGCGTCAAGGCGATCCTCCACTACATTGCTCAGAAGTATGCTGGCAGTGAGTACCCTACCCATCACTTTCACTGACATGCTAGACCAGGACACTGTCACCAGCATCGAGGTCCTCAACGAGCCAGCTGGCTACCTGGACGACCACCTCCTGCAGACAACCAAGCAGATGTACACTGATACCTACGACCTCATTCGCAAGCCCAATGGACAGGACAACAGCAACTACCTGATGGTCATCGCCGATGCCTTCCAGGACGTCTCCACCTGGAACGGTTTCATGGCTCCTCCGTCTCACGCCAACGTCGCCCTCGACACGCACCACAACCAGGTCTTCTCTCCCGGCCAGGTGGCCCAAACCCCTTCTCAGCACCTCAAGCAGACTTGCGATCTCGCAAAGTCGTACAGCGGATCTTCCCTTTGGCTCCTGGTCGGCGAGTGGTCTCTTGCCACCACCGACTGCGCAAAGTACCTCAACGGCTTTGGCCGCGGATCTCGCTACGAGGGCCAGTACGATGGCGGTTGGTATGTCGGCAGCTGCGACACAAAGACGGGCGACGGCAAGAACTTTGCTCAGTGAGTGCATCTCAAATCTCCAATGACTGACAGGACAGAGAGTACAAGGACTTTATGCGCCAGTTCTTTGACATTCAGGTCCAGACCTACGAGCGCTACGGCGAGGGGTGGTTCCACTGGACGTGGAAGAACGAGAACGCCGCCGACTGGTCGTACCAGGCCGGCCTCGCCGGCGGCTGGATTCCCCGCGACCCGGGAAACCACATTCACGACTGGGACGCCGTCTGCGGCAACCTTTAGATAGACAACAAATGGTCCACGACTGTTAGATTAGCATTTTGAGTGGGACACCCCGAACCCTGCCTCCTCCAACACCACCTCCAACCTCTTTTTCTTAATACATAGCATAGGCACTCGAAGCCTGTAAACCCGACTTGTAGATACGACAATTATGCAACCTTCTTGGCATGTGCAGTGTCCTCTGGCATAGTGATTGCTCCCATCTACATCTTCAAGTGATGCATGCGCCACTCTGGGAAACTACTCTTATTGGACCTGTCGGTGTACATTTCTGGCTCAACCGGGTCAGACGGGGTTCCTCGTTATCCACTGGTATGCAAAGTCGTTGTGCATTCGCGATGCAACGTCCATTTCAGCAGTGATTGCTTGAATCGCGCCGCCTTTGTCTTGCGCCAGGTAGAGTTGACGGCTCCATGTGTCCATTCGGGCTTGCCACCTCCGAGCCAGAATACGGTCCAGCTCCTCCGCGTTTGTCCGGGCCCTCTGAATAGCGAAAGTGTCACCATGCGGAGTGGCCGCAAGGATGGAATTGAGGTCGGGGACGGGGGGCAGGTCTCCATAGATTTCAGCAGGGACCTCGATGGCCTTGTCCTCTTCCTTCAGTTCAGGTAGAGCGGAGGAAATGGGTGAATGGAGGGCAGCGTCGTCGCCGCTTTTCGCACTTGCAGGCGTCGCCGGAGCGACCGAGGTATTAGGGGCGGTGATCCCGGGGGAGGTGATATCTGGCACGGAGCTCGTGGGGTCGGTCGAGTGAGAAAAGAGCTCTTCGGCGTACCCAGGAGCGGCGGTGGTGCTGTCGCGTGGGTCTTGCTGGCGGGGTTCAACGTTCCACTCCCACTGGTCGTCTCCGAAGCTATACTAGTCAGAATGGGGGACCTGCAGCGCTGGAGACTACTCACACTAGCACCTCGCAGCCATCCACCAGCTCGACAGCGGGGAACTTTGAGGATGTGTCCATGATCGTACAGGCTGCTTGGTCGCTGTGTTCTCTGTGAAAGCAAAGTGGGGTGGATGTCGAATAGAAAGAGATGAAGGAGAGAGATAAAAACCTGTCACACTTATGGAAACGTGGACATTGGGAAATGCAAGTTCGCGAGGCCTAATGGAAAGCGTGCAAGGCGAGAGCCTGCAATTAGTGGAAAGATAAGTACTGTATATTGTCGCCTCGCGGCCTCGCACACGTGTACTCTCCACTCGTTTCTCCTCCGTGTACACCGTGTCACACACCAATCGACCGAGGGGCGCGGGCAGCTGGCAGTCTCGCCTCGGACGGATCTCGGACCTCGGACGGATGATGCTCCAAACACACGTACTGTGTGTGGGAAATAAGCCGTCAGCGCCCGAGTGTGCTCCAGCTGCCTGTATCAAGATCGTCGTGATCGTCGCGGTGCCCCAGGATCGGTCAATTTCAGTGTGGCATGTGGCGGATGGCTGTTATCAGTGATGTCATTGTTTGGGGTCCCCGCCTACTGCAATGGCAAGCTCTACTCTTCTAGTCTGCACATATGCATCCCGAGTCTGTCATCCAATTCATAGATCATGAGAACAACGAGCGGAACCGACATTACAAACGGCACACCAAACCCCCTACGACTTGCTTACTAACACTGCTATTTACCTACTAACACTGCTACACGAACTTTCAGTTCTCCAACCCCCAAACCCTCCCGCCGACACTGTCTCACTAGAATGATCCGGGCTCCGGACCAAAGTATCCCTTCTCGGGGATCTTGTAGAGCCTGCACTCTTCGGTCCACGCGCCGATGCAGCCGGGCGTGCCCCCGGTGGTGCCCCACCAGTCGGGGAAGCTGATACCCGGGAACACAAGGGCGAAGAACACAATGAGCGCGTTGATGGAAATCGCACACGAGAGCGCTGCCAGAGTGACATAGTTGTATCTGGGGGTTAGTAGGATCCTATGCACGTCGTCTGGGAGTACGTACCGGTTCCAGAAGGCCAAATACTTTCGCTTCAAATAATTCCAGGACAGCCAGTTGATGAAGAGACCCGGGAGGTACAAGGCCCAGGCTCCTCCGCCGACCCAGGCAAACGAAAGGGTGAGAAGAAGAGGGTGCGCCGACTGCAGAATCTTGGATTTCTTGAAGCGCTTCTTCAGGAAAAACATAACGATCGGGAAAGCGACGCCAATAGGGAAACCGACGAGTAGCCACGAGAAGCGACCGCCCTTTCCAAACAGACGGGGAGCACCGAGCGTGCCCCAGAAGACGAAGTTGGTGAAGTCGCCCTGCGCTGCGAGTTGTCAGCAAGTCCGAATGCATACATTGAAACACTGAGCACTCACCAGCTGGACAGATGAGGCGGAAGGGAGCGTCGGGTGTGCACACCTTGGGCAGTGCCATGAGCCAATTCCATTGTCCAACGGTGACAATCGTTCCGAGCAGGCCGCCAAACGTCTGTACCCAGAACATATCGCGAGGCGGGATGTGCACGTAGTGAGAAATCTTGAGGTCGTTGGCATAAATCAAGGCGTGATAGACCGGTTCGGAGCCAAACATTCGGAAATACTGCACCGTCATGGTGTCGCCGCCAGCGAATGCGCCGCCGATGAGCTCCGAGATGATGTTGAGCGAGGGCTCGAGGCCACTGATGGAGGTGACGATACCGACGGGAATGAGGAAGATGACGGTAATAATGGGAGCAACCATGACCACCGCTGGCGAAACATTGGTGTATACGCCAAGTGCCACAAATCCGAAAATCATAGAGATCAGCACCACCATCCCAAACCACCACTCAGGCACCTCGGGGTACGACTGCATGAGGCGGTAGTGAATGTCGTCGCCAAAGTCGACCTTTTCGTGCTCGACGTGTTTACCACGGAGCCTGTTGAACATGCGTTTAAAGTCACCCCAGAAGGCGGAGATTCCGATAAACAGCTCGTGACGGTTGTACATGAGTGTGTGGGTAAGGGCTGGTATGTTAGTTTCCAGAACCACCATCCTACTTACTCGCAGCAGTGTACGCAAATGTGCCCATGGTCGACACCAAAGTACGGGCAGTCATAAATGGCGGCGAATACTGCTTGTACTTTTCGGGCACCAGACGACCAAAAGAGTCGACAATGTTGGTAACTTTGTAGGGCTTGCCCTTGTTATCCCAGGTGGAAGGGGACATGGGTTGCAGGTGGCCAGTCTCGAGCACGTTGCGGAAGTAGAAGATGGTGATGAGAAGGAAGCCGCAGGTAAGGCCGACGATGAAGTTGATAGGGACAAACATGGGCGTGTATCCGCCCGAGTTGGCCAGGGTACCCCAGTCGAACGTGCCAAAGGGCATAAAGCCCATGCCCATGCCAAAGTTTACGCTGGTGAGCGCTACAAGCTTTCCATTCGTGGGCTTGATCCACGCTAAAGGGTCAGCACAAAGTCGTTGCATCAATTATACTCACCAACCCAGTCGAACAGCTGGAGGTTTGTGAAAATGTAGCTGGGGAAGAAGTAGTAGCTGCCATTAGTATCATTGCCACCCACGGATCTTCTAGACTTACAAGAAGTAAATCGCAAACACGACCCAGAAGCACTTGTACATGCTAGCGCGCCAAGACCTGCCGAGGGGACCACGGACGGGCTCGGTGGAGTTTGCGCTCTGGTGGAGAGCATTGTTGAGTGCAATGGTGGACAGCGAGAAGGGCCACACGCAGTAGGACGGGTAAACCAGGAAGCGACGAGAGATACCCGCGAATCCGAAACCTGACATGTGAGTAGGGGATCCTGGTACTCGTAAACCTACCGATCATGTTGGTGGCGAGCGCAGAGAGGAACTGGTATCCGGGCTTGCGCGCATACTCCATGTCGAACCACTGGGGCATCGCCTGGACAAAGATCAAGTGTTGAGTCGGAGGCCACGCCATGCCGAGACCGGCAAGCATGACGATAAGCATGTGCTCCTTCTTGTTGAACGGGCCAGGGTTGAGCCTGACACCCAGGAATCTCCAGTTGGGGAGGAACCGCGCCCATGCCTTGCCAATCGGGACTGAGATTGTCAGAAAGGACGCCGAGGATAATACTCACAGGCGACAAGCTGGACAACATTGCTGCCAATAGAAATGGTTGGGTAACGAAGCGCAAAGACGGCGTTGATGACACAACCAATGGCCGAGAGTAGAGTACCAATGACCCACACGCGAATAGTGAGCGAGGGCTCGGTGGGGTCGTCCGTGTTCGAAGCGACGGCTCGAACCTCGGGATACGCCGACGACTTGGTGATGAGGAGCGCGAAAATGCGCATCTCGTAGACGAGCTGGCCGTACGTAATGGGGTCGTTGGCGACATTCTCGTCATGGAGGAACATGTCCATACGGGTGAGCTGCTCGGGGGAGTAACGCGGGTCGTGTTTGTGGACCTGGTATGTCTCCTCGAGAAGCTAATGGTCAGCCAGTGCTCGGCGCGCGTTTTGACTCACCTCCTTGGCCCTCTCGACGGGCATCTCGTCGAGGTGGCTCTCCAGGCCGTCCAGCTCCTCCCTCGTGAGCTCAATGCGGTTGGAAGCGAGAAGCTCGGAGGCATAGTCGCCGCCCTTTTCCTTTTCCATCAAGTCGAGGTCTGCATTGTGGTTGGATACGGGCTCCTTGCACGGTTAACGGGGCTCACGTATTGCTGTTAGTCTCTTCTACTCACCACATACGAGACGATATCGTCAGTCTTCTTCTCAGCCATCGTGGGCGAGAGGTTGGTCGATGCAAACGTAGTTTACGTCTGTGGCGCAGAGGTGCTACCTGCCACTAGGTACAATGAGAGCAGCTCAACTGGTCAGATGAAGTTCAAGTTGGGGAAACGTGGGGATACAGATGCAACACGGGTCGGAAGACATTGTAGATATATCATGTGCCATTGGTCCACTTGACCGCGCTAGTATCGAGTCTCGAAGAGCCGTAAGCGGGGGAACGAGACCAGTAGGGGCCGATGAGGCAGATCACTTCCTGGTGGGCTGCTGCCGGTGTTCAAGAGCCAATGAAGCAGTCCACCGCGCGGGCTCGGTGTCGGGAGTGGCTGCCTCCCTTATGTGATACAAGGATAGCGTTCATTCCTCGCGATAGGCACAAGACAACGTTGGAGCTCCACGGGGGTCCAACATCGGCGAAATAGCCGCTACTCGTCAATCTACATTACAATAGGCCCAAAGGCACTCGCCCACCGTACGCAAAAGGTTAGAATGATTAATCGTCTTTGGGGCAAACAAGAATCAGAGTAGCGTGATTGCAGAGGAAAGAATGGGAATGAAAAGCACTCTAACGCGCGATCACAGATGGGTTGCGCGCCGTTTTGACCGAAATAAGCGCGGCATGGCCCACTGGGGCGTCACATTGAGGAGATAAACGTTGCGGATAGTGGTGCAAGACAGGAGGAACAGATGGAGGACAACTTAAGGGACGTTTCGCGTCAACCTTGGCTATCTATTCGATCTATTCATAACGCGCCACAGCATTGCGCGTCCACTTTGCTCGAGCTTGGCGCTCAGCTGACTCGGCTCTGGTTGTAAATCGAACTCCGATGGAGGATGGGGTGGACGGGGCCTGGCGGAAATACGGCGGCGGGGCGGAAGTGGGACGGACCTTTGAGATATATGCATAGCAATGGTGGCGTGTGAGGGTGAGAGCGGTTTGTCGGTGGTGGCCATATGTGGATGACATGCGTGCAAGCGAGGATACGCGAGGATGCGAGGAGCAATCTTGGGCAGTAAGCGCCAGGAACATTGAGCTAGCGTGTTTTAGGATTCCCCGCGTTCCACCAACATCCCGGCATCGCGGCATCGTCCGCAACCTCGTCGGTCTCCCCCATCTCCCCCATCTCCCCCGCGTTCTCCCCGCATGGCTCCACCGCTCGCAGGCACACTGACACACAGGCACAGTGCATAGGACTACTCGGGAGCGAAGTGGAAGTTGGTCTACCGATCTACGGTGCCGGCGTGCCGGTGGGTGCCGGTGGTGCGGTGCTGCGCTGTGACATCGACTGGTCATGTGATGATAAGGTAATCTCCACTTTTGGCCCATGTGCTGCTGCAGTATGATAGCGACAAGTATCGGTCAAATCCGCCGTTCAAGCCGACACTAGTACCCTAGCCAACACTACCCAACACTACGCGTCTCTAGTCCATCTCGTCATTGTCATCCTCTACTCTCCTCCTCTCTCAGTCCTCCACGACGCACTCTCTCATTTCTACAGCAACATCAGCAGCTGTTGATAATACTACTTTACTCGAGCACCTGATCATGGGTTCCGCCGCTTCAAAGCCGGACTCTCCGCCTTCCAACTCCCGCACCACCATGACGATAACCACCAAGAGTGACCTCGACGAGAAGAAGGCGTATCTCGACGACAGGAAGCGTCAAGCTCGCTCGCTCCCGGTAACCACTGCAGGCGATGCGTCCGATACCGTCGACGTCTCCAAGCTTGGCGAGTGGGATGATGCTCTCGAGCAGGTGAGTCGAGGTCAGGTGACGACGACCCATCGTCCTTCCTTTGCAGTTTCCTTTGCTAACATCACAGGACCCAACCTTCAAGCTCGCCCGGCTCATCCTCACTCAGAACGACCCGTGGGCATCGCTCAAGTCGCGCAATGCCCTCATTGCAGACGAGAAGATCTTCAACATTGACCTCAAGGGCCCCGAGGAGAAGGAGCGCAAGTACCCCGGTCCAGTGACCAACCAGGCGAGCTCGGGCCGTTGCTGGCTCTTTGCCACCTGTAAGTGTTTAGCGCGCTGCTCGATGCGGTGATGCTTCTGGCTTGACCCACTTTTGGCCGTGCGGTCTGGGTGGGCCCACCAAGGTGGAGCACGCGATAAGCAACGGGTGGTCGTCCGATAAGCTGATAAGCTCTGATACAATATGGCACCCGTTAGTGCATGACTAACTCTTAGGCAACGTGCTCCGCTACAACGTTGTCGACGTCCTGAAGCTCGGCGACTTTGAGCTCTCGCAGAGCTATGTGTACTTTTACGACAAGTTTGAAAAGGCAAACTACTTTCTCGAGTGAGTTGTGGCGTCTGCTCGGCGCTGACTGGCAGGACTGTCCTCGAGCTGGTGGATGAGCCTCTTGAAGGCCGCCTGATGTCGTTCCTCAACCAGGCGCCTGTGAACGACGGCGGCCAGTGGGACATGGCTTACAACATTGTCGCAAAGTACGGCATCATCCCCAAGGCCGTCTACCCCGAGTCCTTCTCTTCAGCCGCATCGGGCAGGATGAACTGGATCCTCACGGCCAAGCTCCGCGAGTATGCCCTCACCCTCCGTGCCGAGTCCAAGAAGGGCTCGGGCGTGGCCGACCTCCGGGCGTTGAAATCCAAGTTCCTCGCCGAGGTCTACTCCACCCTTTGCATCACCCTTGGTACGCCACCCAAGCCCGACGTGGCGTTCACCTGGGAGTACTATGACAAGGACAAAAAGTACAAGAAGTACACCGGTACTCCCCTCGACTTTTACAAGGCCTATGGCCGTCGCAAGGGAATGGACCCCAAGGACTCGTTTTCGCTCATCAACGACCCGCGTAACGAGTACGAAAAACACTACTCTGTCAAGCGTCTCGGCAACGTCTGGGGAGCCCCAGGTGTCAAGTGTGAGTCAAGTATACGTTTCTTTCACTAATACTTAGATGTCAACGCCCCCGCCGAGGTCCTCGAGGATGCAGTCATCGCCGGTATCAAGGCCAACACGCCCCTCTTCTTTGGTTGTGATGTCGGCAAGTTTAGCGAGAGCAAGTACGGTATCATGGACACGGCCCTGTACGACATTGAGGCTGCCTACGGCTACAAGTACGGCATGTCCAAGGCCGAGCGCCTCACTGTTGGTGAGAGTGCCGCCACCCACGCCATGGTGATCACTGCCGTTCACGTCGGCGAGGACGGCCGGCCCGTCAAGTACAAGGTCGAAAACTCGTGGAGCAAGACGTCGGGTGAGGATGGCTGGTTTATGATGTCCGCCGAGTGGTTCCGCGAGTACGTCTACCAGATTGTCATCCCGCGCAGCCTTGTCGACAAGAAGTGGGTCAAGGTGCTTGACCAGGAGCCTACTTGGCTGGAGCCCTGGGACCCCATGGGTGCTCTCGCTTAGATGTAGAGGTTGTATTCCGTTGTAGAGCAAGGTTTGAGTAGAAGTACTATGCAGTTTGAATTGAGGAATCTGACGTTCAGAACAGCAGCTGTTACAGACTCAAATTACATCCAACGGCTATAACCCGTACACAACCTTGTAGAACCGATTCTGAATACAGCACAACTATGACCATTCAGTATCAATCATCCTGTAGGTGCTCGACGGTATGAGCTGGGAAGGACGTTGTGGGGGTTGTGGTCTTGTACAACTTCTGCAGCCCCTGCTGCAGCCCGTGGATCTCCAACATACTCGAGAGGCGTGCCATGGACGGCGTGGGCGACGGCGACGCAGAGGCATAAATCGACGACGACTCTTCCGTCGAGTTTAGAGAATGCAGCGAGGTCGGCGAGTCGGGCATAGAGTTGGGGGCGGGGGCAGGAATAGACTGAACGCCTATGGGACGTGTGAGGGAGGGCGTCCGGAGGGTGCGTGGCGGGACATGCGGAAAGTTGAGTGGTGACAGAGGTGAGACCATAGCTGGCTCGAGGCGCGTGACCGTCAGCTGAGACGAAGGTCTCAGTGGCGGCGGTGCGGCCTTGCGGGTGAGACTCTGGGAACGCTTCATACTGAGCGAGCGGGTCATGGACAGTTGCGGAGATCGGGGCTGGAGGGTAGAGACGGATGGCGCTGGGGACGAGGAAGCGGGGTGGGGGACTTCGAGACTGTCCGCGGGAGCTGGCACCATGGAGAGTGGCATGGATACAGAGCTGGCGGTGGACGACACGCTCTCGTCACGCCCATGCTGTCCCAACAGTCCGCTGGTGAATGCCGAGGTGGGTGTGACAGCGCTCTTTGCCCCCGAGCTCGGCGCCCGGGGAGGCGTGCCTGGTGAAGGGATTGATGTCGAGCAGAAGAGAGGCGATACCTGGCTCATCGGGCGCGGATACTGCGGGTCGGGCATGGACGTGGTGGGGATGTCCAAGATACGGAGGGTGGTTGTCGCGACCGGCGTCGGTGCCGCAGCGGGGGTAACAGACGCCAGTAGTTCCGGCATTTGCAAGCTGCTGGAGGACACAGTTGCCGTGGTGACAGTCGAGTTTGTAAATGTCGACGGCGTGGTTGGCGTCGCCGCAATCGCCGAGAACCGTTTGTTGTTCGTCACTGTCTCTGGCGCACCAAACGAGTAGCGCGACGGCACTCCCTCGGGCGCCTGGTAGATTGTCGGAAGGGCCGCATTGCGCGCAACGGGGGTTCCGCGAAAGTCCTCGGGCATGGCGGTCGAGGCCTCCGATGCCGCCGATCGGGACGAGCGGGTCGATCCCATCGACAGCGTGTCCATGAATGCCCGGATGCCGCCCTTTCGCTCCGTCCCGTGCCCTATCGTCGACATGTCCTTCTCCGGCACCTCCACTGCCGAGAAGCTGCGATGGCTCTGTCTCCGCTCTTCTTTCCGCCGCCCGAGCCGTCTCCGCACAAGGCAGGTTGCGAGCAGAATCACTAGCAGAAGCGCACAGACCCCCGCGACGACCGTTCCGATGGTCGCCCACTTGTTCCATCGCCGGCGGGGAGTACTGTTGTGGTCATCACCCCTCTTGCTGAGATTGTCGAGCAGATGGGCCCATCTGCGTGTGGGCGCCCGCTTGTCGTCTGTGTGTTCTACTACCGGAGATGGCGCGGCAGCCACAGCTGCGGCCAGGAAAACCGCCTTCACCAACACCATTTCGTCGACGATGGAGTACGGTAGTGGTGCGAGGCTAGTGGTTGTCAAAGTGATCAGATAGGAAGAGCAACACATACATCTCTGATCGCATTGATTCTGCAAGCACCTAGCACCGCCCGCAACGCATTGGCCACTCAGTGCCTCGAGCGGTCTCAGCGCCAACACCTCGACCTGGCCGGACGTTGAAACAGTCCATGCTGGCGAGCTATATTTCCTTCCGCCGTCCTATGGGACGTCGCACTGGCGGCACGGGACGAAGCCCGAGATACCAGGTGAGACACTGAGCTGGCACGGTCGACCAATGCTCTGCACGCACCGTGTCTTGGTCTGAGCTTGAGCTTCTGCATGCGTGCTGCTGTCAGTGGCGCAAGTTTCGGGTGGACGGGATTGTCATTGAGGGTCGGATGAATTGGAGGCGAATAACGGGACATGCAAGTCCCTGCTCCAATGTCGCACCTGGGACGTGTTTGCGGGGCCTTGCCGTGGTGCAGTATGCATACGGCAGTGGGGAATGCGCGCTATGCCGGCAGGCTGCGGCATGCCGCACAGCTAGTTCCAACAATCTCAAGCAGACAGAGTCTGGTAAACTCGCCCTAGCTCCGATTGTGTCGATTGTGCCAACATCATGGAGTGGAAGACCTGCAGACCTGGCTACACGTGATCGATCACATGGAGACTACCTGTACTACGACTATTCACTCCTTGTCCCACATGTAGCTCGTGCCGGCGAGCCGGCCGGGACTGCCGAGATGCCGACTGAGGAGGTCGACTACCTGAGCAGGTTCGACAACCATGTCGTCGTGAGTATCCGCGACCGGCTCGGCGATGATTGCAGCATACGTCTGATTAAGCATCGACACTTCCTCCCAGTTGATCCACTGGACTTGCGAAGCGGGAAGAAACTCGACCATGAGCACTCCGGGCCCGGCAAAACGGTGGTTCATCAGGGCACCGCCGTGCGGTCCAACAATGGCGAGGACGTCGTGGGTGAAGAATTGAACGAGCGATTCCAGCGTTGGGTACCATTCGGGATTGAAGGCTTGTAGTGTTTCGCCCTGGTCGCGCTCCTTTAGAAGAACGTCGATGGCCGAGAACACATCTTCTTCGTTGACCACCCGCCTGCCAGCGTTTGTTGCCCGGCCATCCGAGCGCGACATGTACAGGATCTGAGCGGTCAGCAACACAATGGGAAAGTAAAACACCCTAGGTGGAGACTGAGCTCACAGAACCAGGTGCCGTACTGACCGTCTTTTTTGTGCTTCCGTTGAACCCATGGTGGGTAGTCCACGGCATCTCCATCAACTCCAACGTCTTCCAGCTGAGGTACGGATGGATCAACGGCGTCTTGCAGCTCCATGTAAGACTACCCAGACTGAGCGGTTCAGTCTCGGCATGAATCCTATCGCGGAATCCGAGGCGATCCCACAGCTGGTTGACGAGGACCGAGCCATTCCTCCCTGTCAGTGCAATCGGTCGCCAGTCGACAGATGAAAGATGGGCGCTTTGGGCCAGGGTATGCGTAACACGGTCGAGGAAATGTTGAAAGGACCAAGAGTCGGGCGTCGTGGCTACAATGGCGGAGTCTAGGTATTCTATCGGTTTGGCAGAACTTGAGACTGCGGCGGGTATGGAGAGGTTGAGATGGCCCAGGCGAGTGTGAGCCATCATGCAGTTGCTGGCATTCCACGAGTTGAACCTTCTATGCTGCGCCGGCGGCGTAAAGGTCACGTTGTGGATGACCTGGGCGTCAGCCTCAACCCTTTGCGAGACCTAAGCTTGCGGTGTCTCGCCGAGCCCTGTGCGTAGAAGCGATACACTGAGCACACTCACAAAGTTTTGCCCGTGCATGCTCTTATACACCATAAACTCCCCCTGCTCGGTGTTGTCATACGTCGCTCGGGGATGGCTCTTGGCCATGTCGATCCATTGCTGTTTCTGCTCGTCGTCGGGGAACAGAGGGAGGGGCAGAACAAAGTCGGGATACACGAGCTCCTCGGCGTACATTCTGTCAGAGTAGGAGGTGCGGGCGGCAATGCAGGGGGCGAACCAGGCGGGAGTCAATTGAGAGCAAGTCCGAACGACCATTGGCGCCCAAGCAGTGCTTGGCTTGTCGCGTGATCGTAGTGTCTCATCCTCGAGCCGAGTCGCGTAAAGAGATGAGGGATGGGGGGTATCGCGAGTGGAGAAGGAGAAGGGGTGAGGAAGGACAATGTACAAGATCACCAGCCCGCCGAAGAGAAAGCTCACAGCGCGGGTGAACACCTTTAGCAGGCGGACCGAGCACGGGAACAACCTCCACGGCCCCGTCGACGTGACCGGCACCGGCAGCATGGTGTTCAGCACCACCTTGTACCAGCAGTGAAGTATGGAAATGACTAGGATGGTGGATCGGTTTCATGTCTGCTGAACACTTTCAAGTGAGAATGGTGTGTCTACCGAACGCCTTGACACAACCATCTCCACAGAACCATAGAATCGAATGGATCGGCAGACAAGATTGGGCATTGACAAAACGAACGGTGACGACCTAAGTGCGGTGCTCTTCGCTTGCTTGTTCGCTTGTCGCACCATTCCAACCAGATAAGCGTCTTGAACCCGAGTAGCTATGTGCCGTCGGAGGCGTCAACATTCTTGGGGCCGTCGAAGCTCGACATGTCCGTACCCTCAAGGGTGGCGGCGGCTGTGCAACGCCGACCTGACATGCCTGATAGGACTTTGCGAAATTGATGTAAAAACCGTCCAAGCTCTAGAAGCATACGCTTACATTATTAATGTCGTCTATATCAGTAAGGATACATGAGCAAGCGGCCTGCTGCTGTCGAATGAATGGCAAGTGTTGCGTTCTTGGGGGAGTCGGTCGATACTTGAACTATGCCTCGTTGGCTTATAGTCCATCGCCTTTCCAGCTGCCACTGACTGAACGGGTTAGAGTGTGCTCACCAAAGTCTATCGGCTTCACTCACACAAATGGACAAGAGCGCACTGCTCCGAGTCTGCGCTCTCTGCGCCAAAGTCTTTCTCGCCGCCAGGTGAGAATCCGGCAACGGGGAGAATCATCACCTCGCCGATGCGTAGTGGTCGGCGACGGCCACGGAGATGATGCCAGTTAACATCATAGCGGGCAAGAAGGTAGCTGATAAAGTTAGCCGTACATACACTCTTAGGAGACACTCACGAGAGAACAGCGTTTGTGAACGTCACCGGTCCAGTCCAGTGAAGCACTTCGAGAGCAGCCTTGGGGTCGGTCTCGCCAGATTCCCGGGCTTTCTGGTGTACATATTCCGTGTTGTTGACCACTCGGCGGGTGACCTCTTGCATGATGGGATGGTATGGTCCACTGGAGAGTGCCCACTGACATATGCCGAGCGGCTGTTCCCAGTGGTAACTCGCATAGTCTGTACGTTCATGGACGTCAATGTCGACTCCGATGATAACGGCCGGCTCCTCCTCAATGCCGTCTGCCCAGTATTCGCCGTCGGTAGCACTAATGTCGTAGTATTCGACGTCCTGCTTTCCCCACTCTTCGATACGGCGCTTTGGCTTGGTCTGCACTGCGTCAGTCACTGGCTGGGCCCTGGTACCCACATCTGTGTCCGCGTACACGCCACCCTTGACGAGCGGAAGTAGGTACCGCAGAAAGTCGGCCTTGAGGACTCCGCGTTTCATGTAATGATACGCCCACTTGACCGACTGCTCGGCCTCGGCACCGTCAAAGGTTTCGTTCACCCACTCTTGCGCTCGTTCATCCGTGTAGAAATCGAGCTCCCAGCCGTCGGCTTGGTTCATCTCCACCCACTCATTACTCAAGTCGCCTGGTTCCTTTTTATCCGTTTGGAATATGTTGTGGTAGGCCACCACTGGCCGGTAGATGCCACTTGCTTTGCTCCGGCGGAGAGCACCGACTGTCTTGAGTTTCGGCGGGAGGTGGGTCGCTAGCGAGTCCAGTAGTTGTGACCGAAGTATCGGCGGAATCTTGTTCTGGGCAAAGTCGTCGAGCTGTGAGAAGAAACTAAGTGTCAGCTAGACAGGCAGGGGGACAGCTGAGGCCACTAGCTCCATGTCGCCATTGGCTGGTCCATACCCCAAGAGCTCAAGGTCCACAGGAATCACTCACTGTCTTGTTCCTGCCTCTCCACGCTCAAACCCGAGACTGTACCTCGATTCTGCCTCTTCGCCGAGGTCCAACTGCCGGAGTCCGGTCTCGTCCACCTCGCCGGTGACCGGAATGCTAGCAATCGGGAGGTGTCGGTGCTCCTTGGACGGATAGAATAAGGTCCAGCTGGTCAAAAACAAGCCTGCTAGGACAACACCAGCAATGACAGCCTTTCTCCTGTACGAGATGGTAGGGGCCTTTGGCGAAGGCCACACAGATGTCGGGAGGAGCTGATAGCCTCTGGAGCTCATAGTGTTGAGTGGACAAGTCCGATGTGGACAATACTCGAATGATACAGGAAACAAGATGTAGAGAACAACACGACTAGCGGAGAGTAGAACAGACGGCGTGGAGTCGCATGACCTCAAGAAGGCACGCTTGTCTCCCTATCTCGCAGCTGCTCGCAGTTGTGGTTTCCTCTGCTGGCTGTATCAAGCCCTTGCTATTTCTAAAGTTTTGTCACTCATTCCTGTCGCCCTTATCGGGGCCGGCGCGGCGAGCCAATAACTTTGCCGGGCGCCGCCGAGCTCCATGGTCGCCGCCGAACTGCGGCGACCCGTAGGGTAGCAAGGATAGGGAGGAGAGGCAAAGTTCAGAAACAGGTCACTAGGTCGCCTAAGAACCGGTATGCCTGTGCAGTTGAGCCTACCCAAGGTACCTCCGTCTCAGATAGGGCGGCCGCACACATGTCAGGTCTGCATGTCCACCTCTGAGAGCATATGAATGAACCGACCCAGTTTCCACACCTAGATCATTCACACGGATGGTGTATGTAGTTGTCTCAAAAGTGATCAGATCATCAGGATGTAAGGGCTGGGATGACGCCACATACGTAGTTTGCACACATGGTGTCCAATCTTGTAACAGTTAAAGGTGCGCAGTTCCAGCCCTGCCGAGTCAGCGTGGGTCAGCGTATCAGCAGGTTGGCGTCTGTAGGAGATGATTACTCACATGTGAGCGCCCAACTGACACTCTTGCGTTTGCTTACGGTGGATCGATCATGAAACTTCGCCATACGATGCAGAGTACACCGATGCCACTGGACGAACAGCCTTTTTTGACCAAGCTGAAATTTAGTACCACCGGCCGACCGGCTTAGTTGTCCCGCAACGTGAAAAGCCCATGCCCAAGGTATCCCACTTCAACAGACTCTAGAGAGCTGAGCATTCTATACTCTCGCGGTTACACCTACCTGGCAGGATTGTGACGCTTAAGGCAGGCGTCAATGACGCGCCCATTTGTGCATGACTCAGGCACGAGGACATCCAAGACCGTGGCCGACGGCTCAGCTGGCCAGATGGCACGCCATTGGGGTATACCGAGTGAGACAGAGCTCCGTCGACCTTCCCAGGATAGCACCAGTGCAAGGCTGGCTGACGGCTTACCGCCGAGACAGGCGGCCACTACTGACCGAGACCGAGCTGAAATGCCGCTGTCACGCGCTCAACCCGACGTCACCTTGCAGCGCCACCGTGGGTCCAATGCGCTCATTCGCGCGCTCATGCAGTGTTAAAAGCGGATCACTTCTTGTCGGGTGTCAGCGTGGCAGGTGCGCTACCGCGACATTTGACTCTGCAATAGACAGTGAGCCGAGGTGCTGACCCTGGCCGCTCTGTCTTGATCTTGCAAACGTTATCCGAGGGCCATTGCTTCCAAGCTTCCTGACTGATTTCCTAGCAGGAAAGGCGTCGAGTGGGCGCTTCTGTTCAGGGATGTCGACAGCACCCCAAGTGGGTTCAAGCTCCTTAGGTAAGCCTCACCGGTAGTGCTCGAGATGAATGGCAGAAGCGATAGTTGCAGTTGCAAGACGAGCGTAACTGAGATGGCATTACATACTATAGACTGGTATCTGATAGGTTTCTATACAAATGTGGATACTATGGGAGTGTATAAACAATGGGGGCAATGTACGTGTATGCAAGGCAGCGTTGGGGGATATATGATGGGTGGGGTGTGATTCGGCAGCAACGAGGTCGACTTTGCCGAACGCTAGTATGCGGGGTGGAAATGGCGATGATTAGGGGGAGGGTGATGGTGGCGGGGAGTTGTAAAGGGTGGAGAAGCCTCGTCGAGGCAAAGTGATCGCGCACAGTTCAGCTCATGACCTGAAACTATCGAGGGCTTGAAACAAGGGCTTGCGAGGTTGACTTCCACTCGTGCGCAGCCGGAACAGTGCTCGTCACTCAACCGGACGTCTAGTGGCTGAAGGTGTCGCATGCCGGGGATGTTGGTGCCGTGGAAGACTGGGATCGGCAACCGCACTGGGGAATGGCAATGATCTCGGCCACACGAACAATGTCACGCATAGCGGATCGCAGACGCTCAATCTCCATGGCCATCTCAGCCCTCTCGGTAGCGAGGTCTCGCATCTCGTTTCGCAGGCGACGGTTGTCCGTCTGTAGTCCCTTTGCCTTGTTCGCTAACGCCGAGACCGTGGCCATGTCCAGCGGCGACTCTGACGATCGGCTGAGGACCTCTGCAATTGTGCTGGAAACGTGGCTGTCGACCTGCGAAAAGGATTGGGAGAGCGGAGATGAAGGAGGCGAGGGTAGTGTTGAGACCCGCGACGGCGGACGTTGCGAGATGGGGTCCAAAGATGACATGGACGGAACGCGCTTCGGCAGACCAGCTGAAAAATGTCAGCGACCTGAATGGGGTGCATTCGGAAAACGTACCGTTCTCGTCGGCGGACTTGCGGCGGCTACCAATACGGAAGAGCTCCATGGTGATAGTTGGAAGGGTGGGGTTGGGTTGGTGAGTGTTTGGGAGGGGCAGTCGAGAGGACTATATATCAAGCTGAATTGCTGGGAAGGCGGATGAGACTCGAGAAGATGATGGGAAAAGCATTGTAAAAGTCGAGCTGAAACGAGTTAATATGAGTCTGTCGCGAGCTTGACAGAACACGAGCTGAAGCCTTGACCCCCATACAGCGGTCCACATTCCTTCTCATCCTTCACTATGAGCGCGCATGGCCGAGCTAGAACGCTTCAATCGAGTGGACCCTTCGACGTGACACAATGTTGGCGGCAGGTGGCATCCAGGAGGTGGCATCTAGGCGAGCGCTCGGTCCGCGGCACATACCCTGCCCCATTTTGTGGCAGCTTTCTGGTTGGGCTCCTTTCACGGAGTGACTGCCCCTGCCGTCCATATCCAAGACACCTACCAGGCACCAGAACCCGCAGGAGGCAGAGGCGTGCAAAAAGGCCTCTCGCCCCTGTTGAGGATGTCCCTTCTGGGGGTTTGTGCTCTTCGGAGCTGTCTCAAGGTCGGCAAGCGAGGCAGATCGCATACCTCAGGTAGGAATTTAATGACAAATGTTCTGGAGAGTGCGCCTCTCGACCTGTAACAGCCACACACTTGCTTTCCCCTCTTCGTCCACCATGTCCTACGAGGTGGGACCACGGCTCCCCTGTGGCTAGTCTGTATGCGCCAGGGTCAGAAGACGCAGCCCGCAGATCAGCCGCGGACGACGCCGCATCGTCGTTCTGACCAGCCTGGGGAGCTTTCACTTTCCGGTTACCCCGGTGGCGAACGCCATGGCGTCTCCCTGGCTCTATTGGCGATCAAAGCGACGGGCTGCCGAGCACTGACGCACGATGTGCCTCGACGCGACAGGACGGCACGGTCTTGTCCAACACGCACCTTGAGAAACACACGTTCGACCCTCTCCGCCACATTGCCTCCCCTCCCTGCCTGTTTGCCTGCCGTGCCCTCCGCTTGTGGTTTCTGGTTGGCTGTCATGGGTCCGATTCAGGTCATCAGTGAGTGCCCTCCAGTCTGTGCGGTGGCGGTGGCACCAATGGCGGTCCGTGTGATATCGTATTGGGCTCCGTGTGTGAAATGTGCGTCCGCTTTCTTGAGGGCCCCGTGGAAGAAGCGGAACTTTTCCTATCCGTCCCACGACATAGCTCGGATATCGGCGGCGCCGAGGAGGGAGGGGTGTGGACTGGGAGGTCTCCACAGAGGAGGCTGGTATGCAGAAGTGCTCTAGCTCCGGGGTCCACACACCGGCCCTAATCTACAGCGCTTCTAGCTTTAGGACTAGAACGCGATCGAGGCGAGGGCGCCACGTTATTTCGAATGAGATGGCAGCGGAACGTGGATGCGGGTGGAAATCTGGAACACCATTGCTGTTTATCGATCCGCGCTGGTTTCCTTCCGGGTGTCGTTCCGTTCGAAATGTGCACGTCGACAGTCCAAGCGATACTCTAGGCGCGAGAGTCATTCGAGGTACCAGTTCTCGCATTCACTACCAGTCCGAGAACGATGACTCTGTCTGCTCCAATCGTGACATCTGCTGCTCGAGGACAAATCTTCTCCCCAAGTTGCTCAAAATAGCTCGGGTTTTGTACTCGTGCATGAGGGGATATAGCCGAGAAGAAAAGTTGAATGGAATGTCTGCTACATGCGAGGAATGGAACTTGTGAAACCCCTCCCAAGGAGTATGGGCGTTCTGGGGACATACTGTTCATGTCCGACGCGAACGGGAGTGAGTGGACGAGTGAGCATGGTATGCTCGGGAGGAGGTATAGATCACAGCCTCCACCTCGCTATCTGCCTACAGCAAAGGGAGCGTAGCTGATCGCGTCCGTCCTGTTCTACCTCTTGGGGTAGAGTGGCCCCTACCCCTGCCTTCTCCCTCCCCCTCCTCTTTGCAAACAGATCCATTTTGCCTTCTCATACCCCAGATCTGAAAGGGAAGGAATGTGCAGAAGCCCGAATAGATAACCTACAGCCAAGTTGCGCTTCGGCCAACTTGCCCTACAGCCCATGGCATCGAAGACAAGTATATATCGGCCACCGGATTGGGCGGCTGCAGCGCCATCGCCAACGCGGACAAGTTTCGAGTGGCAAGATCTCGCCTCCTGGTGCGAAGGGGCATGCATAACTTTGGAGAACGGGTATTCTTCAGGAAGGGGATCGCGCGCACGGGATCCCGGAAGGCTCTGATTGACGTCTCGAATGTTTGTGCTGACTCATTGCTTCCTGACATCCGTCGCTTTGCAAGCTTTGGAGTGATGTTGCGCGGGCAGTAGAAAGTGGACTCCCGTGTTAGCTCTGAAGGACAGAGGCCGGCGTTCAGCGGAAACTGAGAGGATCAGATCTTCCATGTGGTCTGTGGGATGTTTCCCTTTGCTCCTGGCGCCTCTTCGGCAACCGAGAACCCTTTGATGTTCTGCTGAGAGGACGCAACCCCTCGGCGACATCCACGAAATACCAATGGTGACGAGCCAATAACCTCTCAATCTCCTACTTATTTCGAGATAGAGCAGTCCACCAACAGTCCTGTGCTAACCCTCACGAATGGCACTCACGAGTCCATTCGCCGTCGGGCCTTGGTCAGTGTACGTGAGTGATTTGTAGTGGATCTAGGATTGTGGGGTTGACTCCAGTAGCGGCCACTCTTGCGCGACGCAAGCTAGTGTTCCTACACCGCAGGCCAGTGTTTGACACCACTTCTTACATATCAACTCGACATTGCCAACTTTTCTTCTAAACGAGCTTGGTAATGAGCTTGCCACGGTTCTCGCCGCGGAAGAGCTTCTGCCAAACCTCCGGGACCTGGTCGAGTGGAGCGTCCACAACCTGCTCGGCGTCTGCGGTCTTGATCTTGCCCTCCTTGACCCAGCCCGCAAGCTCCTGCACCGCGGCAGCCCACTTGTCGACCATGTCGAGAACCAGGAAGCCTTGCGCGTGTTAGCTAACCCCACGCTAACGGCATGTCACCCACCCTCGATATGGATACGGTTCGAGATAATCTGGGACAGGTTGCTAAAGTCGGGCTTGGCGCCCATGTAGCCCGAAATCATGCCGCACACACCAATCTTGCCGTGGCGCGAGACGAGGGTGAACATGGTGTTGAGAATGTCGCCGCCGACATTGTCAAAGTACCTGTCAGCGAACTGGCCACCAAGAGCCTCCTTGATTTGGGCCTTGAGGTCTCCACCGGCCTTGTAGTCGACACACGCGTCAGCTCCAAGGTTGTTGACAACCCAGTCGCACTTCTCCTTGCCGCCAGCAATACCGACAACGCGCTTGGCGCCGACGACATGCTTGGCCAGCTGGATCGCGAGGGACCCGACGGCACTAGAGGGTTAGCAGACACACTCTAGGTATATCTATCGGCACGCACCCCGCAGCTCCAGAGATGACAACTGTGTGGTCCTTGGTGACCTTGAGGACCTCAAAGATACCCTGGTACGCAGTCACGGCGACCATGCCGAGAACGGACAGCGAAGCGGTGGGGAGACCGGGCAGGTCGCTTGTTTGTCAGTCACACAACATTGAGTTCTGTTTCTCACATAGCGGGCGACATGATCATCGACTCGTGGGCGATGCCGACGTCGTACCAGCCAAAGCGCCCCATGACACGCTGGCCCTCAGTCCACTTGGCCGACTTGGAGGCGAGCACGGTGGCCAGACCAGTGGCACGAACGGTCTCTCCAGGCTGAATGGGGGGAAGGTACGCGCGCTCGGGGTCGGCGCTCTTCTGCATCCATCCGCGCTGAGCGGGGTCGTTTGAGAAGTAGTCCATCTTCACGAGAACCTCGCCATCCTTGAGCTCAGGGAGGGGGCGGGTCTCCTTGGCAAAGGTGTTGGCCTCAATGGGACCAGTGGGAGGGTTGGCGAGGACCCAAGTGTTCTGCTGAGTAGGGAGGGACATTGTAGATGATGCTTGTCGACGATATGTTGATGAACAATGTGGATGATGGGAAAGAGAACCGCCGGCTGTCGCTTGATCTCGCTGGATAAATATATCGTCACCGTCACCGCCAGGATTTCTCGGTCAAGTCGGTTAATTTGGGCCGGACCGATTTGGCTGACTGATAAACTCCACTTGTTCCACACTGGTACAGCCCACCCTCCCCAGACACATACACTTCGCCTGTGGACGGGCTATGAACACCTTGTCTCTCTATTGCTCTCTCTCTCTCATACACAAGATACACACAGTGTTGTACAAGAGCGCTCACTATGCCCGTCGTCTCGAATGTCCCCAAGCTCACAGCTGACGGAAAGGCGCAGCTTGATGCCCTTCTCAAGGCAACTGATGACGTACACAATCTACCTGCCATGTACTGGGGTGCAACCACCGTAGACGGCCCCATCTACTTCAACTGCGCGGGAGACAAGAACTACTTCAAGCCAGAGGAGGGCAAGGTATCGGAGGACACTCGTGAGATAGGCGACTTCATTCACTCTGACCAGTATTGACCAATGAAGTTATCCAGCTCTACTCGATGACCAAACTGGTCGTTGTAGTATCGATCTTGCAACAAGTCGAAAAGGGCGTCTTGTCTCTGGATGACCCAGCACAGGTCGAAAAGCTGGCTCCCGAGCTGCTCGCGCTCCCTATCCTTACCGGATTTGACGATGCGGGCAAGCCAACCTACGCGAAGCGCAAGACACCCATCACACTTCGCCAGCTGCTCGCCCACACCTCCGGCCTCAGTTACGACTTCATTTCGCCGGACATTTTGCGCTGGATCAAGACGACTGGAGCTCCGGGAGTCTGGACCAATGATGCTGGCGTCAAAGGGTTTGAGCTTCCTCTCCTGTTCGAGCCGGGCACAAAATGGTCGTACTCCATTGCTATCGACTGGGCCGGTATCATCCTGGAGCGAGCGACGGGGATGACTCTCGACGAGTACTTTCAGAAGAACATCTTTGGCCCTCTGGGAATAACCACCATCACGTTTCTTGTCGGGCCGGAAGGAGAGGCGAAGATGCAGGCCATGTCCGGTCGCGACCTGGAGACGAATGCCTTGAAGCCCTTGGCTGGATGCCGCAAACAGAGCACCCAGATTGTTCAGCAGTCCGGCGGTGCTGGTCTTGTGGGAACGGCCAAAGACTACCTCCGCTTCCTCCAAGGCGTCCTCGCTGGCGGCTCTACGAAGGGATCACCCATTATCTCCAAAAAGTCGTTTGATGAGCTGTTCACTTCCTCCTTGCCTCCGCGCGGCGAAAGCAACACCTGCCACCGCGACGTGACGTTCTTCATGTCTGTCCTTGGCTTTAGCGATCCGGAGATCGTCGCGAACGAGGCTTTTGAGCACTCGGTCGGCTTTGCTTTCAACACTGCCGACTCTCGCTTTGGCCGAAAGAGCGGCACTGGATCACACCTCGGTGCGGCCAAGACATACTACTGGATCGATCCGACAACAGGTGTTGCCGTGAGTCCAACTGCAACGTCCGTGGTCTGCTAACATCAAGGGCTTCTGTGGAACACAGATCCTCAATCCGGGCGTCGTTTCCAGCCTGACATACCGCGAAGAGTTCATTGACGTGTACAACAAGTTTGAGCGCAAGTTATACGATGTACTGGAGTAGAGCTGGGACATCCCAACAATAACAAGGATGTAGAAACAGCAGTTTATGGCAACTGGCTCATGAATGCGACAAGGGCTCTTGATGCTGTCTTGGTTCCGAATGTGATTTTGAATGGAGTTTCAGCACGCTTGTGCTGATGATTTCTCATTCTTCACATGTCGTAACTTCAGAACTGACAACCCAGCGGATAAAGCATCCCATCACTGGTTACAAAGCGCTCGGCTGTGCATGCCCATGTCTTGACACCAATGGACGTGACCTTTGCTGGCCCGTGCGCGGCGTTGCCCTGGGCGCCAGAACGCCAGCCACGACCTGCCAGAATTTCGTCTCACGCTGGCCTAGACGTCGTTCTTGTCCTTTCTTTCTGCTTCTCACTAACATACCTACAAGCTTACCCCCGTTACTGACAGACTCCTCGTCTAACGACCTCCAAGTCATACCCGCCACGCGACTATCCGCGGTCGGCACTATGATGAGGACGCACTATGTTAGTGTCGGAGGCGGCAGCGGCCGACGCGGCCGCCGTCGACGGATCGCCCAATCGCGGACACGTCGAGCAGTCCTCCGCAGTGGTACTCGCACCTTGAGCTTTGTTGTCAAAGGGGCTCAGCCCGGTGATCACTTCTCTGTAGTGAGTTGCTTCACTCGTTGATAACCCCCAGCTTATTGAAACAATGCTCACCCTCGCTGACTTTAGCCTCGGGCTCCAAAACCTCCGACCACCAACGGCGCAGACCCGATCCTCCCCCCCCAACACCCCAGTCCACACGAGCACGCTCCATACGACAACGACCGTCCATAAACGACCTTGTATCCCGTCTCACCCAGCCCACATTCTCTTCCTTGGCCAAACAGGCCGACAGAACCGTTCTCGCGCACACCCCAACGACTGCGACAAGATTCGGCTTCCTGGGAAGCGCGACCGCTCCCCGCGCCCGAACCCCAGCGTCACCTTCGTGGTCGTCACGCCCCACAAGTAGCAATGGCTCCAACCCTCCCCCGGAGCCGTCTCCTACATTCTGGAGGAGGTGTAGCTGCATCTCTAACGACAGTGAAGTCAACACGCTACGTCCTGCGGAGAAGATCTCACGTTCGGGAGCTCACCGTGGCCCAAACTCGACACATACGCCTCCAGGCGTAGTGGCTGCCGCCAAAGCCAAGTTTGAATCACTTTCGTCTCTCACCGCACTACAGGCGACTTCAAGGCCCAACTCCCGCAGTCCTTCACCTCTCCTCTCCCCACCTCTCACCCGTCGCGTCCCCCGTGTCACCATCTCTGACGAGCTCGAGGACGAAGCGACACCTCGCCATGGCCCACCCACTGCGGTCAGATCGCTCAGTGATCAGTTTCTAGCACTTTCCGGTCCAGGCTCTACACCAACCCATTCGACCAGAGCCCGAGCCAACTCATGTGCTGCTCCCCCGTCACCTGAGCGACAGGTTCGCCCTAGGAGCCATACATCGTCTACCCCCTCAAAGTCACCAGACTCAAGGCCCAAGGGGACGCCCACCAAGACGTCTGACACCAAGCCAAAAAGCACACGCCGCGCGCCTCCGCCACCTCTCAAGCTAGAGGAGCCCCCACGATCGCGTCTGTTGCCGTCACGTCGCCCTATTCCAACAGCTTTCCGGTCCCCCGACAAGCTGGACGGGCACTCTGGCCAATTCACCAGTCCGGCGGCCACACCCAAGGCAAAAATCAGCACCAAACCGCCCATCACCCCCAGTCGTGCCGTCAGGGCCGCCACCTCTCTTCCTGTCGAGCTCGTGGCACCGCGGAGACCAGTTATCGCCCCCTTACGCCTTACAACATCCAATACCACACCTGGCCGAGCGGAGCTACCACGTTCTGAGCAGCGGCCTGTCTCTACCTCGACAACAACTTCCACCTTCAACTTGTCCGAAGATGCACAATCTATGGATGGAGGTTCTGAGGCGTGGACGGAGTGTTCCGAGGACGGGGACGCCTATGCCACAATCCCGCTTCCGATGGTGGAGATTGTCACAGAAGGCTTTGACAGTGACACAGAAAGCTCCCAGGCTGATGAAGACGAGTGTTATGCCGGAGAGGCAAGGTCGGATACATCCCCTATCGCAATGCTCGTTGGCACCGCCCCCCGAGCTCCTGAAGCGGAACCCACTCCGACCATCCCATCATCAACGTCCGAGTCTGGAGTGCAGGAGCCAGCCGCCAACCCATCTTGGCCACATGAGGTCGAACCTTCCCTCCTCATTCCCCAGCTCCAAGATTCTATGAGCGATCCCGCCAGCTCTGTGTCCCTCAAGGATATGGAGCCTTATCCCCCAGATCTAAGCGTAGGGCTTCCAAGACATTCGAGCCAGCCGGACCACGACGTGGGCAGAGCAGACGACCCAGGATCGCCCACTCACGCTGCTCCGACCCCTCCGCCTGTCGGCTCCCACGGTGAGCACACACCAGAGCAGACTGGGCCTGTGAGGCATACATCGGACAGACCATATCAAACTACCGTGGTTCCAGATCCTCCTGTGCAGCCCAAACCTCCAGATGGCAGAACGACCATAATAGAGACGGCCACGACCTCACCTTCCAGCCAGCTCTCTCGCGTTGCGATGATCAGCCCCTCCTTGAGGGGCTGTGAGCTTCCGCCCACTCTGTCTACCACGCAGACAACAAAATCGCCTCCGGTCAGTCGGCTTCCCACTGCAACTCCCACTGCTGTACGCCGGTCCCGCCGGTACAGCTTCCTTCGGCGCCCTGAGGAACGTGATGAGCGAGTATCAAGCCAGGACGATGTCCTCGGCAAGCCTTCTGTTGCCCTGCACCATCCTGAGAAGCTCGATGCTTCCATCAACAAGGCTATCGATGACCTTGGAATAACTCTTATTTCAAATCTTCCCCCTCTTCCTTCTCCAGCTTTGGCTCAGCTCGGCCACATCACTAGTGAGCCAGCAGAGGCTCCCATGGGATATGAAGCTTCGGTGAACACTTCTACCCGCTCCACTTTTAACCAGGTTCGGCACAGTCCCACCTCAGGTCCCCCTCCTCTTTATTCCGAGGTTGCACCCACGAGTGAAGTATATGAGCCCAGCTCTACTCCTTACAGCTACCGATGGATTCCATTGGGGAGTACCTTTGACTCTACGGCATTTACGGAGACGGCCTCTGCTCCTCTTCTGGGGAAGACTGCCGACTTTACATCCTCTATGAGGGAACCCGTTGAGTTCTGTCCCGGAGCGTGGCCCACCACGGACCCAAAGCCGTCACAAACGAGCACCAAGCGCACTCGCTCCCGCTGGTCTCTTTTTTCCAAGCCGTCGTCGCCCCCGCCTGCAACCCTGCCTGCCTGTTCGCCGTCTGCTCTGCCCGTGCCCGAGGAGTACTCTCTGTCTGCAGACACACCTTCAAGTCCTGTTAAGCCAAAGCTCCGATGGTCACTAAGTTGGTGGTGGCAGCCCTCGTTGCCGAACCGACTTCCAGAATCTGATGGTGAGTAGTTGCGAGGCGCATCAAGGTCAGACAACTAATGTTATAGTCTCAACGGACCAACCTCCAACTGAGAGACGTTCTCCACCTTTTGTATTCACGGCATCTAATGATCCCGCTTCTAATAACCCCCCATCACCCTCACCCGTCTCTACCTGCAGCCAAGGCGTACAGCCATTCCTTTCGTTTGATAAACCATCCAAGACTCCCACCAGACCTGTTAGGCGCCGCCCAGCCGCTTCGCCACAGACAATCCCTGACATCGACCCTCCACCGTCTCGTCCACTGCCACTCCCCCAAGCTGGCGCTACAGTGCCCCGCCCACTCAAGCGTCGACGTCCCTTACTTGTAAGACTTGTTCTTTGAAGTTCTCTGACAGTAGCACCACGGTGATGGTGAGCGGGTCCTCAAGCGGCCTAGAGTGCTAGTCCAGAGGAGAGCGATGAAAGTCAGCAAACATACTACATGCGCAAAGGCGAAGAGAAGTTCAAAGTCATCCAAACCCAAGAAGTCAAGCTCGACGCCGAAACTGAAAGACCAGATTCTGTTGAGATCCAAAAAGGTATGATGCCCGTCAGAGCAACCCACTAATGAACTAGACAGCGAGGACCCAGAGGAGACAAGCTACAACCCGTACTTCCGAAGTGACCAAGGCTGGAGTGGTTAGGCGAGGCGACCTTGCGAGGGGGAAAGGGGGGGCTTTGCTCTCCTCCCGCCCTCATGATAGCCGCAGGGACGTTGCATCGCCTTTCAAAGATGCGGCCAAGACTCACAGGGGCAAGCAGTAGGCGGAAGAGGTACATATACAGGAGTTGGCGTCCTCGTGTCACCTGCCTTTCATCCATCCCATATGCATGTATTCGTGACGAATCCTTGCTACTTTGATTGCAACTCTGAGGAGAACTGGTCTCGACAGCACTGAGAATCACATGCTTGTCACATTTCCTTCTGCCACTCATAACTACTATTCTTCCACTTTGATCTTCTGAGCTGAGACTAGTACACGCGCTGTGCGAGGGCGTCCTTGTACTTTTGGCGCAACTGTGTGATAACCTGTACAGCGTCGCCAGTAGGGCGGGCATGGCTGCTGCCGAGCTTCTGGTTGTCCCAGTCACCCTCGTACTTGAGCATCTGCGTGGTCCAGTTGGACTGCTTGTAGCTGGCCTTGGGGGTGGCGAGGAGGAACTTGAAGAAGAGCTCCCAGGTCGCGGCGTAAACGTCGCCGAGGACGCCGGTCCAGTGCTTGGCGGCATAGCGGTCCAACGCCCAGGGGTTGACGGGGGTGGGGATAGGACCCCAGATCGTGATCTGGTTGCGGGCCTGGAACTCGAGGAAGTTCTTAGCCGCGTCATCGGCACCAAAGGCGCGAGCGTCGTTGACCCAGGTGGACAGCTGGAAGTTGGGGTCGGTAGCGACAAGAGTGTCGACATCGCGGAGAAGCTGGACGATCAGCTGGCCGTTCTTCTGGACTCCATCGTTCTGGCCAGCATTGTATGCGGCAATCATGGCGGTGTAGTAGTTGACGCCAGCGTTCATAAAGCACTGGCGGGCAACATCAACAAGGTCGTAGCGGAACGCAGGAGTGGTCGCGAGGGTAGGCTGCGCCCGGGCAGCCACCAAGAGCTTGTCCATGGCAGCAACGAGGTCGTTGGTGTTGTACGTGATCTTGGTCGCCAGGTAGTTGCCAGTAGCGTTGGCGATACCGGCAATGTTGGGAACAACATCGAAGACGGAACGGGTGGTACACTTGACGGCGTCGGTAGGCGCGTTGTAGACCGAGTTGTCGATGAGAACCCAAGCGGCCTGGGCGGCTTGGGCCGCAGCGGAGCTCTGCTGGGACTTGTCGAGGTTGTAACGACGCTGGACCCAGGAGATAGTCCACTCCTGGAGGTTGATGGGACGCGAGCTCCAAGCCTGGTCAGTCGCGAGCTCGAAGAGGTGCTCGTTGTTGTTGATACCCTCCATGGTCAGACCCTGGCCAACAATGTTGCCGCCAGTGTTCTTGGCGTCAATAATGTCATTGCACCACTTCTGGAGACGTCCAAACAAGCCGTCGTTCTCCCCATAGTTGATGAGGGTGTTCCAGATCCAGCGACGGCCGTAGAAGTTCTTGCTGCGGGACCACTGGGGCATGGACTCGGATGCAAGGTCGAGAACAAGGGAGCCATTGATAGGAAGATTGCCAATGAAAGCCTCAATAGCTGTAGGGGTCCAGTCCTTGGGGTCGTTCACCATGAACCAGCCGTTGAGCACCCAGACGGCACGGGGGTCCGCCTTCTGCAGAGACGTCATAACGTTGGTCGAGATGGTGTTGAGGTACTGGACGTCGTTCTGAAGGGGACGCATCTCGGTGAACTGTCATGTCAGCGCTGCCACGCAAAGCGGTAACCCACCAAGTCAATGTTGTAGTAGCTCGAAGTCCAGCCGCCGTAGAGCTCGATCTGCTTGTCGATAAACTTCTTCTCGACATCAAACCACGAGTCGTAGCTGGGGTCGATGGCAAAGTTCTTGGACACTGCAGTGTGAGTTTGTCTTCCGGTAGGTCCACTCACAGCTAGCAGGGAAGCTCATCCAAGCAGGGGCGTTCTTGAAGGGGTGGCCACCGATGATGGACTGCATCTCTTGGGGAAGGTAGCCGGCCCATCCAGGCAGAATAGGAGTCATGCCGAGAGAGACCATGCGGCTAACAATCTTCTTCTGGAGGTCCCACTGCTTGTTGAGCCAGTCCTGGGAAGTGGTTCCACCCCACGATCCGCGGATGTTGCCTTGGCGCGACCAGCCGTGGAACGCGGGGCCGGTAATGTACTTGAGGATAATGTCCTCGGCGAGACCGTAGTCGCGGAGCATCTCAGCAATGATGCTGGATGTCAGCAAGCCAGTAAGCTGGGCATGTGTACTCACTACTCCTGTCCACCGGGAGCCAGAGGGAGGTTGTAGCCGTGGAGCGCCATCCAGTCAAGGAGGTACTCCCACTTGCTCCAGTCGTACCAGTTCATGGTGTACGAGTACGTCATAACGTTGAGGAAGTGGCGGTGCTCGGCCCAGGAAGATCCCGCGAGCTGGGTGTCGGAGATCTTGCTCGCTAGGTTGTTGGAAGCAAAGTTGTCGCCCGACCACCAGATATCACCGCCAAGGGTGCGAAGGTACTCGAGGAGACCACGGGTGAGACCCGAAGTCGTGCCAGAGGTGATAGTGATCTTCTGGCCCTGGACGGAGACCTTCCAGGCGTCGAACTTGTCAGCGCCCTGGACGTCCTGCAGCACAAAGTTGAAGCGGTCCTGCATGCTGAGATGGTCAGTTACGATCTGTAGTGCAAGCTCACGAAGCGGGGAGGCGACGCTTGACAAGCGCCTGAGCCGCCGCGACACCAGTCGGCTCATTGCCGATGACCCGAGGGGGAGGGAGACCACCACCATAACCACCGGGGAGGTCACTGATGGTAGTGTTTCTGTTGGACTGCCTCGCAGAGATGGTGGACTGGTCACCAGGAAGAGGCGAGGCCACCACCAAGGCCGACAGGAAGGTGACGACGATTGCGGCGAGATTACTATGCTTCATCGTGAAGACGAGTGGGCTTGGACGAGGGTATCCCCTAGCCTTCCACTCTGCTTAAATAGTATCCAAGGTCTCTATGATGAATGACGGCTTTCCGGCCGTTTTCCGTCACTTCTAGGTCAGTTCGTTACTCGCTTCATCGACTGACTTTTCTGTGCCTCCTGTGGTTGTTTAGATTTGTTTCGCTTTTGATGCATGCGGCGACATTGCCAAGGCGAGCTAGGTGTCCCGCACGTCGAAGAGAACACGCGTTAGCGCGCATTTGTTGCATAAGCTTACTTATTCACCGCGCACGAGCTAGCTCAATGACGAGTTGTTATCGTGATTTTGGTAACTGGTCGGACATCACCGTTCGTTGTTCGATTGCTTATCTCCACAACATCACATGGTGCGTAACGCGGGGTCCCAGTCGGCGACCTCGCCGTGCAGGCGTTCACCTCCATGATCTGTGGGGCTCGGAACGCGTTTGTGTTAAACGAGTATCACCTAGGTCAGGTGCAGAGCTACACTGATCCCGTCTAAACCTTGAGTGTGGCCGGCCCATGTGGCGCGCTCTCGTATCTAATGAATCTGACTCTCGGAACCCCGACTGCAGAGACACATCTATTGGTCCATGTTCAACGCGTGCCCGAGATGCAACGGTTAAAGGCCAGAGTACACTTGCGCGCCCTTCGGGTTGGTACTGTCATGCTTCCCCCGAGTGGGCAACTGTCAACGGGGGCCAACGGATGATGGGGGAAACACGACTGACTACACGACGCTCAAAGCCGACGAGTTTGGGCATTGCACAACCTCAAGCCGTGCTTCGTTTACACTGAATCACTTATGCACTGACAACAACTCTCGGACCCTCCGGCCCTCGCACATCCTATCTGCTATCTGTCCAGCCATGGCCAGCCACATGTGGTCGACGATGACGACGAACGTCGAGCAGCGTCATCGAAAAAGTTCGGCTGAAGGAACTGAATCCTCCTATTGACGAGAGTGGGATTCGAACCCACGTCCGAAGACTGCGGAGGTTATAACACCTTAACACAGCGCCTTAGACCGCTCGGCCATCTCGCCGTTGATATTCTCGTGACTATTGGAATCAGCGGACCGCGTACGTGTCAGTGACGGCGTCTAGTCCGTCTCCGAGGCCGATACGCTCGTCGTCGCTGCTTTTAGTGGTATATGTGACATAGAAAGGTTCTACAACTGCAGACGGTCTGATCTACGCCGTACGGTGGTGAACCCTGCGGGATTTCGGCGATTTTTGTAAGTGGCGCGGCGGCCTCGTAGTTGCACAGTTCTAACAGTGATCGGCAAGAAAATCGCACAGCAAATCGCGATCGTCCTGCCCTCTGCCGACGATGGTCGAGACGAAGCACTCCGGACGTGCGCAGCAAGATAAGACAAGCGCAGTTGACCTGGCGACGGCAAATGCTGGGTGTTGTATACCAGAGGCGCTCGTCCAGGTATGCACATCACTGGTTCACACGGGGTCTGCTGCGAGGTTTGCCGGAGTGTTGTCATTCTCTTGATAAGATAACCTTGGGTCAGTATACTGTCAGCGGCGAACAGCACCATTGCCCTGCTAGCCCTTGAACAATGCTGCATCTGCGACGGTCCCCACACCAACCGCAGCCACTACCTGCTATGATAGCAGCAAGAACACGGAGGACCCCGTGAGACACCACCGCACTTCAAACACCCTGCATGCAAATCACAACAGCTGCCTGGACCTGGACATTTGTATTTCCGAGCCTACTGGCCCTTGGTGAGATCCGCGAGAGCCTGGCGCGCCTCGTCGGGAGTGAGGTACCTGGTCTGGGCGGGCACGCCGGCACGGTGGACGACAATGGTGCCCTCGGGAACACCGACAGCGCGCTCGTGGAAGGCGCGGCGGGCGTCAAACTCGATCTCCTGGAACGTCTGCATTTTCCTGCGGCAGCATCAGCATCCACTCCACCGAGGTATCCAGGTCCGACAGCTCCAAAGGCCGCCCTCCACATCTACTCACCGCCTAGAGTCGCCGCTCATGTTGGCACTGGCACGCCACGACGCGACCATGCCGCCGATGAGGAGACCGAGAGTCGAGCCGAGGAGGCCGGACATACCGGCGGTCATGAGCTTGAGGCCGAACGGCATGCCGAGCGGGGCAAGGGGGGTGGGGCGCGACATGGTGCGCCAGATGGGGATTCCGGCACCGAGGCCAGCGAACGAACAAATACCCGGCCACTTGGCAGCCGACTTGAGGGCGTCAACGTCCGCGGTGGTGATGTCGCCTGCAGGTCAGCACTGAGCTCCGGGGCTAGCACAGTAGGGCAAGTGGATGCTCACCCTGGACGATACGGCGCTGCATTGCCTCCTTGAACAGCGCCTTGCTGTCGAGGTTGGGAAGGCCGAAGTGGGCACTGCTCGTGTGCTGCATCAGCGCTGCATCAAAGTCCGAGAACTGGGACTGGCCCGAGGTCGAAGGCTGAATGGATGGCGAGGACATTGTGCTAGTGGATGTGTTTTGAGACGAAGGTGAGTGGGTCAGTTCTGGGAGATGATGAGTAGAAGAGAAAAGTCATCCCGTCGTCGAGGACTTTATGAAGAGCAACCCGAGATGGCTACGACACGGTACACGGTACGGCTAGCTCAGGCCTGGCCAGCATGGCCAGAAAGGCCAGAATGGTCAGAATGCATTCACAGAACACGATAGGCCGCTGAGCCAGAACTCGGTCAGGTGACGTCACAACGGCAGTCTTTGGGCCTTTTGATTCGCTGGGCAGTCAAATCCATCGTGTCGGATCTCGGAACTGAGAGAGACCACGTAGTCTTTAGTCTGCTTCTGGTATGTGTTTGTTGCAATCAGGCGGTGAGAGGTTGTAGAGATGGATGCGACATGCGACATGAGGATGAGTGGATGGATTGGAGGCCATGGGCGTTGGTGATCTACCGATCGACGCGCTGATCGCTTTTCCAAAGTCATGGCTTGCAGTCCACCCTGAGTCCTTCATCTGCTTGCGAGCACGTGACCGCTGTGCGCGGTGGAATCTCTGATCGCGACGCGCGAATGCCAGACGCGTCCGAGGCTGTTCGTTGTGTGCGACCGCGGCGTGCCGGTAGCAGGAGCAACTGCGTCTCCTAAGTTCTGATGTTCGCAGGGTCTACAGTAACATTGGTGAGGACTGCTTAGACAGCTGGCTGAACGCACTGAGACTCTGAATGGAGCACGACCTTCTGAGCCCCTTCCCACTGACAGTAGCCTCACCGCAAACGTGTATCTAAAGTGGGCGTGAAGTTGGCACTGTGAGCGCTGGCTTGATGTTAATGTCGTCTTTCTGTACAGAGTTCCAAGTAGTGCCACAAGCCACACAGCCACTGTATTGTAATGCATTGATGTAGTCTAAAAGGATATGCACGTGAAGATGAACGTCAGGATCGTAATCTAAATATAATCTAAGGGGCTCTAAAACTTGCAGACGTTGTCGAAGTCGTACTGGGTGATGGGATGGGGAACAACGCCCTTCTCGAGCAGCCACTTCATGCTCCAAGCGCCACCGCCTGCGGTCTTCCACGACCAGTAGGTCCAGCCGGCTCCACGCTCGTAAGTCGCAGTCTGTGCCGCCCACGACTTCTTCATGTATTCGAGCATCTCGGGGCTGTCCTCGGCGGCACCGTTGCGGTCCGCCTGTTTCATGGGAACTGTGAGCGACCACTCGCCAACCATGGTGGGCATGTGGGCGCGGGAGACAACATCGTTCTTGCCACAGAACCACTTCAGGCGGTCCTCACCGGACATCCTTTCCTGGCCTTCATCGTAGAGAGTGTAGTAGTGGGTGTCCATGGCGACGTTCGTCATGTCGGTGCCGAAGCCAGCCCAGTTCGGGGTAGTGATGTCCATCCAGCCGTCGGAGAACAGAACAGTAATGTCGTTGTTGATCTCCCTAATAGCGTTGTAGGCCTCGGTGAAGTAACCCTTGAGGAACGTAAGGCTCTCTCCGGACTTCTTCTGCTGCGACCTGTCGGCGGTTCCGGGGTTGGGCTCGTTGACAAGCTCAACAGTCGAAACGATCCCCCTGTACTCAGGAGCGGAGAACAACTTGACAGCAGCTTTTACAGCCTCCACAGCCCTTGCCTTGGCACCGTTGTCGTGGAACCATGGGGCAAAACCCTCGATGCTTTGTCCGGAGTGGTCGTTCCCGTTCTGGCTCTTGGGGAGGCCATGGAAGTCGAGAATAACGTGCAGGTTAAGGTCGGCACACTTCTTGATGATCTTCTGGAGGATGGGAAGAGATTCGTTGCTGAAAGGGGTGTTATCGGCGGAGTTGTCGACAAACTGCCAGTAGCCGACGGGGATTCGAACGTGGTTGAAGCCTGCAGCGACGATCTCCTGGATATCCGTCTCGGTAATCCAAGTCTCCCAGTGCGTCTGACGCAGCTCTTTCACATGCTGGTCGTTCTGGGCCATCTGATCGAAGGCCCACTGATCCTTGTTCTGGATAGCGTTGCTGATTTCGCCCGGGCCCATCCAGCTCTCGTAGACGAACCAGTTTCCGAGGTTGACGCCGCGGACCTTGTCCACACCCCACTTGAACGTCCCAACATGGCCTGCGCCACCCCCTGTTTGGTTGACGACGGGAGTAGCCAGCAAGTTGCTGTTGCCGGGCAAAGTGCTGTGGTTGGCGGGAGTCGCGGGGCCAGATTGGCCAGATTGAGTGTCGGGATCCGAGTCATAGTCCTCAGGATCGCAGTCGCGTTCGGCAAGGTCAAAGTCAAGGTCGTCCTGGGTGGCGGGCTGGTGGAGGTCTTCAACGGAGGGACGATTGATAGGAGTCGCCGAAGCGGCGGCGGCGAGAAGTACTAGCGCAGTCCAGAACTGAGGAAGCATTGTTGTTGACCGTTGTTTGTTGTGTGTGGGCTATAAGATGTGAAAGGAGGACGAGCTTATATAGCTAGGCTCGGAGGCGCTCGTCGCTACCACCAGGGTAGTCGGCAATGGACGTGGAGAGAAGAGAGCGCTCCGCGCTGACTGTCAAGGACAGGACGGAGAGAAAGAGAGGTTGGAGGCGATGAGCATGGCATAGGTCTCCGAGAAAGTCTGCGGTGTGTATGCACCGAACATTGTGAGATTGGTCAGTTCGGGGACAATGGAGAACAGCAATTGAGCGTTTGCCACAACCTCTGCGGGATCCATAGAAATGGATAATGGGGTTTCAAGCTCGGACGCTGCGTGCCTGTTGGGATGTTTGACCTGCTGTTCCTTGCCCGGCATGCTCGGCACAAGTGCTACTGCCAACACTGCCGGAGATGGAAGAGGAATGGCCTTGCTGATGTGGACTGTTGTGTACAGCATGTCCCGTTCCCTTGAGGCTGGTACAAAATGTGTGCGAAGTATGCTCCGCGAGGGTTGAACGGGGTGTGTGACAGGGCCGGCCGACGAGCAAATGGCGTCAAGCATACCATTTGTGCGGCGACTCGCCTATGTACGTACCACCAGTGCACCAGTACAGCTCTACATCTGGCGCATAGCATTAGGGTCGCGGGTCGTTCGGCCACTTTTTTCCGGTACTCGGAAAAACAGCCTCTAGATCATTAAATGTCCGAGGCGCCGAGAGATACAATACAGTGACAGATCGCCGACTGATTCTGTACGCTGTACGCCGTGTGCATGCGCTGCCATGTGGCTGCTCGACAGACCAACACGCTGACGTGCTGACACGGTGACAATAAGACAGTCTCACGTTTCACGCTGTCAGTCCATTGAACTGCTGTGCGTTGAAACAGGCTTCATCACTCACCGAACAGCCACCAGATCCAGATCCAGCCAAGCGCTCACAGCTTCATCACTTTCTGCGGATTGGCCCGCTTGATGCACTCGCCGCATGTCAAGAGGTGACTTGATCATGTCATCGCAACTCAGTAGTAGTTTCGAAGCACGGAATGGGTTCTCTACGCGTTCTGTGCCGCTCGGCCGGGTGCACATTCGAGCAGCCACGGAATTGATCGAATGGTAGTCGGAACACATGGTCATAGGACAGCGAGTTTGTCAGTCGACATTCCCACCCGCATACCCCTGCTCTCTGTTCTCTTCACTTGGCTGCACGTGCATCATGAGTGAGATGACGGGAGCCGGCAACTGGATCCCGTTCAAATGGTAAGATGCAAGTTCGTAACTGGACATTTGAGGCTGTCGCTGTCTGTAGAACCTTAGAGCACCGCATGCTTGACTGTCGGCGATCAGCAGCCGGGGCATGTGGGTCCATTAGCGAACATCCTCCTAGAACAGGTGCTCCCTTGACTGCAGACCTCACCGAGAGTGTGAATCAGAGGCCCTGTAAGCATACGCGCTGGCTGAGGTAAGCAAGCTCGGAATGTAATTTCGAGATTGTAACAGCGCCCTCTGAGAACACAGATCAAGTACACAGATCAAGTCTCCGCCGCGGATTGGAAGTTGGGCCCAATAATGTCCGTCTTGGCAGTCCGAGTTTCCGAGGAGCGGTGAGTGTCGTGCGACGCAGCGCCGGTGTCATCTGACCGACGCGTTGCTCTGATATATGAATCCCGTTGCTCCAACCCAGAGTTCAGGAGGAGCACCGCTTTCTGTTAAGTTTCTGATGAGAACCTACTACAACCGCGAAGCGGAATGTTGGTACGAGAGTGTGTGAAGGAGAGCTAGACAGTCCAGAACATCCGCAGAAACACGAGCAACAGACGTGTCCCCAGGCTGGTTCACATACTCTGGGCGCCGAAGTCTTGGCGTTGGAGTGGGCTTGGGCTCAAACTCTACTCCGATTCACACGTCTGTGTGATGCTTGGCGCCCAGTCCTGGGCAGAGATGAGACAAAGAAGCTCCGTGATCGAAGGCGACCCAAATGTCTGGAGTGAGCAAGGGGCGTGGGTGGGAGGAGACGAGTGCAGTTCCCATGCGCCTGGGTGGCGGCGAACACCGAGTGAGGACGCCAGCACAAGACATGGCTCCGATGGCCGACTCGAATTTGGTCGCCTCGACGATGAGACAAGACAAGGCGTGGAAAGGCACGTCTGGTGCAGAGGAGGCCAGACATGCAGACAAGACAAAAAAGAGTCGGGACATGGATGGAGATCCTCGCCGTGAAAAATCGTAGCCGAGACGGGCATCGATCACCAGTAGCAAGACCGTGGACGCAACATGGAGGCGAAAAGAGCGATCTCCGCACGCACAGTGTCAACGGAGCAGAAGCCCAGGTGACTTGATAGGCTGAGCAAGAAGCCCAAAAGACCGTTGACAGCCGAAAGGGTCAAGAGGCGGCTGTGGCGCCATTCAGATGCACAGTGGCTGAACGGCACCGGCTTTACGAGGCTAGGACACGGCGACTCGAAGCTCGGAGTGACCGTGCTAGTCGTAGCTGGTCGATATCCGCATGCGGTGCGGGGCTGCACTGAAGGAATGAGTGGGAGCATACGTTTAGGTCCCCGGCGGCCCGCTTGTGGTGATCAGTGTCGTCAGCGGTGCCGAGGGGCGTGAGGGACATCTCAGTCAAACGGCGGTGGAACCGTGTCCTACAATGAGCGGAACCAGGTCCGGCCCTATGCCAACACCTCTGATCCGTAGGCAGGGCGGACTTTGACCCGCAGGTGTACGTTGGGGTGTGCATACGCCGTTGACTATAGCCTAACCCACTGGGTGAAACGTCCGCATTTGCTTTGGCCGAAAACAGCGGCGATGGCGGCGGCGAACAATGACCATGCCAGGGTGAGGCCAGGCAGCTGCAGATCTCCGCTCGGCCTGTCGATCCGCTAGCACGGCAGGAGTGCATAAACCATTCTAGCCCGATGGGTAATGCCGGCGTTACACATGCTGATGACGAGTTCGCGGCCCGTTACGCCGTAAGCGGACGATCACACGCGGCCCGCCGGATCATGGGTAATACGAGCCGCGCCAGCGGCGCCACGCGGGCACCGTCGCACCCCGTTCCAGGTTGGAACGGAAGAAGCAGAGGAACGGGGCGGAGTAAGATGGGTCCTGCAGGATCTGCAGCGACAGACATCACTGGAACGGCCCGTCGCTGCTCGCCAGCCCTGGTATCTCGGCGTCAGGTATCTCGAGTAGGGATCGTAAATTCAGAGAAGAATCAGATGCTTGCCAGTGGCGGTGGCTGAGGAACACAGGAGTCCTCAACTCCTGAGAGGGGGATATTCTACATGCTCATTGCCGAGTGCGAGGTCCGGTGTCAGTGTCCTTGTTCCTTGCCTGGCCAAGATGTGCGAGGCACGCCGAGGCGAGTGGGCGATCGTGAGACAGGTCCGGTGTGAACGAGATTCATGCCCTGCGAGGGATCATCCTGCTTGGCAATCCGCGCATCCCGTTGCGGTGGTCAAGTGGGATTCACATACAGATGCGGCACCGACCAGAAGAACAACGCCTCAAACGTTGCGAAATGCGTTTCGACTGATGGGTGACCACCGTTCTGCGACATGCCCCACGCCCAGATTCGAAACATCGCATGCCCACAGGTCATGGACGCGCCGCGAAGAGAAACATGCTCGCGCCTCTATATCCATAGAAAGGATGCCTGAGCGTGGCTGAATACGCCACATCGCCGCGTATCCGAGACTGGGGGTTGAAGATTTTGGTGTCTGTTGGCGCCACGGCTTTCCTTTCGGCCATGTCGGGGTTTGTCGACAGTCCATGGTCCACTCTAGCGTCCGTCTGCATAGTTGCCGACTCGGCTGGTGCGAGCCATACGCACACCTGGTGGGAATTAGGAGAATTTAGGACTGCTAAGCGAAGTTAGCAAGCCACAAGCCGGTCAAAACATGACCTGCGCCGCCCGATTCCTGGACTTGTAGTGCAGCGCTACCTGGAACTAGATGCCCCCGCGTGCCGGCCAACTTCCCTCGCGCTAGATTATTTTGATCAAAATTATCGTAGTTCCTTTTTTCTTCGCTGGCGTCGCCGCGTCGCCCTTCGCTGTTGGTGTGTGGCTGCGTGGCGTCTACCAGTGTCGTCAGTGGCTACCGAAATTTCGTTCGGCGCCAGACTTGTTTAATCTGGTGGCTTGAGTCAGCCCTGATCCTGAGAACTGGCAGTTCGGCCATATGCGCCTCCGGTGGAGGTTGAGCAAAATCAGTGTTGTCAACGTGTACTGCCTAGCTACGCAGACTTCACAGCCGCAAGCAGTGCTTCTGTACACATGCGGTTCAAGTGTGGGAATCCAGACAGCGTTAGCGAGGCGCGTTGGAGCGCTCTAGCGGTGCCTCTGGCGATGGAAGTTTACTCTTTAGCGAAACGTATCGACGATCGGAGCAAAGGCAAAATCTTACTCGCGGCGGTCAGGTTCCGGCGATGACCACACGAAGGCGTACAGGGTGCTGGAATAAGATGTCAGATCAAGTGCAGTTACTCTACATGGAAGCCTTAGCGTTGAACGACATGCCAGTTCGGACACGCGGTGATGTGATGACAACAAGTATGTGGACCACGCGGTGGACGGACATGACGAGCTATGAGCCTGCGGAGCTGAGCGACTGACGACGCAGGATGAGCCAAGTCATCAGGTGTCAAACAACACGGAGTCAGTTCCACCTGCGTCCATTATTAGAGCTGCACATTGACGATTGACGTCACTACCCTATCCGGTTCCGGCATCGCCAGTTTCGAGACCTGCCGTTCGTTATGTCAAAAGATGCTGGCTGTGAGTAGCGGTCGTCAAGTGCCTTACTGGTCCAGACATGCCATCATCAGCTTGCTGTCAGGCGCGGCTCCACAAGGTGAAAAGTGGTATTATTGGATGTAATACATCATAGCGGATTCGTGTATATGAATGCTATCAAGGTCCGTGAGTGGACAGCTTGCCGGTCGGACGTGGTGTGGTGTATGTACGGTCCTCGGACGAACCGTCAGTGCAGTTGTGCAGAATATGATGAATGATATGTAGTGATGTGGGGTGCGACAAGTTTAGACAGCAATGTCGCGGCGCTGCGAGAGGAGGGCCTCAATGCGGTCGAGACGCGAGCGGAGGTCGTTGTGGTAGTTGTAGGTGAATCCGTCTCCGTCGGCGTCAGGGCCAAGGTTGGTCTCGTAGCCAATGAACTTGAGGAGCTTGTAGATGCCAACGGCGAGAACGGCCCCACAGAGAGGAGCGATCCAGTAGAGCCAGTGGTAGTGGGGGAAGTTCTGCAAATGTCAGCTCGGGCTCCCATGTGAGAAACAAACAAAAAAAGGGTTTAAACTTACGCGAGCCAGGCGGGGGCAAAGGCACGGGCGGGGTTGAGGGCACCACCGGTGTAGTAGACGGAGAAGAGCTCGCAGATGAAGAGAGCCATTCCGATACCAAGAGGGGCCATGAAAGTACCACGGTTCTTCTCGACGGCAAGCATGATGATGGTGAAGACGAGGGTAGCAGCCATGAAGAACTCGATGAAGAAACCACGAGCAACGCTGGCACCGCCGCCGAGGGTAGCCTGGGCGAGGAGAGGACCGGGGCTGAGAGCGTCGGCGATGGCGGCACCGGCAAGGGCACCGGCAATCTGAGTGATGAAGAGGAGGACAGCGCGAAGGGGAGTGATGCCTCCGAGAAGGGCAATGGCAAGGGTCACCGCAGGGTTGAAGAGACCGCCCGAGACACGGAAGAAGCAGAAGACGGCAACCGAGAGGGACGCTCCGAAGGAGAACGCGATGTAGAGGCTGGGCAGTGTCAGCACATGTGTGCAAGCGAGATGAGCTAGCCATGACTCACAGGTTGGACGCATTAGCAGTCGACGATCCGTCCTTGACAGAGCCGTTGACAGTGGTAGCGGCCTGGAGGGCGACGCTAGTGGAGCCAAGGGAGAACATAATGAACATGGCAGTTCCGATGAACTCTCCAAGAACGGCAGTGATGTCTGCTGGTCAGCTGAAGGCTCTGAGAAGGTTCAATCATCGTGTACTCACGGTTCCTGGCGACGAGGTTGCCGTTGGCGGGCACGATCTTCTCGTGCTTCTCCGCGTTGAGGTCATCCGAGTGGGAGGGGAGGACGTGGTCGGCCATTGTGGAGGATGGACTACTACAGGTAGGGGAGGGAGGAAAAAGGAGACAGAGAAATCAAAGGTTGAACAAGTTACAGAAGAAGAAGAAGAAGAGGAAGAGACCAAAGTCTGAAGTGACAAGAAATATAAACGAGGATGGAGGAGAGGACAAGAGAGTTTGCCGCAACAGTGGTCGAGTTTATATAGCCAGAATTCTTTGTCTTATAGAGTCGGCTGGGATAACGACGCGCCTTGGCCGTCCGTTCCCAAAAAAATAAATAAGAAAATCCCAGCAGAATGAGATCTGAGAGAGCTTGGGCCGAGAGAGGGACGAGAAGTCACCACCTACTCCCTTATCCGCCCGCGCCGCCGCCTCCTTTGCCTCTGGCCCCTTTGACTCATTCTTGTCTCTGCCTCTCTCCCTTTGCTCCCCTCGTCTCCGTAACCCCTTGCGTCTCTCTCTCTCTCTCTCTGATCGTTCTTATTTCTCGTCTTGTGTCTCAGTTCTCTTGTTCTCGTGCTGCGGCCCTGCCGACCTTGCCCGGGGATAAGGTGAAAAGTGCGACGACCAGATAGCACCGTGATTTCCCAGACATATGGCACCCGAAGAGAGGCGGGATACAGGTATCAAGTTTATCGGGAAACTAGAAACAAAGCTCGAGGAATGCAACTGTGAGAGCGACAGAGCAAGAGGGGGGGTGGGAGAAGTGATTCAGACGCAACAACTGCGATGACACATGCCCAGTTGGGCATCAAACCAGAGGGATTTGCCCCAAGGAGCAAGCAGCAACGAGCAGAGTCGGGAACATGGGAACACCCATCAACCCCTCCATGCAATATGCACTACTCTGCACTAAAATGATCTGCGTTAATGCAAGTCCTGGAAACTTTTTCTTTTCTTTTAAAAAAGAGAATTTTTCAGAAGCACCAAAAATTATAAAAAAGGGTAGAAACGCACTGACGTCAAAATGTGGACCCTGAACTTTGTGCGGACTCGGCCACTCCACTGATACACCTGCAAACTGCGACTGCAGCTGCAAACCTCCCCCTCATGTCCCCTTGTGCCCCCTCTCTAGCCCCTGGATGCAATGTGTTGCGGGCATGGACGGAGTTGAGATCAGGGGCAGGATCGGGATGTTGTAGCGGGGGGCGATTGGAGTGATCATCCAGGCAGGCGATCAAAGAACTGGAACGAACAAGAAAGCGCGGATCATTAGTAAACCAAATAGTTCCTTTCTAGTTCTGTTCGGGGGCTGATCATTTCTTCTCAGAATAATCTTTACTGTGATCGTCCTTCCCATGCTCCCCTAATGCGCAAATACAAATACAAATACAAACACACTCTACTCTTGTTCACTCTCCCACAGGGTTTACTTTACGTTTATTTTACATACCATTCTAGCTGTATGGCACTAATGCTGCTGCACCAAAACTATGGTACTCTTGAGTAATGATTAGGCTCCAGCCCCAGGTACTCGCAAGCGTCGCGCTTGTATCGCACAATTTGTCGACCAGCCCTTGAATCCATATACAGTAGCACAAGTGACCAGCTTTCTCCTGGGTCCGATCACTAGTTTAAACTTAATCGCAATAGCTGCTGCAGTCTATTCAGAATCCTTACAAACCACCGTAACAAAGGCTATTTGTTCACTACTGGGAGCGCTCATGAGAGCCTAAACTGTGCGTGTGAAGGATGAAGGAGATGTTTGTTTGGCTCTGAATAGCTTGCTCTTGTTTTAACGCGCCACCTGGCTCTAGTGACAATGTTTGATGGCTTGCGTATGGAGTGCCGAGTATCTTGGTACACAGTAGCCCTGCTCAGTGTGAACACGCTCGAATTCAATCAACTCTCTCGCGCTCTCACTACCCCGACTAATGACGCTATGTTGTACTAGACTAATCGCATAGTCCTCCTTGGACACACTCCGCTTGTCCCCGAGACGCGCGTTGTTCCATCCGTGCGCGCCATTCATCCGGCTCTGGCAAGGTCGTTACGGGCAGCTCTAAACCGATCACGGACTGTGTCAGTGCTCACTTCCGTGCTTACCGTACTTCCCGTCCCCATTGGCCCGTGCCAGCTGTTTTGTTTCTGTGGAGAGTTGCTCGTGCACCTCCCTAACCTCTATTGTCGTCGCGCAGTGACCATGAACAACTGTGCAACTCAACGCTCGCAGTCGCACTACCAGACAAACCTGCCCGCACTACCCTGGGTGTATAATCTTTGTTCCTAGCATTACGAGAAAGAATTCTGGATCGGAAGGTTTTTCACACTCGTCCCACTCATCCCCTTTGCTCCCGAGATTGATCATTGACATTATACGACAAGGGGCAGCTCGTCAGTCACGCCCAGTTTGATCAGAAATTCCCCTAGCTCATTTTATTTGCCCGGCTGCCCGCGACTCCGTGTCTGTACTACCTCTGTCGCACGGTGAATCCAGAGCGCACAGCGCGGTCGCCGCAGAGAGCGGCACTGTCCGCGATGAAAATGCAGCTCAAGAATCTAAAACAAGCTCTTGCTCCCTTCACCCTCAGCACCGACAGGTCTGCACATCAGTCATTACTTGGCACGGGCCGGGCTGCGTATGGGACCTGCTTCTCCGCACCGGAGGGCGTGCCCGTTCACATCCCTACAGTGCCTACGAAAGAGTGAACACCTTTCATTGTTCCTCGCATTGTTTGTCCCGATTTGGTGATACAGGCGATACCTCGCGGCCCGGAAAAGTACTTGTCGCCACAGAGGCACCGACGTTGATGCAAGATGGCAGGACCCAGGATGCAGGACACAGGATGCTTACAGGAAGCTTGCACAAGCCTTGTCGACCCCGTGGCGGGGTTGATGGCCTGCTGGGTCGTGCCCGTCCTCTTGGTACGACAACCCTGAAGACCTGATATTCCTGACACCGCCGTAAGGCATTAACTTTGCGACGGGGAATGCCGCCTAGGAGATTGATTGAGATGAGATCGACCTCGCCCGAGGCGAGCTCCCTTCGCTTCGCTTGTCGCTTGACGACGGTGATACACTGACACACTGCTGCAACGCAACCGTTTCCGATGCGTTCGAGCTGTATGTACGACGACGCTGGATCTCGCGAACGGAAAGTTTCCCAGCCCGCCGAGACCTGGAATCGGGACCGTTACATGTATACGCACATCGTTTCGTATCGCGGTTCTTGTTGGGCTGAGCTGTTATGCTGCGTGCACGCAGTTGGCGGAATGTGGGACCTCTACCGACGTAACCGCCCGCCGGTGTCTGGTCGGGCACGGGCGCCGCAACTGTGCATACCAACCTTGCGATCGCACAGACGCGGCGCGAGCTCTCCGCCATCCCAAGTGCGCCTCTTGCGAAACCTTGTTCTACAGATCTCGAGAGTGGGGGTGTCGCACGAGCCGGTGCTTAAAACTGGCTCAAACAATGGCGCCAAAGCAACGCTGTTGTGCGGGCCGCGTCGCCACCGGCGCGTCAAGTGATCATCCTAGAGTCAAAATGGTGCCAGTCTACTGGCAAGTTCCATTGATTTCTTGTCCGCACATGACCCGCTGCGGATTCACTCGACTTTGCGCGATCTCAATCAAGGTGCTGGACGGGTCCCACAAAGTGTCAATTCCAGTCAGATCACCGGCAATATCGGGCTTGCGTTGTGGTGGTGACCGGGTGAGAGGGGAGAGGCACAGGCAATTTCCGTGGGATTCATCGATCCCGGTGTGCCATCTCTCTGCAATCGTGAATTTTAGTCGCTTGGCATTTCAGAGGTATGCAGCTATGCAGGTCAGATATCAGCTGACGGGCAGGCAGAACACGTGTCCCGTTGCTCACTTGACGTCCCGTGCCTCTGCTACGTCGGACTCAAAGTGCGTCTCCGATGTGGCATGCCAGGGTGAGCAGAACGTTTTGTGAGCATCCCGCTTTGCTCACTCCACATCCTTCTGTTGGCAAAGAAACAGAAACTCCGACTGGCGACGATGCGTCATTCATCTATTCCCATGATCATGATTAAGAAAAAGGTCACGCGCCAAGTGCTGCGCATCAGACCAGAAGCTTCAGTAAGCCTCCGTTGCATGTCGCAGCCAGCGTTACTTAACGGAGAGCTTCATGGCAACGCGCCGCCCCGCTTCCCCTTGCAATCCACTCCCGCACATCTTACAGTACCACATCCGTTACATCTACAGCAATCATGGACTTCTACGCCAACCAGCACGTCCTGGACACTCCCGACGCGCTTCCCAGCGCTAACATGGATCGGAGGGAGGACCACGAACGGGTCCACGCGCTCCTGCGTGAGCAGACATGTTGCTGCCCAAGTTCCCGATGGGACCAGCCGGGTGGCGAAATGACATTCCAAGGTCACTGTTACTGACCCGCGCGATATCGATATCTTGTCACACTACCTGTTGCTACTGTACTCGCATTTAACTCTCTTTTGCCCTCTGCCTACTGCTCCCTATGGCTTGCTGGCACGGTCGTCGTCCTCCGTGCTGATCACTACCCCCGCGGCTTGCGTTGCCACCATTGCTCGGCAATGTTGAACCCTCCTGACACCGACTCGCGATCACGTCCTCCATTCCGCTGACCGATTGCAACGATCTCCACTGCACAATCAATCCTGTCGCTACTAACCTACAGACGAAGCGTCTAATCGCGCCGAAACCTTGGTCGACCACTTGGAGCAGCACAGGGCCACCGCTGAACGTTCTCGGTACCACGATGGCACCGACTCGGAGGCCGTCATCATTAGCGGCTAGGCCAATCGAGTGTCCCACTGTGCCGTTGACTTCTGCCGCGGCGCTCGTAGCTGTCAAGTCTGCCCCGCAGACCGACCACATGCCCATTCTCACCCCCGTCTTTCTCTTCATGCCTCACCGATCCTTTTACGTTGCGCCTCGTCCGTGTCCGAAGTTTGACAGCAAGAGGGACAGGTCTCGACCTCTACCTCTCCCATCATTTGCTGTCTATCCATAATGGCATGTGCTCAGACAGCTCATGTCGCAGAAACCCACAGAAAATCCAAAACAAAAAAACAGCTATAATTTGCAAGATTCGAAGATAAGAAACGATGTTATCAATCATTGCCATGATGACGCCACGACCCAACGCCCTGTTACGATCGTGACGTCGGCGTCGGGCACAGCACACTTGATAAGTCTTGCTCGGACCGAAACGAGGTGGTCGCGAGCTAGCACATGAGAAACGCCCACGGCTCAGTTACAGTCAAGCCTCGTTGTTGGCGCATTGTACATTACTATATTATGGTGGTACACACTATCACACTAACACGTCTGTTATCGACGCCCAGACCGGCTGCGCTCCCAGGCATCAGCGTGGTATCTGTTTCCCGCCGTGTCCTTCTGCCGCTCGAGCTCGTCGTGCCAGCTGTTTGCTTCAGATGAGCCCCAGCTACGTCCTGTGCTGGCTCCAGACTTCTTTGCCAGCAGCGCTAGCGCTCTTTCACGTTCACTCTGGCCTGATCCTGATCCGCCTCGCGGCGGCGGCCGGGCAGCTCGACTCGGCTTGGCAGCGAGGCTTTTGTGGATATCCGTGAGGGGGTCATTCCGGTCCTTGGCACGAACGTCGCTCCGTCTGTCCTGTCAGCTCAGCCAGAGGTCGTTTACTCACCGATCACGCGCCCGTCTATATTCTGCATCCTCGCCCGCCTCGGCATGATCCACACGCTTCAGCTCCGGGTCCGCATACCATGCCTTTGGCTGCGGTCGAGTGAGGTAGTTGGTCAACTGGTCCGCCTCCCGCTCGGCCTTGCGTTTTGCCAGCTCGGCCGCCGTGGGCGGTGCAGCGGGTGTTGCTTGTCCCTCACGAGTTAGTCGCGGCGTTGACTGGATACCCACATTCTCTTCATCCGCCCAAAAGTTGACGTGTCCGCCTGTGTGGAACCGGTCCTCGAGACTGCGGCCGTCTTCGAGGGCAGGTTCGCCATCTCCTTCAGGCCTTGGCGGGCGCTCCGGCCCAGCTTCACGCTCCCGCGCCTCTCGTCTGTCGTTGCGTTTCTTCGTTTCGCTCGGAAAGTCAAAGTCCAGCCTGTCCCTCTGTCGCCTCTCCTTGGTCCGTTGCTTGCTGTCTTCGCGAGCTCGCTCTACGGGATCCCGGCGGGTCGGCAGCCCTGCCTCGGGAGAACCTGCACGTCGGCGAAGCTCATTCAACCGATCCTGGGCATCCTGTACATTAGCTGCGACCGTATATATCCACACACGGCATCAATCGTCCGTTGCTCCCGCGCCAGCTCCTCGGCACGCGCCTTTGCCTCGTCCTCGCGCACGCGCTGCTTGTTCTTCTCATTGTAGGGATGGTAGGATTTGTGGCTGCCGTCAGCTCCGCTCTAGACATTGCCTTACTGGAGGATCTGGAGGCGCGGCATCGGCGGTGGTCAGACACTGGATGGTGCTAGAATGAACTGTTCGTCAATGTCGAGAGGAATGAAGTGGAGGCAGAGATGGATTTGGGTAGATCTTGGTGGCGACAAGTGGACCCAGCATGACCGTGCCTGACTCCTCAATTTGATCCCGTTAACGCTGACGTCTGTGGTGATACATTCGATGTATTTCAGATGGGAGACACCAACATCATCATCATCACCATCATCTATCTCCCTTCTCCGTCGTTGTCAACGTTCACAATCGCCCTTTAGACGCCGAGCTCACCGACGAGCACTAGCCCTCTACGAAAAGAACGGTCTCATTTGCACGCGCATTTACGCACGAACCCATTCGCCCCTCATGGTGAGCTCACGTCGATGGCGCTTAGCTGACAAACAGCTTCTCCGCATCAGGTCCCCCGCGGGCACGGCGCGCATCACGGTCGAGCCGAGCACGAGCGGCGAGGAGCTCGCGGAGCTCATTCTCGCCACCATCCCAAAGGACGAGAGCAAGCCGGACCCGTCCACTCTGCAGCTGAGCAACCAGCCCGGAGGGAATGGCGAGAAGGTCGGCATGGACGCGCTGCGCGGAAGGAAGGTCGCGGACATGGGCTTCAGGTGGGTAGCTGCTTGCGACATTGCTGACAGATAGCCACGGTGATCTCCTCTTTCTCTCATTCAAGCCTCTGGCTGCTTCCCAGCCCCCATCTCGCCCTGCGTCTTCCCCTCTTGTGCCAAGCACAGCTGGCCTCGTCCCGAAAGCCAATGCTGACGGCGTCGTCGAGCCGGAGATCGACATCTACTGGGCAACGCAGACGGGCAAGATTGAGCGCAAGCGCGACCCCGCCTTTTGCCGTCACGGAGAGAAGGGCATGTGTGATTACTGCATGCCGCTCGAGGTGAGTCACCAGTTGTTGTTACGCTGCTGACCTTCAGCCGTATGACCCCAAGTACCAGGCCGAGAATCAGATCAAGCATCTGTCGTTCCACGCGTACCTGCGCAAGCTTCTCGCCGGACGCCCCCCTTCTGCAGCGACATCCACCAGTCTGCCACCACTGGATCCCCTCTCCCTATCTGTCCTCACTCCCTGTCCGAGCGGCACCCACGCCCCATTCCCGGAAGGGATCTGTTCAAAGTGCCAGCCGTCAGCTCTCACACTCCAGTCGCAGCCGTACCGAATGGTTGACCACGTCGAGTTTGCTACCCCAGCGATCATTGACAACCTTCTCACTGGCTGGCGTAGGACTGGTCACCAGCGCTTTGGCTTCCTCATCGGCCGTTACGACAAGTACGACAAGGTGCCTATGGGCGTGAAGACGGTCGTCGAGGCCGTGTGGGAGCCCAAGCAGGAAGGAGAAGTTGATGGTCTCACTGTCGAGGTGCCATGGTCTGACGAGACCCGCGTGGCCGAGATTGCAGGCTGGTGTGAGAAGGGCCTTGGTATCGTTGGTATGATCTACACCGACCTTACTCCGTGAGTTCGCTGCACGTCTTCCCCGCTGACATTAGCCAACCGGATGACATCACCAAGACGCTGTACAAGCGCCACGCACAGAGCTACACCGCTTCGGCACTCGAGATGATCACCTCCGCCCAGTACCAGGTCGACCACCCTCTGGCCACAAATGCTTCGCCGACAGGCTACTTTTCTTCTCGATGGATGACGTGCTGCTTGACTGGTACTCAGGACGGCCAGGTGGATGTCATTGCCTGGCAGGCCACTGAGCAGTGTGAGGCTTTGGTCAAGGCCAACGCTATTGAAGCGAGCGTCGACCCCAGCATTGTCCGCGTGCGCAAGCCCAAGGACGGAGAGTACATCCCCGAAGTCTTCTACAGGTGAGTCAACTTTAGTGTTGGGTTGTCACTGACCTTTAGCTACAAGAACGAGTACGGGCTGCAGGTCAAGATGCCGGCCAAGCCTACCTTCCCGGTCGAGTACCTGTTCGTCAGCATCACGCACGGTTTCCCGAACGACCCCGACCCTCTCTTCCTCTCGACATCATTCCCCGTCGAGAACCGCGGGCTGCTTGATGATCAGTCGATGGAGGTTGTCGTGCGCAACCTCATGCGCATCCTGCAGTCATCAGACCTCGAGGTGGGCGACACGTCGACTTGGCCTGCGCGCATCAAGACAGAGGTGGCCAAGTGGCTCTCAGACTGGCATCTTGTCACGTTCCTCGCGATTCACGGCCCATTCTCCACCGATGAGCAGAAGCTTGTCGCCATGGTGTCCACCGCGCACCGCCATCCCGAGCACGCTGCTGCCCTCGAGCAGCTGTTTGCCACCAACGGCTGGCAGACACTGCTGACCATTGCCGAGTCGACCGGAGCAGCCCGCCAGGACACCACCGCCGCGCAGTTTAACCGCATGGGCATCGACTCGCCGTCGACTGCAAGCCCCGGCGGCGGTACTGGGTCGGCGTTCAACACCGCGCCGGGTACGGGTGCCACCACTCCGGCCAATGCGGAAGACCCCTTCGGCGGAGCGGCAGGCGGCAGTGGCGGTGGTGGAGCGGGCCCGAAGGCGTGCCCCCACTGCACATTCATCAACGAGGCGGGCGCTACGGACTGTGACGTTTGTGGCCTTCCGTTATAAGCACGACGTGTGGAAGGATCTCAGTAGCATAACCATGCATAGCACGATCATATCATAAAGTAACTCCCATGCGGTGCAGCGGTACAGCGGCCAGCGGTCTCCAGCGGCAGTAACGTATAACGTACTGCGTACAGGGAGCTGATCTGGTGCCTACAGAAGACCCCAAAATAAAAGCAAAAAGGATGACGTCTGGCGGGGTCGAACCGCCGACCTTATGCGTGACAATAATTGTTAAGCATACGCTCTAACCAACTGAGCTAAGTCGCCTAATTTATTTCTGTTTCTCACGTGACCGCCCGATGGCTGATGTCAGCCAATCTTCCACATGCATCTATTGTCCACGACGGTGTTCGCTCACGCTCCGCGTCTCTCACAAGGCCTCCAACAGTCCCACAGACTCCCCATGCCAGCCCGTAAGCACAGGGAGCACAGTCCGCCCGCTACCGATCGACAATCGCCGAGAGAGTGACATGGCGACCGCGGTCCAGAATCAGATTACACCTTCCAGGTTTTCGCGTTTCGATCGCGGCATGCATCACCGGTACGGCAGCGCAGCAGCAGCGGAGTAGCTACAGGTTGTTCTGGAACGGACACGTGTTGATTCCAGTCGCGTCGTCTGCGATCTGCGATCTGCGGGCCGCGATCGCTGCAGGCGTGTTCTATCGTCATTCCGTGGGAATGGTCGTCACCGTCCGTCATGTCCGCCATGTCCGTGATGCCCGTCATCTGCTCGGTCTCAGAGTGGCCCTACGGGACAGAACTCCCGGCTCTCGGTATTGCGTGCGAGCTGCTATTAATGGCCGTCCGCAGGGACAGACGCATCGATGTGCATGCCTGGCGTGCTTGGTGGCCGCTGCGCTCCCACGTTCAGGAAGTGTCGATCGCCGCAGTATGGCCTGCGTCTGTCATCCTCATCTGCGCCTGAAGGGCTTGGAACGTGTCAGCACTGTCAGCACTGTCAGCACTGTTACTCCCCGAGTCATGGCATGTCAGTCACTCTTGTTCTGCTGCAGCACTGCGGCGTAATCGGAAATCTATGATGTCTATTCATCATCAAAAGGGGCACACCTGTCCAGCAGGGGATACAATGCAGTCCTGGACTGGTGTTATTGGCTACAAGAAAGGGCTGGATGGTGTGGTGTGGTGAATCTGATGAAAATGGGTGGAAAGCGAAATGAAAGACAATGTGGGAGGAGCGAGAGCCTGGACTGTTCGCCTCTGCCACGATTGACTTGAATGCGATGAATGAAGTGCTGGAGTGTGGTATGTGGTACTACTGCAAGGGGATTTTTAAGAGTCGTTGCGTTCGTGCGTGTGAGAATGCGAGAAGTTTACAGGCCCTTGACGAGCTGGGCGGGGGGCATGCCAAGGAACGCAATCGCGTGCACCTTCTTGAAGAGGGGGTAGCGGTCGACGGCGTCGCGGGCGGCGAGGAAGGCGTTGACCTCCTCGGCGGTGGCGGTGCCCTGCAGCTTCTGGCCGTTCAGCAGACGGCGCTCGATAGCCTCAAAGGTGTGGCCAGTCTTGACAAACTCCTCGGCGCACTTGCGGTTGCGGCCGCCGTAGCAGGTGGTGATCAGGTCGGCGATGCCGGCAGACTCGTTGGAGAAGGTGCCGCGCTTGGAGCCGGGGAAGAACTCGAGCGTGAACTCGGTCATCTCGGCGAGACCGATACGGAGGATGGCAGCCTTGGTGTTGCCACCGAGACGGAGACCGTCGACCATACCGGCAGCGAGCGCGACGACGTTCTTGAGCGCACCCGAGAGAGAGACACCGTTGACGTCCTCGACGGTGGCGACACGGAACGAAGGGGCGTCAAAGACGGCGTGCCACAGAGCAGCGTCCACAGCCGAGGGTGTGCCGATGGTGGTCTCGCAGAACTGGCCGAGAGCGACCTCGAGGGCAATGTTGGCGCCGGACAGCGCAGAGCAAGGAGTGCCGAGCTCCTTCTCAATGAGGGAGGCAAAAGTGGAGATCTCGGTGCCGTGCACCTCGACACCCTTGATGGCGGAAAGGACCCGGGCACCGGGGTGGATGGTGCCAGGAGTGCGCTGCAGGTCCTTGATGGCAGTGTGGAGGAACTGGTGGGGGGTGACAAAGATGATCAGGGTGGCGTCGGCGACAACATCAACGAGACGGGGAACGGCACGGAGGTTCTTGGGCAGCTCGACGTCGGGGAGATACCGGCTGTTGAGGTGGGTCTTGTTGATCACCTCGGTGAGCTTCTGGCCGTTGACCTAGAATAGTGTTAGTACGAAAACTTGGAATTTCTAGCGCAATCTATGCTTACCTGCTTCTCGCGGACCCACATGCGGACCTCGGTGTGGAAGTCATCCGGGCGGCGGAGGGCGTTCTCGGCGGCAATCTTGGCGAGCGCGGTTCCCCAGCTTCCAGAGCCGATGACAGCAATGCGGTGACGGCCGGAAGGCAACGGCGAGGGGGGAAGCGAGTCGAGGGGAGTCATGGGGCGGTCTGGTGGGTTAGTCGCTGAAAAATCAATGTGTGGCAGCCTAGTGGCGAAAACCACTGGCTCTACTCACCAGGAGTGGTGACGCCCGAGGGCATGTTGTCGTCGAACATGGGGTGATACGCGGGCGACGAGGGGGCAGTGGAAACAGCGGACATGGTGATAGATGTTATGCGGAGGATACAAGAGTTGTCAATGAATGTGTACCAGTTGGGAGGTGGTGTAGATGTCTAAGTGTTTGAGTTGTTGTTGGACAAGTTGTTGAAGTTGTTGAGAGAGATGAGGATGAGGGGACTGACGACGATCTTCTGACGAGCTGGATACTTAAACAATCTGGGTGTGTCGAGATACGAGGAGGAGTGTACGTGTTCATGGTGGTCGCCGGCAAAGATAACAGGGGGACGCGGAGCATGGCCGAGCACTACAAGATTAGGGGGTATCAGTGGGTACAGGGGGGGCAGTATCTGAGGGTGGCAGCACAGCGTCAGCGGCGCGGGGCGGCGGCGCGAGAGAGAGATGCGAAGATTAGGGGGCCTTTACTGGTGGCATGGCCACGCGACAGGACGGACTAACTGGAGCCCAAACATTTACAAAGACACCGAGGAGGTGGAAGGAGTGGACGAGACGCGAGAAGGCCGTGGACGCGGACCCCGTGCCGGGCGGCAGGCCGGCAGGGTGACGGGGGAGACGGACGATCGTGCGGGTGGTGAGAATTTTGCACCATCTCGTGCCATCCGATGTGTTCCATGACCACATTCCCCGCGAGGGTTCTTGCCAAGAATACCTCGGGTCGGCGGTACCACCGGCCTAGTATACCGCTACCGGCGATCTGGGGGGCACACAACGACAGCGTCGGCAGGGCAGGTGGGAGATAGGGGGTTCCGGTGTGGAGGGCCGGCGCATCGCCCGAGGGGTGATCATCTCCGTTCAGGTGCGCGGCACTGCCTGCGCGGCGCCGCTGCAGAGCATGGCAGAGCATGCAGAGCCTTGTGAATCCCGAGGATGCAGGTGCTGTTTGCAATTTTTAGGATAGAGTTGTGGTGGTGCGTTGTGGTTGGACGTATTGGTCCGTCCGCCACCCTGCGCGTTTCGAGTGGCAGTACATACAGTGCAGTGACATACAGTAGTTACAATGACATGACATATCGCGGCGCCGCACGGCGACCCAAAAAAGATAGTAATCTAGGAAAATAGGAAATAGCTCGGTCGGCCGTGGAGATAGATCAGGACGAGATTAACAGGTATTGCAGGTTCCACCAGGTCCGACCTTTGTGGCTGGGAAAACGCCGCTTTCAACTGCGTCACTGCGTCACTGCTATCTGTACTGCTGGCCCCCTACTTTTTCACTAGTAACTCCTATGCAAGGGTAACCATAAGTGTGTAAGGTGCATTCCAATTTCCAAGGACCTCCGGACATTCCAAGCATATCGTAAAGCTCTATTCCAAGCCAAGATAGATGCTGGCTGACGAGAGCAAGATAATAAGAGATTTTTAATAAAAATTTGTTTCTGGGTTTCTAATTAACAGACCAGGTCCCAGGATCCCGGCGGCAATCGCTCAGGGTCAGGGACACGCGGGTGTGCATGTGAACGCCCTGAGTGCTATCCTGCTATCCCATCTCATCAATCAACAACACCAACACAACACCATCACATGCTGCCATTGCACGATGCAACAACGCTTGGCTACTGTAGCTTCAACTGATACGTCGCTCGGCGGATTAGGGCACTCATTTACCCCCCTTGTTACGGCCCGATGCCAGCACTGGTGACATTGGGAACCTGGAGGCGGTTTCAACATGCTCCACCCCGTTCCATCATCCTAGCAACTAGTAGTGATCCAAGCAATCCTAGCAATCCATCTGGCGGCGAGAAGCGAGAAGCGAGACACCCGCTGCTCGCGCTGCTCGCGCTGCTCTATAATCGTCACTCCTTTTCGTCATCCACAGCGCTTCCACGACACTAACCTACGGCCACGCATCCGGCTATGCGTTCATACTGCATCGATTGCGCGAAATAAACACTGATGCGTGAGAAAAGCACCACAGACGAGTGACAAACCCGGTCGTCGCTTTCAGAATCGCTGCTTGCTTCTGCTTCTGTCTCAGATCGTGGCCAACGCCGGCGTGCCGGGTACGTACCCCTCCCGGTCTTGTTACGTGCGAGTGAGTGTCTTGGCTCGGATGAATTCTGCTGGAACCAACGGTGAGGTACAGACCAAGAGGTACAGAGGTGTTTGAGTGGACACGTGATTGCGGTGATTGCGGACTATCACATCAGCCAGTTTCCCCGATTGTTCTAGCACCATACAGTAAAAAATTAAAAGTGGCAATGATGTAATCCAACCAACTCAAAACCATCTTCAATCCACGTCCACTGCTACTACTGGCTTACTGGCTGGAAGATTTTTGCAGTCCACTCTGCTACTACTCTAGTCCTCTCCTGATACACCGCCACCGCCGTTCTACTGTGCGTGCTTCCCCTTGTATCCGTGCGCGTCCGTAGCGTAAGGCGGATATCTGGGATATCCTATCCCCGTATCTCCCACAGCCACGCCGTCATCGCTTCTGAGTCTACTTTAGGTGTCACCCCCGAGACATCCAGTAAAAGAAAATCTTCTGCTCCATATGCCAGTACGGTCAATTCCCAACTTCCCAGGGACGATCCCACAATCGCAATCAGGAATATCTCCTGCAAGGGGGTGAAGAGAGGGAGAAAGAGAAATAACCCGGAAACACGTCACGGAACCACCGACTACACCTACTGACGCCGTATCTCGCGCCATTGCGCGTATCTTGGCCCATCCCCTGGACCCTATCACTGCTATCAGCTCGGCGTCCGGCATGTCTCCGGCCGTTCCGCAACAAGGACCCCGTTTCCCACCCCGCCCTTAACCCAGCCTACAGTCCGCCGACGAAACGGACACGCATACCGGAGACACACCCGCAAAACCGCTAGAAACAACACAAACAAGAAACAGGGTTAGTCGGCCACCCCGCCATATCTGGGGCGGTGACTTGCAGTGCTTCAGTCTCCCGAAGTAAACCCTTGCTCCTGTCCAACCCCCCTCCACGTTTGCGATAGCACGTTTCTGATTTCTGCTTGATCTTGCTCCCTCTCCGCTAGCGCCGCACCATGCCTCGGTCACCCCGGCATGCCCGGCACCCCCCTCCGCCCGCCCGCCCGCCCGCCCGGCGGACAGTCCACTTGATCGGGTATTCCTACCAATTCTGTTTATCTCTCGCGTCATCCATTTCGGGTGACCTTGGTGGAAGGTGTTGCTGGGGCATGGTTCGCGAAGATGAACGCCCCAGATTGGTCTAACAACAGCTACTGCAGCTTGACTCGCCCGCTGCTCCGCCCCCCCAAGGGGTCCGCTCCGCTCCGCCCCGCTTACGTTTGACCGACTTTGTGATGTGATCGTCGTGGTATGACCCAGCGCAAAGGTGGTTTAAAAGAACGCGACTTTGTTTTTGTTTTTGTTTTCTTCATCAACTTTACGATTTTTCCCAATCGCCACTCTCAATCTATCATCCACAGCTGAGCTGTCGTAGTATCTACCACAACACAACCACTGTAGCCCTACTTTACACATAAAACTACTACCTACCACTACTACCTACTATCATCATGTCCGTTTTCACCAAGGAGGCTTTCCAGATGTCGGCGCTCCCCACGCCGGCGTCGTCGCTCCCCTCTTCCGCTGCCGTCTCGCGCCGTGGCTCGTTTGCCGTGTCGCCGGGCGTGCTCTCCGAGTCGTCGACTCCCCACATTGTCGAGATCAACGTCGAGTCGGTCCTCTTCGACATGGACGGAACCCTCATCAACTCGTCGCCCGCCGTCGTCAAGGCCTGGGAGCTCTTTGCTGAGAAGTACCCCCTCGACCTCGAGGACATTCTCCACTCTGCCCACGGCTACCGCACCATTGACGCGCTCCGCAAGTGGTGCTCGATTCCCGAGGACGAGCTCCCCGAGGAGGTTATGCGTTTCGAGCGCGCCATCCTCTCCAACGCCGAGGAGATTGGCCGCCTCTCTGGTGGCGGATCGGGTATCCAGGTCCTCCCCGGTGTCCAGAAGCTCCTGACCGACCTCTCGGCTGACCGCCACCTCCGTGACGGCGAGGAGCGCTGGGCCATCTGCACCTCGTCCACCCACTTCTACGCCGGCCAGGCCCTCCCCATTGCTGGCCTCACCACCCCCAACATCTTTGTCACCGCCGACTCGGTCACCAAGGGCAAGCCCCACCCCGACCCCTACCTCCTCGGTGCCTCGGGCTGCAACTCTTCTCCCTTCGAGTCGCTCGTTGTCGAGGACGCCCCCACTGGTATCCGCGCCGGAAAGGCTGCTGGCTCGCGCGTTCTCGCCACCTGCACCTCGCACTCTGCCGCGGAGCTCGAGAAGGAGCGCCCCGACTTCCTCGTCGAGGACCTCTCCAAGGTCTCGGCCTGCTGGGACAATGTCACCAAGACCTTCAAGCTCGTCATTGAGCAGCCCATTGGCCGTGTCGAGCCCCGTGCCACCCCCGACTCGACACCGCTCGTCACCCCCGCCGGCTCGCGTGCCCAGTCCTTCTCGGGCGACCGCCAGCGCATCGCCGGCACCATCCGCCCCACCGGCGAGCTCACTGGCAACGACTCGGTCATTGGATCCCCCGTCCAGTCGCGCCCCGGCTCGCCCGACCTCAAGTCGGCCCCCGCCCCCGCTGGCGTCACCCTCGAGGCCTTCAAGCGCGCCCTCGTCGGCAACGCCACCAAGGCCCGCGAGCTCGCCGCCGAGGAGTAAAACTCGGACCAGCATCTCCTCCACTTGCATTCACCCTCCACATTCACGCATGTCTATAGAGTTTCCCATTTCTTTCTTTCCATTCATCGTTGTAGCATTTGTTCGCCCTCCAAAAACACCCGCAACTCTCCTCGTTAATGAGATTGTTCGGCAATCTCGTCATTTAGCATTGTTACATTCGTTTAGATAGCCCATGCAGGCACATGTGCTTCTACTGGACTCTGCTCTCTGCTCGCTGCTCGCTGCATACGATACTGACCTCGCCACCTCTTTGGTCGTCGTCGCCACCAGTGCATACATGATGCATACAGTGCTCTATGACACGTACACCTGACGAAAACGATCGTTCTCGCCACCACCCCCGTCGTCAACGCCATCGCGCAGCACAACCGCCCATCTGCTCCTGCGCAGTCCGGATCGCCACTTAGCCATGCATAGGTCCATCCAAACGTCATGCCAATCATGCGTGTTTGGCCCGACGCGGATCGCATAACGCACCCGGCAACAATACGCCCCGGTTGCGTCGTGAGGCGTTGCCGACGATAATGGCATCGCACTAGTGCCGAGCATGACGACTAGCGCGCAACGGTGCATGGTGGCCGAGCAACGGTGTCACCTCGTCATGCGACGCGCCGCTAACCACACACGGCGGGCAGAGATAAGACGCGGTCTTAGCGTCGTGCTGATGCGCCGCTTCGTCACTCGTCACTCGTCACTCCACTAGTCTCAATACCATTCGGTCCCAGTCGGTCCCAGTCGGCCAAGCGCCGGTCGGCATCGGCAAGCCATCCGACCCCTCCCGACATGACGTGTAGCGACGATAGCGCATCGAGCTAGACTCAGTCACTACCCAGCGAGTGACAATCTTTAGAGATCCGCCCGAATCCGCTCCAGTACAGTCTACGGTGCTCCACTCTCGTACTAGCGGCCCCAGGCCCACAGCATCTCCACCCCCGCTCTCACTCCACCGACCGTCTCCACATCCCCATGGCCCTCCTCGGCCTCCTCCTCCCCGAGGGGCAGCCAGCTGCCCCGCGTCCACATCCGCAGTCCACTCGGTATCTACAATACACCGAGATAGCAGCCTTGGCCCCGCCTCTGCCCCCGCCTCGGTCCCAGCGGGAGCCCGCCAGCCGCCACACCCAGCGCCTGGCGCCACAGCACCCCAAATCCTCACCCTGGTCTAGGCTCTGACGTTGAATCCTATAGTGGGGTGCTCGGAAGCCATAATTTCTCCTACCAGATTTTGCCACACTCACATACATTTTCCACAACTGCCCTGCCCCTCTCGCCTCACTCTGTAGGGTTCACTTATGCATATGCTGCTGGTACTGTACACGTAACATGAGCGCACGCGACACTAACACCGTGGCTTGACCAATGGATAATGATGAACTATTGTGACAACTACTGACACGCGCCCTGCTTTGCCCCCGCCCTCCTCTACACAATGGCGCAGTCCTACGCGTGCTCGCCAGTCAGATGCTTCCTAAATCGCTCGCTGACACTCGCACGCACACGCGCGCCGTCGGCAGCGCCAAAGGTGCCCATACGCTGCACCTCGGCAGGGCCCGTCGCCGCAGTCGGCGACATGGGGTCGCCGTTGCGAGAGTAAATGCTCGATGCGTTACTGGCTGTCGAGTTGCTCTTGGCGTGGCCCTTGAGGTGCTCGGGAGAGGTCATGGTGGGCGACTGCGCGTCGTTGCTCTCGGTGCGGACCGCCTCCGCAAGGGGCAAGGATGGCTGCGAGTAGGCAGGAGAGTTGGACAGTGCCGTCGTCGGCTCGGGAGCATGCGACGGCACAAAGCTGTAGGGACGCACCGTGTGCGTCGATGCGATGGATGGCTGCTTCCGAAGTCCCGGCTCATTTGACTCTGCAAACGTTGCACGCACCGGCGTGTGCTGCACCTGAACAGTAGATGCGCCAGAGTCGAATGCTCCGATGGGGCCCTGCGCAGGCGAATTGTGCGGTTGAGGAGTAGGTGGAGGACGTTGCGCGCGGGATGCAGAGCGCTCAGTGCGAGGTGGCGGCGCGCCAACACCCATCGCCAAGGCGGCGGACGCGGCACGGGTAGACGAGGATACGGGAGACGTGTGGTTGCTCGCCGAACGGCCAGGAGGGCTCTGCTCAATGGGGTCGAGCGACCTCGGTCCGTCGTGGCGTGATGACGTTGTGCTCGACTGCTCGGCCCGGCTCGATGACGCGGAAGCCCCAGAGTCGTAACGCTCGCGTGCTGAGAGCGGTGCGGTGCGCGGAGTCTCGCGGCCAGTGTTGAATCTCGCGGATGGGGAGTGCGCCAACGGCGACTGGATCAGCTGCGAGTGTCGAGACACTGGTGTATCAAGGGCAACGGTCGTCGACCATCCACGACGGTGTGACGGCTCCGAGGTCGGCTCCCTGGGCACGTAGTGCGTCTCAGGGCGAGCCCTCTGGGGTGTTACCCTGGTAGTCGACGAGCCCGCCTGGCCGCGAATGGCCAAGAGCGCGTCGGTGAGATCCCGTACCGCCTGGTCCGAGGACCGCCCTGCCTCGCGCAGCGTAACAGCCAGGCGTGGAAGGCGTTCCCGCACCGTCGTAAGAGCGGTCGTGTCATCCATGGCAATGTCGATGGCCAGCTGGGCTGCAATGGCTGCAGCAGCACGTACGCCAGTGTTTGCACGCTCGCCAGTGCTCGCAGCGACGGTGAGCCGAGTGATGATCTCGGGATCAAACTCGAGTTTCCTATCGAGCACCCGCGCAGCATCAACCAGATTCCGCCCGTGCTCCGTGGCCATGCCAGCGTCGTTACTGCTTCCCACCGACCGTTCCTCCAGGCTGGTCTGGCTGCGGCGCACGACACGCGGCTCGAGGGAACCCGCATACGAGCCCGACAGACGGCTGGATCGTCCAAGCAGCGGGCTTTCGGCAGCCGACGCGTCATCAGTCGAGCCTGTGCGCCGCCGTGTCATTGGCTGAGTGCGTGGTGTGCCCTGGCCACCGTACATGAACGATTCACGGTTGCTCGCCACGGACGCCAGCGAGGTGGATGACCGGATCCTAGATGCAGTCGACATCCGTGACGACGACCGCGCATTCGAGTCGTCGAGGCGCGAGGACGGGCGTGCTAGTACCTCGCGCTCGCCGTACCGAGACCTGTCGCCGCCCATGACGGACGGACTCCGGTCGCCCAGCACAGACATTGACCGATCCTCTTCCCAGCGGCGGTTGGATTGATTCCGGGTTTCCTCTAGTCGGCGGATAATGTCCATCGGATCCTTGCGCCCCGAGCCACCAGCCTCAACACGAGAGTCGACACGGGATCCCACTGCCGACACCGAGTCATTGGGTGTCAAGGGCGTTCGTGCCGAGCCATCGTGGCCACCCAGATCGCGCAGCCGCGACGTAAAGTCGCCGCTGCTGCGTACACCGTCGGCGCGCTCGCCAATGAGCTGACTCACACGAGCAGCTCGTTCGCTGTCGTTGCTGAACCGCATCCTGCTCGGTGTGTAGGGTCCATTGTCGTAGCGATCGCGGTCCGCAAAGGTCTCAAGGGCGCTCTCTGGACGTGCGCGCGTTGTGGGGAACTCGCGGCGACGACCGATAGGCTGGTTGAACCTATCAAAGTCGTTGCGCGACTCTGGCCGACCATGTACGCTCCCTCCGATGACGCTCGAGCGGCTTGGCCAGGCGCGCAGAGGGCTTTCGCGGTTGCTCGTTCCCATGACACTCTGTGGTCGCGCTGTTGCGTACGATCGCTGTGACCTGGGAGATGAGACGCTATAGTCGTGCTCCCGTTCCCGTGGCTGCTCCCGTTCGCGCTCGCGCTCGCGCTCTCGTTCGCGCTCTCGCACCGCGACTGGCACCGGCGACTGATTCAAGTCTATATTGTCGGTGACAACCTCGGCTTTCGGAGAAGGCGTAAACTGCATAGTTAGCAACACGCAAACACACACACACTCACCAAGCGCCCGTTTTGAAATTCGAGTGGTATTGGCTGCCGCACCTTGCCGACCCGGCCCCCACTTGAACCAGGCTTGGTTGCAGATGGTGGGTCTGACGAATCTGCCGTCGTCGGGGTGCTGGCGCCATTACGCGGTGGTGACACGTAGTTGTCACTGCTGCGCGGTGTGCGGCGCACCGATCCGAATCTGCTGCGCTGGGGTGTTGCTGTTGATTCGGAGAAGCGCTGGGACGCCCGAGATGGAACGCGGTCGTCAGCCTCGCGGAGGCGCTCCTCAAGAGTCTTTGGCTTTCGCTCGGGCTGATGCGGCTCATTCGACACCATGGTCTCGACCTCTCCGTCGTCCTCTTCCTCGACGCGATCCACAAGGCCCGATGAGCTGTCGGTACGCGTCATCAACGAGCTCTCTGTTCGCGGAAGCGTGCGCCGCGAGTATCGGTGCTCTGTCGGTGTTGACCCAGAGGTGGATAACCTGGACGGGGACGGAGCTGGTGCGGGCGATCCGGGGGACAGAGGCATCGACGTGCGGTGGGAAGAGCGCGAGCTGCCGTTCCCGCTGAGGTTGAGCGAGTTGTAGTCGCGCACTAGCTCGTGGGATGTCCGGCGGGGAGTGGATGTGTTGCTCCTCAAAGCCTCCGAGGCAGTAATGACCCGTTCAGACGCGCGCGAGGAAGCGCGTCTAGCTAGCAATCCTTGCGGACTGTGGTGCGAGTCGACGCTGAGGGACGACATGGATGTGGATGAAGGCAATGACGAGTCGAGATGAGCAAAGGATAGCGGCCTCGGGGGACCTGTACTAGATCTTGCTGGTGATGACTGGGAGCGGAAGTCAGCCAACAGCCCATGTACTACTAAACATGACAGCCGGGGTCTCGTTTTTCCGTCTGCCGCTTTTGTTTGGACGCGTTCCCACACCACCAAAATTATTCCTCTGTTGACAAGGTCGTTTACTCACAACAGTAGCCGATCCATTCTCATGTCGTGCGCCTGCCGTAGGCGATGCATATGCATCTCCGTTCCTGCCATTGTGCTCGTGGTCGTTGTCGTCGGTGGCGGCAGCGAGTCGTTGTTGAGAGCCAAGCGAATATCGCTTGGACGACTGACGGGAAGCTGGAGGGGCATTGTCGTCGTCATCTCCGGGGGTGCTGGATATGGAACCTTCACGCGCCTCCCGCCCAGCCTTGACCCAGTCTTTAAAATCAATGCGTACAGGCCCCAGCCCGACTGCACCGAGCCCGATGCTCGAGTGGCCCAATCGGCTCTGCATCCCTGGTGACACTGGGGCCGCACTGGGCGAGCCGGGACGAGCCGGACCTGGGGTTCTCAGCCCCGGTCTGGCACCGTCGTCGCTCTCGACGCTATAGCCAGACACGATGTGTGGGACCGGGTCTGACCGGTTGCGTTCGAGCGATGCTTGCTGATGGTCAAAGTAGTCGCCGTTGGATGCGTAGGTGTAGTTGTCACTACCAGAGGTGTAGTGGAGTGGGGATGATGAGAGTTGTGGAGAAGTTTGTGCGAGAGACACTTTGACGCTCGGTCGTGAAGGGTTGAAAGTCGGGTGGTGGTCGTCGTACAGGGGCGAGGGGGCTGGGCTGTTGTTGTTGTTTAGGAGGTGTGCGTATGTATTGTACGAGGTAAGATTGGTATCTCCAGTGGTAGTAGTGGTGGTAGTTGTTGGAGATGACAATGTTGATGATGAAGAGTCTGATGGTGATGTTATTGTTGTTGCCTGATGAACTGATGGTCTCGAAGGATGTCTTCGTGGGATTGGAGGTGGACGAGTGGATGGATGCTGTGGATGCTGTGGATGGTGGTGTTGTTGTCCACTTGCACTTGCACTGGCTCCAACCGCGGCTGTAGCGATAGACATTGCGGATTAGAGTTTATTAGAAATTGACGGGCTAAGAAATCCAATTATAAATGAAATCGTCGTGTTTTCTAATAATCCAATTAGGAAATTGCTTGTAATAGGAGATATCCCCAGTCACTGGTCACTGTAACTGTAGCTCTTGCACGCGTCCCTCCTCGAGCTTGTTTACAGTTTCCGGGCAAAAAGTCTCAAACCCTCATACGCAACACGGGCGCGTCAAGGACGACGATGCACTGCAAGCAGAAAGGGACTGTGGCGGGCGCTGTCTGCGTGGGCCGGCGCGACTCTGGCCTAGAATGGCAAGAGCGAGCGTGTGAGGAGAGTACAGAGAGACAAGAGAGGAGATCTTGGTGGGGTGGAAATGGGAAATGGGAAGTGGGGTGAGAAGCAAGCAGCAGGGCAGTCGCAAGCACACGCCGCGTGTATCGAGTGGCGAGGGGGCAGGCGGACGCGATTATTGATCAGAGGACGAGATGGGAATGCGTAATGGTGATGGTGATGGTGATGGTGAGATGCAAAGCGGAGGAGAGGGGTAGGTGGTCGTTTGAGTCGTCCAACTCCACCGGACTCTCCAGACTGCAGAGATGATGCACTTGAAACTCGTCTACACAGTGTCGCTCAACTAAAAGTAGTAGTGACGACGATTGTCGATCTCGCCCGAAAAGATCTCTCAAATCTCGTACTGGTCGTCCATTAAAGTTTCGCTCTTGCTAATGCCCCGAACGCAGTTTATAGGAGACGAGGTTGAAGCGCGTGCCTGTTGCTAGTGCTGACAGTGCTGCAGTCGCTGATGCTGTGCGATTGATTGATGTAAATGCAGTCGAGTGGATAGAGTTCGATGGGCAGTGGTGGTAATGGTCGATGATGATGATGATGATGGTGATGATGATGACGATGCTAGCAGAAGTGATGAAGAGTAAGGAATGAGTAGTGAGATGGGACGTAGCTGTAGCTGTGGCTGCTCCCTAGCTGGCCTAGCTCCCTCGCCCTCGACATGTTGAATGCAATGACTGAATGCATCCGGCGCACTAAATGGCTTGGCTCATCTCGACACCTCGCCCTACGATCCTCCATACGAAACATTGCTCATTCAACTCGTAGCCTACTTTTACCGACACAACCTCTACCTCTAATAAGCAGCGAGCTAGCTCGACTGCCTTGCTCAATGTCCCGAAAGAACTAAAAGAGGTCTAGACATGCTAGACAATTGGGACTCTCCGTCCCGCTCGACCCGTCACGTTCAGGCAAACTCTGGCCAGCTGGTCAAGCTGGCCATTCAATCAGCCTGTCAGCTGTAAGCTATGAGAGAGAGACTGTCCACGCGGCTCATGCCGATTCATACCGACCTCTAGCCTGAAACTCGCCAGAGCTGGCCTGAACTGGTCTGTGCTGGGACGCTAAGATGGACTGCATATCCCGGGACCCCAGACGACAACAATGGTCAGACGCGCCCAAGGCAGATATCTACCCTGGGTCACAGGATGACAAGGGCCACCAATGCGAGATCTCGACAGACAAAGCGGTCCGATCTCGGCCAGTTCCCCGTTGGCTTTCAGCGAAGCCGTTTCAATCTCAGTCTGGGTCTGAGTCTGACTGTCTGCTGTAATAGATCCTTGACTGAGGCAATGTGATGTTGAGGACGCCAAGATGTAACGACGACGACGAGGACGATGGGATTGATAGCGTTCCCGCCGGCCCCGGGTAGGACCCGTAGTGCCCTAGAACCCGGGTGACCTGGCTGGCCCGACCCCGGGTTCGTTTCCTGGGCATCTTCAGCCTGGGTAGCCTGGGTATGCCTGGGTAGGGCTGGCAAGACTATTACAGCATTTATTAACCTTATCCTAATAGTCTTATATTCAATATTCACCGATTACAAGAACCATAATACGTAATATGTGTAACAACACTGTGCCGGGCATGCCGAACTGTGAGGGATGACCACGTGAGAGCCATACGACTACAAGAAATCGAGGGGGGCTCCTCTCTTTTGATGATTATTTGGTCCCGTCCGGTTTGTTCAATACTTACTACTACTAGTATTTTATTAGGAAAATTCCTAATGGTACGTGGAGCCACTTGTATTACCTATTATGTATTATGCAAAGAGGACATACAATATACACATTACCGTACGTAAGACATTGTAATCCCTTCTTTTTGTATTCAGATGAGTGCACAATAGACAATAGATGGTTGTATTACAACTATGCTTAGTGGTCTAAGTATTAAGAAATTCAAATGGCAATAGGAATGGACAATTAGATTCGATCCCAATTCAAATAGTCCGTATTACGCCCTGGCCCAGCAAATACGCTAAACCGCCAGTCCAGCATCCAGCCAGCACCGGGCAGCCAGCACCCCAATCCTATCCATCCATCCATCCATCCATCCACACCACCACCACCACCACCGCTGCCATCACCATCACCACCTCTTCCACCTTTGTCATCATCCCTCTCCCAACGCTTATATTCATCATCATTTGACATTGTTCTCTTCACTCTCTCATCCTATCTCCCTCTCCCCACTCCCACACACACACCCCACCCCCATCTTCTCGGCGGTCCACAAACGCATACACACCGGCCGCCCCAAACCGCCACGACGCACACAGGATCTCGGGATCATCCGTTGATTGTTGGCTTGGATCTCTTTTAATCCGTGTCTCTGTCTCTGTCTCTGTCTCTGTCTCTGTCTCTCTCTCGACTCCCCACATATCTTGACCTCCCTCTTGCACCTCTTTCTCTTTCTCCCCCATCCCTCTGTACAACCCATCCCCTCCTCTCCAGGTCTCAGAATGTCCAACTTTGACCAATCGCGCCCGTCGCTCAACCTGAGCGGCAGCGGCTCGTCGGTGCCAACGCTCAACATGCCCGGCTCTGGCTCGAGCTCGCCTGCAAAGTCTCCCTTTGGCGCTGTAAAGTCATCTATTTCTCGTAAAAAGCCGCTGGGCCTCGACATTTCGCGCTCGATCCCAAAGCCGGCGCGAGGTGCCAACGTTGTCACCGCCGGTCCAGACTCTGCCGTCGATGGTGGGTCCAGCGTCAGCTGGATCCCAGAGGCCGATCGTCTTCGAGATGAGATTGCGCGCTTGCAGCTGTCGTCTAGGTCGAGCTCGTCGTCGTTTGCCTCGGGCCCCGAGTCGCCAACCCCCATCTCTCCTGTCCAGTCGACCCCTACAACGTCTACGGGCACTGGTTCTGACGCCACCATGGGCCTTACACCCACTGCGGGCGGCCCGCCCCCGCGTCCCCCTCGCCGTCTTCACTCGTCCTCTGCTGTCCCCACCGACACGTCGAGCTCGTCGGACCGCGCTACGTGCACCACCATCCCTGCCCCCTCCCAGACGCTGTCGTCATCCAGCGGTTCCACCCGCAAGAGCAAACACAGCAGTAACGGCAAGCGCAAGAAGCACGACAATGACGACCTCGTCAAGGACGAAGACCTCGAGGTTCTCTCTGATCTTGGCGCAGGCAACGGCGGTACTGTCACAAAGGTCTGGAATAAGAAGCGCAAGTGTGTCATGGCCAAGAAGGTGAGTAATAGTTGTCTGCTTGCTGTGCACTAACTCGTCCAGCTCATCCTCGTCGACGCAAAGCCTTCTGTTCGCAAGCAGATTCTCCGCGAACTGCAGATTATGAACGACTGCAGCTCGCCGTACATTGTTGGTTACTACGGCTGCTTCCCCGTCGACGTGCATGTCGGCATTGTGATGGAATTCATGGATCTTGGGTAAGTGCTCGGACGTCTCGGATAATTTACAACGTGTCGTGCAACACATCTCGCCGCCGCCGTTCTAACACCTCTTTTTTAGATCGCTCGATCACATCTACCGCAACACTGGAGCCATTCCCATAGAGATTGTCGGCAAGGTCGCTGAAGCTGTGCTCCGCGGCCTCGTCTACCTCTACGATGCGCACCGTATCATCCACCGGGGTGAGTAAACGCTATTACAAACCCATTCTGACGTGATCTAGACATTAAGCCCTCCAACATTCTTGCCAACACCCAAGGGCAGATCAAGATTTGCGACTTTGGTGTCTCGGGCGAGCTGATCAACTCGATCGCCAACACCTTTGTCGGCACGAGCACATACATGAGCGTGAGTCGTGGTGGTGTTATAAGAACGTGCTAGAAACGAGAAACACGTCTAACCATCTTTAGCCCGAGCGTATTCAGGGAGAAAAGTACACTATCAAGTCGGACGTGTGGTCGGTTGGCATTTCGCTCGTCGAGCTCGCGCAGGGCCGTTTCCCGTTCGCCGACCCGGTTGACAGCGACACGGAGGCGTTTGACAATGACGAGGCGCAAGATACGTTTGACCCCGACGCCACTCTTCCCATTTCATCCCAGCGTCCCAAGCTTTCTCAGATTTCTCCCACAACCAAGCGCCATCGCAAGCGTGGTGTCTCGCTCGGCGGTGGCGGCATGACCATGTCGATTCTTGACCTGCTTCAGCACATTGTTAACGAGCCCGCCCCGCGGCTCATTAGCAGCAGGCGTTCCGACTTTCCTGAATCCGCCGTTGTGTTTGTGGACGGTTGTCTGAACAAGGATCCCATGCTGCGCAAGTCGCCCCAGGAGTTACTGGTGAGTGCTTGAACCCCCGGATGCTAGATAGAGTTTGGGACAAGGACCTTTCTCCGCATTCTTGACCGGGAGCTTAATATGCGTGAGATCCCGCTGACGTCTAAAGGAATCCGACTGGATCCGCAAGTCGCAGGTCACGCAGGACGACCTCCGTGCGTGGGCCGAGGGTGTCGCCGCCGACATGAAGGCGTCCAAGTAGAGTTCAGCAGTCACGACGAAGCACCCCAACAATAGCACCACTACCACCCATGTCCATCAATGAACAAGCACCAACGAACGCACCACTAGCAAATCCCTCCGCTTCCTCTTTAAATCCTGGCAACGAAACCCCACTGCACCTCAACACCACCACCACCACCCCGGCTCCCCCGCACGCATACCGATACCGATACCCCGCCCGACCCCGCAATGAACAAGAACAAGAGCACTGAACAAAGAATTGAAGAATAAAAGAACGTATAGAACTCGTTTCTCTCTATTTCTCTCTACGCTTATACTCTGGCTGCTGGTGCTGAACGTCTGTGGCGTTCGCGCTCAGTAATTCCTCGTGTCACTACCCCTTCCCCTTTTTCTTCACCTCCGTCCCCTGGACCCATTCCTTTGTACTTGTCCATACACTGCATGCCAATCCCATTCACGATTATGGTGAGCTGTCGGAGGCGGCGAGAGTCGGTATAGGCTGTGGCTTGCACTGCTCGGTTGGCGTGTGACTGGGCAGCACTAGTTAGTTGTCGTGCAGTTAGGCCGTCCTCTTGAAGCTAGCATCAGTCAATAAGCGTATGTTAGCGCTGTCCCGAGCGCATGTGGCCGACTCTGGCGCCAGCTACGTATTTACGGGTCAGCATTGCTGGGTGAGAAGCGGTGAGAACGTCAGTCCTGGCGCTGTTGTCGCCCCCGGCTGGGACACAGTAGAGCGAGCAACCCTCGGCACTCGGGTCCTTGAGCATACCAGTACATACATCCCACGCACTACGCCGCCGCCCGCTTCCTGTCCGCCTCCTCGAACAGCACCACGAGCTCGTTCCGCTTGAACATGCGCGCGCAGTCCCACGCGGTGGGGTGGCCCGCGTTCAGATCCGCCCCAGCATCAACAAGGACGCGCACCACCTCGTCGTGGCCCTTGAACACGGCGCCAGCCACGGGCGCCTGGCCTTTTGCATTCACCGCATCCGGATCCGCCCCGAGGCGCAGCAGCGCGGCGACCGTCTCCGCATGGCCGTGGTACGCGGCCAGCATCAGCAGCGTGTCCCCCGTCCCGTTAGTGAGGTTCGCGGGGATCCCGGCGGAGATGTACTGCTCCAGCTCGGGGGTGTTACCTGCCCGCGCGGCGTTGAAGAGTTTCGTCGCGAGCTCGATCGCGGCGGGCGGGAGCGTGTCGACCGTAGGCCGGGCAGAGAGGTCGGGCGCGGCGCCGGGTCCGCCGGGTCCGCCCATCGGTGGACCGCTGGGGGCGGGGGCAGCGGCGCCAGAGGGAGAGGTGGTCGACTCGTCGACGGGCGCGCGCCCGTCGTCGGCTGGCGTGGAGGAGAATGCAGAGCCCATCATGCTGCGGTCAGCGGTGTTGTGTTGTTCCCTCACTGGTTGTGTGGAATGTTGGAGAGGAGGATGGATGAGGGTGGCGATGGCTCGATGGGAATTTGGCGTTATATGGGCAGTAGTGTTCCGGTTATTCCAAAGTGGTCCAATGACGACGTTGATAATACAGTGAGCCATAAGTGAGCTCACTTCCCCGCCTCCACCGGGTATACCATTGTACGAGCATCTGATGTCATCTCTCGTCTCTGCCAAAATTGTTTGGTTTCATCCATCCACCCATCCACCCATTCCCTTTGCTCATCGAGACGGCGACGAGACGACAGGATGCAGCGACCAGGACAGTGAGTAGCTAGCATGGCTTCGATGCTCAGCTACTAACCATGCAGTAAAGTCAACACGCGCGAGTCGAATCCCAACGAGTAGGTCTCCCGCTGACTCGCGCTCACCTGACAGGTATATCTCGTTCATCCGCGCGCTGAGGAATAGGAAGGATCATGAGGTGAGTGGTGGCGAGAAGAGCTTTGGGCAGTGAGAGGTGGAGCTGATGGCCACTGGAATGGCTGCGTATGGCTGTTGGGAGCACAATGTGGGTAGTATACATGGCTCCGACCCACCCGCCGCTGCCCTTTGCCCCTTGCTCGCGATCAGACACGGTTGTCATGCTGGCACCGCCGATTTTTGAGCCTTCCTTTGACCCCAGAGGCTGTCTTCCTTCAGAGCTTAACCTTCCTTTTCTCATCAAGCTCTGCATCCCACCTATCCACATCCTTCCTCCTCACTGACACACAGGCCGCAGAACACATCCTCAAAGCCGTCGGTGGGCTCAAGTTCAGCAACATCAGCTCACTCCAGCGGCGCAGATGAAGCGCATCATGGAGAAACGCTACATGCTCGTCGGCACGCTCGAGGAGGCCGCGTACAACAATGTCGTGCGTGCCCGATACTCTCCTGCGCTGACCCCAGTTTGCGGGGCGGAACTGGAACCACGGGCAGGTGAGCTGGTAGGCAGGAGTGTAGCTCACAGCAGACCATCGAGCTCGTCCTCCGCCGTCCCAGTGGGCGCTTCCTGCCTCTGCCGTATATCATTTCCGTCATGTGTCACGAGGTAAGCTGAGATACACAATGCGAGCTGACAGTCAGATGGCCCATATCACGGTAAGCTGCTGATCTACCCACAGAGCTGACGACAGCACATGAACCACGGCCCCGATTTCCAGAAGGTGGGTCGTTACTGTTGCTGTGCTGACCCAGCAGCTGAACGCGGCCATCAAGGCCGATGTCGCCGAGATGCAGCGGAGGGGATACTTTGGCGATGGTAAGCTGCATGTAATGCATTCCAGCTTACCCCAGGCTTCTGGTCCGACGGCAAGCGTTTGCGCGACAGTGTCAGCATGGGTGCCGATGCACTTAGTGAGCTCATGCGCTCCCATAGAAGCTCACACTCCCAGAGCAATCCGACTTTCCCGAGTACATCTGCGGTGTGACCGCTTCGTGAGCTACCACCCCCCATCACCAGCTGACTCTCAGCGACGCGAAGAAGGGCAAAGGCCACCGCCAGCGGCGACCAGCGTCCAGCCGGGGTCCAGGCCTGGTCAAGGGCGAGGCATCCCACCTATCTGGCCGCCAGACAGATTTTCGCCGCAAGGCTGGCCGCCGTGTTAATGTGGACATGGGCGAGAGCAGTGGGCGGCTTGACGGGCGGAGAGGTGAGTTTATATTTCTTTTCATTCATTTTCCATTCAATTTTTCTCGCTTTTATTTCAATTTTTATTTTACTTTATTTTTCCTTCTTTTCAACGAGTCACCAACTGACAATCAGAAATCACCGCGCAGGACCGCGAAGACCGGCAGAAATGGATCGACGCAAAGGTCAAGGAGCTCACTCGGGGCGGAGAGCAGCTGGCCAAGGCCAAACGGCAGGCGGCAAGTATGTTCGAAAAGGCGAATCCGTGGTGGAAGGAGGGCAGCACGCGGGGTAAACAGTGAGTCTGCTGCTTGATAGATGAGCTGTACAGCTGACCTCCAGAGCAAAATCGAAAACGTTTGTGCAGATTTTGACAGTCTACTGACCTCAGCGCTGCGCAACTGCGAGCCGAAGCTGCCGAGAAGCGCCTGGCAGCCCTCACGCGGGTGAAGAACGAGGAAGAGGATGAACTCCAGGAAATGGACGACGACACGAAGCCTGACATCAAGGAGGAAGACGAGAAGCCCGACATTGACGACTATGGGTCTGAAGGCGACGAGGACGACATTATTGAGATTGAAGACCCCCACCTTACTATCGCAGACCGCAAGGAGCAGATGGAACAGGAAATGTCGACAGACGAGCGTGCCAAGCTTCGTGGCGGGTGGCAAGAGTTTCTGGAAGACGACAATACTCGCAAGACTCGCTCAAGTCCGAGCGCGACTCCGTCAGAACCCTTTGATGACGATGAAATCACCTTTCTCGGGACCGAAGCTGGGCCGTCGAAACGCAAGGCGGACAGTACGGGGTTCCAGGATACTGGGTCGGAACCAGGGCCGTCTAAACGTAAACCGGCCATTGATGACGAAGACTCTCTCCCAGCCAAACGGAGCGCTTCATCCCAGCCCTCAGCCCGTCATCCAGCTTCATCCAAGCCCTCAACTCGTCATTCCCAGCCACCTAGCGGCGGCGGCGGTGCAGCACCAAAGTTTGACCACGCAAGCATTGTGCGGCAGGAGCGTCTGCGCGCTTTTGGGCTCGCTTCCTCTTCGTCACACGACTCGAGTAACAGCCGAACTCTGGGCGGCGGCAATATTCCGCCAACCAATGATATCAACGACGATCAGTGGCAGTGCCGCCGGTGCACTTTTAACAATGCCGGCGATCGTCGCGATTGCGGTGAGTGCAAATGCGCACGGGTGTGCTAGTACGCATACTGGTCCAGGCACGCCCGATGCTAATTCACCAGACATGTGCTCGGCGCGTCGAGGCTGATGGGACGATGACGCTGCCGGGGTGCGCGAGGCTCGAGGCGCGAGGCGCGGTGGTCCAGTTGGAATCGCGCTACGCGAGCGGACGAAGACGTAGGCCCAAGATCGACGGGCGGTGCAAGATTAATGACATGTGCTCGCAGGGGAATATCATTTAGATCACACCTGGCGTCTGCTTTCCAGGACCGCCAGATATACATTGAGGGACGCGATACGATGACAAGAGTATGGAACGATGGAAGGAGGCTGTGCGGCGGTCGAGAGTAAGCAGGTAGCGAGCGAGCGGAGCATGGCTGCGGTGCTCGAGGCAGCGGTGTAGCTAGTAGCTAGTGTAGATGGCCGAGGGCAGGCGAAAACGGAAGCTAGCGTGGAATGACGTTTTGGACGGTCGAGCTTTTAGGCGCCCGAGGTTTTCAGCGCGTCCAGGGTGGACGATTAGGATTTTTGTAATCAGGTCATTAGGAATGATTCCTAATGCTATGGATAGGCTTTGTTATTTTTCTTGTACTTTTGCCGATGAGAATACCGTAGCCTCTCTTCAAAGCTAAGCCCGTTGGTGGATGGTCGTTGCGAGCAGAGTCCGCAGTCGCCCGTCGCCCGTCGCCCGGTACGCCCGGTCATGATACACCGCTGCTACAGGCTACACCATCTCCAACACGAATCAACACAAATACTGCTCAACAACATCAACTCTCCACTTAAGTCTCTCTCTCTCTCCTCATCTCCGACCGTGCTCGCCGTCATCCTCGCGCTTCCCATCGAACCCCCACTCTTTGTTGCTCGGCTCATTGTGGAATCAATTGACACCCAAATCTCGGATCCCTAATCCCCTAATATTCCCTAATTCCTAATCGCCATTAATAGATTTCTATTTGATTATATAATACTGCTGCCCCCACCCCTTTTTTCTCTTCCTAATACTCTCCTATCTACAGTATCTACCCAAAGCGACCACGTCGCAACCACTCAACTCACATCCATCCACTTCGACCCACTCCGTCTCGCGTTGGACCTTTTGCTCCATCATCCATCCCATCCTCATCCTCATCCATCCCACTTCTCTCCATTACCCGCTCTCTCGTTCCTTCTCTCCTATTCCTACTCCCACCTTCCACCGCCCCCCTTCTTGCCTCCGTCACCGCTAGACACGTAGACTCGGCCGTGACTCTCGATCGGGATACCAGGGGATACCCTTAGACAACAACAACGCTGCCACTGCCCCACGGCTCTTGTCGCCAGAACTGCAATCGACGCGGCACGACTCTTGCGCACGCCACGACAAACACGAACACGGAAACGGACACGGATCACCGACGCCCCGAGCATCGCGTTCTTGTTGACGACCGACGACCAGACGACTTTTTTTTTTTTTTTTTTTTGTTCTTTTGCGCGCGAGCTCGTGTGCCCGACCCGCGCACCTCCGCCATCTCTCCTTCGGGCAAGCTTCGGGGCACCTGTAGTGCTTGAGATACATTCATCATGGTGAGTTGTCGTGCGTGGCGCGAGTGCGTGGCGCGGTGATGCCGGTCTTGTGAGATGCCGGCGGGCGTCGGGGGTCCCGTGTGAGAGAGCCGAAGGGATGATACTGGCGGCGCGTGCGCTGCTGCTTGTCCGTTGCCGGCGTTCTCATCCACGTCCGAGCAGACGGCTCTCCACCTCCTGGCCCCGTAAACCCCGCCCGAGCGGCCTCTGCGCGCACGGCGCCAGCCTTGGCTCCACACCATGTGCTGACAAAACAGGCCCCATCAGCCGACCCCAAGGTCAACACGCTGCTGCAGACGATTGCGGCCGAGCGGCGAAACCTAGAAGGCGCCAAGGCCGTCATCCGCGCATGTGAGGCCTCTTCGCGAAATGAGGCTGTCATCATGCAGGCCCAGAACGAGGTCCGCAACTCGCAGGCGACCATCCGGTTCTTGGAAGACGAACTAGCAAAGTTGCAACTCGGCGGCGGCACGCCTCCGGCTGGTGGCCCGTCAAGCTATGGCGGTGCGCACCAGGCCTCGGGCTCGATGGGCGGCAACGGCGCAGCTCCCAGTTATGGCGGATACGGGCAGCAGTCGCAGCAGCACCCTGGCGCTCGGGGGCAGAATGACTTTGTGCCCCCTCCCCGTGGAAGCTCGGCGGGCGCATCGTCCACCCAGCCCCTCAACATTGTCAAGACGTTACCGCCCCCACCTCCCGACGCCGACCAGGGCAACGAGCCCAAAAAGGAGGCGAAAAACTACACCCAGCTCGACCTGTTACGCTACGATGCACCGCTCACTGGCGCGAAAATCACCCGCATGCTCAACCAGCTCCAGTTCAAGCTCCAGGTCGAGGAGCAGTACAAGCTCGGATCTGAAAAGATGGCCCAGGCGTACCGCATGCAGGGCGACCGTCGTCTCCTTGCCGAGACCGACGCCAAGCGTCTCGAGTCGGACGGCAAGATCCAGCTCCTCCGCAAGGCCAAGAGGAGGTACGAGACACTGGCAAAGTTTGGTGCTGTCGACGACGACGATGGTGAGTTTGAAGGTGGTTGTGTCTCAGGGCAAATGCTAAAACCCACAGACCTCATCCCCGACGCAAAGCGCAAGGACGCGCTTCGTAAACCCATTTCCGGAAAGCTGCTCATCTCGCTCCGCACCGCGCGCGACCTCAACCACCGCGCCGGTGGCCGCAAGGGCAAGGGCTACGAGACTACTGTTGTGATCAAGATTGAGGGCATGGAGCGCGCTGTTTCGCACGCGTCGCGCAGCGATCGTTGGCTCGAGGACTTTGACATTCCGGTCGAGCGCGCCAACGAGGTCGAGCTCACCATTTACGACACCATTGCTCCTGGCGACTCTGCCCCCATCGGTATGTTCTGGTTCCGCGTCTCGGACCTGCTCGAGGCGCTCCGTAGGCAAAAGGTCCAGGCCGGCGGGTCCGAGGCTGGTCCCGGCGGATGGGTCACTGCCGAGACGGCCGCGTCCTTGGGCGGCCGCGCTGGCGCTGCTCCCGAGTCGGCCTCTCTGCATCAGACTGCGGTGCCTGGCGCCCACGGCGGCATGCAGCCCGGCGGCGGTGGTGGCGGCAAAAGCGATGGCATCGAGGGCTGGTTCTCTGTCGAACCTGCCGGTGCGATCCAGCTCCGCATTGACTTTGTCAAGGACACTGTCGCGGGCGGCCGCCGCCCGTACGAAGCGCTCGGTCGTCAGGGTGCGCTCCGCAAGCGCAAGGGCGACGTGCACGAGATGAACGGCCACAAGTTTGTCCAGCGCCAGTTCTACCAGCCCATTATGTGTGCCCTCTGCGGCGAGTTCCTCCTCACCGGCGAAGGCTACCAGTGCGAGGACTGTCGGTACGCGTGCCACAAAAAGTGCTACCCCAAGGTTGTCACAAAGTGCATCTCAAAGTCCAACGCCGACGACGACGGCGACGAGGAGAAGATCAACCACCGCATTCCCCATCGCTTCCAGCCGTACACCAATGTCGGCGCCAACTGGTGCTGCCACTGTGGCTACATGCTGCCGTTTGGCCGCAAGAACAGCGTCAAGTGCTCCGAGTGTGCGCTTACGTGCCACCAGAGCTGCTCGCATCTTGTGCCTGACTTTTGTGGCATGACGATGGAAATGGCCAACACGCTGCTCAAGAACCTGCGCGATATCAAGACTGTGCAGGGCACCAAGCGTCCCGCGCACCAGCAGCAGCACTCGGCATCGTACCTCCAGCAGCCGCAGCCGCTGCAGCACCAGCAGACCCAGATCCAGCCCGTGCAGCCGGCCCGTCCTGCCGACACGCGCGTGTCCGTAACACCGCCAACCCTCCCGCACTCGCAGTCGTACAATGACTATGACTACCAGCAGGCGCGTCCGTCGACCGGCTCGCCGGGATCGCAGCAGCAACAGCAACAGCAGCAGTCGCATTCTGGCGGTCACACGCCCCGCCAAAGCTTTGACAACCGTCCCCAGCTGGATCCGATCAACACGAATGTCGGCCCGCACAGCAAAACTGGTCCCCTCGCACCGCCAAAGCAGCAGGTCCCGCCCCCGCAGCCCCAGCAGCAGCCGCAGCACGCCCAGTCTGGCTACCGGCCACCTGCCCCCATGCCTGTCGCTCAGCCCACTGGCGGCAGGCCGCCCCAGCAGCAGCTCCAGCAGCACCAGCTTCCGGCGCAGTACCAGCCGCCGCCGGCCATTGTCGCGCCGCCGGTGCAGCACCAGCAGCAGCAGCAGGTGGCGCGCAAGCGCAAGATTGGCCTGGACGACTTCAACTTCCTCGCCGTGCTCGGCAAGGGAAACTTTGGAAAGGTCATGCTGGCCGAGGAGCGCAAGTCGAACAACCTGTACGCCATCAAGGTGCTGAAAAAGGAGTTTATCATCGAAAACGACGAGGTCGAGTCTACGCAGTCGGAGAAGCGCGTCTTCCTCGCTGCCGCGCAGGAGCGCCACCCCTTCCTGCTCGGCTTGCACTCGTGTTTCCAGACCGAGACTCGTGTCTATTTCGTCATGGAGTACGTCTCGGGCGGAGACCTCATGCTGCACATTCAGCGGAGACAGTTTACCCTGCGCCAGGCAAAGTTCTACGCGTGCGAGGTCCTGCTTGCGCTGCAGTACTTCCACACCAAGGGCATCATCTACCGCGACCTGAAGCTCGACAATATCCTGCTCACGCTCGACGGCCACGTAAAGGTCGCCGACTATGGTCTGTGCAAGGAGGAGATGTGGTTTGGCAAGACGACGACAACGTTCTGCGGCACGCCAGAGTTTATGGCCCCCGAAATCCTCCAGGAGCAGCCGTACGGCCGCGCCGTCGACTGGTGGGCGTTCGGCGTCCTCACGTACGAAATGCTCCTCGGCCAGTCGCCCTTCCGCGGAGACGACGAGGATGAGATCTTTGACGCCATTCTCGAGGACGAGCCGCTCTACCCCCTCACCATGCCCAAGGACGCCGTTAGCCTGCTTACAGAGGTGAGTAAATCATGCCGCAGCCAGCTGTGGTCCAGAGTGCCCCTGCAGCTTGTTGTTTCTGCATTCCCAGTTTTATACTCACGTCTCAGCTCCTCACGCGCGACCCCAAGCGCCGTCTCGGTGCGGGCGACGCCGACGCCGAGGAGATCAAGCGCCACGCCTTCTTCTCCGACGTCAACTTTGACGACGTGTACAACAAGCGTATCCCGCCGCCGTACTTCCCGACTATTGTGAGTAGCGAAGCGCAGCGCTGCAGCGCTTGCCGCAGGCGAGCGTCTGCGGTGCTATGGCTTTCTCGCTATCATGCCACACCGTTCTTTCGCTAACACCCCAGGGTAACGCGACCGACACGTCCAACTTTGACCAGGAGTTTACGCGCGAGCAGCCGACGCTCACACCGGTGCACACGCAGCTCACCGCGCAGGACCAGCAGGAGTTTGTCGGCTTCTCGTGGATTGCACCATGGGCGGCCTAGACGTCGGCGCAGCCTTTAGCCTAGACGCGCTAGACGCCATTGTCATAGTAAAAGATATATTCCGACCGACCCGTTCGTTTCGTTTTCCGCACCGCACCCGCACCCGCCCCGCCATACCGCACGCCATCCATTCCAGATCCAGATCTACATGAGCACATGAGTATAGGATTAATCGGGCCAGTCTGCAGATAGTAGGCGGCCGAGTATCACCCATAACGAGAGAGACAAGTAGATAAAGCAAGTGTTAGCATGCAATAGTGGCCAAGCGGAGTATGCCAGTGGGGCCAGCTGCCACTGTGAGTGAGGCTGAGAGGGTGGGCGACGTGAAAACAAAGTACATCGAACAATCGGGGGGGTTCTCTCATAAACTACAACAAACTACTACTACTAACAAGACCTCTATCTCCACTGTTTACTGCTCGTACGCGTTCACTGGCCACCAGCGGCGACCCGCGCCAGCTCGTTGCTGCGCATAATGTGGACCAGGTCTCCCTAGAGCATCAGCAACACGCAGCGTAGTGTTCACTTACGTGCTCGAGTTCAACGCCGAGAGCATGGGCCAGGGAGTACAGCAGCGCCGAGCTCTGGGTGCCCTCATGGTCGTCTTGCTGCATCGCATAATCCATGTCCGCATCCGCGCCGAGCTGCAAGCGGATGTGCTCGCGCAGCTGTCCGTTTGTGAGCTGCAACAGCTCGCCCATGCTTGTGAGCACCTTGCATGTCAGCGCAATCATTGACACGGCTTACCGGCAGGGGCGGTGCGTTCGCCGTGGGCTTGCCGCGACGGGTGACCGCCGCCCACTTTTCGCCGAAAGTGTAGCGCGCTTTGTTCGACTGCCTGCTAGGTCAGTATTGGGCTGGGCGGCGACATACCTCTCACGATCGATCCGCCGATCAAGGGCAGCATCGGCCTTGAGGTCATCGACGGAGGTCTTCAGGCTATCGACGGAGCTCTTCAGGTCGTCCATCGACTGCTTGATTTCTTGCCACAGATTCCCAACAGCGACACTGGATCCCGCGGCAGCCTCTTCCTCCTCGTCCGTAGCCTCGCCTTCGACAACATCCTCGCCTTCCGCGTTCCCGCCATCGAGATCAGGAGTCGCCACCGCCATGTTCGTGTTCGAGCGCCTCCTTTTCCGCGAGTTCCTTGGTGCATAGGTGTGTTGAGCGTGGTGGTGGAGCCGGTTGATGGCCACCACCTTGGCGTCGTCGATCGAATTGGAGGACTGCTGGGACTGCAGGCGGCACAGCTCGGCGAACGTTGCCGGAGTAAGGCTGGTCTCGTCGAGCACTTGCTGTGTCCGCTGCACCTCAAGGAGATTAGGGTAGCTGTTGAGATCGACGGCGGTAAGAGTGCGAGGAATTCGCATGGTGACAATGAACCGAGTAGACTTTCGAGGAAGGCGGCAGATATCGGTGTCCAGGGCGGGGTACGCGGCGTGGAGGAGTACAGAAGTATGCAAGGTGTGTGCAAGCCAAGTGACTACTAGGAAAGCAGATACGGGAAAAGGCGAGAGGAGCAACTAGAACTAGAATACGGTACACGGAATGGAAGAGGTGGAAGATGTGGAAGATGTGGAGGAGACAAAAGATAAAGATACGTGTCAAGTGTTGTTGTAGTTGTTTGTTGTTGTTCTTGTTCCACTTTAGTCGAGAGTAGTTGCATACAGTAGTTGACCATGCCATGTCAATGTCACGTGACACGAACAATCATCAATTGCCGCCCTCACAAATATTTGCATCAACCTCCACTTTTGGTTCTCCACCAACTACCTCTCTCCACCCAACCACCCACGATGCCGAAAGAACACATCCGCAAGCGCGGAAAGCGCAAGCCCAAAGGCGAGGAGGGCTTTGATGCCCCCACGGCCCCCGTCGACCGGTTCGAGGACGGCAGCGCGGCGAACAGCGTGGTGCGCGAGGCCGAGGCCGCCGCCGAGGCCGCCGCGAGCGGGATCCACCCGAGCCGACTGGCGTTTTTGAAGACTGGTGTGCGGCCGGCGCCTGAGCGCGCTGAGCGCAGCGAAGCGGAGGGAGAGGCGGAGGGCGGACAAGGAGAAGGAGAGGAGGGCTCCGCCAACTGGACCCGCCTGGACCGCTCCGACTCCGAGTTCCCCTTCGGCGTGCTCGACCCCGACGTCAAGGCGTACTTCCGCAACGTCGAGGAGCAGGTCAAGGAGTGGGAGGGCGCGGGCGCCGAGGGCGAGGAGCGCGAGGGTGAGTAAGAAGTGTAGGCTGTGCTGACTTCAGACCGCCAGATCTTCCTGGCCTCGGTGCTGTCCGAGCTGCGCGGGCACGAGCTGCAGGTCGCGACGGACGCGGACACGTCGGTCGTGTTTGAGCGTCTCCTCCCGTCCCTCAACGACTGGGGAAGGCGTGTTGTCGGCGACGCTGTGGGCGACAACTGGCAGACCCTCGTCCGCCACCGCTTCGGATCGCACGTCGCGCAGACGTGGGCCAGCTTGGCTGCGGGCACGCTTGATCGCGAGGTGAGTCAAATGGAGTGTGAGATCGCTTTCTGCGAGATCGCTCTCTAGAGTGCAGAACGCTCTGTCTCATGTTTGCACTGCTCACACCCAGGCCCGCGGAGTCTTCCCGCCGCAGCACAAGGAGCAGGCCGAAAAGGACGACTCGGAAGGCAAGCTCCCGACGATGAGCGAGCTCGTCACCACCCTCGTCACATCGATTCTTCCCACCCTCCCCTCGCTCCTCGTCTCGCCTCACGCCTCGCCGGTCGTGCGTCTTCTCATCCTCGTGCTTACCCCCAACCGCGCGCTCCCGTCGCTCGACTCTGCCGACGGCGCCAACGACCTCGTCCGCTCCAAGCGCTCGGGCAAGTTCCGCAAGGGCCAGAACGTGCAGGGCAAGTCGATCCTCGGCGAGGAGGAGAACCAGACCACTGAGCGCAAGGTGCCCGACGAGGTCGCTGCGCTCCGCGCGACTATCCGCAAGGAGGTGTGCGCCAACCTCACCGGCGTCGAGTGGCAGGGCATGGGCGTCGACAAGGTCGGCAGCGCCGCCGTGCAGCTCCTCCTCCAGGTCGAGGTCGAGGACGGCGAGAGCGAGAAGGACGGCAGCTTGTTGGATACCATCACCGAGGGCCTTGTTACCCATTTGAGTAAGTTCAGTTGCCAATTCCACGTGCACTCAACTGACATCCAGACTCTGGCTCGGACACACCACCCACGCCCCAGCCGTACCTCTCCGGCATCCTCGTCTCGCCGACAGGCACGCGTCTGCTCGAGGCGCTGCTCAAGCTCTCTCCCGAGCGCGAGTTTGCCGCCCTGTGGAAGACATACTTTGTCGGCAAGATCGGCAAGTGGGCTGGACACCCTTACGCCAACTTTGTCGTGGCCGCGGGCGTCCCGCGGCTGGACGGCAAGGGCGTGCGGAGCGCGATCAAGGAGATCAAGGCGGTGAGCGGCGGCAAGGGGTTGATCAAGATGGCGCGCACAAGTGTGCTGCTGTCCATGGCCCAGCACGCCGCGGGCATGAGCGCAAAGACCCAGACTGCTGTTGTTGCGCTCGTCGAGTCGGCGCTCGACCTCGGAGAGCACAAGACTGCCTTCGTCCCGACACTCATGGCGCTCAAGACGTATCCCTTCTACGAGGCGCTGCGCACCGGCGCCGACCTGCCGGAGGACGAGGCGACCCCCGCCGCTGTGGTCGACACGTCCGCCGAGGCGCAAGCCCAGGCCGCCATGCGCCGCTCCGCGTGGGAGAACCGCCGCACAGCAACCCCCAAGGGCAAGCTCGAGCCGAACATGCAGGGCTGTCTGCTCCTGCAGGCGCTCGTTGCCCTGCCTGCCGCCAACAGCGTCGTCCTCGACAGCTTATTCGCGCAGCCCAAGGAGGTGCTCGTGTCGTACGCGTCCTCGCCCATTGCATCCCACCTGCTCGACAAGGTGCTCACCTCCCCCGGCGTCGAGGCAAAGTACCGCCGCAAGCTCTTCCTGGCGTTTATCGGCAGCTACGAGCTGCTCGCGGCGGACAAGCTCGGCTCGCGCGTCGCCGACACGGTGTGGGCGACCGCCGACGGCTTCATGAAGGAGAAGATTGCGCGCAGCCTCATCCCGCACGCGACCACCCTCGGCAACGACCGCTACGGCCGCTTTGTCGTGCGCAAAATGGACCTGCACCTCCTCCTGCGCCGCCCCGACGAGTGGCGCGCCGCCCAGATCGGCGTAAAGCACCACTTTGCCCACCAGATGGAGGCCGAGCCGGCGCCCGTCGAGGTCGAGGAGACCACCGAGAAGCGGAAAAAGGACAAAAAGCGCGAGCGCGACGCCATCGACGACGTGTTTGCCGAGGCCAAGAAGAGCAAGCGTGCCGAGTAGAGGTTTAGCATATCATAGAGTTCATGGATACCATTACTGTACAAGAGCGGCTCAACAGGAGCGTCCTCGCGCCCTCGCACGCGCTTCGGTTGGAGGAATGATGCGTGCATGGCAATTGTGGTACAACATATCTAGCCTCTACTCTCTATTGAACGAGCATGAGGTGATTTCCTTCCTCTCCTTTCTATCCGGGCGACGCAAAGAGGCCGGGAGCGACAGGTGGCAGTCGCGCGACTATCGTCATCTGTCGCGGTGCGGATCGTGGTTAGGGGTGGCCAACACTGGGCGGGTCCACGCGACAGCCCGGTGGCTCGATCCCAATATCGTCCGTCCACTCCGCTCTCCACGCCCCCTCGGTTCTCCCCACATCGACACTCCAATTACTCGTCATCGGCAGGGGGCTTGCGCATGTACCAGTCGATCGCGCCCGAGAATCCCGCAAAGCCGAGACCGCCAGTGAGCGCGGCGAAGGGGCCGGCGTTCTTGGCGAGAATGACGCCCGAGAGGAATCCGGCAGAGAGGCCGTTCCAGATGTCGTTCTTCGCGCGGTACTGGGCGTCAGCATGGCAAGCAAAGGCTAAGCAGGGAAGGAGATGGAGATTGGCTCTGGTACTTTCAGAGGCGGAACACCAGAGCCGCATGCGGCCACGACGCCACGGCTGCCTCTGAGCCAGCGCAGCCGTACGCGCGTCTCCCCATCTCCTCCGCTCCATCAATACTCACACCCTCAATACAGCACTCGATACCAGAGTACAGCGCGCCGACCTTTCCGAAGCCCTTTCCGCTCGACCACATGTTGCGTCCCAGCTCCTTCATCATGAACTTTGCCTGCGCGCCGGTGCCCTTGAGCTCCTGCGAGGCGCGCGCGAGCGGGTCCTCGTACGCAAACGTCGCGGACATCATGGCGACGAATCCACCGAGACCGAAACCTGCGAGTCAGTGGTGTTCCGGGTGGCGAGGTGGACAGCAAATGAACGCCACCTCGCACTTGAGCAGCGGAAGTGGCCGAGGCGAGCCTCCTCCGTTTGTAGGCTTGCTCGCTTGCGCTCACGCGCTCACGCGCGCTCGCACACGCAACTCACCCATGGCACCGGCCATGCCGACCTTGATGGGGCAGTAGTGCATAAAGTCGCCGCCGATCTTGGACCACTTTGCCATCTGCTTGAGCTGCTCCTTCTCCTCGTCCGTGTACTGGGCGAGATGCGGCTCGGTGCCGGGGAGGAACACGGGGGCGAGGAAGGGGTTGGACATGGTGGCGAGCGTGGAGGGGGGTAGGGGTGAGAGTAGAGAACAAGATAGAGAGGGTACACGGCCCTTTTGGTGTCGAGACTTGGTCGGGGCGGGGTCGGCGACAGAAGTGCGGAGGTGCGGAGATGGAATGGACGATGCGGAACGCTTGCCACCTGATCTGTATCTTTCTGTGGTTTGCAGAAAAAAAAGTCGGCAGCCCCGGCCGGCATGTAAAGAAAGATCTTACCTGTCACCGAGAGATTTGATCCCGTCCTTACCATCCTGGCCGTCGGTAATGCTCGGATGTATGAAATCGGGGGAAATGGGCATCTCGCTCTCTTCCATTATCCATGACAAAGTGGTGGGGGAGCGGAGGGAGCGGAGCACGGAAGCATGCCAATGAGCACGGCGGCTACAACAACGACGGCGGCCGTGGAGCACTCTAATCTCGTGTTCTCGCTGTCATCATACAGAGTATCTGCTCTACACGGCCTGATTTCCGGTGATATCGGCTACGTATGATAGACATCCTTGCAGTGAGACAGGAAAAAGCTGCAGCCGCCTCCCATTCAAAGCCGCGCGAGTGGCCGCGAGTGGACCAACTGTGAACGCCTTTTGACGCCTCTGCACCTCTGGGCCCTTATTAGTGCCTTTCAGGATGTAGTACGTAGTACGTAGTACAGCGAGCGCCGGCAAAGCTGGCAAACTAGGCGGCGGGGGCATGAGAGTTAAGGTCTGGGTCTGGGCATGTATCATAGAGGAGAGTAGCTCGAGCATGCATACAAGCATGCCGTGGCGTGGCGTTGGGCATTGATATTGACGACATTACGAGCAACAACGAAGAGAACGAAGAGAAAGCAAAGCCAGTGAGCGCATAGTAAAAAGCAGGACAGGACAGTAGCAAGTAGCGTGTGACATGCATCCATCCATCCCATCATCATTCGAGTACGACGTCAGATTTTATACAATCCCATCCCATCCGATCCCATTCATCTCATCTCTCTTTCACTTGTTCTCACTCGTTCATCTGTTCATCTGTTCACTTCACCATCACCATCATCGCATCCATCCCACTCGCTATCCCTTTGATCTCGCTACACCTATAAGAGCTAGTCCTCGCCCCTTTTCACGCTTCCCATACACGCTCACCCTCGTCACACTCGTTTCCCGTTCTCACTCTCATCCCCCACGCCCACCATGGCTGCGGGTATCGCCTGTAAGTCGTCCATCGAGCTATCCAGCTACTCTTCACGTGTCCAAGCTCATCCCCAGTCGATGTCCTCATTCTTTTCTGGAAAATCGCGGTTCTGAACACCTTCTTCCGCGAGATTCGGTGAGTTGAAGTCTGCCCACGACCGCGACACGACCGACTAACACCCCAGTCCCCGCGGTGCTTGGAACATTCCCAAGACCGGTGCCGTCCTCTTCATCTGCGCACCCCATGCGAACCAGTTCCTCGACCCCCTCCTCCTCTTCACCGAGGTGAGGAGGGAGTCTGGCCGCCGTACCTCCATCCTGACGGCCGCAAAGGTGAGAGAAGCACGAATGCAGCGACTAACCATCCCCAGTCGATGGACCGCAAGTTTATCGGTTTCATTGCCCGTCTCTTCAACTCTAGTGAGCTTCATCCCGCGTCTCTCCAGCTAACATCCAGTTCCCGTCTCTCGCGCTGCCGACTACGCAAAGTCGGGCTCCGGCCGGGTGATTCTCTCCGACGATGATCCTCTCTGTGTCCGTGGTGTTGACACCAAGTTCACGACCGAGATCAAGCCCCGTGGCCAGATTGTCCTCCCCAAGAGCGCTGGTTACGCGACTGGAAACGTCGACAAGGTCATTAGCGACACTGAGCTGCACCTCAAGTCGCAGTTTACCGTTCCTTCCAAGGACGGCAACAGCAACATCAAGGCAACTGGCCGTGTTCGTGCGGAAATGATGTCCGAGCATGGGCTCCAGTACAAGGTTCTTCCCCACGTCGATCAGGACCAGACCTACGGTGCCGTCTTTGAAGCGCTCAACAAGGGCGGATCCATCGGTATCTTCCCAGAGGGCGGCTCCCACGACCGCACAGACTTCCTGCCCCTCAAGGCCGGCTTCTCGATTATGGCTCTCGGTGCCATGGCGGCCAACCCCGACCTCGAGGTCAAACTCGTTCCCGTTGGTCTCTCCTACTTCCACGCTCACAAGTTCCGCTCTCGCGCCGTTGTCGAGTTTGGCGCTCCCATCTCGGTTACCCCGGACCTCGTCGACATGTACAAGACTGGCGGTGTGAAGAAGCGCGAGGCGTGTGGAAAGCTTCTGGAACAGGTCCATGATGCACTCCGTGCGGTTACCCTCCGTGCGCCCGACTGGGAGACGCTCCAGGTTGTCCAGGCCGCCCGTCGTCTCTACCGCGCCCCCGGCCAGCATCTCACCATTGGCCAGACTGTTCAGCTCAGCAAGTACTTTATGGAGGGCTACCTCAAGTACAAGGACGAGCCCCGCGTCATTGATCTCCGCACCCGCGTCATCAAGTACAACCGAGAGCTCCGCGACATGGGAATTGCCGATCACCAGGTCGAGCGCGCTTCGCACATTGGCATCCACTCGCTCGCCCTTATCATTTACCGTCTCGCCCTTCTTGTGTGGTGGAGCATGCTCGCCCTCCCTGGCACAATCCTCCACGCCCCCGTGTTCATCCTCGCCAAGGTCATCTCGCACCAAAAGGCCAAGGAGGCGCTCGCCGCTTCGTCCGTCAAGGTCCAGGGCCGCGACGTCCTTGCCACCTGGAAGGTTCTCGTCTCGCTCGCTGTCACTCCCCTTCTCTACCTCACTTACTCGCTGATCACCACTATTGTCGCCTACCGCTACGACCTCGCGCCCAAATGGCGCCACTGGATGCCCGTTGTTGTCTTTGCCGCCCTCCCCGGTCTCGGTTACGCCGCCCTCAAGTTTGGAGAGGCTGGTATGGACGTGCTCAAGTCGCTGCGCCCTCTCTTCCTCTCGCTTATCCCTGGAAACCACCGCGAAGTCCAGAAGCTCCAGATCCAGCGCGAGGAGATTACCAATGAGATCAACGCCCTTGTCTCGGAGTTTGGCCCCAAGCTGTATGAGAACTTTGACGGTTCGCGCTTGATGCCCCAGGCCACCAGCCCCCGCGGATCCAACCCCACAGGCGACAACTCTGTCCTCTCGCACCCCGTCGCCTGGCTCGACAACCGCATCTTCGGTTGGAGCCGTCGCGGATCGGCGTCCCTGGCTTGGAAGGCCGAGAACGACTCGCTGCGCTCCCCCCGTTCCGAGCCGTCCTCCGCTCCCGGCTCTCCTCACGAGTCGGACGACGAGATGGAGGCTGACGTCGACTACGATGATGTGAGTTAAATGGTCGTTTATCGGTGCTAACTCTCAGGTTCTCGCTGTCTACGACACGGGTCGCCACGGCCGCTCTACGCCCCGCAAGCGCGCTGGTCGGTCGTACAGCGATCTTGCCCAACTGCGTGCGCAGACCTCGCCGGAAGTTCTGATGAACCCCCTGCAGACCGAGTCCAGCTCGAGCACCACCGCCCCGGACGTCGACAATGGCGACGGCTCCGAGGGTCTCCACCACCGCAAGCCATACAACACAAACGGCAACGGCGCCTCCGCCGAGCCGACTCCCGCCAACTCACTCGGCCTCGACAAGGGCGAGTAAAAGTTTAGCCCCATATACCCGTAAAGTAATTTATGTCTAAGTAGCATTTGCATAGCGCCCCACTAGCCAGTTCCGACTGTTCTGTTTCTCTTCTGAATCGATTTGAATGCATCACAATATGATTGATCGCATGATGATGTCTTGGAGCAGGAGACAGCGACGACCACGCCCAGAGACTGAAAGTGGAGGTATCAACCATGTTTTATGATGTGTAATTTTTCAGATTTCTGTTATCAGTGGCAACTCCCAGCTTGAATTTCTGAAAGATGGGTCAAAATCCTTGGCCGCCTCCACTTCTTGCAACAACCACCACTAGACCATCTACATCTACACCCACCTCGACAGCATCCCCATCGACCCCTCTGACGATGGAGAAGCCGCACAAGGTGCACCACAAGCCGTCGGCGGGCACAAAGGCCGAGAAGAAGGACAAGGCCGCGGGCGTTGACCGTACTGGTGGTACCAAGGGGTACAACCCCAAGGTGAGTAGCAGTCGATGAGATGGAGGGCCGACAAGCTATGTCTGTTGGAGATATGTTCCAGAGCAGGTTTTGGATGAGGGAATTGCACCTGCGGCAGAGTACTTTTCTCCACTGCCCCTCCACTTGCGCACCCATACTCACACCCCAGGCGTTCACCTCGCAATCATGGCGCTCCGCCAACGTCGCCGCGCGGCGTACGGCCGACAAGGACCAGAAGCGCCTGCACGTGCCGCTCGTGAACCGTAACCCCGAGGAGCGCAAGGTGACGGCGGAGAAGGGGCAGGGCATGGACGAGGGACGCATGCCTCCTCCGCCGATTATCGTCGGCATTGTCGGACCGCCCGGAGTCGGCAAGACGACGCTGATGCGCTCGCTCGTGCGCCGGTACACGAAGCACAACCTCACGCAGCCGCAGGGCCCTATCACTGTCGTGTCTGGCAAGACGCGCCGTATCACGTTTGTCGAGTGCGGCAACGACCTGAACAGCATGATCGACCTCGGCAAGGTCGTCGACCTCGTGCTGCTCATGATTGACGGCTCATTTGGGTTTGAGATGGAGACGTTCGAGTTTTTGAACGTCCTCCAGGCCCACGGTTTCCCCAAGGTCATTGGCCTGCTCACGCATCTCGACCTCATCAAGAAGCAGAGCACGCTCCGGGATACCAAGAAGCGCCTCAAGCAGCGTTTCTGGACGGAGATCTACGACGGCGCCAAGCTCTTCTCGCTCTCTGGTGTCATGAACGGCCGCTACCCCGACACCGAGATCAACCTCCTCACAAGGTTCATCTCGGTCGTAAAGTTCCGTCCGCTCGTCTTCCGCAACCAGCACCCGTACCTCCTTGCCGACCGTCTGCAGGACCTGACGCCCCGTGAGGCTGTGCGCCAGAACCCCAAGATGGACCGCACCATTACTCTCTACGGCTACCTGCGCGGCCCCAACCTGCCAGCACGCAACGCCAAGATCCACATTCCCGGCGCGGGCGACCTTGAAGTCAAGGAGGTCGAGCGGCTATCTGACCCTTGTCCTCTCCCGACGCTCGAGAGCGAGCGCCGAAGGCGCATGGGCGAAAAGGCAAAGCTCATCCACGCCCCCATGTCCGACGTCGGCGGCGTCATGTACGACAAGGACGCAGTGTACGTCAATGTCCTCGGCAGCTTTTCCAAGGACGGCGACGCGCCCAAGGGCGAGGGCGAGCGCATGGTCATGGAGATGCAGGAGGCTGGAGCCACACTCGCGGACCAGATGGGCAAGAGCGATATCAAGCTGTTCAGCGGGTCCACCGCCCCGCTGCGAGTCGAGGAGGCCGGCAAGCGCAAGCGCCGTGCCGCTGCTCCCCGCGAGGGTGGGCCGGTTCTTGGTTCCGCCAGCGACGACGAGGACGAAGACTTTGACGACGACTTTGACTCGGACGGCGAGGGTGCCCATATCGAGGAGATGGACGAGGACGAGGACGAGGGATCGGTCGTGTACGCCGGGTCGGACGACGACAACGACCTGGACATGATCACCGGGTTCGTGCAGGACGGCAAGCGCGTCAACATTTCGGACGACGAGTACGACGGCAGCGAGCCCGAGGCAGAGATTGAGGAGGACGAGGAGGAGGGAGACTCGGAGGAAGACTCGGACGACGACGTGCCCCACTGGAAGCGCAACCTCGGCGAGCGCGCCGCCATGTCGTTTGCCGAGCGCATGCAGCGCAAGCGCAACCTCATGTCGATGATCTACGGCGACGAGCTGTCGCCCGACGAGATTGCCGCCGGCAAGACTGCTCCGTCGAGCATGGACGCCGAGAGCTCAGCAATGGGACTCGCCAACTCTGACGGATTCGTCCGCGTCTCGCTCGAGGACAATGCCGGCGACGAGGGCGACCAGCTCAAGGTCTCGTACGACCCGACGGCGCTCGAGGCCAAGTGGTCCAACGAGGACATGCTCTCGTCGCTGCAGGGCTTGTTCATCTCTGGCCGCATGGGCGAGGAGAACGTGGACGAGAACGGCCTGCCGTACGAGGAGGAGGGTAACGACTTTGAGGACCTCGAGGGTGCCGACGGCGACGACGGTGACGGCGAGTTTGTGCCGTATGTCGGCAACAAGCCTGCTGGCGGCATGGGCGCTGCCGAGGTGGCTGCTGCGCGTGCGGACGCGCTCGAGAAGAAGAAGAAGGCGCTCGCGGCCAAGTTTGACGAGCAATACGACGACGACTCTGACGACGACGGCAAGATGGACTTTTACGACAGCCAAAAGGCCGACATGGCGCGGCAGCGCGAGCTCAACGAGGCCGAGTTTGACGGCATGGACCTCGACGCGCGTGCGCAGATTGAGGGCTACCGCTCGGGCATGTACGTGCGTCTCGAGATCGAGGCCGTGCCCTGCGAGCTCGTCGAGCACTTTGACCCCAAGTTCCCGATCATTGTCGGCGGCCTGCTGTCCGAGGAGGAGCGGTTCGGATACGTCACTGTCCGTATCAAGCGCCACCGTTGGTTCACGCGCACGCTCAAGACCAACAACCCGTTGATATTTTCGCTCGGCTGGCGCCGATTCCAGACCATGCCGATTTACCACCTCGACGACCACTCGATCCGAAACCGTCTGCTCAAGTACACTCCCGAGCACATGCACTGTCACGCGACCTTCTACGGTCCCGTGTCGGCGCCCAACACTGGCTTCTGCGCGTTCAACTCGCTGTCCGCCGACGCTCCCGGCTTCCGCGTGTCCGCCACCGGCGTCGTGCTCGACATTGACCGCACGACCAAGATTGTCAAGAAGCTCAAGCTCACCGGTGTGCCCTACAAGGTGTTCAAGAACACGGCGTTTATCAAGGACATGTTCACGTCGGCCCTCGAGGTCGCCAAGTTTGAGGGCGCCAATGTGCGCACCGTGTCCGGTATCCGCGGTCAGATCAAGAAGGCGCTCGCAAAGCCCGAGGGCTGCTACCGTGCGACTTTCGAGGACAAGATTCTCATGTCCGGTAAGTAAAAGCAAACATCGTTCCCTTGCAGTGCTAACACTTATAGACATCGTCTTCCTGCGCGCATGGTACTCGATTGAGCCGAAGAAGCTGTACAACCCCGTCACGTCGCTGCTGTCGTCTGACAAGACGGACGGCTGGCAGGGCATGCGCCTGACGGGCCAGATCCGACGGGACCAGAACGTCGAAACTCCCCTCGACCCGAACAGCGCGTACCGCAAGATTGAGCGGACGACCAAACGCTTCAACCCGCTCAAGATCCCGCGCAAGCTGCAGGCCGACCTGCCCTACGCGTCCAAGCCCAAGGTGCTCTCGGCGCAGCGCAAGAAGACGTACACGCAGGCCCGTGCGGTGGTCATGGACGACGACGAGAAGAAGGCCGTCGCACTGCTCCAGCAGATCCAGAGCCTGCGCAAGGACAAGGTCGCGCGCCGCAAGGACAAGCAGGAGGAGCGCCGCAGCGTGCACCGCGAAAAGGTCGAGAGCTCGCAGGAGCGCATCAGCGAAAAGATCCGCAGCGAGCGCAAGGAAAAGCTCCGCGTCGACGCCATCAAGCGCAAGCATCTCGAGGAGGGCGGGCGCTATGCCAAGAAAAAGAGGACGGATTAGGGTGTATTGGAGAGAGAGGTTTAGAGCATGCTGCATGTATCCGTGTCCACTAGTGTGTCTTGGTGCTTCAGCCACGGCGGGCCGAGCGTGTGCACGGGGGGATCCTCGCTGCGGCTGGACCGGGCGGCGACTGTGAGAGTGACTGCACTCGTGGGAGCATCCTTTGAATCCTTTGTCCCCATCACCAATCTTTGCGTTCGCCCATTCTCTCTCGACATCGTCTTTCTTCGCAATTTGTTTATTTACACGCTCTCGTCTCCTCTCTTAGCTCAACAAGTACCTGCACACGTCTTGGGCCCCACACCAACCCACCACTAACCCTCCGACCCTCAGGGTAGGGACCACTCCGACCTCGTCCCCTTCCACTTCACCGCCTTCCACTTCCACTCACCTCCGCACCCCCGTCCTCTTCGCTCGCCACCGCCACCGCCCTCGCCGCCACCGCTCGGCGCCGGCGGGACCAAATCCCCCGTCAGGCCCTGCTGTTGCAATGGTAGCATATCCGACTTCTAGTTGTGGGATCGGGCGGTTGCGGGTTCGAGTCCCGCGTAGGGCTGACGGAGCCTGCGGCTGCATTTTTGGGCGGCGAGCGGCGCGCGGAGAATGCTTCGGCGTGGTGTTCGGAGTGAGCTGGGTAGGTGGGTGCGTACTCGACGGTGGGTGTGGTTGTGATGTGTGATCAGTGATCGACCTGTGGAGGTCTGTGCGGAATGTGCGGAATGTGGCGCCAATCTCTCCACAAACTCAATCAGCTGTTCCTACGACTTGTTCGCTTCTGCCGTATCCATCGAGTCAGATATGGTATAGACAGGCTCCAGATATCTCATGTAACAGCATACAATACTACGCTCGCTTAGTGTAACGGACTGAGACAGTGATCCGAACTGACAAACACGCCCGCCACGCTGACGCGCAAGACACTCTCGTCCACATCGTTGGTGAAACGGTATCATGCGCCCTTGCCATCTGTCTGGGCGCGGCAGGGGTTCGACTCCCTTACGATGTATGCAGCTCCGGAGAGGGTGTTCGGCGGTTGTCTTTTTTCTGGTGTGCATATCCTGCGGCTGCAGCTCGGTATCATGAACACTCGTGCTGACTGAAATTTATAGAGTTTCAATGGACGCAAAGGTGGTGGCGGTACAGGCATCGATCTGCCGTGGCTGGCATCTGTCCACCCCCCCTCAAATGACCGGGAAGCATAGTTGGCCGTCGTGGTCCGAGGATAGCCCCTCCTCCCCTGACCAGCTCTTTCGAGCCTCCGCCAGCTCGCACCGGTCCAGACACTCGTCGGGGCGTGTAGCTCAGCGGAAAAGGTCTCCCCGCCACCGCCATTTTCCCATGTCATCGCTGTGATGGGGATCGGCATGGAAGCGCCCGCGACGCCCCACACACACCCCGGTCACATGCAGGAGCTGCGAGGGCGCTGGTCGCTGATTCCCACCTCCTTGTATCAGGCCACGTCGAGGTCGACGAGAACAAGATCCTTTTCACATCACCCACCAACCCGCCAACTTCATCCACACGATGCCCCGCCTGCCTCCCCGCTGCCGTATGTCTCCCCCAGAGATGGATCTGACGCCAGCCAACGGGTGCATTGCCAACCCCGACCTCCCCGACTTCTGCAACTTCTGCGCCCACCCGGTCCCCAAGCCCAAGCCTGCTGGCTGGAAGGAGACGCTCGCCGGGCCTGAGTAGACGGTCACCACCAAATGTGATCCCACCTTCCGCCCCACGTCGTGGCTTGTACGGTCATCTGCGGGAAGCGGAGATGCACCGTGGCCCCACAGTCCATCACCTGGCACCCGCTCCAGTGATTCCCGGGGCACATGGCCGGCGCCGCTGCGTCCGCAAAGGGATCTGCACTGACTGTCCTTGTTTTCCAACATATACACTCACTGATCACGAGGCTTGCTGAGTGTTGCGCACCGGAACTTGAGGTTGGGATTGTCCTCTCACGAGCATAAATGGCGTTAACAAGCTCTGGGCTACTACAAGAACCCTATTCACAGCTGGGAAAGCGCACAAGTCTACGTGAGTGGCACTGACAGCTGACCGCCATGACGAGGTGGCACCTTGCTCGCCATCGCCAATCTCTCCGTAGCACTTAGCGTCCGGAGCGGATCAACACTGGCGAGCTCGCTGCAATCGCTGACGTGATAGCCCAACATGGTTGAGAGATTAACAGAACATTTCCAAACGTCCTCGACGAAACGCGCCAGCAGCCAACAAGCTCTGTTTAGTCGAGAATGCAATGAACAAGCTCTTTGGTCTAGAATGCCACTAACAATTGGAGACTAGCCTCTGTGGGGGTTTTGCGCTATCAATATGCCGCGTTCCTTGAGCGCGCGTGCTTCAGATTAGCACCAGCTCTTCCCGATAAGCTCGTGGCAGGCTTGTGGGCCATGTGGGCCATGTGGGCCATGTGTGGGGCTCTCCGTTCCGACTCCTGGATACGCTATGTACCTAGCCGCACTTGACGCTCTTACTAGTCGCAACTCTACCTTTCAACACACGTCCTCCAGTGAAGGCTCCAACCGTCATCCATGTGGTCCCCTGCAGCGGGGAACGGGGAGAGCGCCGTCTGGTCGCTCAATCGCGACAAACGCCGCCGTGCACCGGACATCTAGAAGCCGAGTCTGATTCCTGCCAGGTGGTGTAGTGGCAGAGTGGCATTGGGCTCCAGCTGCAGATGCATTATCGCGCGCAACTGTGCTCTCCGTGACGCGACCAAGTTGTGTATATAAGCAGCACCTCTGAGCTCCAGAGGGGCCACCCCAACGCCGACAAACATGCAGATCGCCCTCCTCGCGCTTCTCCCCCTCCTCGCTGCTGCCGCGCCGGTGACCGACCAGTCGGTCAAGGCCAAGCGTGGCGAGCCGGCCCACATTCCGCTCTCCTCCAAGGCGCGTCCTGCCCAGACCCTGTCCCGCGAAGACGTTCTTCATTCTCTCAAGTTCCGCCACGGCTCATCGAACATTGCCTCCAATGGCTCCAATGTCCCGTGAGTTGTGGTACAGTCACATGTCCCTGACAGTCTAGGATTATCAACAGGTTTCTCGACAAAGAGTATACCGCTTGGGTTGAGATTGGGTGAGTCATTCGCTCGACTCAACACACCCGTGCTGACGGCCCAGCACCCCGCCGCAGCGCGCCAACCTCATTATAGACACTGGCAGCAACCTCCTGTGGGCATTTGGAAGCAAGTGCCAAGCAGAGTTCTGCAAACAGGAAGACTTTTTGTTTGACGAGTCCAAATCGTCCACTTGGACGCAGACCGGCAACGTCTCCTCTAAATACGGTATTGGAGAGACTGCCGGTGATCTCGGTTCCGAGACCGTGTCGTGGGGTGGTTTCACAGCTACCAACGTGACCTTTGGTAAGTAAAATGTCCCCTGAGGTGGTTGTTTGCTGACTTTTGTCCAGGTGTGATCAGTGATGCCAAAGACTTTGACATGATGGGCGCTGAGAAGGTCCACGGTATCATTGGTATGGGTATTGCTCCTCCCAATGCCACCCAGATCCCGTGGCACATTTTGGCCGGCGAGCAGTGGCCCGACAAACAGTTTGGCATGTACCTCGGTCGCAACGGGACCACTCCGGACATGTTTGGCGGCGGACTACCCGGCGTTGCAAACGTGACAAAGAACAACTCGGCCATTGGTGGACGGCTCACTCTTGGGTAAATACAATGAGGGTACACGGGAATTGCATGCTGACCTCTTCTCAGTGGTGTTGACCACTCGCTCTTCGATGGCGAGCTCAACTACATTGACGTTGTCTCCCACCCCACCGACCGTCACTGGAACATTCCCTTGGAGGGTATCAAGTGGGACAACAAGACCATTGGCGGCACCAATGGCGAGATTGCCACTCTCGACTCGGGCACCACTGTGGCGCTGGTGCCATCCGACGTGTACAAGCAGATCTGGAAGGATATTCCCTCGGCGATTGATGGCGTGCCACCCTTCTTCCAACCGGGCACAAAGCTCTACAACTGCAACGAGACGATCCACCACCAGCTCTCGTTTAGGTTTGGTGGAGTCGACTACCCCATCAGCGACGACGACCTCTGGTACGCGAGGTTCATCTCCCCCAAACCCGGAGAGTCGGATCTCTGCGTGGGCGCCATTGCCGACCTCCAGCGCATCATTCGCCCCGGAATGCTCCCCAACAACTCGTACCTCCTCGGCGACACGTTCCTCAAGAACGTCTACACCGCCCACAAGTTCAGCAACCCTCCCCAGATCGGTCTGGGCAAGCTCAAGGCCGGTCTCTGAGAGGCCAGGACACACGCGGTGGGGTTATCAGAAAAGGTTGTCAGATTAAAAAAGTTGGAAGCAAATGCAAATGGATATGATCACCAACGTCGAGATACGCCCCAAAGGAGACTGTAACCAGAAGGAGCATATCGTCGTGGTACTATTACTAGTGTAGGCCTTATCATTCTCGTACCCGTTGGACGTGGCCGAGCTTGTTGGGCTCTCCACGTCGCGCATGCGCACGCGTACCGGTGCCGTTTCTATTTGTAAGTGGATTAACGTCGCGAGGATTGCGAAGCAGCACAAGCTTCACAAGGTCAGATAATTGTAGGCACACACATTCCCACCGTAGAAGGCGAACGCAGCGGCGTCCACCGGCCCAGCCCTCAGTGCACATGGCTCCCCTCTCCTGCTGTTGCGTGCCCCCACGCGCCACAACGGAGAAACGCCCCTCGGCACCGCTCACGTGCCGGTTCGATCGTATAATGGTCAGTACACAAGATTCTGAGGCTGCTCCGTCTTCGTTCTTGTAATCTGGGTTCGATTCCCAGTCGGACCTGACGCCTCGAGATGTGAGCGCGTCTCCGTCTCTTTTTTCTCCGCCTGAGGGATGGGGTGGGCTTGGGGGCAGTCGGGAGGGTCGGGAGAGGCTCGGGAGAGTGGAGTGTCAGGAGTAGGCGGAGTGCAGAGGGTCAAGGAGTGCCGCGGCGAGGAGGGAGTTCAGTCATGTCAATGTAAGCCATTAGCCAGCCGCACCGTTAGTTATCACGTTCAGCTTCATGCAATGCATTACCCCTCTGCGTCCGTCATGCCATCACCTTCCCTCTCACACTCTCTACGACACACTCCACGCGCTCCCGCCCATGCCGGCCGCGATGCGCTCAATCAGCGCGCGCTTCATGTACTGCTCGCGCGCGAGGCTGCGCACGGCCTTGATGTACTTGTCGAGGTCTATGCGTTCGGCATCGAGCGCACGCGTGACGTGGTAGATTGTGTCGCTGAGCGCATTGTCCTCGGCCACGAGGTCGACGAGCTGGTTGTGCACGATGGAAATGGAGCAGACGACCTCGTCGACGGACACGTCGCCGCGCGACTCGAGGTCCGCCACGCGCTCGGAGCCCTTGGCGACCACGCCGTCGAGGCGAGTGCCGACCGCATCGCACACATTCTTCACCGCCTCGAGGCGTGCCATCTCGTCCCGGATCGCAGGCTCGCCAGAGGCCAGGTCCTCGTGCCGCTCCAGCAGCTGCGCCTTGCTCGCCTGCAGACCCTGCATGACCGGTGGAAGCGAGGCCTGAATGTGCGGGAGCAAGATGGCGTGCAGGTGCACGAGCGAGGGGGGCGGGGGCTTTGAGGGCGGCAGGGGAGGCGGCGCGTCGGGGTCTGGCAGGCCGGACGTGGACACGTCGGGCGACGAGAGGAGGTCGACCGTACGTGCTGGCGGCGCGAGGGTGGTGGGGGGAGGGCCAGGTGCCGCAGGCGTATGGCCGGGAGGCGCTTGTCCGGGGCCAGAATGAGGTGGAGTCGGTTGAGTCCACTGTCGCTGCGGCATTTGTGGGTGAGGAGGTTGGGGTGGGTGCTGAGGTTGATGTTGAGGTGGTTGCTGCTGCGGCTGCGTCTGCGTTTGCGGGGCATACTGCGGCGCATACTGCTGGTACCCCGTGCTCTGCGGCGACTGCACCGGCGGGGGCGACTGATACCCCTGCGGGGGCAAGCTCTGGGGATACTGCTGCAGCTGCTGGTGACCCTGCGGGACGCCAGGCGCGTACAGTGGTGCTGCCACGGGAGCCCAGCCGGTGCCAGCGGGACTGAGCGGCTGCGGTGGGCCGATGACTGGACGCGGTGGGGGTGGCGGCTGCTGACCGGGCCGCAGCGGGACGGGGGGAGACTGGCTGCTCGGCGGCGGCGTGCCTTGGGGATAAGATGCAGAGGACTGGCGCGAGGGCGCCTGGACGTAGCCCGGGATCGTTGGCGGCGGTGGTGTTACTGTTGGGTTGAACTGCCGTCAGCAATGGCCGGGATGCGACTTACGTCTTCTCGTGGCCCGTAGTGCGGTCGTGCGGGTAGTACTGGCTGCCCTGCCCCGGGCTGAGCATGCGCTGGCGCCGGCGACGAAGCGCCTGCGCCATGGGCGCCATTCACCGCCCCGTTCCCAGACGCCATGCTCGAGCTCCGCGGCGGGGCGCTGGCCGGCTTGGCATACACGGGCGGCACGGCGCTGAACACGTCCGTGAGCCACGCGAGCACACTGTCGAGATCCTTTTTGCGGGACCACGCCTCGGCCAGCGCCTCCTCGCGCACGCGGCCGCCGGGCTCGACCTCGCGGCCCTTGCGCACGCCCATGTCCTTTGTCGGCACGACGAAGACCATCGGCGGCGCGCGCGGGTACTCGTGCGGGAACCAGATGTGCACGGGGATGTGGTACGATGCCCCGCGGTAGGTTATCGGCAGCGTGCCGTGGAGGAGGAGCAGGAGGGCGGTGCTGCCCGAGTCGAAGGCTGATGTCAGTGATGGGAGGATGTGAACGCAATCGTATTTCTCTCGTACTCACTGAACGCATCAGTCTTGACTGCAAGCGACGGGATGCGCTGCAGGACCCGCAGCACCTCGGCCTGCACAATGTCGCGCGAGGGGTACGGCCGCAGCACATTCTTGAGCCAGTCGCGCGTGAGGTCGAGCGAGGACATGGTGGTGTCCTCCCGGTGGAGCGGAGCGAGCAAGCGAAGCGAAACCGAGGGGAGTGGGATGCAGTGAATATAGACGGCGTGTGTCGTTGCGTATCGTGTGTCGTGAATGCAAGTGGTATCACTGATGCTATGCAGGTAGTAGATGCGATGGCGACGGCGATAACGAGCAAGTGGACAGAGCGGAGCCGACCTGCCAGCCAAGTGCTAGCCTGGTGGCGTCATCCCAGCACAACACCATAGCGTCGTGTCCACCAAAGAGGCCCCGCAAAATTGGCTCTTTGCCGAATCACAAAATACAACTCCTCCTTGCAACATCACACAATGGCACGGATAGAACTCATCGACGACGACCCCCCGCCCCGCCGGCCGCGCGCGCACGCGACGGAGCGCAGCGCGCGGAACAACGTCGGCGGCCCCATGGTCGCGGGCATGAAGCGCGGCATGCGCAAGGACGACGGGAGCCGGGTCATGCTGCTCGGTGAGTGTTGGGGTGTGCCAGTGTGCTGTTGGGGTGTGCTGACACGCAGCGGTCCTCGCGCTCGTGCTCCTCCTCGCACTCAATTATACGTGGGGCGCGCGCGTCCTCGCGCGCCTGCAGCAGGCGGGCGGATGGGGCAAACTGGTCGAAGGGGTCGTGGCGCGTCTCGCGGACGGGGGCAGGGTGCGCGATGAGGTGTAGCGACGTCGGCTGGCGCGGCGATGGCAAGAAGCGCGGGGATCACAAGGATCGCGGGGATCGCGACGAGGCTCGAGGCTCGAGGTTCCGACCGGCGCGAGCTCCAACTTTCAGCTCCACCGAAACTCCACCAACACGACCAAAACGCAAGCAGCAACAAAACCACATACCGCCAGCTTGCTGCTCACGCGACACCGCAAATAGAGTAGCGCATACATCCCTAGACATGTAATGTAATGTAATACAGAGTGGTCTATTTACTCGTCCCGCTCGCTGCGGCTGCCGCGATCGCTGCCCTCGTAGCGCCGCGGGCGGTCCTCGCGGTTGTCCCGCTGGAGGCCGTAGCGGGGCCGGCCCTCATTCCGACGGGGGCGGTCGCCATCGAAACGGCGCGGGCGATCCTGGCCGTCGCGGTTGTCAAAACGGCGGGGACGGTCCTCGCGCGGGCGATCCTGGCCGTCGCGGTTATCATAGCGGCGAGCACGGTCCTCACGCGGGCGGTCGTCCCGACGACGGTCGCCGTCACGACGCTGCTGGCCCTCAAAGCGACGGGAACGGTCCTGCTCAGTGCGGCGGGGGCGTTCCTCGCGCTCCTCGCGCTCCTCCCCCTCTTCAACTTCCTCGACTGCACGCGCCTCACGGGGCTTCGGCGTGGCCTTGCGCGGGCGCTCTGGCGCCGCCGCCTTCCTCCGGCTCAGCGCCTCGTAGTGGCGGATGACCTCGCGCGCCTCGTCCTTGAGGGCGAACAGCTCCTGGCGGTCCTTGGGCATGAGGGTGAGGCGCTCCGTCGCGTCCATGATATCCTTTGCAAGCTCTACGCGGTCGGCGACCGCGCGGCGGAGGGCGGAGGAGAGCTCGTCGACGGGCGGCGCGCGCAGGTCGATGATGGCGCCGGACCGCTCGAGGATCCACCAGTGCGACGAGCCGTAGTGCGCAAACACGTTGACTGCCTGGCGCAGCTCTTTCAGCCCGGCAGCGACGCCGGCCTTGAGCAGCAGCGCCATGCTGGCCGCGTCGGCGCGGTGCGGCGCCGCGGGGACCCAGGTCTTGCGGCGGATATCCGCCGGCCGGCCATTGGGTGGGTAGAAGACGTACGGCTTGGGTGCGTCGCCGTTCTCGACGCCAAAGGGGAGGTGCGTCATGCGGCGGAAAAAGTTGAGTGCAGCCTTCCAGTCGGCGCCCCAGCGCGCGGCGCGCAGCGCACCGTGCCATACGTCCACCGGCCACCCGTCCTTGCCCGTGTTGGGCTGGTACGATTCAAGGATCCCCTGCACACCGTCGACGTCGCGGCCGTTGCTGAAGAGGTAGACCGCAGCACGGAGCGCGGGGAAGTCCCACTCGGACCGCAGCTCCTGGCGCTCCATGATAAAGTGTCCGTAGTGCAGGGCCGCGGCGCGGTTGTCGATGCGCGAGAGCATGACCATGAGCTGTGTCGCGGAGCGGACCGAGAGCTTGAATTTCGGGAGGTTGGAGTAGAGAAGCGGGAGGTCGGCGGGGGCGCCGGGAAGCACATCGGCGGGGCCACCCACAGATGTAGAGGCCACGCTCGGTTGACTGGGCGAGGGAAGGTTCCACAGATGCGGGACGAGCTTCTCCACCAGACGCTGGTCTGCCGGCCGGCTGATCGCAAGACACAAGAGCGCAATCTGCGTAAGCGGCTCGTCGAGCTTGCGGCGAGGGTCAAACTCTGCTGGCGCCGTGCGGGGGCACAGCTGGCGCACCGCCTGGTCAAAGTATCCGCGGGTGATGCTTCCAATGTCAAAGTCGGCCCACTCGCCGGCAACCAGCGGCGAGTCGGGGTTGGACACGCGGTAGAGCTGGATGCTGTAGATGGTCTGAAAGAGGATCTGGTACGTGACGGTATCCGGCGCCAGCGGGCCACTCGCGTCCATCGACACGAACACGCGCTGGATCTCGTCCCACATGCCGAACCGGCTCAGGAACTTGAGGTACGAGTTTGTCGGTGTGACACTGACCTCGGCGCGGCCGACAGAAATCGACGTCGGATTCTCGGTCCCCGGCCATTTCGGGATGGCAGCCAAGCCGGTCTCGGCCTCGGCGTCCGGCCCCTCGCCCTGCTCTTTGCGCAGCATGTCCATAATGTGCCGCTGCGACTGGTCGTAGATTGACCGCACGCGGTCGAGCGTGAGCTTCTCGGGGCGCGTTTGCGGCGTAAACTGTCCTGCTTGGATGTTGGCGTGCGAAACTCCGGCGTAGGCGTTCAGCAGCGTGGTGTAGGTGTACGACGAGGGAAAGACGCCGCGCTTCTTCATCTGAACGTCAGCATTAGCTTTCACCACTCGCACTCACGTGGTTGAACACCTTCCACATGCGCTGGTACTTCTTCTCCCTCCCGAGGAGACCAAGCACGAGATTCCACACGGCAGCGTTGACACTGCGCGGGTGCATGTCCTCGACCATCTTGATGACCTCCTCGACCTGTTTTTCAGAGAGCGGCGAGTCGTGCCTCGAGATCCACGCCTTGACCCTCTCCGAGGAAGTGTACGGCGACTGCGGCTCGGCGTCTCCCTTCTTTACCGCCTTTTCGCGCAGACGCTTGTCGGTGTAGTGCGTGTCGCGATCGCGGCGCGAGCCGAAGCGGGGCGACGAAAAGCTGCCCTCGGACCTGGACCCGCCGCCGAGACCGTACCCAGAGCCCGAGCGGGACTGCGAGGGCTTGGACGATCTCCGCGGCGACGACGCAGCATCAAGAAAGCTCAGGTCCTTGATCTCCGTCGTCCGGCCGGACGCGACGCTCTCGCGCACATGCCGCCGCTGCTTGTTGCGGTACGACTCGTCGCGCGATGGCCCGGCCTCGTCCGCGTACGTCCTGATGCCGGAGAGGAGCGACGTCGAGAGGAAGGGTATCCGAGCCCGCTGGACTGGATTCAGCGCCAGTCTTGAGACGGACAGCATGGGTGTGGGTATGTGTGGGTGGTGTAGGTAGAGTGAAGTAGCTCCTGCGAGAGATAAACCGTTCTCGATCTCGATCTACAACCCGGACATGACGAAAGTCAGATTCAACTTTTGGATGGGGTCACGTGAGTGGCAATCAGCACCAGGCATCGCGTGCTTGTCGCATGGCACTTTACGTAAACAGGCGGTGAGGGCATTGGACGCGCGGGCTTGCGACGCTCGTCGTCGTTTGACGCGTTCAAAACCTGGGTCGTCTCTGTGGTTTATCCCTTTGTTTACGCCTTTTTGCGAGGTTTGTGTTGTGCGGGGGTCCTCGTCGTCGTATTCCGCGTTCGACCTCGTCGTCCACCCTCGGTCGTGTTTCTTTCCATGGGGGGTGCAATGGAAGAATAAACACTACTGCATGCAGGGAACGGCTCTGCATCTGCTCCGACCCCGTCCTCGTCGTAGAATACTCTCGCGCTCTCATTCGCTCTCAGTATTTCCTTTGGGTGGATGATCATGGATGAAACGTCGAGCGAGGACGAGTAAAGTTAGCCACCGTAGCAGTTAGGCCCTTTTCCACCACAGGAGTCTGTTTCTCCGTCTCGCATTCCATCTCAAAGATCGAAGACATCTCGCTCTCTATTGTAAATCACAGCAGCACGGCCGGCATGAATTGATGCATGCATTCCATAAGGCATGGACACTCGTTGGAGACGAAGCAATGCATGCATGCATGCATGCATATATGTTGCTGTTGAATGGGATAGTGCACCGCCCAATGGACAGAATGTGTGTGCCTATGATCTGATTTGTTTTAGATTAGTATTTAATTAGAAACAATTAGAAACAATTAGAAAAAGGGTAAATCCTAATCCTACACTGTAAGCACCACGTCGAACGCGAGTGCAGGGGGCGGATGTTGTTGGCTGCGGGGTTGGGTCAGATGCTCCACTTTTATGTCTTACCATCTCCATTCACTCTTCATCATTCAATCTCATCCTCGTCGTCGTCGTCGTCGTCGTCGTCTTCGTCGTCTCACTACCCCCTGCTCATCACCAACAACATCGCCCAAGCCGCCGTTGCAATCCGACTGCAGCTTACAACCACAACATTCCATCCCCCCTCTCAGCCTTGATCATTGCTTTGCGCACGCCTCCCCCGCACGAACCCCTTCAGCCTTGTCTCGCTGCCTCGAAGCCAAGCCTCGTCGTTCTACCACGACTCCCTCGTTCCTCGACGCCCACTCACCCCCCTCACCCCCCTCACCCCCTCACCCCCCTCGGTCATCCCCTCTGATCCCTCGCTCCCTCGCGCGCGCGCGTTGGTCACGAATCGAGTAAACAAAGCTTTTTTCATACCTTTGGAAGCTTCTTTGTTCTCTATTTTTTTTTTTCGCACGGCGACAGACAGACGGACTGTACACCAACCTGCACACCACCTTTGGGCATCCACTTCACAACGACTACAAACCCCCTCTTCGCTCTCTCACTTCCCCCTTCACCTCTTACCAACAACACTCACTTGTAAACATAACTGAACGACAGAACAATCAGCACGTCGGCACTCGGCGACCGCGACCAACATGTCGTCAGGCGGTGGCACAATGGCCGCTGCCCCAATCCCTATAGCATCCGGCCCAAAGGCTTCGTCTTCGTCTTCGTCGGCGAACGGATCAGCGGCACCTCCGCAACCCCGCCGCAAGCCCGTCACCGAGAACTGGGACGACGACTTTGAGTTTTCCATCCCAGTAAAGCCAAAGACGGCAAAGCGCCCGTCGCCAGTGTCAACACCCAAACGCGAACCCACCAGCTTTCTCGGCGAAGGACGGGTCAACGGCGTCGCAGCGCAGGACTCGCCAGACAGCTTTGATGAAGACTGGGATGAGCCTTTGTCAGGTCCGTCGCGCTCGACACCAGCTCCCTCCCCGGCGCGTCCTGTCCAACGCTCACCTGCTGCAGGCCCATCCACCGCGCGTCTCGTTCCTCCACGGAGCTCCCAATCCCATTCCCCCACCTTGCCCTCGCCCACAACACCAAACAGCACAACATGGAAGACACTCGGATTTCCATCCCAGCAATCATCTACCACATCCCTTGCCACTGCGCGTCCGGGCGATTCGACACCACGGCCCAGCCTGTCCAAGCGCTCATCGACCTCGTTTGTCCCCGTGCGTCAGGGGGATGCCTCGCCGTTGACTCCACACAAACAATCGTCGGCGTCTCGGAGCTCGCCCAGCCTGTCCGCCGACGGGCGGTTACTGCACGGATCCACATCGTTGACGTCGCTTCGTCGCGTGCCAGTGCCGGCATACGTACCAACCGAGCTCGAGCACTCCCGCGTTCCTAGCCCAACAAGACGGTTCCATTCACCTGCCAAGAGTGTCTCATCGGCCACTGTCATTACGACGTCTCCGATAAGGGTAGTCAAAGGCGGATTTCAACCGTCACCGTCAAAGGGGACACCAGTCGCGTCGGCTTCACTCGCCACAAAACGGGAATTCTCGTCCTTGACACCACCAGCACAGAGCATCAAACCTGCGCCCTCGACCGAGAGCCTGCGTGAGAAGCGACCTTCGTTTTGGAAGCGTCTGTCATCTGGCGGGTCTAGTTCAAAGGACTCGTCACCTGACAAGTCCCCCGGGCGGCGGAAACGCAGCACCTCGGTTGGTGCCGGCCTGGTGCAGCCCGACAACGATGAGCCCATCCCTCCGTTACCACCGCTTCCTGCGAATCTGCGATCGTCGAGCGGAACGATGGCATCCCCGACACGGTTACCGTCAAACACGTCAGTGCACTCGAGCTCCAGCAAGAGCAAGAAGAGGATAACCGCTCCGTTTATGATGCGGCGCACATCGAGCAACACGTCGTACGCGGTCGACTCGCCCAGCAAACCGGGAGTAGCGCGTCCGGATATGTTGACAAAGGGCGTCCGCACGTCTTCTCCGGCCAAGTCGGTGGCCTCCTCCATCAACTCCACACCTTCCGTTACGTCACCAGAACGGTTAGGTGGCTCGCCACTTGGCTTTCCCAATGGCGAGGGCTCGACATCGCGCAAGGCTTCGGGACCGCGGCCACGGACATTCTCCCCGGGGTTCCATTTACCATCTCCGTCGCCTGGCTCGCCGTATTCCCAGATTGGCAGCAACGCGCAGTCGGAGAGCGAGACGGAGGAAATGGAGCAGCCCAAGAGCCGCCGGCGCGTGCGGCCTGCTTCGGCCATGCCTGTGCCTCGGCCACAGGGTGGTGCCAACATTACGCCCAACCTCCAAGCTAGTGCGAGCCTGCACTCTCTCAGCAGCGCTGCAGGTGGGACCTCTATGACTGGAACCTCGGCCCCGCGGAATGTCCACATGCCGACGCTCGAGGCCTTGTCGCGGGGGACGTCGGCAACTTCGCGGCAGCCAAGCGCAACTTCGCAGGCCCAGCTCAGCTCGTCGCCGACGAGCACGACCCGGTCGGTCAGCAGCTCCCACCAGAGCATGGTGACTGGCTCGCCTCACTCGAGCGGCGGTTTTGCCACCCTGCGTCGTCTCACGTCGTTCTCAAAGCGGCATCGTCGGAGGCTGTCGAATGGGTGGAAGTTTGGCACGCAGTCGTCGGCGTCTTCCTCGGGCGAGACGGGCGGCCGCCCGACGTCTCAGCATTTAGCTACCGTTGAAGGCTCGCCTTCCAAGCCGTCTTCTCTCGTTACAGACCACCTTCCAGCAGGCGCCACCCCGAGGCCGTCGGCTCCCTTCCCCAGCGATGACCGGTTGGAGCTCGGCAGCCCGCCGCGGAGCAACCCTCGTCGCCAGCATCCTAAATCCATGGCCTCATTACAGGTGATGCCGCAGCACCGGAGCGACTCGCCTTCCCATGTCGACTGGGACGAGACGACGCGGTCACGCAATGGCGTCACCCGCGAGCGCCGGCGGCTGTCGTTCAACGACTTTGTTATTCCTGATCAGGTGCTCGCAAAGCAAAAGGAGCTGAAGAGGGGTATTGGGGCGGTGAAGAAGTTTGCAGGCGGTGTGCAGAGTAAGTTGTACGTGTAGGTGAAGCTGACGTCCAGCGCTCAAGTCCCTGGTCGGCGTGCACGACATGGTGTGCGACAATGTACTCGCTACGGGCACGCAGGACGACATGAAGCTCTTTGTCGCGCTGGAGAACGAGTACACGCAGTGGTGGGAGATGGCGACCGTGCTCATCGAGGTCGGCTCGACCGGCACAGAGGACGCGACGACGGCGTCGTTCACTGGTCCTGGCCCGGTTCCCGTTCGCCCCCGTCGTATCACGTTAGCGACCGAGGACGCGCGCGCAGCGGGAGAGGCTTTAAGCTCAATCTCTAGTCGCGGCGGGTCATACTCGACTGTGAAGAGCAGTATCTTCACCGACGCTTCGGGCGACGTCTTTGGCAGCTCGGACTTTTCGCCCGAGGATCCGCCAAAGATCGAGGCCGATGGCCCCAAGCACGACCTGTCGCAGCGTCAGCTCGAGGTGCTGCGCACGATGCTCCGCACGCCAGTGTCCGCGAGTGACTCTGTCGTCCCCACCGTCGACCAGCGGCAGGCGCTCAAGGCGCGCATGCGTCAGAGCATGCCTGTTGCCCCGACAAATGTGCGCGAGATATTACCCTCTGGTCCGGCGACGGTGCGCGCGACCAACGGGCCTCTGAAGCAGACCCCTCCTGTTAACAAGGGCTCTACGTTACCCGTCATCTCGCCCGAGACTTCGTACGTTGTCCCGTCGCCGTCGTACCCGTCCCCCGACACGGCGTCAAACCTCGCTCAGCCAAAGAACAAGACTGGCGGCCTTGCGGGTCTGCGCGACTTTCTCCGCTCACTCCGGGCCAACAACACGTCGCACAAGAGCACCAAGAGCAAGTCGTCGTCGTCAGACTTGTCGTCGTCGGAAACGCCCAAAGCGCGCCCCAGCACCCAGCAGCCTCGGCACCGCCCTGCCCCGATCAACACCGAGGCCGCGTCCAAGTGGGGCCACTCTCCGCCTGCATCGCCGTTACCCTCTGCGGGATCCAACGAGCCCATGATGTACTCTACGCGCGGCAGCGAGATGGGGTCGTACAAGGCGCCCATCAAGTTGGAGAACAAGAAGCGCCGGCCTAGCTTGAAGACCATTTTCCGGCCAGGGAGCGGCAACTGGCACGAGCTGGTGCGGCCGACGACGCCGGGATCCCCTTTGCCGACGATTCCCTCGCAGGGCACGCCCGACGAGCCCAAGACGAGCGTCGAGGGTTCGTCAGCGACCCCGTCCCGCACACGTGCAGGCACATTAGCCCGTCCGCCGTCGATCCCGGCCCTGGCGCGGCTCAAGCTCACCAAGCCGTACGGATCCATCAGCGTAGACTCGCCCAATGGCTCGCCGACAAAGCCGCGCCACCGCCCGTCTGTCGGGCAGGCGGATGCTCCTCCCGCGCCTCCAATTTTGGTGTCCACACACTCTGCGCCTGCGGTACCCAGCTTATCGAGCGTGTCCTCGCTGTCCTCTGTTCCCTCGCTCCCAAGCGGCACGCCACCACATGTGGACGGGGACGCGACCCTGCGGCTGAAATCCCGCGTCCTGGGTCTCGGCTACCCTTCCGAGAACTCGCCCTCGCGCACGACGTCGAGCCCAGCACGCACCACGCCCTCCGAGCTGACTGTCCCCGACGAGATGCCGCGCTCGCGCAGCGACGGCGGCGTGCGCGACTCGGACGACCCCGTGATTGCGCTCACGCCGGAAAACCTCCCCGTGCTCCTCGACTATGTCAAGCAGTGCGAGAAGAAGCTGCAGGAGTGGCGCACGCGCGCCGTCGGGCTAGAGAAGAACAAGGGGCTGGTCCTGACCACAACGTAGCTTAGTATAGTAGTAGTAGTGTAGCATAGGTGATGGGACTGCATTCTTGCAATCAGTGGTGCGGCGGCAGGGCATGATAGCACCACAGCACTGCAACACTGGCATCAGATGATCACACGACACACGAGCGCCACGCCTCGAGGCGGGCCGCAGGACGCGCAGGATCCAGGACAGGAGCCGGGGGTCCGAGCGCGTTTCACGACGCGAGCACCAGACAACGAGCAGATGACAGCCAGGAAGGTCTCGGAGTACCCGGAAATACACATGCACAGAACGGGGGAGTCACTCGCGGTGCCCCAGCGGCCCGCGCCCGTCCACAGTCCACTCGAAGCAAAGGACCCAGACATTGGACATTAGCCATTCGTGTGTTGTCGTGTATCTCAACTGGCTCCTCACACTCATTTCCTCCCACAGCCTCCCAGTGCTGAGAACACTGCGCCCTCGCCGCACGCTCGCTCTGTCCCCATTCCCAGTCTCATTCCTTCATTCCTGTTCTCGTCGCACCGTGATCGACTCGCTGCGCCCCGGCGGAGTGTATATAAGCTGCTACCTCCAGTCTGTGACTTCTCCCACCACCTTCTACTCGCTGTACACCCACTTGTACTCTTACGCACTATCCTCGCTGCTTCATTTGCTGCTCGACTTGATACTCCCTTCTGCTAGCTCCCTCTACCTGCTACCTGCTACCTGCTACTCTCTACTCCAACCAACACCCCTCTGCTCTCCCGAGGAGCACCTACACCACACCTTCGTACATTTCCCGACCACACCCAAGCGCAACGACAATGCCCCTCTGCCCCGGAAACAACAAGGGCGAGAACGCCGGCGGTGAGTTGTTTGGTTCTGAACTGGGTTTCGGGTCGGGCTTGGAATTCACTTCGGCCAAAGGCTGCAGAGGCTTGGCTTGGCTATTCCTTCGTCGGCTGTGGTACTGCATATCTGAAGACCTCTCCCGCCACTGCCTGCAGTTTTCGCCTGCTGACACCACAGAGGAGCACGTCGAGGAGTACGACCTGAGCACGGGCACGAGCGAGTGCGTCTACTGCGGCTGCGAGCTGTAGGGGCGGTCCGCGCCGCACTGCATCGCTGCGAGCGGCGACGGCACGGGAACGGGAACGGGGGCGGCTCGACTCGGCATGGATGATACCCAGACTGGCTCGGGGGTAGACTAGACGCGCTGGCGCAGATGTATCACTGTTCACATGGAGGCATGGACGCGGAGGCGACGAGGAGGCACGAGTGTGGCATCCCAGACTAACAGGCGTCGGTATGCGGCCGTCATTGTCTTGCGCTTGAGTGACCTGCCCCGCGATTGAGGTATTATTCCGTCGGGCTCGGGCTCAGAGGAACATGAGCGTGAGGAATGTAAGCAACGTGAGGAGCGTGTGGCAGGGATTCTCGAGATCATCACGCGCTGCTCGCGGCATCATCGGGGCGGTGGTAGATCACTCTGCCTGGGCTGCCTCACCCGTCGTTCAGCAAATCAGCGAAGCATCCTTCCCACAACTTGCTCTTTGCAGTGGCCTCGGGTCGCAGTCCCACTAGACGGCCAACACCGCCCTCCTTTTTATAGACATGACGCCCCGAGCCCCCGTTCGTTGGGCTGACGCGCCGGCTCAGAACGCTGTGTCTGAGGTGGTCTGTGGCAGTAAATGCGAGGAACACGATCGTCAAAAGTGGCAGTGGGCAGTCCAGCATTTACGATTTTGAACACTGACAACTCTTGTACAGCCCGTCAGCACTTCGGACCTTCGACTCCACCGCAGGGCGCGCAGGGTCCGTGCGGCAACGTGCCTCCCCCACTCATTGACCTGCGGGGTGCGCAGGTGTGGCGCTATTTTCTTCCCATTTGTTTGTGGTGGCTTGCGGTGCGTTTCCACTGCCTGAAATGGCACCTCCTTGCCAAGGCGGATACAAGGCGGGCATACAACATGCATGATATCTTGCTCTACTAGAATGCAACAAGCGCGCTTGCATGGCTCCCCCGACCCTTCCGGACCCCACAGAGCCCCGCACACAGGCACTCGCGCTAGCGCGCCAGCTCGTCTCTCGATTTGTCATTCCAGAGGACAAAGGCGCAGCACCTTGGCTCCTGTAGACGGCAAAGGCACAATTTAGGTATCTCTGGCAACTGTTTGGCAGGGTACAGCAGGACCCCATCAGGGCCACAACGCCCAGCTGGCTTTGTTTATCTCCAGCGTCCATGCGTTCGCACGGCACCTCCAGCACAATTGTTCCCATCAGAGCAAGCTCGGTCGGTGTGAACAGTGATACCGACACTGGTGAGCGACCAATCTTCGAGCTCGGACAAGGTGACACGGTGACAGGTGGTGACTAGTATGTTACATCAACATTGATTATTATGTACAACCGCGCGCGTGATCTCGGTCTTGATCTTTTCCGTCTTTTCCGTCTCGTCCGTCTCGTCCGTTTCGTCCGTCGTGTCGACATGGGGGTGAACGTGGGTAGCGTAGGGTGTGGGAGCTAGGAGCTGCGGAGGGGGTCGCAAGCTGCCTCGTGTCCCACGCTCCCTGCGCTCGCCTAGTACACCCAGTAGATCGTCTTGAAGCAGAAACGGCAGTACTGGTTTCCGTCCTGGTCCGCAACGACGCGGTGGGGGCCTGCCGTCAGTATGAGGGATGGAGCCGCAAGGCCGCAAGCCAGCCGCGGAGTCCTAAGCCGCGGACTGTCAGCCGGCGAAAGGTGTCCTCCACGACCCTCGTATAGTGATTCTCGAGGGTCGGAAGGCCGGAAGCGCGTGACATGACACCGTGACCGTGACCGGGCGACTCGGACGGACTTCCGGTGACAAGCAAAGTACTCACGGCCCTCGTTGCCGGTGCCGTCGCAGGCGTTGCCGTAGGACATGTCGACGGGGGTGGAGTCGCTGGCGTGCATGGTGGAGTTGTAGAGGGCAGATGAAAGAGGAAGCGAGGTGGTGTTGGAGAGACGTCAGGGTGGGGGTTTAAGTATCTTTTCAGGCAAGGAGGTCGAGCTGGTCGCAAACCTGCGCGACAACCAGGACGAGCTGGGGGTGACTCTCACGGCTGGTGGGAAACACACAGGTGCGAGCGGTGAGGGCGAGGTGGGGCGGAGAGTGCAGAATGGAGAATAGATAATGCAGTCGCAGTGTGCCTCGAGGCAGCTCAGAACGGGGAGCAAGGCAGAATGACCAATTGTGGTCGTGGCGTTTGCGCATTGTGCCCCATACCAGTGTGAACTGCAGAGCTCGCCGAGGTCGAGACGGAGACGAAGCTGGAACAGCTCTGCAGGCCCAAGCGCGCCCTGCCCTCTCCTCAGTTGCTCATGTCGGCCGAACCGGGAGCAGGGGCAAGGGAACGCTCGGGCCCCGTGCCGTTGCTGGGCTTGCTGGGCTTGCTGGGCTTGCTGGGCGTTGTCGGCCGCTGGCGTCCTTGCTGCTGGCGTCCTGGCGTGTTCCTCAGCCACGGCGGTCCGAGCCACCGCCATCGCCATGATTCCTCCGAACCGATGTATGTGGTCATTTGGCACCCTGTTCTGGTGTTTGTTCTGGGAACAAGCTCCGCCCCATGGCGTTATCTCTCTATGTGTATTTCCCTTCTCGTGGCTTGTATTTCCCGCCGCTGTCGCCGTGAGCACGGTCCTCTTACTTGATTGCGGAGGACATTTAGTTTTTGTTGTGGCCATCGTAGTGATAGCACAAATGACAGTCACGACAGTGACGACAGAAGCCATCTGACGAGGTCATCTGACGACGTCGAGACCTGTGTCAGACCTGTATCGGACGATGCTCGGAGTTGGAGACGTCCCGAGTGGTTTGGTGTTAGTCCGACTACCACAATACATTACATTTCGATCACCACTCGCACGGATGGCCATGTTCGCCGCGAGGCAGATCCCGATCCTTTCCTGGGAACACCTAGATCTGGGGGCGAGCTAGCGAGCTTTGGCCGTCGGCGGAAAGGACGAGTGAGTGCCTTGAGCGCGTGGGTGGCTCGAGCGGGAATGTGCATGCGAGTATCGGTGCGAGAAGTGTGTCCGTGTGCTTGCGGAATGTGGGAGTCGGAGCCTCGAATGGCATTGTGTCCACGAGTGGTTGTACCTCGCGGACTTGAGTGAGGCAAATGCCATTAACCTGCAAGCTGCACGCCTCGTGGCCACTATCTCTTCTCGTCGGATCAGGATATCAGCATCGGCGGCGGTCACTGTTCGCGACAAGAACCACCGTGCCATGGCCTCGCGTCACTTGCTCCCCATGACTTGCTCGCGCTCGTGATCAACCAGTCGTGCTCGTGATCGATAACACGCGACGGCGTCACGTCTTCTGCTCCCGATATCTCGTGACTTTCCTTTACTTCTTTCCGATCAGCTCGGGTTCTGATCGCCTCGGCGGCGGGCTGGTAGTCGTATCTGGCCCGAGCGCTAGGGCGACCGCTTCGGGCGAAGGCATCGCTTCTTATGGACTCAGTCAGTAATGTGACTACCTCGCGTCCATGCGAACACTTAGCGATGTGACAACCTCACGTTCATGCGTTTAGTCCCGTGGTCAGAATGACATCTGGCTTCGATTTCAGTTAGCCCGCAGCGGTCAGTCGTCACTACCATCCATTTGAACCAGTACGGATCATATCCTCTGTGGGTTGCAGAAATGTGCTGGTCGTGTGACCACCGGCAGTCTGGCTCGCAAATCTTCCACCCGGACCATCCGGCATCGAACGATGAGTCTACGAGCGCTCTCGACACTTCGACGCTCTGGACCATCGGAACCGCCGACCAGACCTTTGCGGAATGCAGACAGAGTGCAGATGCCATCGTGCTCATGCCGTCAACAGTTAGCGATGAGGGTGAGATGATGGTGGGAAAGCGGTAAATAGCAGCAATGGTGTTTACGAAGTGCCTTTGCTTTGAAGGGAGATAACCCAATGGTTCTAACATCTAGCAAGGTAGCTGGATCTGGGATTTTCCGAATTTCCGGGCAACGGAGTATCTCATGGCGCGTATGGGCACGGAGCGAGCGGAGCTAGAGCGCCGTAGATCCAGACCAGCCGTTAGCTTCCGCTGTTTCCGCGTGCTCTCTGCGTGTCTCTCACGTGTTTCCATGTTTTCATTCCTTGCTTGCTGCGGGGGTTTTCGCCACTCCACTCCACACTCGTACTCCACCCTTACTTGCTTTGGATCTGCGCCCAGCTGCTTGCATCCCATCTCTCGAGTGATCATTGTCCGAGATCACATTTTTATTGATGCTTATTCCTCTTACTCTTTCATTTATCTTAGATCTTACTACTGTTTACTCGTCTATCACACTTCCGGCTCACCTTCATTCTGCTCACACACACTCTCTCTCCCGCTCTTGCCGCCCAGCATGGACAGCAACCACGCGATGAAATCCTCGCCCCAGATCATGGCGGTCCACAAGGAGAGCCCGCCATCGATCGCTGCTTCGACAAAATCCGGCCGTGATCTCGTCAAGGACCGCGATGAGATCCGCACCATCTTTGTCCCCGAAACAGTCTACACGTTTTGCAACAGCCCCGAGCACACGGTCACGGCGGCGCTTGCCAACTCGACGATTGACAGCCCGGTGCGCATGATTGCCGAGCACCTGTTTGGTCTTGGCTACGGGTCGTTTCAATTGTTCACTGGCGAGAAGTCTGCGGCGTCGACACGTTCGCCATCCAAGGAGCCACCGGCCGCCAAGGGCGTAAAGGGCTGGATCCAGCGGCTGAGCCTCCGGCCACGCAAGGCTGCTGCTGCAGCCAGGGCAGCGGCCAAGGAGGCGTCTGCAGCAGAGGCCAAGGCGGAGCGCGAGCGGAAAGCAACAGCCGATGCGCAATCGTCGCGCACAGTGTCGGATGACTCGGATTGCGATCCCGCCACCGACGACCACTGGAGGGGCATCAGGGCCCTGAGCAAGGCGGAGCTTGCAGAAGTCAGAGATTGCGGACAATGGCGGGGCGCGGAGCCCAGCGACCTCTTTCTCAACGTGAGCATCACGGCCCGCTCGGCCACCATGAAACCATCAAAGCTGAAAGCTGACCGCAGATCTATGCTCAAGCATTGTTGACGCTCGAGAAGAACGTGCTCAACGGCCTAGTCTCACCTCCACTCATGGGAGCCTCGGGTGTTGTTCCCCTGACTATAATTAGTCATACCTCGGATATCGCTCAACACTATGCGGATGCCTTTTTAAGTGCGGAGCGTGAAATTTTCTTCACAACAAACGTATGGGAGGCATCATACGCATCGAGGTTGCTCGTCGCCGCCATCCGAACGCTATCGCAGCGAGCCATTGAGCGTGGCGGCGACAAGATTGTGATGAAGATTAGTGAGTTGTTGTTGGTCTAGACTGGTCACGTTTGTTGGCCATTGTCCATGTTTTTATCCCTGAATCCCGCAACTGACCCTGCTCCCCCACCCCACACCCCTTCAATCACCTTGCCTTTATCCACCACCCGCATCAGTGTACGATCGCGGCACCCAACCACAAGAAGGCGGCGCGCACCAGATTGTCAGCCCAGACGTCTACACCTCTCAGGATATTGGTCTACCAGCACCAGACGAGATCCCTGGCGTCTTGATCGAAGTCCAGAACTACCATGTCCACCCCGTGGGCTCGTTCCACCAAAAGTCGGTCGTCATTGATCGCAAGATTGCGATACTGAGCAGCAACAATGTCCAGCAAAAGGTGAGCCCAAGCGTGTGGCATACATACCGTGCCCCGTCCGGCCAGGTCGCGTGACGCTACGGGGCGGCAGGGACACGGGCGCTCAAACTGATCTGCTTATGGGATGCTGCTAACGTGAATAGAGCGATGTCGGTTTCATGGTCCAGCTCGAGGGACCCATTGTCCAATCGTTCTACGACACGGCGTTGATGGCGTGGTGGACAACGCTCAACCCTCGCCCTCCCCTGCTCTATGAGACACCGATCTACCCCGACAAATTGGACCGCTCTGAATTCAAGTTTGGCGATGACCACCCCCTTATTCACAAAAAGGGCGACCTTCAGGCTGTGGCGGAGCGCACCGTGCAACGCCTGGCTGCCAGCGACACAAACGGTCGAATCACGCCGTTGAGTCAAATCGGAGCAGAGAGCCCCGCCCACTCGGTCCGCACATCTGGCTCTCCGCCCGTGAGCGTCGGCGAGGCGCGGAGCGTCATCTCGCAGAGCACCGTCGCCAGCACGTCGCCGACGACGGTCGCGCCGTCGATCGTGAACGACAACGTGTTGAAGAAGATTGTGTCTCATGAGAGCCCTCCCCTGTCTAGTGTTTTGGTCGAGGAGAGGCCAGAATCGCCGCAGGTTACTGCTCCAGTTCCCGCTCCGGATGCCGCCCCCGCAGCTGCTCGAGCTGTGACAGCCACTGAGACTGTAACGACACCGACCAATTTTACCCCAATTCTCGTCCACCAGCCGCAGGACCCGTTCCCTATTGCCTTGGTCAACAGGACACCCCGAGGACGTGAGTTGCAATTGCTCTGTGGTGCTAACTGTTAGGCCGCGGAGAAGGTGACTCGTTTGTCCCGCAGAACCAAGCCTGGATGGCTGGATTCAAGCTCGCCCAGGAGAGCATCTTCGTCCAGACACCAACCTTCAGTGCCAAGCCAGTGGTGGCCGCTGCTCTTGACGCAGTCCGTCGTGGCGTGCTGGTTGAAATCTATGCCGATCTCGGACTGGACGAGCAAGTAAGTGGCGCAGACCGTTCATGTGCTGACATTACAGGGAGAGCTGTCCGCCGACGGACTCGCCAACCAAGCCGTTGCGGCGTACATGTACAAGCGCCTGGAAGAGTCTCAGCGCGACAAGCTCCGCATCTGCTGGTACGTGGCCACGGGCGAGAGCTCGCCGCGCACCAACCACACGTGCCACATCAAGATTATGAGTGAGTTTAAATGCGCTGTCCTTCGCTAACTCGCAGTCGTCGACGGCAAGATTGGCATCCAGGGCAACGGCCGCCAGGACATGTCGTCATGGTACCACGCGCAGGAGATCAACATTCTCCTCGACTCTGCCGAAGTGTGTGCCGAGTGGCGCCGCACTCTGGAGACGAACCAGAACACGGGCACGTGCGGGCTCGTGGGGCACGATGGAATGTGGCGCGATGCCGAGGGCCAGCCGCTGCCGATCCCCGCACCCACGCCGACACTGTCCCTCGGCGTCGCGATGGCACGGCTCAACACGTCTACGTCTATCTCAACGTCCGCTGGCACTGGCGGCGCCACCACCTCTGCGGCTGGCACCCCGGAGATCAAATAATCAACCCGACATTTTTACATTTTCCACTCGTATCTCGCATTTATTCACATTTATTCATAAACAAACACCACGCATAAGTCTCTACCGCACTACAGTATATTATCTTCTCTCTAGTCTACGATACTTGATACGAGCCACACATAGCCACGGACGGAATATAGTCTTTAGATGGGATTCCTATAATATGTAACGTACCAGTCTCAAGCTCCGCGTCAAGCTCCGTGATGAGTCATGTTTGGATGTTGCTCTTATCCGGTTGCCGATATCTCGGCTTGGAAAGTAACCGACCACCCGACATTCCCACCGGTTGATAGTGGGGTTGACCGTCATGTGACCAAGCTACGCTGTGCTTCACATGCTGCGTAGGGTTGCAACAATGCGCTGTGCTATCATCAGCAGCAGCATGCGCAGGCTAGCTAGAGCCAGGAACCCGACCCGACGTCGCCCGGCCTACCTTTAGTCTACCTTGGCAACTTGCCCACCTGCTTGCGTCCACAGATGTCGACGGCATGTCCCGCCTCTGTTCTCCAATCGGTTGGGGCACGGCATGCGGCACGCGCGAGCGACGATCATGCAGGGCATGCACGGCATGCAGGCCCAGGGACGCCACGACCCCGCGCCCGGCCGACGGGCGACTCGCGATCTCACGAACGTGGCCGGGGCAGTGGGGCACCGATCATCGTAGCACTCCGGGGCGCGGACCACCGAGCGCGAGGCCCACTAAACGTACTAACCCACCATGCACTGCGTTTCCCCGCCTCCACCTCGCCTCGCCTCGCGGCTCGGTATCCAGCAACGCGGGCCTAAGCGGAGTCTCCAGGAGGATGCCGGCGGTGCAGCCTGACGATATGCCCCACCCCACTGCCGATCGCAGTGGGCTGGATTTCCCGCTAATGTTGCCGCTGCCGCTTGCTGTCGCTTGCAGCGTCTCGTGACTCCCAGCAGTCCAGTTTAGGCTCATGTCGATCCCCATCCCCGGCGGGCTGTGCCGGAAGGCAGGTCCAGTGCCCCGTCGTACAAGTATAAGAGCAGCACATCTGCACGTTGCCCCACACCATCCCCCACCCCATCACACAACAAGAACAATGACCGTCGCCGTCCCCAAGACCTGCCGCGCCGCGCCCGCGGTCAACATGGGCCCCAACTACAAGCTCACGCTGCGCGAGGACTACCCCGTCCCCGAACCCGGAGAGGGCGAGCTGCTCTGCGAGCTCAAGATGTCGGGTGTCTGCCAGAGCGACCACCGTGAGTCCGGCGAGCGCAGATAGCGTTAGAGCCGCAACACCTTGTGTTATGCCATCCCGCTGACTCCAGACTACGTCTGCGGCGACTGGCGCATGCTGCCGATGGACGGAATCGACTGCACGGGCCACGAGGGCGCCGGCGTCGTCGCCAAGGTCGGCCCGGGCGTGACGGGCTGGAAGGTCGGCGACCGCGTCGGCGTCACGCCCGTCGCGTCCACCTGCGAGGAGTGCGAGTACTGCCTGAGCGGAAGTGAGTTACCGGCGACCGGCGAGCGGCGAGCGGAGCGAGCCGAAAGCTTGACCTTTGGCTTGGCTTCGGGCCCACTTTTCCTCGACTGTCGCTGACGCCCCAGACGAGACCCTCTGCCTCAAGGAGACGTACACCGCCGTGCACGTCAACGGGTGCTACACGCAGTACCCGGTCGTCAAGGCGCAGTGGGCGATCCGGCTGCCGGACGGCGTGCCGTTCGAGCAGCTCGCGCCCTTCATGTGCTCGGGCGGCACGGCGTACACGGCCGTCAAGGCGACCGAGTGCAAGCCCGGCAACAGCGTCGTGGTGTTTGGTGCCGGCGGTGGTGTTGGTGAGTAACCAAAAGCACGAGCGAGTGCAGAGCGAAGAGCTCTTCGCACTAGTGGACTGCCACTAACACCCAGGCCACATGGTCGTCCAGTTCTGCAAGGCGCAGGGCTACAAGGCGATCGGCGTCGACCTCGGCGCGGACAAGACCGAGACGGTCAAGGCCGCCGGCGCCGACGCATACATTGACCTGAGCGTCACCAAGGCCGACGACTTGCCTGCCGAGGTGCTCAAGCTGACCGACGGGCTTGGCGCGCACGCCGCCATTGTCGCGGCCGGAAACGGCAAGGCGTACGCTGCCGCGCCCACGGTGCTGCGCCCGCTCGGCGTCGTCGTCGCCGTCGGCCTGCCGCCCATCGGCACCGCGGTGCTCGGCGGCGAGCCGGCGCTCGCCTGCTTCAAGGGCATCAAGTTCCGCGGCATCCTCGTCACCACCCGCAAGGACATGACCGCCGCGCTCAAGCTGCTCCAGGAGGGCAAGGTCAAGGAGCACGTCACGCTGCTGCCGTTTGCCGAGTTCCCCGCCGCGCTCGAGCGGTGCGCAAAGAGCCAGACAAAGGGCAGGCAGGTCATCGACTTTAACAGGTAGGGAAATAGTTGTTAGTAGTAGTCTACAGTTGTCAGCAGAAATGAAGGAGTGTCGAATAAGAGTGGAAGAGCGCTGCAGAGGACTGGTGTTTATATAGGCGGTTATGTGGACCTGTGCGGCCGTGCAGCGAGGTTAGGGGCAGCCCCTCATTCAGTCAGCTGCCACAGTCCTTCACATTCTCAGGCTCCGATGCTCTAGTGCCCTGCTCTGGTGACACATCTTTGGACACAGCTATGGCGACACTAACACTGCGTATATTCGCAAGTCTACACCCTGGACGTAACACTGCTCCTATCCGTGTCACGGATCGACTCGCCGCGCCTCTGTCGCAAAAGTCCGACACTGCTCTGCTGGTTTCATACACTTCTACTAGTTTGCATACACTACTCTACTCGTCCTTCTGCGAATGACTCTTGTTGTACGCCTCGACGACCTTTGCAATCTTGCGGAACAGCCACTCGCGGCCCGTCTGCTCGCCGATGGGCAGGAACGGGCCGGGCGTGCCGCCGCGCAGCGTGAGCGCGATCCCGCTCGCTTCGAGGGAGAGACTCTGCAGCTCGTCGAAGGGTACCTGCCAGATGACGCGCATGCGGCGCAGCTGGATGAATAACAGGCGGTTGCTCGAGAGCATGGCCACGGCGTCGTCGCCGGGAATGTCAAGGTGTGCGACGTACGACTCGGAGAAGTATGCTCCGGCGTCGAGATCCTTGAGCCAGCTCTGGCCCAGCGCCTCGCGCGAAGAGTAAGCGCGCAGCACGCCGTCGGCGGCAATGAAGCGTGGTAGTCGCACCCGATCAATGTCGTTCGAGTCGAAGACTGTTGTCGTATTGCGGATACCTTCTGTCGATGCGGACACGAAATCCATGAGTCCGACGACGGGCTTGGTGAACAGACCGACAAAGCCCTTGCCGACGCCCTTGGCGAAGCCCGCCGCGCCGCCCTTCTCCGCGCCCTCCATCGGCATAGACGCGACGCCCTCGAATGCCGACGTGACGGAATCCGCAAACGCCGACGCACCCGCAGCCACACCGTACAGCGCGTGCTTGGGCTTGTTGCGCTTCTGCGTCATGCGGCGCTTGGTCTGGTAGTCGGCATCCAGCGTCGCCGCACTCAGTCCCTTGCCGATACTGCTCGTAAACTTGGTCATAGAGTCCGTGATGCCAAACACCGTCTTGCGCGCCAAACTTGTCGCTCCGCGCGCAATGCCGAGGCCGATATCCCTGTTGCCGTGCATGACGAAACCCTGCCATGGCTCGTAGAAGAAGTCGCTGAAACCAGACGAAATGTTGTTGAATAGACCAACAGGGTTGCCGAGGAAATCCGCCGAACCCAGCACGCGGTAGATCTGCGCGAGCGCCTGTTCCTGGTAGTGCAGGATGATACGCTCCTGCAGGTCCTGACTGCTGAAGCGCACATTGTCGAGGAACAGGGCGCGGAAGTTGACCGGCGCGGCATTCACGTTGCCAAGTGTCATTGTCAACGCATTCAGCGCATAGTAGAACGGGTTTCGTGTCGACACCTTTTCGTCCACATTGACGCGGTCGGTGCGCATAAACGACAGCTCGAGCGACACGGGCTGCAGCTGCAGCGATTCGAAGAAGACGTCCGACTGCAGCTCGGTAACGTCCGGCTCGGGAATCTCCTTGGGGTACTCGATGAGCACGTCCTTGGTCGGCTCGCGCCACGTCGCGTCCTTGAACCGCGTAAAGTCGATGAGCGCCATGACAAAGTCCTCGTCGAGCTCGACTGTCATGGCCTGCAGGAGTACTGATGCGTACTTTACGTACACGACGCCGTGCGACTGGTCCTTGAGGACCGAGCACATGGCCTGCAGTGTCGGATGCGACTCGAGCTCCTTTCCGTCTTTCGGGACGACGGTGGGGTACAGGATAATCGGGAAGAGACCGCCAAACAGCTGGTTGTCGATCTGGATCCACTTGCAGTCCACCGCGATCGAGTACATTGACGCATAGTCGTTGTAGCCGAGCTTGAGGCCACGGAGCGACATGTACAGCAGCTCGTCGGGCTTCTTGGTAACGATCGACACGCCGATGCCTTCCAACTCGACCTCGACAAGGAGGTTGGCCTTGTCGTTGACGGCCTCGGCCTCAAAGGCGACGTTTAAGCTGTCCGAGCTGTCGGCGGGGCCAATGCTTGTTGCTGATGTAGGCGTGCTCGCGCCGCCACGCTTTGCGACCTGCTTGTACACACTGCGCTCTTCGTTCCAGTACGAGATGACTAACAGCTGCGAGCTGCCGTCTGCACGCACGTCCACGGAGATTGTAGTGGCAGGGTGGTTGCCGCGAGATGGAATCTTGAGCGGGGGCTGGGTACCAATAGCCATGATATCGATCGGTCGCGGCAGGGTGAGGTTTCCAATCGTGAGGTTGATTCGCTTCTCCCGCGCCGTGGGCCAGTCCCAGGTATAGTCGACCGTCTGCTCGGGCGCAATCGGGCGCTCGACGTAGACGGACGGGTCGCTGCCGTCGTCTTGCTGGTGCATCTGCTTGAACTTGAATGGAATCTTCGTGTCGTTGCGCAGCTTGATGGGCCACGGCTCAGTCTCGCGCGTGATGATGAGGAAGATACTCGAGCCCTGGAGGTGCGTCTCGACACGCATCAGGTACGTCTTCTCGGTGCCGCGCGCGGTCTGTCTCCGAAGGGTAATGTTCGTGCGTCCAATGTCGGCAATGTTGAACGGAGCCGACCATGTGATGACAGAATCTGGCGCCTCGAAAGCGATGCGCAGCTGCAGCTGGTCCCGGTTGGACAGGTATCGGATCGGTTTGCGCTGGCCGGGCTTAACGATGGCCAGCGGACGCGGGTCAGAGTTCTGGCGGACCTGGATAGGGTACGAGAACGTGTTCTTGATGAGGAAACGCGGCGCGATCGTGATGACCTTTGTCAATTTGTACTAGCCGTCAGCACATGATACTTGTCATTTCTTACCTTTCCAAGACCCTCGGCATAAGACAGGCCGACGTAGTAATCCTTGTCTCCGCGCTCGGATGGCATGACAATCTGCATGTCCGCGGCTGCCGGCTCAAACGACAGCGGCTGGGACAGCTTCGAGTCTGCAACGCGCAAGAACAGCCTATTCCTGCGGTCGTCGTTCGGGAAGCTGAACATGAACGGCGTAGGCGTCTCGCGCTGGCAGTCGGTCGCAAACTGGTCCCGTCCTGCCACGGGCCTCTGTCCGCCGAGGGATGCCTTGACGAGCAGATCAAACGGCAGACCCGTCTTGTTGAGCAGCAAGTACGGACTGTACACCTGCACCTTGAACGCGCCACCAGAGTCGGGGAATGTGTGGTAGTGCAGCTTGAGCATGAGCTTGAGCCCCTTCGGATCCGTCAGGTAGAAGTGGTTCTCGATCGGCAGCTCGGGGTCGTCCGTGTTGATGATCGCGTACTCGCTCTGCTTGAACACGGTGTCCTCTGGCGCGACGCTGAGGAGTAACAGGTGCGACAGCTCGACCGTGTGGATCGGGCTCGTGCCGCCCTTGACGAGGAAGTTGGACGAGCTCATGCTCGTCGCCTTGTCGTGGATGCGGAACTTGAGGTCGTACGGCAGCAGGTTCTCCAGCTCGACCGGCGCACGCAAAGTCAGCGTCATGCGAGGGTAGATGCGCGATGACGGGTCCTTGACGTCAAAGTTGGCCTGAGCCTGGAAGTAGAAGGCAGGCTCTTTCGGCGTCATGTGCTTGCAGCTGATAGGGCGGATAGGCCGCTGGATGAGCTGGCGCCAGTGCAGCGGTGTCGACCAGCCATAGTCGAAGCCGAAACCGCGCAGAGGACGGATACGGAAGCGCTTCTCGTACACTGCCTCGAAGGGCACAGGGAACGTCTGTCCGGGGTCGATCTTGAGGACACCGCCCGACGCCTTGCCGTGCGCGTCGACGACAACCATCTCGACAGGCAAGCTGGTCTGGTTGTCCACTGCCAGTGTGGAGCGAATGGTGATGACCTTGATGTTGTCCACAAGCTCAATCTCGCACATGAGCTGGTGCGTGACCTTTTCGATTCTCGGGCGGAGGTTGAGAATGTGCTGGCCCTCGCGATCAACAGAGACACCACGGATAGGCTCCCACTTGACCTGAGCCTCAGGTAGCTCGAGACCAAACGAGTTGTGACGGAACGCCGACACATTGTCACGCAGCGCCTGGCGGTCCTCGAAGAACCACGGGACGTCGGCACCGTCCTCGAGTACTTTGCGCTTGTGCCATGGGATGACTGAAATGTCCTCGCTCTCGGGCCAGATGGCAATTTCCATGCCGGTGCGGTTGCGGATACGGAATGGCGCAGCGGGTCCACGATCCTTGGGGAGCTCGCTGTGCTCGCTCCACATTGTCATCGACGTGATGCCCAGCTCGATAAACGCAGACGTCAAGCTCACTTCCAGCCGCTCGTCAGCCGACACTTTGACGTGCAACGGCGACGAGCCGGGGGTGGTGGACGCGCGCTCCACCTCGAGGTCAAACTTCCACGGGTCCATGAGCGGCTCAAAGTATGAGTTGGACAGATTAAAGTAGCGAATGGAGGTGATGAGCGATGTCGCGATCTTGACATCGCTAGACCAGTCGTTGATGGTGACCAAGAACTCGTTGGTGGACAGGTGCACCATGGGCATTTCGTGAACATCGCCAATGAGGACAAACTGGAATCCGTTGACACGGAGCTGAAGATGCTCCTTGGAAATAATAACGCGCGTCCGAGCCGCAGACAAGGTGCGACGGCGACCACTAGCGGCGGACGCCTTCCGTCCAGAGGGCACAACAGCCTTGGTCGGCGCGAGGCTCGTCGAGGCATCGGTGGTATCCGTGGTGTCCTTGATCTCCGTAATCTCCGCCTTGGGCTCCGAGGGTGCGGGGCCCATGGCCGCCGCAGCCGCCGCGGACGCCTTGTTGACAATATCCGAAATGAGCGCGATGTCACCAAACGAGGCACGGAAAATGACAGTGACGGGAACGTCAATGTCGAGAACGGTCATCTGGCGCGAGCCACGGCGAGACGTGTCCATCGACATGGTCATGCTGACGTCGTCGAGGAAAGACACGCGATCCTCGGGTTTGTCCATCTGGCCAAACGACATGCCGAGCTTGTCGACCTTGAGCGCAAGCACATTGTTCTGCGACACGAGAATCTCCTTGATGGACAGCTGAATCGCCTGTGTGCGGGGATCCGAGTCGTCGGCGACGACGATAACGGTCGAGTTGACAATATCGACGCGGTAAGAGAGCGACCCTTGTGGCCGCTGGACATCGACAAGGTCCATCCCGTCGTCCTCCTCAATCGGGGCAGGGTTGGGGTTGTTCTTGTATGGCGCAACGGCAAATTCGAGCAGGGCAGCAAGCGGCTCAATAGCGAGAATAAAGCGCGGGCTGTCGATGGTAACAATCGCAAGCGCACTCTCGTCCGCAGACTTGGTGTACTGCACCATGATCTGGTTGCCCTCGTTGTCGAGCTGCGGTACGATATCCCTAAAGACATAGTTGCCGGCGCGAGTGGACGAGAACGCGATCGTCTTGAGCGTGTACTCGAGCTCCATCGCCGAGTTGGATAGCGTTTTGAGGCCAAGATGGCTTCCGATGAGGTTGAACTTTGCGATACTGTGCTTCTGCAGGTCCTCCTCCAGGAACGCGTTGCCATTGTACACCTCGAGACCAATGGTCTTGACGGTAAACTCAAAGTCCAGCGACGTCCACACTCCGTCTCCACCACCAGCGGGGAGAACGAGCTCGGGGCTGAGGTCTGTCTCGTGGACAGTGGCGGGAGTGAGCGTGCCGTCGTTGCTCTCCAATGGGGATGGAGTGGGCGGCGACGAAATGGTGAGTGGCGTGGGAGGCGTAGACTCTTCAATCTCCTCATCGCTCAGGCCCGCCAGAGCGCGTGGAACCGTCTCGAGCACCTCCATCAGGAGCACATATTGCCGCTGCGTGAGAGACATCTTGACGTCGGACATGTTCGTGGTAATCTGTTGTCAGTTTCACTGAGGTAGATAAACTCACCTCCGTATCGGCATGGTGCGGGTCGCTACGGTGCTCTGTCCCACCAGCCTGCTTGATGGTGGCAGTAATCGTAACGTCGTCAACCAGCTGGAGGACCGCTTTCTGGTCGTCCTGGTGCAGCTCGGACGCGACGTTGATGCCGCGCAGACTCGCGTCGATGGTGCTCGTGTCGTTGATGTCTTGGAGATACTTGTTCTTGGCGATAATCTCTCCGAGGCGGAAGACGAGCAGATCGGGCGATGTCAGGCCGTCGCGTGGAAGAACGATAATGGGTGTCTTGATCTCGACGTCATACTCCATTCTAGTCACCTCCGAGACACGGTCCACGGCCGCCTGGGAGGCAGCGTCGTACACAGCCTTCATACGCGCAAACTTGAGCGCCCAGGCGTACAGCTCGTGGATGGGCTTCTCCATGAATGTCAACTTGAGCGATCCGGCACGCAGATGCACCGACGAGTTGTAGCCGGGGAACGACGGCTCGTTGGGATCATATGTCTCGTAAGAGAAGTCGGCAAGCTCCTCGCCTTCAATCGTGAGAAGTTTCTTGAACGCGGGGTTCACCACGTCACCTTCGGTCGTGTCCTCGATGGACAGGTTACCCAGACGTGCGCTGACACGCAAGGTGTCCGCGCGCATGACGAGGGCCACATCGGCCGAGGGAAGGCTGAGAAGCGCAAGCTGCATGTTGTTGTTCGACAGGGACACCTGCGCACTCGTGAGCTTGACCTTGATGCGCATCTTGTCGGGCGACGTGTCGCCCTGCACAGAGTCATGTGCCGACTTGACCGACTTGTTGTCGGCACCGCCTGTCGTCTGCTCGTCGTCGTCTTTGAACGTCGTCATTATAAAGTCGTACAGTGAGAGAATGGGTTCGGGGGCGAGGATAATGTTGAATGTGGATAGATCGGTCTCAATGGTCTTGTCGAATCCGTCGTGCTTGCTGTGGAAGTTTGGCGACTCTTTCTCCACCTGCAGGTACCGCACCTGGACGAGCTTGTGGTCGTCCTTGTCGTGGATAGCACCAGATGACAGTAGTGGTCGCTCGGCAAGGGTACCCTGCTCGATCATGGCGAGTGTGATATTGCGCAGGAAGAGGTCGACAGACATCTCGTACTTGCGCCGCACCAGCGTGAGGCCAAAGTTTTCCAGCGACGCATATGCGAGCGCGCGCTCTGCTGTTGGCGATGTGGACCTGAACAGAGACGCCTGCAGCTTGCCCACGGAGAAGGAGAACGCGAACGATACCTTCTGTAGCTCCGCCCTCTGAAGCTAAATGTCAGCTTTCTCTCAGGAGGTGACTTACATCTGTCTGATCATCGTTGGCGTCAAAGAAGTCGTCGTTGCCCTGGCCATCAATAGAGGTATCCGCCTGCGAAGCGTCCGACCTATGATCCTTGTTGTCATCCGACTTGTGGTCCTTCGGGTTTAGAGTGTACTCTTCTACCGGGCGGCGGCCAAACGTCTTGGCTGTGGGTGTCGTGGCGATAGGAGTGAGGGCTCCGTCCTTGTCGTCCTCGCCATCCGTGTCAGGGATCGCAATGTCGATAAACTTCATGAGCGTTTCTGGGGTGAGTTGAAGCTATGGCATGAGAACTCACGGTACTTTCGGTCTGAGAAATTGACCTGGAGCTCTGGCAGGTTGCCTGCAATCTTGAACGCGGTGAGGGTCGGTGCGTTGACGATTGCGTTCTGGACGGTGAACGACATGTTGATGCGTTCCACGACGTGCAGGTCGCCCGTGTCCGCCTTCGACACACCGTCCAACGCGGCCATTGCCGACTCTAGCTCGTCACTTAGGAGCAGCTGCGCAGAGTCGAGGCTGATCAGCATGCGGTCGTACATGAGCTCCTCGAGCTCCTTGTAGTCGTCGTCGCTGTACTGCCGGCCGCGCTTGGCTTGTACTTCCTGCACGCGCTTCTTGTCTGCGAGTTCACTGTCGATCGAGATGTGACCAGCGTCCAGCACGAGCACCTGGGAGGTTTTCGACGTGACGTCCATTGGGAGAATGATGATGGGCGCGTTCATGTCGACGTGCAGGTCGAGCGTCTTGTGCTGATCCAGCGCATACTCGAGACCTGCGCGGGTCTCCTTCCGGAGTCCGTCCAGTGTCTCTCCCGCGGCATCTAGCAGGGCATTGATAGACTCGAGCTGGCTTGCTGGCGGCTTGAGGAAGAGCAGCACCTCCTGGACATAGTTGCGATGATAGATGATTTCGAGATGTCGCATCTTGACCGTGACGGCGTTGTCTGCTCGCCCGTCCAGAGGATTGTGGTCAAACTCGAGAACAAAGAATGGCTCGGAGCCAGGCTGAAGAGCCGAACTGATCTCGGCCACAGCTTGTTCTGTTCCGCCGGCATCGAGCGACTGCTGTCTCGAGCTGTTCCGCGAGCCCGAAGTCACGCCGTCAATGTCCTTGACGCGCACAATCTGGGGATACAGCGAGTTTGGCGTCGTGCCGTCGTACACACGGAAGCCACCGAGGGCGACCTTGCCCTGCATAGAGTCCGTGAGCTGCAGCACATCGGCGGAGAACGAGTCGAAGACTAGCGATATGACCTCGTCGTTTGTGCCGTTGGGGTCGGTCCGCAGCGCAAAGGAGCCCTTGTTGAGGGTTGTCGAGATGCGCGTCTGCATCAGGTCGCGTGCGGCATTTCCGCCGGGCTCGTTGGCAGACCACGCGTCGTAGTCGATCAGGTCGTCGAGCTCCTTCTGCTCCTTTTCTGTCATCACCTGCTGCTCGCCAGTAGCGGGTGCTGCTTCGTGGCCGCCCCAGAGCCATTGACCCCATGACTGGGCCTGCGGATGGGCTTTGGCCTCCTCAGCTTCGAGCTGCTTGCGGGTGGCCGCATCGCGGCGGGCGGTAACGCGCGCGACGGACCGGAAGAATCGGATATCCTCATACGACAAGCCCTCCTCCAGGTCGGCAAGCGCAGACTCGTCCTCGGGCTGCAGCACTTGCCCCTCCCGTAGGGCGAGCTTCTTGACGTACAGGTCCACGTATTTGATACGCTTGTCCCTCCGTTCTTTGAGATAGTCCCAGGTCCAGCGTCTCCTTCGGTCGTGCACCTCGGAGCTGATGGCGTTGAGAGCGTACTTCCATCTCGCCTTGGCGGGGTTGAACGAGTACTCGGTTTCTGGTGGGCGGTATTTGTAGTACATGTGCGTGCGGCTGTAGAAGTGGAATGCGTCGAGGATCGACAGCGCGTCACGGTACTGCGCTCGGTCGAGGACGACACCGATCTCGTCAAAGAAGACTTGAATGTCAAACTTTGGTGTCGAGTTTGTCATTTTCTGATGAATGACAAGGCGCGCCTCTCCGGAGACGGGCTTGAGGATGTACTGATGCTCGATCTTGTCCTGGAGCATCTTCTTGACTGCGTCAATGGTCTCCTGGCGCTTTCCGTCGCCCTGCTCCAGCGTGATGGCATCCGTGTCAAAGTACATTGACAATGCGCCCAGTGTTGCAAGCTGACGAGTTAGCACATTTGCGCCCTTTGAATCTCACCTTGTGGACATCCTTGGTCGTGCTCTGGATGAACGCCTCGAGCCAGTACTCGTCCGTTGACACCATCTTGAACTCGGAGAGAGTGAATCCGACTGCGAAGGGGTGCTCGGGAGTGTTTGACCTGTCCTCGTAACGCCAATGGATGTTCTTGATATGAATCTGAACATTATTGATGATCTTGGCCATGATCGCGCCCAAGTAGGTCTGCTGGTCTGGTGATGAGTTAGCCAGTGCGGTAAGCCGCAAGTCCAGGTTCTACTCACCACTTCCCTCGTGGCCCGACTCCACCTGCGACGCGGCACTGTCGAGCACCTCTGCATTCTTGAGCTTCTCCTGCTTGGCCTGCTGCTCGATGCGGGCGTCCTCCTCTGGATCGACTTTTCCCTGCGGCCTTGCTCGCGCGAGGATGTAGATGTCGTCAATCTGGATCTGTGCCGGCTGGTTCTTTATCGCCTGCCATGGAATGGTAATCGAAAGCTTTCCAATGTCGCCTGTACGTGAGCAGATGACCTCGTTTTAGATAGCACCAAGCGGTCGCGTGCCACTCGCAACTTACCAGCAACGATCTCTACTGGGAGTCCAAATCTCTCCAGCACAGACTTTTTCAGTCGGAGGCCGTTGAACTCTGCTTTGCCTGGAGAAGCATGTCAGTGATGACCCGGCGTAGAACCTATGTAGACGTGTACGGATACGCACCAGAGAGGACTGAGAGCTGGAGATCCTGCGCGTTCAAGTTCTCGACATATGGCGAGACATAGACGTTGAGCATGCGCAGCGCGACATCCTTAATGACCTGCATTGTCGCGTGTGTTTACAGCAGCGTGAACGCGGACGTGCAGTCAAGTAGGTCGCTCGACCGGTCTAGCGGGTGGTGGCGACCGGCGCGGCGGCTCCTCCTCTGTTAGTTGGGGTGGGGAGCGCGGTGACCGGGATCTCGGCGTCTGGCGTCGGGGTCGAAATGAAAAGTGGGGATAGTTGGGTGGCCGAAGTCTGGAAGTACACTGAGTCCGTTGGCCAATGGGTAAGTTCAAAGCGACGCGCCGTAAAAGAGTAGAGAATGGGGTATTGTGAATGTGTAAAAGACAAGAAAGGAGATGGTAAAGAGTGAGTGAGAGAGAGATTGCAATGACGACGATGCACGAGACGAGATGAGAGATGAGACTAATGATGTCGAGAACGCCGAAACGAGACGTGAGGAGCGTGAACCAAGCCTGCACCAGGTAGGTGGAGAACCGAAGAAACAAACCCGCGCCGATGACGCGCACTGTAACCACCCACGACTGTAGAGTAGAGCCTGGAGCCTGGCAGGAATCGCGCTACCCCCCAGCCTACGCCCAATTCATATAACTTTACGTAACTTGAAAGGGTCAGGCGGGACACGAAATGACTTCACACCCCAGGAACGCGTAGGAACACAAGCTTCAAGATTCACGTGACCTACCACGTGGCTTCGACAGACACCTCCACTTTTGAATTTCCGTCATGAAATGCAGCCTCTTGTCTGCTTGCCACCAAAACCTGCATTTCCATCCACTACAATCCATTCCAAAACACACTTTCAGCATGCCGCCTCCCGTTCGCGAGCGGTACAACGCCAAGGCGCGAGGAAAGGGCGATGGCGGACGGAGCCACAAGATCGGGAAGAAGAAGAAACCCGTCGAGGTCAACGAGGACGATGTCAAGGCCGCCCAGCCGCATCACGAGCCCGGCATGTCGTCCAAGAAGCGCAAACGTCTCGACTCTTATATTGTGGGTGGGCCGTATTGACCCAAATCTGACATGTAGACGAAAAAGCTCCAGCTGGAGCGCCGAGACGAGACGCTCAAGACGCTCGCGGCGCTGCAGAACAACAATGCGGGTGTGTCCATGTTCTCCACAGCGTCCCTCGGCCAGAACCCCCTGAAGCCGTCGACCGCGCTGGAGCGTGCCGAGCGCGCAGAGGACAAGGCGGTTCGACGCGGAATCGACCGCCTTAAGCGACGACACGGCGATGCCATGAGCGACGACAGCGATAGCGATGCTGGACCCTCGAGGGGCAAGGGCAAGGAGCGTGCTGTCGAGGTCGTCACCACCGCCGGTGCCGAGGAGGAGGGTATCGAGACCACCGTCCTCGAGACCAAGGCAGAGAAGAAGGCAAGGGAGAAGGCTGCCGCGAGGGGAAACTCGGGTCGCCTCAACATGCCCAAGAGGGTGAGTGGTAACCTTCACAAAACATGCTGACCACTGCAGGCCGACTGGAACCCCAACCTCGCGAAGAAGGCCGCTGCCTCCGAGTCCGACTTTGACTCGTCCGAGGCGTCGGATGATGACTCTGAGGAGGAGAAGGAGAAGAAGGACGGAAAGCCGGAGACTGCACCTGCTGCTGCCAGCACGTCAAAGGCCGCCCCACCGGCAGTCGGAAGCGCCATCAAGCCGGCAGCTGCAGGAAGCGCTCTGAAGTCTACAGCCGGAAGTGCACTCAAGCCTACAGCCGGAAGTGCGTTGAAAGCCTCCGTTGGTGCAGCGCTCAAGCCTGCCACTGGAAGTGCACTTGCGGGAAGCGCCCTCAAGGCTGCGGACGGATCGACGTTCCAGCCCCGCGTCGTGCTCCGCGGAGCCAAGAAGTTTGCTCGTGCAAGGGCGTATGCCGGTGAAGATTCCGACGACAGCGATAACAGCGACGAGGAGAGCTCCGACATGAGCGGAGACGACAGTGAGGATGACGATGAGGGCGAGGACGGAAGCGGCGACGATGAGGACGAGGGAAGCAGCGCCGACAACGAGGGCGAGGATGCCGCCGAGGACGCTCCTAAGCGCTCGTCTGGCTTCAAGTCGTGGGCGCAGAACCAGATGGGCACCGAGGCGCAGACCACCATGCCCGACCTGCTCTCCACCGCGCCTACTGCCAAGAAGGAGTCTATCCCCATCCCCAAGACTGGCGAGTTTGTCGGTCCCATGGGCTCCACATTCGTCGTCCCCAACTCGTCTCTCCTGAAGGGCTCTGAGCCCGGTTCCTCGGCCCGGCCGACCATCAAGCGCCGCCCGTCCGTCACCGAGGCACGCATGGAGCTCCCCATTCTCGCGGAGGAGCAGAACATTGTCGAGTCCATCCTCATGCACCCCGTCGTCGTCATCTGCGGTGAGACTGGTTCGGGTAAGACGACCCAGGTCCCGCAGATGCTGTACGAGGCTGGCTTTGGATTCCCGGGATCGAGTGAGTTGAGGTGCTGGGTCAAGATCTAACTCCCAGACAACCCTGGCATGATTGCCGTCACACAGCCCCGCCGTGTTGCCGCCGTCTCGCTCGCTGAGCGTGTCCGCGACGAACTTGGATTCGACGCGCGCTCCGGTGTGGTCGCGCACCAGATCCGATACAGCTCGACCACGGCACCCGAGACCGCTATCAAGTTTATGACTGATGGTGTGCTTCTTCGCGAGCTCGCTACAGACTTTATGCTCTCTCGCTACTCTGTCGTCGTCGTCGACGAGGCGCACGAGCGTGGAGTGAACACTGATGTGCTCATCGGTGTGCTGTCTCGCGTCGCCCGACTGCGTGAGAAGCGTTGGCGCGACGCTGGCGAGAAGGACAAGAACAGGCTCGGACCGCTCCGCATCGTCGTCATGTCCGCCACCCTGCGTGTTGCCGACTTTGCAGAGAACGCGACTCTCTTCCCGACACCCCCGCCTGTGCTCCACATTGGCGCGCGCCAGCACCCCGTCACGATGCACTTTTCCCGCCGTACAGTGTCCGACTATGTCGGTGAGGCATTCAAGAAGGTCTGCAAGATCCATTCGCGCCTGCCTCCGGGAGCGATCCTCGTCTTCCTCACTGGCCAGAGCGAGATCATGGGTCTGTGCAGGAAACTCGAAAAGCAGTATGCGTCGGCGAACGGAAAGGGCAAGGGCAAGAAGAGGGAGGAGCCGAAGAAGGACTCTGGGGACGGTATGCTCGCGCCCGAGGTTCTCGAGGCGGAGGATGTGGACCTCGGAGGCGACACCGACCTCGCCGCGGACGTCGATGACGGAGTCGCAGAGGAGGACCCCGAGGCACTGGACACGGACGACGACGAGCCGACTCTTGAGCTCGAGGAGAGCAACAGTGAGTTTAACGTTCATGGTGCATAACTGACATCAGCCCCGGTCACCGTTCTCCCGCTGTACTCGCTCCTGTCCCAGGAGCAGCAGATGCAGGTCTTCAAGCCTCCGCCCGAGGGCCACCGCCTGATCATCGTGTCGACCAACGTGGCCGAGACGTCGCTCACTATCCCTGGTGTGCGCTACGTCGTCGACTGTGGCCGCGCCAAGGAGCGGCAGTACGACCACGCGAGCGGCGTGCAGACGTTTGCGGTCAGCTGGATCTCCAAGGCGTCCGCGGCGCAGCGTGCTGGTCGTGCCGGTCGTACCGGCCCTGGTCACTGCTACAGGCTGTACTCGTCGGCGCTGTACGAGGACCACATGCCGGCGTTCTCCGAGCCCGAGATCCTGCGCATGCCCATCGAGGGCGTCGTGCTCAACATGAAGGCGATGAACATTGACGCCGTGACCAACTTCCCCTTCCCGACACCGCCAGACAGGCATGCGCTCCGCCGTGCCGAAGCGCTCTTGACGCACCTCGGCGCACTGGACAAGCCGGTAGCGACACGCATGATTGCTGGCGTTCAGCGTTCCGGCGTCGCCGGAGGCCGCATCACAGACCTCGGCAAGGCCATGGCTGCCTTCCCCGTCAGCCCGCGTTTCGCCAAGATGCTCGTCGTGGGCGCGCAGCACGACTGCCTCGCCTATGTCGTGGCGATCGTCGCGGGCCTGAGCGTCGGCGACCCGTTTGTGCACGACAATACGCTTGAGGCCGACGAGGAGGAGGGCTCAGACGCAGAGCGCGAGAAGGAGCTCTCGCACATTCGCAGCGAGGAGGTGCGCGAAAAGGAGCGCAAGAAGGACCTCAGGAGCAAGTTCTACCGCCGCCAGGGAGTGAGTGAAACCGCCGGACGACGAGGCTGACTCAAAGGCATTCGCCGGAAAGGGCGAGAGTGACATGTTCAAGCTCCTGTCTGCGATCGGGGCGTATGAGCACAATCCGACGGGCACGTTCTGCCAGGAGTACTTTTTGCGCCTCAAGGCCATGCAGGAGATTCAGCAGCTGCGCTCGCAGATCTCCAACATTGCCGGGATTGCGATGCGCCGCATGGAGCCGCCAGAAGACAAGCAGGTGAGTAGGATCTGAGCTGCATTCCAGCCGCATTCCAGCCGCATACCGCGACGGCGAATGCTCTAGGGAGATAGAACGACCTTCACCTGGTTGGAACGTTCTGTTTCCCCTCGAGTCTGTGCACTGTTCCGCATTGATGCTGACGCGTAAAAGCGCAAGATCATCCGCCAGATTCTCACTGCGGGCTTTATCGACCAGGTCGCGGTTCTCGAGTCGATTACGCTGAAAAAGGGCTCGACAGCGCACAACTCTACGCGCGGCATCCCGTACCGCGCGATCGGCATCCCCGAGCCCGTCTTCATCCACCCGTCGTCTGCGCTCTTCCACTCGGCCCCGCCCGAGTTCCTCGTCTTCACAGAGGTCGTCCGCACAACACGGCCATACCTCAAGGGCATCACCAAGATCCAGCCTGCGTGGCTCGCCGTGCTCGGCAAGGACATGTGCACGTTCTCGCGCCCCGTCGAGACGCCCGGCGCCGCCGCAAAGGCGCGCCTCAACCCGGCCGGCAACGAGCGCGAGGTCATTGTCGTGCCGCACTTTGGCGACCTGGATGTCGACCTGCCGCCAGTGAAGCGCAAGCAGCGTCGCGAGGGCACACGCTGGGTCATGGTCGAGTAGGGTCGTAGTGTAACATGGAGCCATGTCATAGAGTCTTGCCAACGACAATAGCGAACATGGTGCGGCCGAAAGGCGGGGATAGAACCAGTGACAAGCCGGCGGCAGGCGGCCTTTGGCTCCCTCTGCAGTCCCTTTGGCGTGCGCTCGACCCGTCTTTCGGGGTAGATGCGGGGCTACCGACTCTAGCATGGTGACGCCCGAACCCTCACACCCTCACATTACGCAAAAGCCGAAGAGCGAGCCCATCTGTATCAACTTTTTTTGCCAGTGTCTCGGCCGTCCTCCACCTGCCGCCGTTATCATGGCTAGTAGGCGGAAGTTGCCCCGCAGCTGTAGAACTTATGGTTTAGGTTGCAGTCGGTCCACCGAGTCGCGGTTCCTGGATTGTGGACGCGCCAACCTCCGCGTCCGTGTCATCCGTATTACTAGCTGGGGCAGCTGGAGATGCGACTGGTGGAGATACGTCGAGAACGCGGCTGTGATATTCTGTGACTGCACTCTGGATGAGAAGACATGCGCAGCGCACGCTCCTCCTGCGGTCTGAGCCACGCTTCCACCGACGGCTGGACGGATGAATGGATTGGGCGTGTCTGTGCGCACGGTGGAATCCATGTATGCATGTCAGGTGAGGTGGAGGCAGAGGCCGTGGAGGACGGGTGAGATGTTCTGCGCACGGTTACTAATGATGACCAGGGGGGCATGAGCGGGGAACAACTTGCTGACTTGCTGACGTTCGTGCCCATGACGGCGAACCGTCATAGCCATAGCCGTCTGCAATAAGCAACACGACGCGCTAGGGCGCTCCCTTCCCGTCCACATGTACAACAGCAACGCATGCCCCGCAACCGCCCCACAACTGCAGCAGAGAGCGGTGTGCGAGAAGCGTTCAGAGATAAGCAGTGGGGGAAGAGCGGGCAGGATACCCTGGTCATGTGGTCATGTGGCCGGCTCCGTCTTGTAATTCTCGGAACCGAAACGATGGAATCACAGTCAAGCCTTTACGTGACGGACAGCAAGGTGGAGGCCGAGGCGGCTCCGCTGTCGCCATGGCCGTACACGCATACCGTGCGTGTACGCATGTGCGATAGTGGGACTCTGGGGTACGTGTGTTCTGGACCAGCCCATGCAGCCAGGTCGCGCACGCTGCCGCGCCAAGGCCGCCACGGCGCGCGGCGTGCAATTGCGCTGCGCCAGCTGCGCAGGCGCATGCTCGGCGGGTTGATAATCGCTGCTGACTGGCTGCTAGCATGCGAAATCATCAGATGCAAACACTGCATGCCCGGCGGGACCATGTCGCGTCCAGGGACTGGCTGCGGCATCGTGTGGGGATATCGCCGCGCACGCCTGGAAATAACGGGCAACATGTACTGTACTAGCTGTGACGCGGAGGCGAGGGTAGCGAGCATCCAACGCGCTCAGTATCACCAGCCGCTGCTGACGGGAGCCCCAGCGGGCACCAGCAACGCCCTACCCGGTCGGAGATGTGGGGGCGGGGGCGGGGTGAGCACATGTTTGGTGATCGAGCAGAGTGTTGGCAACGCGCGCGCTAACGCTGCAAAGCACTGTGGTTGGCTGTCGTCGACTGCGGCATGCACGTCTTGGGACTCTTGGGATCTTGGTTGAGCCAGAACTGGCAACGGCAACCGAGTAAACAGGTATCAGCCAGGTAACAAAAAGGTCTGGATCCTCTGGAATCGGTGCTCGACCTCTGCCAAAACATGAAAAACAACAAAATCCGGATGAAACGCCACTTGAAAGCGCTCTGCGCCGCGGATCTAACGACCGAGTCTCCCAGCTAGCACAGGTGACCGTGGGAAAATAAGCATTTGTATGGGTGCGGCAACTGCTACCGGCGGCGGTTCCCTGCTGTATTCGGCCGCTCTAAATCCATGGCCTTGGTGCGTGTCAGAACTGTGGGGTTATGACCGGTCTAAATCCGCGCTTGCTGTTGCTCTTATCTGATGCTGGTTGGCTTAGTGATCCTGGAGCATATTATTATGGCAGCAGCCCCTTCACACTACTACTGTGCACGCTGTTACCGTGCTGTACCGTTGTTGGGGTGGGTTGACATGACGCCTCTTGACAAAAAGTCTTGGAACATCCCTGATTGCTCTGATTTAGTCTCGATTCTTGGTCATGAACGCGTCAGAAGAGAGGAAGAGATGTGCAAGAAAGAGAGAGCGCGGGGTAGTGAGCACAGGGAGACGAGGGGAGGGGACGTGGGTTTGTGTCTCCAGAAATGTGGTCAGGAGAATAATCCCAAGCCACCATAACCGCCTCATCAACGGCCACGGCCACGGCCACGGCCACGGCCAGTAGAACATGATGGCTACTGTGGGGCACAATGCTGGGGCAGTAAGGGGGGCCAGCGGGGATGCCGATACAAGGCACGAGCCAGAGTGTATACCTACCTAGCAAGAGTGCACAAGACGACGACGACTCCACCAGGTCATCAGGCCATCAGGCCATCAGGCCATCAGGTGCTTTGCTTGCTTTCCTGGCTGCCTGCCTGCCTGGACTCGACTGCATGTGGCAGCCTCGCACACTTTATTTCGATCCCAAAACCTATTTAGTGCAAAGCTTGCTGCGCTACTGGATCAGATATAAAGAATCGACCCGCTGACGACAACAAGAATATCATCAACAGCCACCCCACTCCCCACTCTCCAAAGATTATCAGAAAGCTATCTCCATAGCAATCTCTGTTGCTGCTCGCCCATCATGTTCGTCACTCCCAGCAACATCCAGCACCACAAGCACGCTCGCAGCAGCATCTACAGCCAGGCGACCGCCTCGCCATCGGACATCTTTGGCATTGCCCCGTCCCCACCATCGTCGACCGCGTCGTCGTCGCCCCCTGCCAACAACTCCCTCCCCCTCGACCTCCCCATGATCGCCGGCATGGGCTGGCCGCCCGGAGCGTTCCACCGCTTCCGCTGGTGCTACGTCAACGAGGGCAGTGAGTATACATCTTGGCTTGTCGTCACAACACACGTGCTGACTGTATGCTAGACTTTTGCAAGGCCGACGCAACAACCGTCACCGCGACGCCGACCACGGGCGCCGTAAAGTCGTGCTCGTGGTGCGCGATCCCCATGCCGTGAGAATGTTCTTTCAGCTACCTCGCGAAGGCCTTCGCGCAGCCTCGCGATGGCCCGGCCGCCAAGTTGCAGGCCCCGTCCGAAATTCACGCGTAGCCGCAGCCGCTACAAGCCGCCAAGCGGTTCTTCGGCATATGGCATGTCCCTGCGATGCGGACTGCTCCGTTCCGCTCATGACCGCCCCCACCATCACCACCTCCTTGCATGTCACTCTCATTCCGGCACACTGTCGGCCTCGTCCATCTCCGAAGCTTGTCCGAACAACCAGGCGTTATCCGGACTTTTGTCGCGTCCAGGTGTGGAAAAAATCCCACCCTGCAACATCCACATCCACATCCATAATCCGAATCCCGAATACCAACTGATTCAACACACTTTCATACGCACATTCTTCCCATCTTTTTCATCGTTGTTGTCCCATGGTTCTAGAAAGAAAGTAGCAGTAGCAGTAGCAGCAGTAACCATAGCGTGTAGGCTTGATATGATGATGGAGCAGCCATTTTCTTCCCAACTCTTTCTTGTCCCTTGCATCTCCGAAAATAACAGAGCCAAATCTCAAATCCAAATCTACAATCACGGCTGCGATCGGGTGAGTCGGTTACCAAACGATGATGTTGAGTGCGGAGGATCAAGGTCAGATGATCCATGTCGATATCCGGGTCGGGTGAGAGAGGTGGCTTTCCAGCTTCTGGCTGATGTCACTGCAGCCAAACCCCAAATCATGCTGCTGATCCAGCACCGACTCTCCCCCACCCGGGCGACACAAGCACTCACCGCGTGTCAACTGATGCATCTGACCCGTCTGACCCGTCTGACGCAACCGATTGATCTGGTGATGCCTGTGTCTACGTGTCCGAGGCACACTTCCGAGCGTACCTTGGAGTCGGAAGCTGACCATGACCTGCAGTCTGTCGGATCAGAGACAGCCTGCGGCTTATTCTGCTCTGATCAGATCACCCCGATAGATAAAATAATCTCGGTGGAGCCCGAGAACGTTCCAGGCATCATCTGTCGCCCGTATGCGTTGTGCCTCATGTGTGCTCGACCTTTGGCGTGAGCAAGCATAAGTGTTAAGGCCACTGCGACCATCGGAGCTAAAAACGATCGTCGGGGTGCATCCGAGAGGACTGACAGTAATGGGCGGCCTCTGTCTCCAACTGTGACAGCCAATGTCTTAGCCATAACGGCAGCGACCAAATGCACTCGCCACCATCGTCATCTGCAGCGATGTGTTCCAAGCAAGCACATTCATGGCAGCCACACCTTGGCAGGGCTTGCCTAAATATCCCCGCGACTCGCCCGCTGCCGATCGGCACGTTGGAATGAGCAGAAGATGGCGGTGGCGGCGGACGGCCACGGCGTCCGCGATGGAACAGCAGTGCAGGCTCGGGGGACCCGAAGCGGATCCCGAGGCTCGTGGCGTACAGACATAGATCAGCAGTGGCAGAGGTCGACGGGTGGGGGTGGCGCTCGCGAGTACCGTGGTCGGAAATCGGACGCGCAGTGTGCCACTGTTGCAGGCGCTGTCTCAAGTTGTCTAGCCACTAACCCTGCGGGCATGTCCGCTGCAAGATTGTAGAGCAACCTCGGTGACCAGACGCTCGTCCGCAGGCTGCATGCACCGACCGACCAGTTCGGAGCGCCGTACAGCGGATGTACGCTCGTGTACCGGAACTCGGCGCGGACCAAACACCAAACACCGCTGCACCGAGTAGCCAGACATGCATTCGCAACTTGCCGGGCTCGGCATGCTCCGGATAAATCGATAGCGGGGGCTGCGTTCCGGGATTGATCCTGATCTTGGAGTTTGATCCTGATATCCTGAGATGTTGAGCCTGGAGTGCAAGGTTCGTCCTGGGGGGCTGGATGTTGTGCGAGCGCTCACGCCCGTGCAATGTTGCTAATTTTTGTCAACACTAATAGTCTAGTGGTTAGGATGCTTCTCTTCCATGAGAATAAGAAGCGGCCGGTGTTCGAATCACCGTTAGTGTACTTTTTGCGTTTTGGGTGCTTCGCTCTTGGAGCCGAGCCGAGCCCAGAGGATAATCATATGATTAATTATCGTTTTAAATGCATGAAAATACGCATAAATATCGCATTGCGTTGTCTCAGATGCTCGAGACACACAGATGTAAGGCGCCACTGTCTCACTCGCTGCATGCAGAAGTCTAGTCTGAGACAATGTGGGACTTCTGCATCTTGTCGCAACGGCTGCGAATGTGGCACTCGCTCGTCGATCGGTTTAACCCCTATCTGTCCACACGCACACTCGAGTAGACAATGGGGCCAGTGTGTCCGAGAAGGAGTGGACGAGCGCGAGGGGGAGGGAGCGGCCGTGAGTAACGTTGACGGAGTGGGTGAAGTGGAGGCGATGGGAGCCACTTCATAAACGGATTGTGTGGGCAAGCATGTGAGCGCGGCGATCCTTTGCTACTATTCGTGTTGCCGCCGCGGACACCGCCGAGCGCACCCGGTACCACCTCAAATCAGTCTAAAGGAGGTGAAGAAGACGGCGCACGATGCAGCTCATCCGCCGTCCAGCAGGGCCCAGGTCCAACGGCCAGGTCCCCTCCACGACAGAACCGCACTCGTGAGAAGCACGCCACAGGGGTTCCTGCCACTGCCGCATGTCCGCATTGCGCCTTGAAACAACAGCGCTCGTGTTGGGGCAGACAATAGCTGATACCTGCCTCGAGGCAGCGCGCAGCGAGCGTCGACGGGGGGAAGGAGGGTATAAACATCCCCCTCACCCCTCGATGTCCTCTTCATCCCCACTCGCCACTCAGAGCCTACATAGCTCCTACCCTCACTCCAGCCAGATACAATGTCGTCCACATTCACCCGCAAGTGCACCGGCGGCCACCGCGGCGTCAACCGAGGCAGTGAGTCGCGATGATCGCGGCGCTGACGGACAGAAGCGTGCCAGTGGGGTCTTGTCCAGGAGTGGATCGCGTGCCGCTTCTGCTATCGCCCGTTTGCGCAGTAGCGCAGCTGGCAATTCCATATCTGCGCTTCGATGGTCGCGACTCGAGCCGGCCGCGACGCCGATCGCCCCATCCTCTGCTTCCATTCTCTTAGCCACGCACGTGTGGGCGGAGCCTCACTCCGCCCAGCTATACCCGCTCGCCACTTGCGACCTTCTTGTCGATAGCACTGTATCCATGTAACTACCCATGACGACGCTGGATCTCCGGCCGACGAAGAGGGATGTCCCGCTCACTGACACTCGCCCCCTGTCCCAAATCCACGCACTGACTGGAGTCACTTTGGCGCTTCTACACAGTGACACCGGTGGGCCTGGGAGGCTATTTCGGTCCCCGGCCGAGTAGTCGTGCCGCTACGAGCCGAGAAGCAGAACAGGTGGAATATCGAGAGCAATCGCCCGTCTAGTCAGTGTCACTCCGCGCTCGGTCCCATTGTAGATGACCTCACCATGGCCATGGCGACAGGATCCTTTGGACGAATTGCATTCAGCGCACGGTGCCAAAGGAACCACCGGGTATGAGACACTGTGCGGCCATGCCTTGTGCCGTGTGCCGGTCCACGGTAGAGTCCCGCCAAGGTCGCCCGTCAGTGTCCGGCGGACGAGTGAGTATTGGTAGTGAGTCAATCGAGAAGACGAGAAGCACGTTAGTGTGTGTGCATATGTGTACCACGGATCGCATATCACGTATCAGTGAATACAGCTCATCGCTCTGGGCATCCCTTTGTCCTTGTACCGCCGTCCGAGCTACTCCGTCCTGCTCCGGCGTCCTTTGTTCGTCGACGAGGTATATATTGCGCCGACTGGGGAGTCGATACATACCCTCCCAAGCTCCTCCCATCGCACTCTCCCGCTTGCACTCAGCCATCATTCCAGTCGAAATCCCCGGCACCAGTCCAAGCTGCACCCAATGTCGAGTGACCTGTTCGCCATGTTCGACGCCGTGTGCCCCGCCGACAGCGGGGTGCACTACAGCGACGCCGAGGGTGCCAGCCGCGGCGGTGAGTCCAACCCTTTGCTCATCTCTGACCGCAGCCGTGCTCATCATCGCCACCCTGCTCGGCTGCACCTCGCTCTCGCTCTCCACCGCCCGCTGCCGACGTCTCGCGCACTCGGCAGTCCGGCCCGCCATCGACCTTGGCTCCCTCTTCTATCGCATCCTGCACCTCGTCCTCTTCTCACCGCACCTAGCCTCCTTTGTGCGGCACATCCCGCTCATCCCGCTCCTGCCCGTCTTTGCGCTCCTCGCGCTCCTCATCCTCCTCACGTTCGCCATCACCACCCTCCTCATGCTGGCAATCTACGCCGCGGGCCTCACTGCCGACATGCTCGCGCGCGACCAGCCGCGCGTGCCCCTCCCGCTGCGCCACGAACACCTCCGCCGCGCACTGTACCTGCTCCGCCTGCCGCCGCTGCCGTTCGCGCGCTCGCTCAAGGTCGCCGAGGACGAGACATGACCCGCGCGCTGCGTCGAAGGGTGCAATGTGCATCTGCTTCCGACGACGGGGGCGAGGGTGGACGGGTTCACGGGCCTCGGTGCGAAATATCAGCAGGGAAAAGAGGTCCGGTTACGAGCAGTTACGACAGAGCGGCAAGGGTTAGCATTGTATTCATGGTTTCTGTAGTGTAGGGTCAACAAGGTCAATGTCATGGTTGTGCACAGCGATGTGCGTCAGTGGCGGCGAAGCAGGATGCGCGGCGGACATACACGGCGGAGATAGCGAGGGAAGCAGCTGTCACCACGAATAGATCGCCACTCCAGTGCCACAGCCGCATCTGCGGAGCAGTTGCCGCATCATTGCATACTGGAGACTTCAGAACACACCTACGAACGGACAAACTTCGGATAACCCCCCGCGGCCTCGGCCTCGCACTGCTTGCGGTACGCGCCGACGCCGCCGACGTACGAGAGCATGCGGCGCGGCTTGCCGGGGACGTTTGAGCCCATGTACCACGAGTCGGACTTTGGGAAGAGGGTCGAGTTTACGATGGCGTCGTGGTGCGTGACCCACTCTGCTTCGCCCTCCTCCGTGGGCTCGACGGAGGTCTGGCCCTCGTCGCGCATCGTCTTGATCAGCTGCGTGATCCACTCGGTCTGCTGCTGGAGGCAGGACGTCATGTTGCACAGCGCGGCCGAGGGCGCGAGCGGCGTCGCAGTCGTGAGCAGGTTGGGGTAGCCGTACTTGCCGAGACCCATTGTGGTGCGGATGTCCTTGGACCACTCTTCCGCCAGGCTGCGGCCGCCGCGGCCCCGCATGTCGATCCGCGAGAGGCAGCCGCTGCCGGCGTCAAAGCCCGTGGCGAGGATGATCTTGTCGAGCTCGACGACGCGCCCGTTCTCGAGCTCGATGCCGTTTTCGACAAACCGCTTGATGGGTGTGCGGTTCTTGCGCACGCTTATGACTTCCACGTTCTCCCGGTGGAACGTCTCGAGGTAGCCGCGCTCGAGGGGCACGCGGTGCGTGCCGAACCCATAGTCGTCGAGCGTCGGCACGAGCACATCCAGCAGGTGCTCGTCGTGCTTGAGGCGCTCGCGCATCTTGTCCGCGACGTAGATCGACACTCCGTCGGAGGCCTCTTTCGTGAAGAAGATGTCGGGGAAGGACGCGAGCCACATCTTGAGCGACCCGTGCTCGTACACGTCCTTCATGATCTGCTCGCGCTCCTCGGGCGACGACGCGGCCCACGACCGCCCCTCGGGCCAGTCGTACTCGAACCCACTGAACGTGTGCGGGAGCAGCTCCTTGAACTCGTCGTAGCGCGCGTGGTACGCCTCCTGCTCGTCCTTGCCCCACTTGGGATTCTTCATCGGGAGCGTGTACTGCGGCGTGCGCGCGAACACCGTCATGTGCCCGCACTCGGGCGCCATGGTCTGGATCACCTGGATGCCCGTGGCGCCGATGCCGATCACGCCGACGCGCTTGCCCGCCACATCCACGCCCTCGCGCGGGTACCTGCTCGTGTAGACTATCTCGCCCTTGAACTTGTTCTGGTCGACAAACTGGTCCTCAAGGGGCGCCGAGAGCATGCCGCCGCAGGACACGAAGAAGCGCGTCTCGACGACGTCGCCGGCCGACGTCTTGACCGTCCAGACGTTGCGCGCCTCGTCGAACACGGCGCTCTCGACGCGCGCGTTGAACTTGATCGACTTGCGCAGGTCGAGCCGGTCGGTCAGGTAGTGCAGCCACTTTTCGATCTCGGGCTGGCCGGGGAAGCGCTCGCTCCACGCCCAGTCCTTGTAGACTTGCTCGTCGAAGAAGAGCTGATAGATGGGTCCCTCGCTGTCGAAGCGGGCGCCCGGGTAGCGGTTCCAGTACCAAGTGCCGCCGACGTCGCTGCCGGCCTCAAAAGCCTGGACCTTGAGGCCCGCCTGGCGCAGCTGGTGCAGCTGGTAGAGTCCCGCCACACCCGCGCCCATCACCACCGCGTCGAGAATGTTGCCGCTGTCTACTGTCATTGAGGATGTGTTGCAAGGCAGTGGGGGCTCTCACAAGAGCCTCGTCTCTCGCGTTTATAGCTCCCCAGGCAGCAAGTGTTCCCCAAAGTGTTTGTTCGAACCAGTTGCTCTCCCGCCCATTACGGCCGCACAGAACCGCTGCACGCGCACACTGTACAGCACAGCAGCAACCACACCAACAGAACAACCGCCCACACGAACAGAACAACCGCGAGGCAAAGTGAACCTTGACTTGAGCGATCGTCGTCACCTGATGTAGCATTCCCGGTCGATCATCTAAACGAGCTTACTTCTCAACGCATACGTACCTCCACACCCCATCTGCTCATTCTGCTGGAGTAAGCATTCCCAAGATTCCCAACGCGGCTCGACACTTGTGCCTCCACGCGTTCCAGCAGCGGGTGGACGGACGAGGGTCACATGCAGCATGCATGTTCGCGATGGCGGTGATCTGCGGGACGGTGAAACCCAGGTCATCTGACCATCTGATAAGCCACTTTTGATTACCGAAGATCCGAAGACCGAGGCACCGTGTTTGCAACTAACCGATGCATGCGATGCCTGCGTAGCTGCGTAGCCGTCTAGGGTTGGCCCGATCGGGAGACGACGGCACCTTGCCCGCCCACCACTGCGCCGCCGGTTGAAGACCACTAACCGGTGCCCCAAGACTTGCGCTCGATACCCACCGTAGCAATTTAATACTACTTAGCAGTACGGTAACATGCTTCCCCATACTTTCCCCTCTCCCCCACATCCACCATGGCGCCCACACTCTCTGCTCAAGGCAAGGCCAAGCTCGACGAGATTCTCAAGGAGGAGGTCGCCTCGGGCGAGATCCCCGCCGCGACGTTTGCTGTCGCGACGCCGGATCTCAACGCCGAGCCCATCTACATCAACACGGTCGGCGACCGCGTGTACGGCGACGCCTCCAAGGGACAGATCGACCAGGACACTGGTGAGTACGATGCGTGGGCGCTCGTGTGCTCGCTGCTGGTGTGCCTGTGGAATGCGTGTCTGCGTGTTTGTGGAGACCCCGCTGACGTGACGAGTCCTGCAGTTGATGTCCATGACCAAGCTGGTGACCTCGGTTGCTGTTCTGCAGCTGGTCGACGCCGGCAAGGTATCGATCGACGACCCCGAGATTGTCAACAAGCACCTCCCCGAGCTCGTCAACCTCCAGATCCTCACTGGTGTCAAGGACGGCAAGCCCGAGTTCACCAAGCGCACCAAGGACATTACGCTCCGCCACCTCCTGACGCACACGAACGGCACCGGCTACACCATCATGGTGCCTGTGCTCGGCGAGTGGGCCGAGGCCACGGGCGCGGGGCCCGTCTTTGGCAAGAACCTGACCGTCAAGACGTTTGAGCACCCGCTCGTGTTCGAGCCCGGAACGAGCTGGAACTACTCGCTCGGCCTCGACTGGGCGGGCATTCTTGTTGAGCGCATCACGGGCCAGTCGCTCGAGCAGTACTTCCAGGACAACATCTTCAAGCTCGTCGGCGCCAAGACGCTCACCTTCCTGCCCACGCCGGCGCACTACGAGCGCCTGATGGCCGTCACCACGCACGGGCCGGACGGCAAGCTCGTCGTCTTCCCCGGCATCCGCGACACGGCCCCCGAGAACATCAAGGGCCAGGCGTCGGGCGGCGCCGGCCTCTTCGGCACATCGCGCGACTACCTCCGCGTGCTGCAGGGCGTCATGGCGTCGGCCAAGCCCGGCGGCATCATCTCCCCCGAGTCATACAAGCTCATCTTCACCGACCAGCTGCCCAAGGCCGCAGAGGACGCATTCCAGCCCCAGCTCGAGTTCTCAAAGCTCATCACCCACATCTCCCCCCAGCTCATCGAGAAGAAGCAGATCCGCCACTCGCTCGGCGGCTTCCTCAGCACCGCCGATAGCCCCATTGGCCGCAAGGCCTACACCGACTGGTGGGAGGGCATCTACAAGACCTTTTACTGGATGGACCCCACCACGGGTATTTGCGTAAGTGACAAGGTGCGAAGGTGGGCTGACGACAGGGCGTCTGCACCACACAGCTGTTTGCGTTCGGCGTCCCGAACGAGAGGTTCGACCTTGTTTTCAACAAGCTCGAGCGCACGCTGTATGACGAGTTGAAGTAGGGAGTAAAGTCAAGCTGGAAGTGTAGTTGGAAGTGAAGTTATGAATGACATTGAATGCAACAAGGGTGTTAGTGCTGGCGGCATGGTGGGCGATATGAGCAATATGGGTTTGTCGAGAGTTCGCGACAAAGGTTGTCAAGATAGTGAGCTTCATACTGCGTCCCAAGGGGGATAAGACACGCAGAGATCCAACACCTCCCCGCTGTACAGAGCACAGACCCAGACCCGCTCTTCTCGGAGCACGGCATGCGATGCTAGCAAGGATCGAGCGGGGGAGATGTGTGCAGTCGAATGAGGAAAACTAAAATCCCGCCACGTCTAAGAATCGAACCTCCAAACCTCCCTAAGATTCCACACTTATACAAACGACGTGATCGCCCATTTGGGCCCGCAGATGACGCTTCACCTCCACGCCAACTCGGCGCATCACTCTTCAACAACAACATTCTCCAGCACCACCCTCGGCGCCCATGTCCGAGACGCACAAGCATCGGCGGTCGATGGCCGCCGAGTCGTTCATTGGTGCGTGTATGCTGCCTCGAGCTAGAGAGCTTCCGTGCGGAATAAAGCTCATACTAACCGCAGACCACAAACCCTTCCTCTCGGACAAGTTCGATGTGCACGACTACGCCAACGCCGTGCTCCAGGGCCGGCCGTATCTCCCCGACGAGGAGGATGACCACCCCGCGGGGTCGCGGCAGAAGGAGGGCGACCTGGGTGTCGAGGTCGCGCGGTTGAACTATGGTATTGTGAGTTAGCCGGTGGGACGCGAACTGACAAACAGGAAGACGTCACACGGCAACTGCGGCAGGAGGTATGTCGCACGCAAGAGCTCGCTGACGACCAGATAACACAGTCGTACCCGCTGCTTCTCACACATCTTACCACCTCGCTCGCGCTGTCGTCCCAGCTCGCGCCGATTCGGAGCTCGCTGAGCTCGCTCAACAGCTCCATCGAGCGGCTGCACACCAAGATCCACGAGCCGCACGTGCAGATGTTTGTGCTTGTGCGCCGGCTCGCGCTGCTGGCACAGGCATCGGACCTGTCTCGGCGAGCAGCGCGATTCGTGCTGCTGTCGCGCCGCCTGGACGGGCAGATGGTGCGCGTGCGCGAGGGCGAGGCGGGCGACGGGGCGAGTGTCGGCGACGGCGAGAAGGAGCGCGAGCTGGCGAAAGCGGCGCTCAGCGTCGCCGAGCTCGATGCGCTGCTCGTCACGGACGAGGAGGAGGCGGGCGACGAGGACGAGCCGAACCGCACCCTGTCGCTGCACACGCTCGACTTTGTGCGCGCCTACGCGCCGACAGTCGACAAGGCGAGGGACTCGATCATTTCCGAGATGGAGTCCATGGTCGTATCCGGTCTTGCGTCGTTGAACCAGCCGCTGCTGTCGTCTTCCCTCCAGACGGCGCACAACCTGCGCTTACTGCCCGACCTCGTGTCCAACCTTGTCGCTGACCTCAACGACGCCGTGTCCGTGCGCGTGCAAAAGGCGTTCGACTCGGCCACCATCGGCCGCGAGGTCGCTGGAAAGGGTGCGCAAATGTTTACTTCTATGCTGACTGGCAGACACATCCCACGCGATCAAGTTCACCACGCGCTCGCGCACGCAGACCGAGCCGTCGAATGCCAACCTCAGCCAGTGGGTCGCCGTGCTCTGGAAGCGGCTGGATCGCGTCATTGAGGACGTTGCCAACTGCTGCATCAAGGTGGGTAGAAGGTGCGGGTTGTACTTACCCACCAGGTGTACACGCTCGAAAAGGTGCTCAAGATCAAGCGCGACAACATCACGCAGGTCGACTTTCTCGAGGAGGTGATGAAGACGCTCGACGAGAAGCCGAGTTTTACATTCTGGACCACGCTCGCCAAGGCGTTTGAGACGCAGGCCAAGGAGGCCGCAAAAGGTGAGCTGTTCGTTGACGTTGGTAGCTGACCTTGCAGCAAATGGCTGGCTTCAACAGGCGCTCAGCACAGGGTMCCCCCGCCTGCTCCGTCTCTTCCACGACTTTTTCGCAAAGATCGCCGTGCATACTGATACTGTCTACACGCGCGAGCACCAGAGCCCCGAGGCAGTCCTCGTCCTCCGCTCCGTGTCCACAATCGAGACGCTCTACCTCACCCGCTCGACAACACGCATGACCGAGGCAGTCACCTCGGCCATGTCGATGTACGTCTCGTCGCGTGGCATTGCGCCATCCGCCGGCGAGGGAGTCAACATTGCGCGAACGATCACCAACGAGCTCGATTCTGCTCGCTTTGACCCGCTGCTAGTCCGCACCGTCGCCCGCAACGCCGTCAAGGTTCTGGACAACCTAAAGGCACGCATCAACAACTACATCGTGCGCGACTTTACAGCTACGTCCCTCATCGGGCCGCAGGCGACACCGGCAGAGATTCTCAACGCGCAGTTCATCTCGTGCCTGTACCACTGCACGCTCAACCTTTCCTCGCTCGAGCAGCAGTTTGGCACCAAGGTTGCCGAGATCCTGCAGCCGTCCGTCAAGGTGCTCGAGGAGACGTACCGCCGTTCCACCGACGCGCTCGACACGGCCATCAAACGCGAGTTTAGCACCATCCTCGCGCGCATCCACCGCGTCGACTTTAGCAAACCCGTCGACCCGATGGCGATGGGCAATAGCAGCAGCCCGTACATGCAGGAACTCGTCGACAAACTCGCCTTTTTGCGGAATGAGATTCTCGGCCGCATGTCGATGGGCGAGTTTATGCGCCAATGGTGAGTTTTCAGTACGTGCAACTTCTAACTGCTCAGGGCCCTCATGCTGTCCAAGTTCCTCATCCGCGTCTTCCTGCTGCACGCGTCCATTGCGCGCCCGATGGGCGAGTCTGGACGCCTGAAGCTGACGAGCAACATGACCGAGCTGGAAATGTCGCTGCAAAACTTCCTCAACACTGGACGTGTGCAGGGCTCCAAGACAAGTATAAAGGTCTCGCAGATTGGAGAAGAGTACCTTGCACTGCGGTCGTTCCGGCAGCTGTTGTTCGCGGACCGCGCGGGACTCACCAACCCTGCCGAGACGGCCCACTTGCCGCCGCTGGTTGTCCTCCACCACATCATTGTGCGCTCCCCGTTGCGCCTCCCGCACGAGGTACACGGCTGGAGCGAGCACGAGTACGTCCTCTGGGTGGACAAGCACACGCCCGAGGAGGCGTGGGACCTGCTCGAGCAGGCGGTGCAGGGGCAGGTGGACAAGGCCAAGTCGCCGGGCGTCGGCGGCATCGGCGAGGCGGACGAGGACCGCGAGACGCTCGCGGCGATCAAGGAGGTGCTCACGCACGCGAGGAAGGAGCATCAGTAGAGCATGCATATTGTAGACTGCAGCGAGCGCATCGAGTTGTGTGAGTTGCCAGGAGGTATAGGCTGTCTGGAACGAATAGACACTGCTGCAGGATGGACGCGCCTCAGGCGTAATCGGCATGCCTCGACCACTGGCGTCCCTGGTTTGAGGTGCGCGCCAGCCGTGATGATGCACGCCATTGTGGCCCCTGACGCCACCATGGCCGTGCAGTGGGGACATTGCGTACTGATCGTGTCGTGCTCGTCGCGCTGGTTCTTGAGTGCTGCCAGCGGCGTGCCGTAGACGGGAACACCGGATACAGGCCGTGCGACTCCAAATAGCATCCCGGATTCCCAAACTGACCATGGCGACGGTCGCATACCGCGGAACGGTCGCAAGGTGGCAGCGACCGAGCCCATGAAGCAGTCCATATAAACGTGCCCAACGTGGGCCGGAGCTAGCCTACAAGGCCTGCAACTCAGGCCGCCACTGTACCTCCTCTACACTGTACGCGCAACGAGCACGATCAATGGGCCCACAGATTCTAGGCGCTGCAACAACACGGCAGGACATGAATTGGCGCTGGCGTGCCTGGCGTTGGCGTCAATTTAGAACAGAAGCTTCGGTATTTTTCCCTTCTTTCCGCTTGCGCGCAGTCGGTGTGCAGGATTCAGAGTGGATTTCTGTTAGCATTTTTGTTTTTTCAGTCTAAAAGTCGGCGCCAACGGTCGAGGGCAGCACGAGATCCTGGGATCCTGGCATGCCTGGCGGCTGAATGCGTCTGTCTAGGGCGTGTGGGTCTGGGTTTGGGCAGCTGATTCCGGGTGTGCGTGTGGACGACCATGAGTCCCATTATAGCCGTTCAAGACGTCTTTGTCACTGTTCTTATCGTACTCTCGCTTTCTCATACTCACAGTCGTCTGTCGCTGTAGACGCCCGCCGCCTCCTCTCCCGCCCGCCCGCTGCCGCCTCCTTGATCGCGCCCCCTGTCCGCGCCGATGGGCCTGCTGCACGTCCCCAAGCGCCTGCGCTCGCGCGCGGGCGTCCTGGCCTTGATCGTCCTCAACCTTTGGCTGCTGCAGCACCTCCTGGCGCGGCAGGGCGTGACGCTGCCTGCGCGGCTGGTGGGGCTGTGGTCCCCGCCCCCGAAAACGCGCCCGCGCGGCGGGCACGGGGGGTACAAGGTGGTCGTGCCGGCGCGCAAGGCGCCGCCGTACCAGAAGAAGATCAGTTTCGGGAAGGATGATGCCGCACTGTCGCTGGATGAGCTGGCGGGGTACGGGGGGAGCAATACCAAGGAGAAGGGGCGGGGGAAGGGGCGGCAAGGCAAGGCAGGCAAGGCAGCCAAAGTCGCTGGCGCCGCGTACACTTACCAGCCCGGGTACAGTGTCAACATCACCGCAGACCCCACCGCGCCGCAGCACAAGTACCTCCCGAACGGGCTGCTGATCCCAAACCCGCTCGCGCAGCACCCGATCTTCGACCTCGTGGCGCGCGCGCGCACCGAGTGGGACGCCAAGCTCAAGCGCGCGTCGACGACGCTCGCGCAGGCCGTCGACGAGTACCGCCGGCGATACCACCGCGCGCCGCCGCGCGGGTTCGACCGCTGGTGGGCGTGGTGCCAGGAGCACGGGGTGCAGCTGCCCGACGAGTATGACCAGATTGTGAGAAAGAGATAACAGAGCTGGAGCTGACTGCAGCACTCGGATCTCGAGCCGTTCTGGGCCCTCACGCCGTCGCAGCTGAATGCGCTCGCGCGGGCGGCGGCGGCAAAGGAGGGCATGTACACGATCCAGTGCCGGCGGGGGCAGGGGTGCGCGGCGCGGATCAGCGAGAAGGGGCTGAACGCCGAGGGGCGGCTGGTGGCGTCGCAGCGGTCTGCGGCGCAGCTCGAGCTCATCCAGCCGGTGGCGGATGTGCTCGAGGACGTCGAGGCGGTGTTCTACTCGCACGACGTGCCGTGGCAGTTTGTGGGGCACGACTACAAGGGCTCTCTCGAGGAGGCGGCGGCTGTGGGCGAGTACTATGACGCGGAGGAGGCGGCGTCGTTTGACCGCACGCACGGGTGGGCCGCTGCGTGTGCGCCGCACAAACCCCTGCGCGCACACAAGGACACGCTGCCGAATCTCGAGGCGCTGTGGAACGCACCCAAGTCGTTTGTCTGGGACCACACCGCCGTCATGGACCCGTGCACGAGCCCCGCGCTCGTGCACCTCATGGGCTTTTTGGCGGCGCACGGCCGCGGCCCAGGGCCAGCATTCGAGCTCTACCCCGCCATGGCCATGTGCAAGACGCTGCTGCACAGCGACGTGCTCGGCGTGTCCGCCGAGGCGTGGACCGAGGACGTCGGCGACGACCCCGAGTGGGAGGACAAGCCCGACGACCGGCTGCTGTGGCGCGGCAAGACGACGGGCATCTACTTCAAAGACGGCATTCCGTGGAGTAAGTAGCGTGTGTGGGATGGTTTTCTGACCGCAGACATCTCGCAGCGGATTAATCTGGTAGAGCACGCAGACCGCACCGACGGCGCGCTCCCCGTCACCCCGCTCAAGCCGCCGCTCGAGGCGACCGGCCCGCCCCGCGACCGCAAGTGGACCGAGCTCAACGACCAGCTCATGGACGTCGCATTTGTCGACGACCCGATCCAGTGCGACCCCAAAGTGTGCGCCGTGCTTGCGCGCGACTATGTGTTTGCCGAGCGCAAGGACTGGAGCCAGGGCAACAGGTGCGTTCATGCCCCACTTCCCCACTGACGCTAGGTACAAGTACCTGCTCGACATTGACGGCAACGGCTGGTCGGCGCGCTTCAAGCGCCTCATGACGACCAACAGCGCCGTGCTCAAGAGCACAATCTTCCCCGAGTGGTACTCTGCGCGCATCCAGCCGTGGGTGCACTACATCCCCCTCAAGCCCGACCTCACCGACTTGTACGACGTCATGACGTTCTTCCAGACGGAAAATGACGCGCTAGGCAAGGAGATTGCAATGACGGGCAAGGAGTGGAGCAAGACGTTCTGGCGCAAAGACGACATGGTCGCGTACCAGTTCCGTCTCCTGCTCGAGCTCGCCCGTCTCGCCGCGCCGGATAGGGACAAGGCGAGCTACAACGCCCGCGGATCGGACGTTGGCGACGACGAGAGCTAGACGATAGAGCCGGGTATATGTAATGTACTGGTATGTGGCCGACTCGCATGACAGGCTACCGACTACTACTGATCTACTGATTGGCTGCTAACAAGCTACTACCTCAGACTGATGATATCTACAGGCTCCTTGTCTCACCCCCTAGTCTCCGCGCTCAATGGCATACTCGACCTCGCCAATGCCCTTCTTCTTCATGTACGCGTCCTTGGTCATGAGCTGATATGACACCGTGCCCTTCTTGGGGTTGCGCCCTCCCGCTTTCACGAGCGACTTGTTGTGTTCCTTGACGATTTGCGTGAGCGCAGTGTCCATCCATGCAGTAGTCGTGTGCTCGGCAGACTCGCCGTCCACATGGACACCGAGCCACTCGAACGGCAGGGCCTCGGCATTGACGACGGTAAGAGTGCCGCTCTTGCCCAGCAGGTCGACGAGATCACGAAAAATGCTGGTCATCATCGAAAAGTGCTTTGCCGCGCCGAGCTTGGGGTGGGGCGTGATAATGAGGGTAATGCTTTTGACCATGGGGTGACCGTGCCCCGAGGTAATAATAGTGCTCTTCGCCTTGCCGGGGTTGATACGCAGAGCCACAATGGGATTGGTAGCGGTGAGAGGAATAAATCCGCGCAGAGCCTCGTCACCCAAAGTGAGGACAAGAACAAATGTATTGGCGGAATACGAGTACCCAGTCTCGACAAACGGGCCGTGCCGGACGTAGCAAGAGCGCAGGTTGGAGTAATAGCCCCCCGGGGCGGCGAGCGTCAAAATATCGATAATGTAAGGACGGCGAGCGATCATCGAGCCCCCCTGGTTGGCAGGGAAGCCGTACTGGTTGAAAGAGTAGCCGCTCAAGAGACCCCAGCTAGTAGGGATGATGTCGGCAAGCGAGCTGGGGAGGCGCTTGTAGTGCTTCCAGTCCATACACGACTGGTGCACTTTGTCCACCAGGTCCGCAAACCGCTTCTCTGCGACATCGACAGGGGGCTTGGGGTTGAACGCGGGAAGGGCAGACTTGGCTTTCGACACGGCACCCTTCGGTGCAAATGGCGCAAAATACTCAAAAGCACTGCGGCCCCTGGTGATGATTCCTTGGCGTTTATAGATGGAGGCGTCCTCATATAGAGCGAGAGGTTCAAGGGCCTCGAATTCGGCCTTGTACTTCATGACGTCGACCGCGGCGGCAGTCCGCTCCTTCTCCCACCGGGCAACCTTCTCCTCGAGCGTGGCAAACATGCCCACTCCCTCCCGGTAGATCCAGGCGGTGGGATCTGGCTCGGAGGCAGCGAGGAGGGCGACTCCCTTGGTGGTGCCGACGGGGTGTTCTGGGCGTCAGCTCGAGCGCTTCTCCAGACTCGTGTGTACTCACTCTCAGCCAGCTTGGCATTTTTGAACTCGGGGGGCGAGTACTGGACCACGCGCACGTGCATGGGCATGACACTGTCGACGAGTGCCTTCATCTGCCTGTTGGCGGCACGAAGCGCAAGCAGGGCCTCGGGGGAGGCGTATGCGAGAATGTCGTCCATGATGTGTGGGAACAAGCGGGCGTCGATGGTGACGCGCGGGGTAGGCGGGGGAGATAACGAGAGGGAAGGCGGGGGGGAGAGCGACGGGGAGGGCGAGACTAAGGAGGCAAAGGCCTTCCTCCGCGACGCCTTCCTCACCGTCTTCTTGGGCGAGAGTGGTCTCTTGACTGCCGCCTTGCCCGTGCTGCTTGCGCGTTTCGCCGGCGGGGATTTAGGCGTCTTGGTCGTCTTGGGAGCGCTCCGCGCGCGGGACATGGTGCCGAGGAGACTACGGGACTATGGTGGTGGTGATGATGTTATTGTGGGTACGCTGATACGCGTGGTGGAGGTCCGGTGGAGGGATGAGCCAGGGATCGGACGGGTGGAGGTGAGGATGTGAGGATGTGGGAGAGGATGTGGGAGAGGAGACAAGGTGATGGCGAGGAGAGGGGAGGAAGCAGTGATCAAAGGGAAAGAAGTGATGAGAGAGAGGTGAGAGAGATGATGATGATGATGATGATGATGATGATAGCAAGAAAGGAAGACGAGGGAAGGCGCAGTCGTGGGACAGAGGTCAGTATACACACCTTCCTTTCATAGATGGACACGCTCTTTTGACACACACCCACCGTCACTCATTGTCAACAACAAAATGACAACAATAGACAGTAGTGTCTTCCTTCATCTTGGGGGAGTTTCAGAAATGGTCTCATATCATATAATGGTCTCATGTACAGTCACTCGTGATCGTGGACTGCGCCATCTCGCCATCAGTGCGGGCCGTGCATGTGAGTAGCGCCACACTCGCGTGATCGTGTGCCACTATCGCTCAGACTAGCATGACATGGTTCGGCTGATGCGCCGACAACTCACCCGCTCAGCCTCTTGGGCTTGGGCTGAAGGCAGCTTGACTTCATCGCGCAGACGGAAAAGCGTGGAGAGTGAGGTGCAGCGTTCAACACAATCAACGCCGCAGCGACAACAACAGGTATCATGCCCATCAGCAACAGCCACCAAGTCTCGAATGCTGAAACCAGTCACAGCGAACAATACATCCATTCCAGCGGTACCTGAACCTCTCTATGCAGCGAGGCAGCTCTGCAGCTAGGCATGTCTCAGCCGATCAGCCGGGGGCCTGGCACGCCACAACGTGGACACGACATGTTTCCCGCGGAGACATTTGCCGGACCGTTGTCTTGTGACTCTATGACTCTGTTTGACTCCAGCAAACTCTCAGCCACGAACAGGAACCCAGCCAGGCCAGCCAGGCCAGCGACGCCAGCCAGGAGCCAAAAGCTAGTCATGCCGGCCAGGTACAGAGGCGGTGCGGGGACGGTCTCTGAACTTCCCGCGCACGTACTCCCCAATTGTCCTTGCATCCTTGTTAGCGCGCGATTGGTGTGTTGTGCGATGCATGCATGAGGCCCCAGACGCCGCGCAGACGGGAATTGCACCATTCTATGCATGTCCTAGCCGTCCTGGCAGTCCTGGGTGTCCTGGGTGTCCTTGGTATAGCCCTTGTGCATGTCCATTTTTGTATGGCTGGGTGTGAAACAGGAGGATCTGTGCCTTGCGGCGTTGTGAGGAGATGGCGAGGAGTGGGTGGGCGCTTTGCATTGCTGGCTGTGTTTGGTTGCCATTTGGCCATATGCTGCGCGTCTCAGCCAAAGTATATATAAACAGCCAACCCTAATTATCTCTTGGCATCTGGCCACCCACCACCACACATCACCACCTCTACTATGAGCAACAACACCGTGGGACCAATCAACGACGGGCCCGCCGCGGCCGCGCCCTTCTGGAACGGCTCGACGACCGGCACCGTGTGCGCGACGACGCTCGTGGACGCGACGGTGCTCGCGTGCCAGAAGGCGGCGTGGACGTTTCCGTGGGCGTGGGCGCTCGTGCCCGGCGCGCCCGAGGACAGCTACAGCGACGCCGACGCGCAGAAGGCCATGGGCATGTACGACGGCAAGCGCATCACCCTCACCACGGGCGCCAAGGCCGCCGACGCCCTCCAGGCCGGATTCGCATCGAGCTGCTACGTCAACATGCCCGGCAGCTCAAAGGACCGTTTTGTCCAGAACGCCCAGGACGCGCTCGACGACTCCAAGACCCACACGTCCCTCGAGTGGGCGTGCTTTGACGGCCGCCTCACCGGAGGCACCCTCACCCAGCAGGCCAAGCTGTCGTCGACGAAACCCAAGCACGAGAATGCCGCCAGCCGGAGCGGCGCCGCCAAGATCGTCGCTGTCGTCGGAGCTGTCGCCCTCGCCCTCTGTGTTTTGTAATTCTCCTTTGGAGTTGTATGAGTGTTTTTTATAGTAGCGCGGTCGCTGCGTGCGGCCACCCAGCACGGCCAAGCAGGACAATGCGAGTTTTTTGTAATCACAAGCAAAGCGGAGTGGTGCACTCTAGCGACGGCGAAAACAACAAAACACGGCCCAGAAGCAGAAGCAGCGCAGCCTCCACGCTCCAATTCGTCACCCACTACTGATTCTCCACATCTCTCCGATCCATGCCCCTGCACCCTGCACCCACTCGCCACCACCAATGCACCCTTGCACCCACCCGTTCTGGCACAGATTCATCCTGGGTATAACTATCCGACAATACGGCCACATGAGCCATTAGCTGCGCTCTGAACGCGCGCGCATTTCGTTAAAAAAAGAGAGAAAACAGAAAGAATAGAGAAGAGGGAAGGAGTAAGGAGGTCTGTTTTATGAATAGCCGCCCTCTGAAAAGGTGATAGATGCGCGAGGGCCGCAGAGGGATTTAGGCGTGAGGTCGTGAACAACAAGAGCGGCGTCGCGCGGGCGGTGTAAAGAATGCACGGCGGCGCTGCACTTAGCGGCGCACGGTGCCGCCCTGGCGGTGGTACGCGGCCATGTTGTCGATCTCGCCCTCGAGCGCCTTGATCGACGAGTGGGCCTGCTCGAGGTCCTTGTTGAGCCGGTCGCGCTCGGCGATGAGCTAGATGTCAGCGAAAGGTATCGGAAGCCAGGAGCCACGGCCTGACCGCCGTGCTGATTACTCACATGCTGTTCCCACTTGCGGAAACGGGCCTCCTCGAGCTTGACCTGCTCGGTGAAGCGCTTGCGGAGCGTCTCCTCCTCCTCCTTGAACTTGGGGTTGTCGAGCTTCTTGACCTTTGGCTCGCCAAACTTGCGGGTCTCCATCTGCTGCAGACGGTAGGCCTCGTAGTGGGTCTCTTCGGTGGACGAGATGAGGTCGAGCATGTAGGTGCGGATGAGGAGCGAGCGGAGCTTCTTAAAGTCGCAGTGGTCCTCGTTCTCGACCTCGGCCACGCCCCACAGGTACTGGCGGCCCTTGACCTGGCGGCCGTCGTGCGTGTTCACGTCGTCAATCGAGCCAATGACCGAGAAGGGCATGACGGCCTGCATGTGCCGGGCGTTCTCGGCGGCGGCCTCGTCGTCGACGTCAATCGGGGGAAGGTAGACCTTGATGCCCTGCGCGGCGATAATCTCGCGCACGCGCTGCTTGAACGAGATGATCTCCTCGGGGGTCATCGTGTCCGCCTTGGCAATGACGGGGATGAGGTTGACGCGCGAGCCGAGGCGTTTCATGACCTCAATGTCGAGCGGCTTGAGGCTAAATATTAGTTAGAAGCTCGCGCGTTTTACTTACGTGGTGCCAGAGGGACGGATAAAGTAGAGACAGGCGTGCACGCGGAGGTCCTGCTTGTCGGAACGGAGCGGCTGCTGCTCCTGGCGCATGTAGCTCTCGTGCTGGTCGTCGATGAAGTCGACAATGGGGGTCCACGAGTCGCGGTTGTTGACATAGTCGCCAAAGCCGGGGGTGTCGATCACCGAGAGCTTGATGTTGAAGCCGCGCTCCTCGAGGTCGGCCTTGAGGATCTCGACCTCGGTGGTCTTGTCGAGCTGCTTGGCAAAGCTGGGGTGTCAGCGGGGGTGGACCGAGGGTCTGTGCGGGGTTTGAGGTGGTGCTGGAATACAAGAACACGCGTGCGACGATACACCAGTAGTCTTGCACGGAGACAGAGCGAGGTGCCGCGCGGCACGGTGCGGAGTGCAGCTCGTTCGACGCGCAAACGCACGGTGCGCGCTCCCGGTCCCGCCATCGGTCCATCACGCGGCCCAGCTCGTCTCTTCCCTCCGCGCATTCTTCCCATGCACCTCCTCCCACATGCGCAACTCACCGCTGGCGGTAGTTCCTCGACGCGCAGATCTCGGTCGCGAAGAGAGTGTTGATGAGGGTCGTCTTGCCGAGGCCCGACTCGCCTGCTGTCAGAAATAGCCAGAACAGTGAAACGTACCGACCACCATGATGGTGAAGTGCGAGCCGCGCTGGTTGACAATCTTGTGCCTCTGCGGGGGTTAGTGTACGTGGTCTGGATGGCGGGGCTGGGCGCGCGCTGCGGAGCGGAGCGTGGAAAGCGGAAGTGGAAAGCGGAGAGCTCGGAGCAGCGCGCGACAGCTTCGCGGACAGGGATACGGACCTGGTTGGGGAGGCTGGTTGTCAGTATCCACACACGGATGCCACGTACTTTGCGATACCGATCTCGCCGGACATGATGGGTGTAGATGGGTGGGTGGAGTGTGAGGGGAAAGGAGTGTGTTGGTGTTGATGGACGACGACGACGAGACGAGTGGTGATGAGAGGGACCGTTGCTGCTGCTGTAGTCGTGGCTAGAGCCAGGGGTGACTTGTTGCAACAGAACAGGGACCAGGCGTAGGCGCAGGCTGCAGGCTGGACGCGTTTCCCACCCAGGCAGACTGTATGCTTCAGGCTGCTTCAGGTACAAGCGCATGCGCGGGAAGGGGCGGAATCAAATTTAGAGTGCTTCACATTGTCATCGTCGAAGAGTGTGAGCGTGCGTCTCGCGTGGCTTACATCCCATTCTGTCAAAACCAGTACATCCGACCCAAGACTATAACACAAACGAATACGACTCTATGCAGTGGCCTGCAGCTGCTCCTGCGCGGCCTGCGCCTGCGCGGCCTGGACGGCGGCAGCGTGGGTCTCGGCCTCGCGCGCCTTGCGCTCCGCGTTGATCTCGTCGAGGATCTCGCCCGCGCCGAGGGTGCGCAGCTGGCGCGCGCAGTCTTCTCCCCAGCGCTGCGCCTCGCGGTACGAGGTCACGACGACGGGGGAGGGGGCGTAGAGCACGTGGCGCTGGCCGTCGGTGGATGTGACGCACGCCTTGAGCTCGAGGCGCGCGGCGCGCGCGCGCAGCGGCGGCAGCTCGCCAGTGGCAGTGAACGGCGCAGCGGTGAGGCCGGAGAAGTGCAGCGTCGGCGACGTGTTGCTCAGCGGCTCAAACGTGTCGGCGGCATAGTGCGACTTGACGCCCGCCTCGGTGATCTCCTCCAGCTTGGTCTCGACGCCGACGGGCACCGAGCATCCGCCCTCGAGCACGCGCAGCAGCCCGCGCTCGGCGCCCACGCGCCACTCGGTCGGCCAGTGGCCCAGCGGTGCGAGCGCCGCGCGCGTCTTGGCGTCTCCCGAGCGGATCTCCACCGCGAGCGCTCCCTGTCCGACCGCGTGCATCAGTGCCGGGGCACCGAGCGGCGCGGTGATCCTGTCTGCGACACCAAGACGGGTCATGCCGGAAACGGCGAGGATGAGCGCCGCAAACGGCGACTCGGGCGCGTCGAGCTTGGCCAGGCGTGTGTTGAGGTTTCCGCGCTGTGTGTGAGCAAGAAGGCAGAGGGATTATCATGGGGCAGAATGAGCCAGTCACGCGCTCATTGCCGCCCAATACCCGGCACGCCATTCGCCCAGACTCCCACTCACCATGTCGTCAAACTTGAGCTGGGGGTACGCGCGGCGGAGCTGCGCAATGCGCCTGACGGAGCCGGTGCCAATGACAGAGCCCGCCGGCAGCTCGTCGAGGCTCTTGTACTTCAAGCCAGCCTTGACGACAAACGCATCGCGCGGGTCGTGGCGCTCCGGGAGGGCGGCAATCTCGCACCCGTCCTGCAGCAGCGTCGGGACGTCCTTGCACGAATGCACTAGGATGTCCATGCGGCCGTCGAGCAGTGCGGCCTCGAGCTCGTCCGTCCACAGCGACTTTGCCGGCTGCGCAGAGTTGTACGGCGACAGCAGGTGCAGCGGCGTCGTCTGGTTCCGGTCGCCCACGGTCGTCATGTCCATCACGGGGAAGGCCGTGCCGGGGTTCGCGGCGCCGAGCGCGTCCGCGACGTGGTGCGTCTGGATCAGCGCCAGGTTCGACTTGCGCGTGCCGACGGTGAACGACATGTTGAGTTTTGTGGGAGTGAGGCGAGGCGGGGCGGATGGGCGGGGTGTTCCAGCGTCGGCGTTGTGGGTTGTTTCTAATGTCTAGAGTGTCTACCTGTCGAGTCTCGCCGTGTGATGGTAAGAATACGCTATCAAGAGCAGCGTCGACAACGACGAGCCCGTCCCGTCCACATGTCTACGAAAAGTCCATCCTGGAAACGTACATTCCCGGCGATATCAGGGACATTGAGCGCTTCACCGTGGGAAAGCTACTTTCGGCTACGCCGCGGGCCGCGGGGTTCGCCGTATGGTTGCCGATCATGAATCATGTGGGCCACCGTATATAATGCCAGCCGCCAAGGCAATGAATGCTTCACACACCTCATCATACTCCAACAATGACAGCAACGACCACCCCGACCAAGGACCAGCTCGCGCAGTGGGACGCCGACGACAAGCTCAACTGGACCCGCGGCGAGTTTGAGATTCCGTCCGCGAAGGCGTGCGGCGGTGATGTTGGTGAGTGCCAGCCGAGCCGCGAGTTGCGAGCCGCGAGCCGCAGGCGAACGGTCGAGCAACTACCACAGGCTGCTCCTGCTGCTACTGCTACACGCAACGGCTGACACCAGACGGGGACGCAATCTACTTCTGCGGCAACTCGCTCGGACTGCTCTCGAAGCGCGCGCGCAAGCACATGCTCGAGGAGCTCGATACCTGGGGCACTAGGTGAGTCGCACCGGCGCGAGCGCGGCGAGCGCCAAGTACAGCAGGTGCACCAGATCCAGTACGCACTGCGACCCGCTGTGTACTACAGGGGAAGAAAGCATACACGTCCTTCTGGCCGCATCACTTTCGAGAGAATCGCGCGGCGGGCCGGAACTGGTGCCGCGGCATTCCCGCGGCTGCCCACTGTGATGTCTGTTGTCACACTTGGCAGTGGCGTCTCACAGGTCTGGCCATACATCCCATGCCACCCGCCTTCCCACCCACTCCCATGCATACCCCCTCCCCGCTAACCCCCAGCGGCGTCACCGGCCACTTTGACCACAAGTACCAGCGCCCCTGGAAGACGCAGGACGAAAACTACCTCCCGACGCTGGCGGGCATCCTCGGCGCCAAGCCCGACGAGGTCGCGCACTCGGGAACGCTGACGGGCAACCTCCACTCGCTGTTCACGACGTTCTACAAGCCGACCGCCAAGCGGTGGAAGATTGTCATTGAGAAGGGCGCGTTCCCGTCTGACTGGGTGAGTGCTGAGCGCCCGCTAGGGCGCGTAGACGTCTGTCACCTAGTGGGACTCTCTCAACGCTCGCTGCGCTCGCGTTCCTAACGCCCAGTACGCGGTCCACTGCCACCCGCGCCTGCACGACGCGGTGCTCTCCCCCGAGCAGATTGACAGCGCCGTCATCGCCCTCGAGCCCCGCAAGGGCGAGGACGCGTTCCGCACCGAGGACATTCTCAAGGTGCTCGACGACAACAAGGACGAGGTGAGTGAAGCGCTGCGGGACGCCTCGTGTTGGACCACGCTGACGCTCTAGATTGCCCTCGTGTGGATGCCGATTATCCAGTACTACACGGGCCAGGTCTTCGACGCGGCGACGCTCTGCAAAAAGTCGCACGCCATTGGCGCGCTCTTCGGCCTCGACCTCGCGCACGGCACGGGCAACATCCCGATGCACCTGCACGACTGGGGCGTCGACTTTGCCGTGTGGTGCACGTACAAATACCTCAACGCGGGCCCCGGCGCCGTGGGCGGGTATTATATCCGCGAGGGGCTCGACGACGCGGGGCGCCGCCTCGTCGGCTGGTGGGCCAACGACAAGGAGAGCCGCTTCGAGATGAAGCCCGAGTTCCAGCCAACAAAGGGCGCGCGCGGGTTCCAGCACAGCAACACCAACGTCCTCGGCTCCATCCCCCTGCTCGGCACGCTGCAGCTCATCGACGAGGCGGGCTTCAGCGCGCTCCGCGCAAAGGGCGACCGCCTCACCGCCGCGCTCGACGCGCTCCTCAAGGCCTCCCCCTTCTACCGCCCCACGGCCGAGGACACCACCGCCGTCGGCTTCTCCATCATCACGCCCGACATGCCGTGGCGCGGCACCCAGATCTCCATCCTCCTCCACGGCTCCGAGGGCATCATGCCCCGCGTCTTCGGCCGCATGGTCGCGCAGGGCCTCGTCGGCGACGAGCGCCACCCCAACGTCATCCGTCTCGCGCCCGTGCCCCTCTACAACACGTTTGTCGAGGTCGGCCGCTGCGTCGAGATTATCGACGAGGCGCTCAAGGCGGAGAAGTAGATCGGGACAATTTGAAGAATTAGGAAATGGGTCATGCATCGTTGTACGCAGACGCAGACGCAGACGCAGACGCAGACACAGACGCACTGACCATGTCGCCGAGGCATATGGCGACATGCCTCAAAGGGTAGTACCCGTCCATCAAACGGTCACTGTGCGCTTTGTCCACTCTGTCCGCTGCCCCATTAAATGTGACAGACTACCTTGCCTCTGGCTCTGGCTCTGGCTCTGGCTCTTCTGCGTCTGCCACTACACTGCACTGCTCCGTTCTGCTCGCTTCACTCGTCGCTATACTAAAATAATAACATGTACCAAAAATGCCTACATGAGCACACACCCACACCCGGCGCTCTTGATGTCGTCGTCGCCGCCCTTGCCCTTTTTGCCCTTGCCCTTGGCCTTGCCGACGTTGGCCTGCTGCTGCGGGGCCGGGGGGAACGTCGGCGGGGCGGGCGCGGGGCGCGGCTGCGTGAGCTCTGATGGCGGGTAGTTCTTCTCCTGCGGGGGGAACTGCTGCTGGTGCGGGGGATGCTGTGGCCGCTGCGATTGGGGTGGTTGCTGCGGCTGCGAGAAGCGCTCGTCGAGCTCCGTTGCCTGCGACGCGCTCGCGCGCACGGGGCGCATCTCGACGGGCTTGCTGCCGCTGCCATAGTCGTCCAGAATGCTGTCGTACCCCGGCCCAAAGTCGTCATTATACTCGTCGTCGTCATAGTCGTCGCGCGAGACGGAAAAGTCCATGCCAGACATGCCGTTCCTGCCTGCTCGCTTCTCCCACCGGATCGGCGTCCCGTCCGTGTCCCACTCGACGGCGAGATCGTCGTCGCCGCTCCCGTCGGACCCGGGGTCGCGCGTCGCGCCGGCCATGGCGAGCTTCTTGGCGACGGCGGGCAGCACAACGTCGTCCCAGTCGGCACCCTTTGGCGGCGTGAACGCCGTCTCGGGCGGGACCCAATGGGCAGCAGGACCGAGGCGCGAGGCGGGGTTGAGCGAGCCTGGTGGCGACGCTGTCTGCGCGCGAATGTTGCGAGCATTCTTGGGGGTCTGTATAGACGTCCGTCGTTGGCGCGAGTTGACGCTCCCGCTCTGCGCCACGTCCGACGCGTGCCGTTTCCGCCCCGCTGCCGGTGGGCCCTTTGGCGTTTCTCGTGCGGCTTTGCTCGGCGTCGACTCTCGCGGCGTGCGTGGTGTTCGTGGTGCGACGGTATTCCGTGGTGTCGAATTACTCCGTGGGATGGGTGTGTTTTGCTTGGACTGTGATTTCCGCCGGTTGGCAGCAGGCGTCACCCGTGTGTTTGGCGTGGTGGTCGACTTGCGTCGCTGTGGTGCTGGGAGGCCGTTGACACTTCGTGGTGTTGTCGGGTTCGGCCGTGCAGACGCAAACTTCTGGATCGCGCGCACCTCGAGCTCGTCCTCGATCTCTGCGAGGGCGGCGTCGAGGTCGACGCGGAACGGCGGGGGCTCATTCAAGCCGAGATTCTGCGAGGTGGGCAGATCCGGACTCGGCGAGCGGATCATGCTCCGTGCCCGGCTCTTGAGCACTGGGATCCCCGAGGGCGAGGGCACTGTACTGCTGCTGCTGCTCGACGTGTGCGCGTGCACGGGCTGCGTGCCGAGGCCCAGCCGATGGGGCGGGTCGGGCGCGTGCGACGACAGGGACATCTGGGAAGCGCCAGGGAACGACTGGCTGGGGTGAGTGGGGCTGGTTAGACTCGTGTGGGAAGACGTCGACGATGTGGGCGACGGGGAAGGAAGTGCGGGGACGGGGGGTGCGTTGTGGTCGATTAAAGTCTCCTGGACGTTGTTGTTTATGCTGACCGCCGACGCAGAGAAGGCGCGCGGACGGGTGGGGATGCGCGAGCGCGGCGTCGGCGGCCCGAGGTCGGGGGCGGGGGAAGGGGTCCACCGGTCGCGATCGCCTGCTGCTACAGTCGCGGACCGAGCAGTATACAGCTGCCCGCTACTAGCGGAGCGGGGAACGGGAGCGTTGGCGTAGACCTGTCTGTCTGCGCTGCCGCCGTTGAGGTGCGTCGTCGACGTTGCCGAGTGGTATCCGGCAGAGTGTCCGGCCGAGCTGGTCGAGCCTGCGCGCGAGCGTGTCCTGCCTGCAGGGCTGCCTGGGCGCGAAGAGTGTGAGTAGGCCGCGGGCGCGGGGGAGTAGAGGCGCTGCTGCTGCTGGTGCTTGGCACGCTGCTGCGCAGGAGTCGCAGAAGTGTACGCGCTGTTTCCGTACGCCTCGTCGTGAGAGCGTAGCGCAGCTTCGACGCCGGAGCGCTGTGAGCGTGTGAGCGAGCTGTCCCAGGCGGTGTGCGCGGAGGGAGAGGTGGCGATGGTCTGGCCCCGGCCTTGCGCCGAGGACGAGTTTGAGCGGGAACGAGTGTTGTAGTAAGGGGTGTTGTTTGGTGAAAAGTTCGAGGTCGGTGTCGAAGGGAGAAACGATGGGTTGCGGTAGTCGGCTGGTGACGCTGCGGGTGGTGGTCAGGAGCGGTACGAGGGAGGGAAGCGAAGCACGAGTGCGAAGCGGAGGTGTGAAGGGTGGTGTGGAGTGCGAAGTGCAGAGCGCGAAGCGAGTGTAGATGTAAATGTCAAAGTGGACGAGTAAAATGTAAACGCAAACAAGTGATCAAGTGGCAACAAGAAAGATGAAGATGGAGACAAGGAACGGAGAACACAGAGAGAGAGTCGAGAGTCGAGAGGGGGGGAGCACGCGGCGTCGTCGTCGGGGTCGTCGCCAAGCAATCAATCACAATGTGATTGTGATTGTGATTGTGATTGTTGTGAAGAGTGTCCGTAAGCGAACAGGGATAAATTATTCAAGCGACGGCGACGACAGCGGCGATAGCGACGACGAGATGGATGATAACAACAAGACAGAGATGGAGATATCAATGCAGCACATGCAAATGCAATGCTTTGTTGCTCGACTTGTTTGGGGGCCATGCCCGAACAAGAGCCGCGAGACGAGGTTGATTGATTGCAGTGGCGTCGAGACAGAGTTACCGGGCATGGCATGGCCCAAAGGGTGAAACATAATGACGACCACATCAAATCAACAAGACAGCCGTCGGGTCAGGATGGCGCCAGGCCCCGACCCTCGTCAATGTCCATGCATGTCTCTCCGTCGCCGTCGCCGTCGCCGTCGCTCCTTCGCTCCTGTGTCTCTACACTGGACCATGCACAAGACTCAAGCTGGTCCACACGCAATGCAGACTCCGACGTTGCAACGTCTCTCCAGACCGAACACGATCTCGAAAGGGGAGCCGGGCAATTGACGAGGGACTGGTGCGGGAGGGGAGCGGGACAGGTCCAGCCCATTCATTTGGTCCACTCGTGCCCATTCTTCAGCTCTGTTCTGCTGCGCGCGCAGGCTTAGAGTTTGCTGTTCCGGATCAGGCACACACCAGCGTGCATGCGGCGACCAGCGTGCTGCGTGCTGCGTGCTCGCGTGGTGGCGATGGCAAGCACATGCCGAATCCTGCTAAGGTTTGTCGCCGACCCAACCTCGTCAGAACAGTGGCAGACATGTTCGAGGTGCGCGCTAGCACATGCTAATGCGCAATCGACACCAAGCGTCAAACGCGACGATGGCGCCGGATGCAGCTGAAGCAGCTGGAGCTGGAGCTGGAGACGGGTCAAGCTCAAGCTCACGATCGCAGTCAGAGGCTGTACGCGATCTTGACCAGAGGCGAGGCATTCCTCGGTCTTGTCGACCAGGAACTGTCTGATGGCTGGTGGGACGCAGCTTGACGAGTAGACGTCATCAGAGATAGAGAGACAGACGGGGACAGCGAAGAAAGACAGCCAACGCCGCGCACAGAGACAGCAGAAACAGCACAACACAGCAGACACGGCAGACAAACACGGCAGAACCACAGCAGCGCGGAGAGAGGAACAGACAGGAGAACACAACAGCGCGGAGAGAGCACGCCACACCGACCCACACAACAGACACACCAGAGCAACAAAGCACAAGGAGAACAGAGGGGGGACTCACCACTACCGACCCCGACGCCCCATGCGGCCATGTCGAGTTACGAGCGCGGGCTCATGCAGAGAGACTCGAGCGGAGGGTGCAGTCGGATGGCGGCGGGCGAGCGGGCGAGCGAGAGGAGATAGAAAGCGAGCGTCCGGAGCGGAGAGCGGGCGTCGGCGAGGAAGCGAAACGAAGCGAAACGAAGATGACGAAGAGATGGCGAAGAGACAGCGAAACGGTGAGATGAAGAAGTAGAACACAAGTCTCGGATGAGCTAGACGAATGCGGCAAAGTTGACTTGGAGGATCTGAGAACGAGACTTGATCGCTACGGACACCTTGCCAGCAGGCCAGCAGTCTCCAGGTGTTTGTCTCGTTCGTTCACGCCGCCAGCGCACTGTTGCCCCATGATGCGTGAGGGTAGAGAGGGTCGGGGCGCCACATTGCGTGCGCCCTGCTTCACTCTTGCTCCAGCATCTCACGATTCCACAGCGCTGCGCGCTGTACACGGCTGGCTGCATCTATGCGTATCTAGAGTACCCCCGGTCCCCTACGCTCGGCCTGCCCGACGCCGCTCACAACCTCGGCTCGCCTCCAGCCTCCTTCCGTAGCGGGCCGTTCCGGGTCCAGTCCGACAGCCCGCACAGGCCTCCCAGACAATACTCCGTCACGCTGCCCTAGCCTAGGTCTGCCTGGTCTGCCTGGTCTGCCTGCCATTCTGGATTCTGGATTCCGTATTCTGCTTGCTTCTTCCTGCCGTCGCGTCGCGTCGGTCGCGTCATGTCAGCGCGTGAGCGTCACCTCGACAGGGACAACTCGCTAATTGCAACTGCATCACTACTTCTCAGTCAAATGTCCATGCATAGTGCACAGCCTAGGGGTCATGCAGGGGGGGTCGTGAGGGCTAAAGGAGGTTTAGAGTAGAGGAAAGGAAAAGGAGATGGGTTACGAGTTTTTGCTTAATCGTGGACATGAAGAGGAAATCTACGAAGAGTTTAATTGTGGCTCGTCAGACTCCAGCTGTCGAGCGCGACAGAGGACGGGGTGACATAGTCTGTCTTGCCAGACCACTGGGGAGTGAAGAGGACTTCGGTGTGCATCTTGTCGCCGCCAGTGTTCTCGATGGTGATGACATATGTGTTGCCGTTGGGAATGGTCTTGTCGTCATCCGGGTTCTCGGTGCCCTTGCACGTGGGGCCAACGGGGTCGTTGCCCTGGGGGGCGGCATCGACCTTGCCAAACTTGAGGGTGGGAGGGTCGGGGTTGAGAAGCTTGAGCTCCATCTTCTGACCACCCAGCTCAATCGTAGCGGTCAGGCCGTCGCTGGCAATGTCGAGGGTGCCGTTGGCGTTCATGCGCCACATAATGTCGTTGTTGCCGGCGCCGGAAATCTCGTCCTGGAGGAGGAACTGGGTACGGCCGTTGAGGAAACGCATACCACGCTTGGCAGTGACTCCGCTGCCGTACGCAGACGACATGTCAATGGTCATGTACGCAGTGTCGTCTTTGCCGAGCGAAAGCGAGGGCATGCCGCCCTGCTTGGTGCCAGTCGACTCAAACTTGACGGTGGGGTCGGCGGTAACAAGCTGGTTCTGGCCACCGATCATGATCGTGTTCTGGCCCTCGGTACGCTTGCGGTAGTAGTTCCAACGCTGAGCGTTCTGGTCCTCGCTGGTGAAGTACTCGCAGCCACGGTACTGGTCCGAACCAAGGTCGACGGCCCAGCGCTGTCCCATGGCGTCCAGGACGAAGTCTCCAATGTCAAGGTCACCGTGGGTCTGGTGACCCGTGAGCTTGCCGGCCTTCATCGCCCAGTACGTTCCCGAGTTGTCCGACCACGAGCTACGAGCCGTCGCCCAGTGGGCCTCGGGGTCGGTAAACTCCTTGTCAATGGCGAGGCCGTTCCACCAGGCACCCTCGACGGCGGGGTTGTACCAGAACATGGAGTAGGGCTCGAGGGCATCGTTCTGGTCGCGCTGGTAGAGAGTGTACTCGGGCCTGTTGAACATGTCGCCCCAGAGGAAGAGCGAGTTGGCAGTCGACGAATACTTTGTGGGTCCGTGGTCGCCCCAGGAGAACTTGGAGGTCATGCCAGTAACGTACATGTGGAAGGCACCAGTCTCCTTCCAGCCAGGGTTGATAGTGTCGAGGTCGAGGCCCTCGTTCATGGCCGTCTTGAGCGCAGAGGCAATCTCGGCGGCTCCGGTGGTACCAAAGTACCAGTAGTGAGGAGTCTCGGTCCAGGTGCCGTCCGAAAGAGCGCCCTGGAAGCAGTTCTTCTTGGAACCCTCAATGGCAGTCTCAAGGAGGCTTGCAGCGATGCCAGAGTCGTCCTCGTCCTGAATGGCAAGCGCACCGGCAATGAGACCGGCGTTGCAAACACAGTTCCAGTTGCCATTGATGACCTTGTCACCCTTGCCGGGGGCAACACCCGACCACCAGCCATTTGTGCCATCCTTGTAGGCGGCCTCACCAAACTTGAGACCGTAGGTGACAATCCAGTTACGGATCTTGGTGCGCTGGTCGGGGGTCCAGTTGTCGTAAAGCCAGTCGTAGGCAATGGCATAGGCGTTGGTCAACTCGGCGGCGTCGAGGAAATGCTCAGAGTTCCACTGGTCGGCCGGCTGGTCGGTTCGCCAAGCAACAGCGTGCTCGAGCTCCTTAAAGGTACGGTCGACATAGGCGCTGTCACCGGTGATCCTGTACGCGTAGGCCCAGTTCTTGACCCTCTGCTTGACCTCACGGGCATTGTCCAGAATGCCCGAGCCACCGTCCATAAAGTACGCGACGGGGTCGGCGCCCACAGTGCTCGAAGCGTTGGCGATGATCGATGCGTTCCACTTGGAGAAGTAGGGGTCGGCGTCGATCAGTCCGTTCTTGAGGGCGGTCCACTTGTAAGCAGGAGCGTAAAGACGGGGGTGAGCGCGCAGGGGGGCGCGCTTCCTCGAGGAAGAGTCCTCGGCGGGCCAAGCAGCGTTCGCGGCGGGGCTCGAGTTGACGGTAGGAGCAGAGTAACCAGCAGTAGCAGTCTAGAATGTCAGTTTGAGGCGATAAGGTGGTTACTCACGCCAGTAGCGTAGACGGGGTACATGTTGGTGTCGGTAGCGAGGGGGAGGTAGGTGACGCCGTTGGAGCCGACGCTGTACTCCTTCTGCTCGGTGCCATCGAGGAGAGCAATAAGGGTGGGGAGCGAAGTGGGACGGCCCGAGCTGTCGGTGGCGGTCGCACCGCCACCCTGGCTGTTGTTGGGACCAGCGCCGTTGCCGTTGCCGCCACCGCCTCCACCGCCAGCGGTGCTGCTGCCGCCATCGGCGTTCGAGTTGCCGCCGTCACCAGCCTTGTCGCTGCTGCTGCGGCTGTCCTTGTTGCTAGCGCGCGAGCCGAGGACACCGCCAAGGACGGCGCCGACAATGATACCGATGAGGAGGAGACCACCAAGGATCCACCAGAGCTTTTTCCTCGACTTTTTCACGCCGTAGCCGACGGGCTGCGACGAGGTGGTCGCATAGGGGTTGGACGACGACATGGGGTCTGTGGGTTTTGATGTCGGGAGGACCGAGTCCGACGAGCCGTGGTACGACATGGTGGCGGAGTGTGTGAGGGGTAGAGAGAGAGGTAGAGGGAGGTGTAGTGTGGGGAGAAGGAGTGAGGGAGAGATAAAGAGTAAGTATAAGAGAGATATCAAGAGAGGGGATGAGATGTGTTGGAGGAGGGACAGTGGTACGGGTACGAGGCGGTGTGTGATGTGACACGGAGATACACGGGCACACGGGTAGCGCAGTACGCAGTAGGTGGTGGTGGTTGTCGATGAATGGAATGGGTTATAGCGTCAGCACAATGCAATGCAAGCCATAGCTCTAGCTTCCCGCCTCTCTGCCTCTCTCCGGGTCGAGCACGTTCACATCTCCTGGCAGTGTACAGTGCACACCATAACGACAGGAGAAATTGCTGTACTGGACCAGATTCCACCAAACGAACAGCGGTGTCCCCCTCGGGTCCCGGGGATTTCTTCTAAAACTCACACTCGTTGCTTCGGAAATTGTCGTGCACGTCGTCGCGGTACCCTGCGCCGCCGTGGCCTCCGCCGTAGCCGCCTCCGCCGCCGCCAGTAGTTACCGGCTGGTACGACATTGGGTCAAAAGTGGTGTGTGTTGTTTGTGTTGTGTTTTTTCGTCAAAAGTGGAAAGGCGGGCAGCTGGGCAGCTGCGGACACTCGTGGGCTGAGAGCTTAATCGATAAAGGCTGCGACCTGTGACAGTACTGATCAGATGCGACAGCGACTGATGGGACTGATGATCAAAAGAGTCGTGTCGTCGAGGTCCCGGGAGATGCAAGTGGCAAGAGATAAAGGAGGTGGTGACGAAGGCGACTTGATCAATGCAACTGTGCTGTGCGTTGGATTTGTTGATTCGTCGGCCGTCGGTCCACAGGTAACCCAAACAGGCCAGGAAAAAAAAGAGGGGGGCGGGCTAGAATTGAAAAAGGAGGAGCACGAAAAAAAGGCTGGGCGGGGAGAGAAATGAAATGAGAGTCGGGTGAGAGTGTAAACAAATGTGGGGGGGTATGTGCTGCAACTGCAACGACTAAAGAAGCGACGACGAAGAGAGATGTAGCGATGAGCAACGAGGGATGGATGGTCAGAGCGACTATGGTCACTGATCTATTAAAGCATTCGCTCGTCAAAGTATGCTGTGCACCGTAGCACCGTAGCACCGTACCACTGTACCCATTGTACACAAGGGCGCAGAGGGCGCAAGGGCGCAGCAGAAGGGGAAGCAGAAGGGCGTAGGGCGTAGAGGGGCGCGAATCCTTGTGTGTACGGTGTTTCTAGTCTGTTTGTCGGATCAGCTTACCACACAAATAGCCTCTGCTCCCACGCCTTTAGGATTTGGCTCACACACACACAGATACACAGATCCACACTGCTGCACACAGATACACAGATTCCCGCCACGCCCCGAATTTCATTTCTCTCAACGCGTTTTGACACACGCGACGAGGAAAGAAAAAGGAAGGATTCGCGCCAAGCCCCTGCCATCCAAGCCTCAAGCCCAAGCTCAAGCCATCCACCATGCCACCGCACAAGCCATCCACCCACCAGTCTCATCCCATGGAACGCACTGGCTCCATTCTCGTCGCTTCCTTGCTTCTGCGCAATTCTTTCCGTGTGTCCGAGCTGCTGTCCGCTATCGCTGCACATGGTTTCCATGTCTCCGTGCGGTGCGCTCGCCGAGATGCATACTCTTCTGTGCTCCCGGTTGTCCCGGCTGCACCGACATGGAAAGCGCAAGTGTATCGCCACATCTTGTGTGAATGCGTAGAGAAGAAGTGCACAGCAATTAGGAAACCGGGATACGGGGGTGGGAATTGCTAATTGAACAACAGGGAATTGATTACACTTTCCAGACCAGAAATAGTAATCACTCAAGCCCGTAATAGACAATTCCTAATGCGATTACAAATTGCGGTACTAGGGTCATAGATTGAGACTATTAATACCCCACCGCGCGACAGAAATGGAATCCTTCGATGCTTCGACTGCGGGGAAATTTTCAGCCACCACAAGCTGCATAATCAGGGAGCAGCAGGGAAGAAGCCAAGGGAAACGGCGGAGCATGACCTCGGGGACTGGACTCGCCAGCTTGGGTTCATGGGCATGCACCAAGACGTCACTGCACTCTGTCAGAGTCCGACGTGTGGAATGCGGAAAGAGCGGGTAGGTAGTTTCGAACAAAGGTCGGGCAATGGCAGAAGGTCGGAGGAGGAGGACGAAGCTCGGAGCTCGACCTCGGCGTATTCGATCTCCGCTCGAGAGCTCGGCACAGGATGGTAGGTACGGAGCTTACGTGCTTGCCGTGTGGCCGTGTCTGATGGTCATGACGAGTGATGACCAGGAAGCTTGAAACACGCATCGTCGTCAGTGTGGCAGAACGGTGCCACTGAGACCGCCACTAACAACCTCTCTGCCGACAGCAACCACTCGACACTCCTATGCGCAAGCTGAGCGAGTATGGTCACGGCTGCCCCGCGAGAAACGCAGGAGCAAGTAGAAGCAGAGACATAAGCCAAAGCGAGGCCGCGTGGCAGTGGCAGCTCGCATCCCACCCCGCGACCCCGCCCTCTGTAGCCCCTCCGTACCTCTCAACACCAGTAAAAAGCAACGACCTCAGCCATCGCCGGGCCGCTCGTGCTACATCGTAAGGGAGTCGAACCCCTGCCGCGTCGACGCTGCATGGCAACGACGCATGATACCGTTTCACCAACGATGTGGGCGAGAGCGAGCTGCGCCCGCGTGGCGGCGAGGTGTTCTGCGCTGCTGCCCTGGTAGCCGCCTCCTTGAGCCGATGATAGTGCTGCCTCGCCTGCGTCCGCGCCCAAGGCGGCCTCCGACATCTGTTCGAGACCAGTAGTCCGTGCCCTCTCCGTGTTCCCTCCTTCCTTCTTTCCCCTCTCTCCCCTCCACTCCAGCACCTCCCCTCCCCTCTCCCTCCTCCCTCCTCCCTCCCTCCCCCTCTCCTCCCCTCCCCCAATGCTCCCAGCCGCATTTCACCAGCCACTTCGCATGCCTCTTCGCTAGTATATCGGTTAGTATAGTCGCTTTTCATGCTGCAACAGCTGCACGAGCGCGATTGGGCGGGGTTCGATTCCCCGGCGGAGAAGCGAGGTCGGCGACGGGCTCGGCGGCGTTTTTGGGCGGCGCGGGTGTGCTTTTGCGAGCGGGGCAGGGATCAAGGGAGGGTTGCGTGAGGCTCGTGAGGAGAGGAGACCTGATCGACCTGAGAGGAGCTGAGAGAAGAGCCGAGAGCTGGATCACGGCTGCTTGCGAAAGTGCACCGCACATGCACCCATGGGAGTCTACACAGCAGTGCTCGTGGAGACCCGGTGCCGCCGTATATGAGTCAGTCTCATCGCCCCGTCACACCTTGACAACAATTGCATACAATACAAGATGGCCCTAACGCCGGTTCCTGCCAGCCTCGCCGACGACGCCCATGGCCGTGCGCTTGGACGCGGCGACGGCGGCGGCGTCCAGCTCGGCCTCGCGCTGGATACGCTCAATCTCCTCGAGGAGCGGGCGGTACTCGTCGTACCTGACTGATGCGAGTTCTGAAAGCCAAGTCAGCAGCGAAATGTAAAATACTCACGGAAGCCCTCGCGACGCAGCGCCTTGCCCCTGCTGCCGCTGCGGCCATACGCCGTGCCGGCCCAGTACTCGCGGGTGCGCTCGTAGAACATGCGGAGGTTCTCGCCGGGGAGCGGGGTGGAGAGGACGTCCTCTTCTGTGCGCGCCGTGTCCTTTGCGACGCCCATGAACTTCGTGGCTTCCTTGCGGAGTGCTTCCTGCAATGTTAGTGGGAGTTGGGGGTGGACGTACTTTCTCGGCCTGGGAGAGCGCATTGTGCCGCGCCTCCTTGGCCTCTTCGTCTTCTTCGTCGTCGTCCAGCGCCTCCATCTCCTCCTCCTCGTCCCCGCTGCTCTCCTCGTCGTCAGAGTCCGAGGACGACAACCCGCCCTCGTCGTCGCTGCCCTTCCACTCGAGCTCGTCCAGCCCCGTGCCCCGCAGGTGGTGGAACCGGTCCAGCTTCTCCAGGTTGAGCGTCACAAAGTCGTCGAGCGTGTACTCGCGCGCCGGGTTGGTCGTCTCGTAGATGCCGCCGTAGATGAACAGCGTGTTCTTGACAATGGCGAGCATGGCGTTGTAGCGTGTGAGCGGGACGCTCTTCTGCGGGTCGTCGTCGTCGTCGTCTTCCTCGGGTGCATCAGCGGCCTCGGGGACGGGCGTCGGCGAGGCCGTGGGGAGCTTGACATCTCCGTCTTCGTCGTCATCGTCGTCATCGTCCTCCACGTCCATGTCATCCTGCCGCTCGCGTTCCTTGACCTCCACCGCCTTCTTCGCGCGGCGCTTGCCGCCCATCTTTTTCCGCTTCTTCAGGTTGAGGCTCGACCACCGCCCGTTGCCTGCCGGATTGTACGCGAACCTGCCGTCAGCTGCAGCTCAGTCTCTAGCTCACAGATCATTGTAGAACACGCTCTCCATGCTCTCCTCGTCGCGCTCCTCGTCGAGCACGCCGCCAAACAGCACGCCCATGCCCTTGCTCGCCCAGTGCGCCATGCTGCATCCCGAGCGCAGGGACGGCGCGTAGCCGACCTTTTTCCGCCGCTCCCACTTGAGCTTGGACAGGTCCGTGTCCATCCTGCCGTCAGCTCAGTCTTGCGAATCAGCTTACCGCAGGAGCCACGCGTCGTCGAGCGGGACGCCCTTTGGCCGCGTGCCCTTTACGTATTCCTTGCGATAGCCGCCGTACAGGATCGCGCCCTCGGGGCACGGGATGAAGGAGAAGCCGCTGCGGGGTCTGCTGTCAGCTAGCAACGAGTAGATGGGCTCACCCAGGAGCGCGGTCCTTGTCAATGTGCTCAATCTGCTGCCACTTGTATGTCTCCGTGTCAAAGATCCACAGGTCGGAGAGGTAGTTGGCTGGTGTCAGCTGACATACGGACGTTGATAGCTCACTTTTCACGCCGACGTCGATGAAGCCGCCAAAGAGAATGACATAGTGCTTCCAAAGGGCCATACTGCATATTAGCTTCGTTCCGATCATACGCTCACCGGTGACCACTCCGCCCCGACGGCCCGCGCTTGTAGTCGATGCGGTCCCACGAGTGCGTCTTGCACGAGAACAGCCACATGTCCTTGTAGTGGTGGAAGCTCGTCTGCGTGGGTGACGCGTATTCTCCGCCTACTGTCAGCTACACAACTGAATTGTGCTTACCAAAGATCAGGATTCCGCCGCCCTCGCCGAGACCTGCTCCCGCCACACCGGCGGCAGAGCTGCGGGGCGCCGGCGCCGTGCCACTCTTGTACTCCCTCCACTCGTCCTTGGCCACGTCATAGCGCAGCACCGACGGGTAGAACGTCGCCCGCGAGCCGTCAAAGTACTCTCCAAACATGAGATACAGGTGGTTGCTCTCCGACGGCGCGGTCGACGGGGAGGGCAGGAACAGCGCGCTCATGCGTGGTGGAGGCGGCGACTCGAGGGTGGTGACCGTGTTGGCTGCGAGCTGCATCGTCAGCACAACTCCACACATCACACTCACAGCCTCCATCTCCGCCTTGTAGCGGTCGAGGATCGCGTCGAGGTCCTCATCGTCATCATTCACATCCTTGCCCTTGCCCTTGGTCTTGCCGCCCTTGGACTTTATGAGTGCCGCCTCCTTCTTGAGCGCCTTGGACGCTTGCTTTTCTTTCTTGGCTGCCTTGGCGACATCCTTGCCTGACGCTTTCTTGCCCGGCGCCATCGTGGCTCTGCTGCTGGTGTTCTCGATGCAATGTACAAGGTGTGGAGCGACGAGTGTGATGGCTCCAAATGCTCAACATTCTGGCGGTCGTCTAAAGTGGAGGTCCTCCAGACCCGGTGGAGTGCCACAATGACGTATCGCCGATATCCCCGATATGACGGGGTGAGTGTAGGCAGTGAGAGAGATCTGGACGCGTTCGGCTTGAGCTCGAGATTGACGCGCGCCACCCAACAACAACAATTCCGGTCATCTCGACTTTGTCTGTTGTCTCATCTCTCCACTCCATCACCACCAAAACGCTCCACCCTCTCAGCGCTACCGCTCACCCTCGCTCACCATCGACGACACTGGAGACGCACGGCGCAACTAGCGACTGGGGCCACACTCTCATCACAGCTGCACCTCTCGCTCGACACTCCCATGTCCGACGTAAAGCTCGACTCGACCGTCTTCTTCGCGAGGGCGAAGAAGCTCTTCGACGCATGGGACGTGAGTTGCGCGTTGTGTTCGCTATGTGCGGCAGCTCGCTAACATTTCGCAGCAACCGGCAGACGCCGCGGGAGACACCGCGTCGCTTAACGATGCGGCTGCGCTGCAGGTCCTTGTCGGCGACGCCTCGGACGATGCGCCCCCGTTCACCAAGTCTGCCTCGGTGCAGGTAAGCTTACTCCACGGTGCCGAAAGCTGACGCCAGACCTGGCTTCTCGGCTTCGAGTTTCCCTCCACGCTCATCGTCTTCTGGCGCGCAACGCGCAAGATTACGTTTGTCTGCAGCTCTTCCAAGGGTGAGTTTCCCACCGCATGGCAGCACTGACGCGGCAGCCAAAATTCTGCGCCAGCTGCAGTCGCAGGGCGGCGTCGACATTGATGTGCGGGTACGGGCGCCAAAGGACGAGTCCACAGCGAGTAAGTGTACACAACGCGCTCGAGCTGACAGCAGCCGTGATCCCCGACCTCATCCTCGAGCTCGGCGACCTCAAGGTCGGCAACCTGCCCAAGGACAAGGCTGCCGGCAAGCTCGCCGACGAGTGGAACTCTGCGTACGTGACTGATCGTGTTCGCCACTGACCCGCAGCGTCTCTGGCGCCAAGGCTCCTATCCAGTTTGTTGACGTTACTGTCGCCATCTCGTCCATTCTCGCGGACAAGGACTCTGACGAGATTGTGAGTCGACCCATCGTTCAGTATTGACATTAGAACGCAACCATCACGGCCGCCCGTCTCACCTCCACCTGCATGTCCCACTACTTCAAGACCAAGATGGAGGCGCTCATCGACCGCGGCACCAAGATCACCCACGAGGCGTTTGCCCAGCTCATCGAGGAGAAGATTGGCAACGACGAAAAGGCGGCCGACATGAAGCTGTGGAACAAGAACCCCCAGCTCAAGGACGTCGACTTTACCAACACGGACTGGGTCTTTTCTCCCATTATCCAGTCGGGCGGCGACTATGATCTGCGTGTTTCAGCCTACTCGAACGAGAGCAACCTCACCCCGGGCGTCATTCTCTCCAGCCTCGGTGTCCGGTACAAGTCGTACTGTGCCAGCATGGGGCGCACGTTTATGATCAGCCCAAGCAAAAAGCAGGAGGCCAACTTCCAGACCCTGCTCGAGGTCCGCCAGGAGGTCATCAAGATGCTCAAGGACGGCGCCGTCGTCAAGGACGTCTACAACCGTGCTGCTTCGCTCCTCCAGGGCAAGGGCCTCGGCGATGCGTTTGTGAAGAACATTGGATTTGCCGTGAGTTGACAAGTGCGTGCATTGCTGACTCCCAGACCGGTCTCGAGTACCGCGACAGCTCCTTCCTTCTTACGCCCAAGAACGAGCGCGAGCTCAAGGAGAACATGATGCTTGTCGTTACTCTTGGTCTCAGCAACCTCCAGGACAAGAAGGGCGCGTACAGCTTGATTCTCTCCGACACTGTCAAGGTCGGAATCGACGGAGGCTCGCTGCTTACCGAGGGCTGCACCCGGCTCCGCGACGTCGTCATGGAGCTCGACGACGACGAGTCTGATGTCCCCGAGGTCAAGCCCAAGGCTTCTGCCCCGAAAAAGTCCGCCAAGCCAGTGTCCAACGGCCAGTCGAACGGCAACCTGCACAAGTCGCCGGCCAAGACACGCGGTGCCGCCGCAGGCAAGGCGACGCGTGGCGCCCAGCAGCAGATTGTCTCCACCACCGAGCAGCGCATCAAGGCCCACCAGGCCGAGCTGCATGCTCAGCGCAAAGCGGATGGTCTCAAGAAGTGGGCCAACGGTGGTGTCGACAAGGACGACGGTCGCAACAAGGTCATTAAGCGTTACGAGTCGTACCGTCGCGAGGAGCAGCTGCCGAGCATTGTGCAGGAGCGTAGGATCTGGGTCGACGAGCAGCGCCAGACTATCATTCTTCCCATTAACGGTTTCGCCACCCCCTTCCACATTGCCACGGTCAAGAACGTCACCAAGGTCGAGGAATCGTCCCACATTGCGCTCCGCATCAACTTCCAGTCGCCTGGCCAGATTGCCGGCAAAAAAGAGGACATGCCGTTCGAGGACCCCGACGCCACTTTCATTCGCTCGCTCACGTTCCGCTCCAAGGACCAGCGCCACATGATGAAGGTGTTTGAGCAGATTTCCGCCCTCAAGAAGGCCGCGACCAAGCGCGAGGCCGAGCGCAAGGAGATGGCCGACGTTATCGAGCAGGAGAAGCTCATTGAGATCAAGGGCCGCCACCCGTACGTGCTCAAGCACGTCTTCCCCCGTCCCGCCACCGAGGGCAAAAAGTCGGATGGCAACTTGGAGATTCACCAGAACGGTATCCGCTTCCGCCCCGACGGACCAGGCGCCAAGATTGACCTCTTGTTCAGCAACATTAAGCACCTCTTCTTCCAGCCTAGTGAAAAGGAGCTCATTGTGCTCCTCCACGTCCACCTCAAGGCGCCGATCATGATTGGCAAGAAGAAGACGCTCGACGTGCAGTTTTACCGCGAGGTGTCGGACATGAACTTTGACGAGACAACCGGCAAGCGCCGCAAGGCGCGTTACGGCGACGAGGACGAGATTGAGCAGGAGCAGGAGGACCGCCGCCGCCGCCAAGAGCTCGACAAGATGTTCCAGTCGTTTGCCAAGCGTATCTCGGACGCTGCCCAGGGCCAGCAGTACGAGCTCGAGGTCGACGTGCCCTTCCGCGAGCTGGGCTTCAACGGTGTGCCCAATCGCACCAACGTGGTGCTCATGCCCACGACCGACTGCCTTGTGCACCTCTCCGAGTGGCCGCCGACTGTCATTACCCTGTCCGAGGTCGAAATTGTCCACTTTGAGCGTGTCCAGTTTGGTCTCAAGGCGTTTGACATGGTCTTTGTGCTCAACGAGTTTAAGAAAAACCCCATTGCCATCAACTCTATCCCTGTGGTCCACCTCGACAATGTCAAGGAGTGGCTCGACTCTGTCGACATTCCCATCTCGGAGGGACCGGTCAACCTGTCGTGGCCTGCGATTATGAAGACGATCAACGAGGACCCGTACGAGTTTTACAAGGAGGGCGGCTGGGAGTTCCTCACTGGCGGCGGCGAGTCGGGCAGCGAGGACGAGAGCTCGGAGGGATCCGTGTTTGACGACGATGATGGCTTTGGCAGCGAGAGCAGCGATGGCGACGACGACGACTCTGATTCGTCGGACGACTTTTCCGACGGGTCAGACTCTGGCAGCGACGGCGGCGACGACTTTTCGGAGAGCGGCGACGACTGGGACGAGCTCGAGCGCAAGGCCAAAAAGTCGGACGACAAGCGCCGCGCAGCCGGCGACGACCTGTCGGACGACGACCGCAAGGGGTCCAAGAAGAAGGGCGGACGCAGGTAGAGGCCACTGGCGAGAGCAAGCATTATTGGCAGAGGTATCGTGTAGCATTAGTGTAACTCTGGGCGCAAGCCACGGCGGCGTGTATCGTGTCGCGTCGTTTACATGCAGATAGATGAAGCAGAGAGCAGAGCAGCCAATACAGCTACAGTGGTGCAGTTTCAGGATGGTCATGCGCCATCGACACAGACTGGTCCGGCGGTGATCACAGATCACAGATCAGCAAACAACGCTTGAACAGTCGTATCTGCTCTCAAGATCGCAAGTTCTCGCGCAAGCTCTCTTCTCTCATCTCGATGCTTGCAGTCGCGCCGAGCTAAAAAGACGGCCCTTGCCCGGATTTGAACCGAGGACCACTCCCACCGTTCAACCCCTGTCGGGGCGGGTAAGACCCGAAGGGAGCATGATACGACTACACCACAAGAGCGTCTGTGGAGAGTGATTCGTCGTGGGATAGGTCGTTTGCGGATGGGCATGCACGTCTGCAGTCTATGCATTGCAGTTCAGAGCGGTGAGATTGTTCTATGCAGCAGAGAACTTGCAAGGACGCCTCACCCTGGCAACGCTCGACGACGCCTCCCGCTCCCGCGACGCGACATTGCGTAACTGCCACGCCTCCACCCTAGCGCGTCGATATTGATTTCAGCCTGGTGATCTCCATTCCTCAACTTACCATCTCCCCCTCATCCTTTCATTCCCTCACGCGCTCGCTCGCCCGCGCACGATGAGCAGCTACCTCTCCCCGCTCCTCTGGTCCTTCCTGCCTGGGAAGATCACAGAGGTGCTCCTCCCCACACTTTCGTCGACGTTCCCGGCACTCCTTCCCCCCGCGCCGCGCGGCTCGCCCCCCTGGCGCAGCAACTACCGCCGCGTGCTCACGGCCGTCGTGCTGCTCGCGCTCGCGTACAACTTTGCCACGCAGGCGCGCGGCGGCGTCGACTGGTACGATATGCTCGGCGTCGGGCCGCGCGCGGGCGACGATGAGTTGCGGAAGGCGTTCCGGAATCTGTGAGTCGTCGAGGGGGGGCGGAGTGCGGGGCGCGGGGCGTGGTGTCGTCGCGTAGTCGTGCACGGCGGATAAGGATTGTGCTCACTCCAGATCCCGCAAGTACCACCCCGACCGCCTGGGACCGAACCCGCCGCCGCAGGCCGAGGCGCACTTTATCGCGATCCGGCAGGCGTACGAGGTCCTCACCGACCCCGTGAAGAGGTTCGCGTATGACCGGTGAGCAGAGATCACGCTCCACAGCTGACAGCAGGTTCGGACCTTCGATTGCGACGTGGCAGAAGGTGGTCAACACGCGCGAGTACGTGCAGCGCGGCGCGCAGTCGTCGGTCGGGTTCTACATTGGCTCGGTCGGCCTGATGCTCGTGCTGGCGCTGCTCGGGCGCGCGCAGCAGGGCGCCTACGTGAGTCTCGTGTACATCTGTAGCTGACGGCAGTGGCGCAACGTGCTCCTCGGCGTGCTGCTTATATTCGAGACGACGCTGATCCTCGCCCCGACGCCCGCGGCCGGCGCGCCGCTCTCCGCCGAGCCGGTCCTGCAGCCCCTGCCCCGCTGGCTCGCAACGGGCGTCTCGTACCTCCTCCCCCGTGCGGTCCTCCAGCGCCCGGCATACCGACACATTGCCCTCTTTCACCGCCTGTTCACCGACTCGTCCATTGCCATCTCGCAGCTCGCGTCCGAGTGGAGCGCGACCCCCGCAAACAGCCCCCAGGCGCTCCTCCAGCTCGCGAGCATGATCAACGGCCAGGCAATGGAGGCGCTCTCGGACGAGGTCGGCCCCGTCCTCGCCGGCACCAACGACCGCGAGAGCGCAGAGCGCAACCTCCTCGAGCGCATGGAGAATGGTACGCATAGAAACTGAATGTTGCTGATGGAAGTCTACCTCGCCCGCACGGTGTCACACCACCCCGCCGTCGAGCCCGCCTGGTCCGCGGCCATGCAGCGCGAGGTCGGCCAGAGGCATGCGCATGCCCATGCTCACGCACAAGTAGAAGAGGCCGAGAACGCAGCGAGCCCCCGCCGCACGCGCGGATCGACGCCGCGTACCCGCCGCAAGACCCCCGGCGCAGAAGAGACCGCACCGCACGCAACCCTCGCGACCCTCCAGGCCGCCGCGCGCACGCCACTCCCGCCCTCCCCGCCGCCAGAGGAGGAGGGACCCCGCAGGCGCAGTGCGCGCTTAGGCTCGGTGCAGTAGATGCATAATATTGGCTCTCAGCGGATGGACCTCGTGTTGATACCGGCGGACAGCACGACGCAGCAGCCATCGGAGCGGCTTGGGCCTGCGGTTTGGAACTGACGAGACCTGCCATCCCGTCCACTGGCTCTGACATTGGAATGCAGATACTGAACTCTGGCTTGCGTCACATACCACAGTTCCCGCATTCCAGGCTACTGCGTACCAGCTATCCAGAGGTCCGGGAGCCGAATCCACTGGCTCGTGAACATGGTCTGGTGTCAGGAATACGCTCCAGGAGTGCCCAGGAGTGCCAGGAGGGCGTCCAGGACCAACACACCTGAGCGTTCTGAGAGCGCCTGTTCATTGTGGGCGTTTGGAGCGTGCTTCGTGTTGTTTGTGGCGGTGACTGCCCGGCCCTGTGGCGTCAACTAGTGCTTGTTCCCTTGCTTCCTTACTTCCTTGTCTCTAGTACCTGGGTTTCGTGTTGCTTGCACATCGAAGTTGGGCTCGTGGTGGGCGCCGATTATGCAACAGTGGCAGTGGTCAGTGGTCAGTGGTCAGTGCGCGCCGTGCGCATAATTGCACCCCGTACCCAGCAACTCAACGCAATTGAACAACAGATTCATCTGGCAGAATGTCCGTGTGCCGCCAGGAGCCGAGGCATTGCCCCGGGCTCTATGCTAAAATCATTCTATGCAGTGTGTGCAGGCGCGCCTGTGTCAGGTCGCCTGGTGCGGGTGGGTCGCTTGTGCGTGTGGGTCGCTTGGGTGGGGTGGTCGCCCAGAGGGCGATTGCGGTGCGGTTTGCGATTGTGGTCCCTGCCGACAAAAGGGCGAGGGGGTTTGTTGTTATTGTCCGGGATAAGTGAGCGAGTGAGATTAAAATAAAAAGAATATCACAGTGTAAATGTATGCGGCGGGGGCGAAAGGTGAAGAGAAAGGAGAAAGGAGAGTGGGTTCGGTGTAGAGGATAAGGGGTGGGAAAAGTGGCGGCGCCACAGGCGGGTGTGCTCGACACGCCTTGTCCTCGGCGCTCAATATATGGGCGTCCGCGTCATACGGAGCCGAAGATGACGGCGAGAGGAGCCGATGAACGTCCGCTTACTCGCGGTCGACAAGAAGGCGCTGCTCAATAAGCTGGGCGACCATCTTTCCGTCAATGGGAATCTCATTGCCTTGGAATCCCTCCGGATACGCAACTTCGGGCGTCTTTGGCGCCGTGTGGAACTTGTTGCCCCACCACGCATAGTGTCGGATGCCGAGCGCGCGCGCAGTGAATTCATAGTCCTCAGCGAAGCCTCCTGGGAAAAAGAATCTTTAAAGTAAGGTCAGAAAAATGCAGATGGATATTAGTTGTCTGCACTCACTCCATGACAGTCGCGCGGGGGTTGAGGTTGTTCATCCAGAGCAAATGTGTAAGACCGTTTCCGTGGACGCCCATCATGATCGTCGTGCGGGCCGCGAGACGTATCTGCTCGTCACGCGTGAGCTTGTCCATCGCGACGATGTGGACCTGAATGTCAGCTGCGAACTTTGCGGTAGGTTCGTGCCACTCACCTCCCATCCGTACTTCTTCTCCAAGGCCTGGAGCTCCTTGACGAGCCCCTCGTGGTCCTTCTTGATGAGCATACGACGACCCCAGTCTTGACGCGAGACGTAGGTGATGACTGGGTTTCCGGGCGAGTGCTCGCGACGGGGAGCGACTGCGCGCTCCTCAATAACACGCTTGTTGTTCTTGTTCTTCATGTCGTGGTCAAAGACGGGCTCATCGGCCATGCGGCGACGACGCTTAGAGTCGTCCTTGATCTCGTCGGGCGCAATGACACCCAGCTCGTCGTCCGTGTCGTCAAAGCCGACATCGTAGTCCTCCATCTTGTGTTCGCCATTGCCGACAAACTCGAGCAGGTTGCGGCGGACGGGCGACCACCAGTACCTCGAACCGCCCAGGGTGACGGCCTCGGACGCAGTACGCCAAGTCTTGGCGAACTCTGGGCCACGAAAAGCGGCCGCACGGTCGGCAAACACAATCTGGTCGTAGATGTAGGCACGGCGCGTGTCGACACGGTCGAGGAAATCGCTCTGGTACTCGTACGACATGGAGGGGAAGATTGCTCGTGTGATGAACGAGTTCATCTTGGCATAGTCGTTCCACTTGCCGGCGGCGACGTGCGGCATCATCATACGCGAGGGGGCCGGCAGCTGGGTCTGGCCCGCAGCGTTGATCGAGGGGTCGAGCGAAGAGTATGTGCGCCAGAGGCCAAAGAGCAGCTCGGCCGCGAAATGGTAGTAGTGATCCAGGAACTGTGGGGGGTCGTTTACGAGGAGAGTGACACCCGATACGCGAGATGCAGAGTTGCCCCACAACCTCTTGGCTTCTGATGGGAAGATGATGCGCATGTCCTTTTCGGTGGGCTCACGGCGACGGATCGACTCGTCGTCGTTCCAGATCTCAGCACCGGTCGAGACCATATGCCGCAAGAAGGGGATCGAGGACGGGTGGTCGGTCACAATGTACCATGTCCCGTTGAAGAGGTAAATGTCGTCAAAGACGGTCCATCCTGGGGGTTAGCGGAGTGCGAGAATAGTAGACTCACCTGGTGCATGAGCCGGGACAGTCGAGCGGATAGCGCCCTCATCGCCCCACCGGACCTTGGCCTCGCTGACAACGCCGACGGCCTTGCCTGCGCTGAGGCCGAGATCTTGTGTCTTTGACGAGCGCCCCGATCCACGGTCCCCGCCTCGCCGTCCCCCTCCGATACCGAGCTTGAAGCCGAGTAACGAGTCTGATCCCTTGGAATCTGTAAAGCGGAAGGAGAGGTCTAATTGAAGAAATAGACCAAAGAGAACGATAACGACGAGGAAAAGGAAAATGTCTCGCCGTGTTGGATGCCACGACATGTTTAGGAGCAGCGGAGGACGTGGGGAGAATGGAGAGGATGGGTATCGACGATGCGTCCGGGGGGAAGTTAGGCCGCCTATGGTGAATAATGTAAAAACAAAGAGAATGCGGCGCCAGCCTGGTTAAAGGTGAGATCGAAAAGGTGGAGAGTGAGCGCACGAGCGAGTGCGGTGCTGGCTGGTTGCTGGCTGGTTGCGTATCGCTGGAGCTGGAGCAGGAGAGCGAGACAGGAGAGGCCAAGTCGAGCTACTAAGGGCTGCCGTGCAATGGCTGCAGGAAGATTTGGTGGGATGAAGGGATGTGGGATGTGGGAGATGTGGGTTTTACGTTATGGTCTAGGGAGTGGGCGCCGAGTCTAGGCTGATAGAATTGGAACAGCTCTAGGGCAGAGACAGAGACAACAGCAGTGAGACCTGCAAAGTCGCCGAGTGCTTTGCCGGGGCTTTGTCGTAGACCAAGCAAGTGGAGTACTGTAGCAGTTGGACGCTACCTGAGAGGGGTTGAATGCCGTTTGAGATGGCCAGGAGGTGATCAATTGTGAAGGAGAGTGGAGATGGTCGAAAGATGTTTAACGATGAAGAATGAACGAGAATATGGTGGAGTGAAAAAAAAAGTTGGACACCACGCGCGCGCGGGAGATGTTCTTTAGACTGTTGTCGACGTTGTCAATGCACACAATGCACGAACAGGTACGCAGGTACGCAGCGCACAAACTCTGCAGTTCGCTACGGTGCTCGCTACAGTGCTGCAGATGCACGACGCTCGGAGCGTGGCCGTGGCCGTGGTCGTGGTCGTAGGCGTGGCCGTGCTCAGGACTAGAATGTGTGGACCGTGCACGACTCCAGTGCACAGCTAGCGACGAGGGCTTGCGGGTCAGACGGAGGGCAGACCGAGGTGTTCAGTCTGTGAGGGCCTCCAGGGAAGCTGCGCTCGGAGGCAGCGAGAAGGGTTGAGGGATCGAGGGAGGGATCGAGGAGAGGACGAGAGGCGTCGAGGGCTAAGCGACTCGCAGTGGCGTCGGTGGCGCTGGGTGGCGTTGTGGGTAAAATATTGCGATCAACAATGACAATCGAGACGAGAATGGGTACTAAGTAATGTACGTTTGTGGACGATGAGGATGGGTTCAGTACAATGTCAAGAAACAGATGACAACGGGGCACTCATATCGCTGCATGATCAACCTTGTGTCTGTTGCTCTCCACGGTGTCGGCCCCACTTTAGCTCTCCGCACATGACGGTGATGTACATTGTCTCAGATCGTCTGCTGGTGCTGCATGCTGCGCGGCTGCGCGTTGCTCTCGGCTCACGGCTGGTAGTTCTCATGGTCGCACGGCAGTGGTAGTGGTGGGGCGGTGGCGAACGACGACGGCAGCAGACAAAGCTTAAGCGCATTCACATCCGCGTTCGTAAACCCGGCTCTCACGGGGATCCCGACGGGGCATGGGGCCGGTCCCATCGTGTGCACATGAGCGGCAGCGGCAGCATGTATATCCTATCCCATCCCATCCCATTCACAGCACAATTTATGCATTCGGGAGTTGCCAGTCGTGCAGAACATGCAGAGCTTACCCTCTCGACCTGCGACAGTTGCCAGGCACTTAGGTCGTGAGTGTGGCCTCTCCGCGGGCCAGCGTCTATTTCCTGTTTCCATTTCCTGGCTCTGTTGCTGTCACAAGTCACACTGAGCCCTATGCATGCAAGCGCAAACAGCAACACCCGAAACGTCGGTCGTCGCTGTCCATTCTATAGCCCCGACAGACCATGCACAAGGGAAAACAATAGACTAGCAAACGCGGATGGATGGGCCAGAGCCAGATCTGTGAACGAAAAAAAAAAGGTACGACAATGCTGTAAGCTGGCAGGGTTTTCTGTTCATGTTTGGATTTGTCCGTAAGGAGGTGGGTTTGGAGTCTGTTTGGGAACGACGACTGTTTCGTTTCGACGGGGGGCAGCAAGGAGAAGCAAGTGGTAACTGTGACTGGAACTGGGGAGATCGGGATGGGGGAGATGGGGGAGGTGCTGAGGAGGTGAGACGGAGGTCTGCCACCTCTCTCTCCTCGTCGTGCTTCACAAGAAACGCTCGTTTACTCGGTGTGCGTAGAGCCACACGTTGCAGCATATGCCTCCGACACCTCGGGTGCTCATTACTCATCTCGTGCCTCTTACCAGCATCCATGTGGCGTACGTAGCAGTCTCGAGAGGTGAGTGTCGACGCAGCTGCACCCCTTCCGCGCGCTGATGCAGTCCAGAGTCGTCAGCGGAACAGTGACCATGTACAGCGGTACTGTCACTGCAGTGCGCGAAAATCTCAACGCACCCTCTCGGTAGAGTTCGAGGCACGTACTACACTGTACCTCCCCTCCCGCTCCAGTCCAGTCCAGCGGGCAGCAAAGCACAAGGGCAGAGGGCAGCGCAAGGGCCGCGCACGACTAGCTGGGCGATCGACATGCATCACGTGCAAGACTACACCCGCAGGCAGGCCTGGCCCTCTGGCCTCTGGCCTGTCCGCTCCGGGCTCACACGCTCTGCATTACCCGTCGGAAGGGGCGTAAGGAGTTCAGACTCTGCACCCGAACCCAGTACCGTCCGTGGAGCTGCTGGAAACTGGTACAGTAGCTGGACGAGGCAGAGAACGAGGCAGGATGAGATGGTAATGTATGGCTGCTGAAATTAGCGCGAAGATCTCCCGCAAACGCCACGCGATCTGCCCGGTCCCGGTGAAGCGTGGCTGCCGAGCGAGCGCGAGCGAACAGCGGTGAATTGGCGGGATCAGTGTAGACTGCGGGCTGCAGAGCATGCAGAGTGCAGACTGTATCAGCGCACGTCGACACGGAGCACTGATCCGCAGTTTGCGGAGGAGGATGCGATCGACCGAATCGTCCCGCGCCGACGGTTCGCCCATGTCTCGGATGCTGGAATCGAGTAAACATGACGCGGTGGACTCCTCATGAGGCGGCTCCCGCTCAGCGACAGATCTGGCGAACAATAGAGGGATTGGGCGGGAGTCTGGGCTTGTAATGTACCGGGAATGGCGCGCTGCTCGTCGAAGGGCTGGAATGAACGCACGGCTGGTCAGACGGCCCAAGATGCAGGCGTAGTAGGGAAGAGCACCCGGACTTGCTAGACTTGCTCGACTTCCGCGAAAGTCCTGGCCCATGGCCAGTGCCGCATACCATGGCGCAAGGCTAATCACATGCTGGTGGCAGCGCTTGTGTGGCGGGTGCACCCACAATGGTCCCATCGACAGAGTCCCTTCACTTTGGCATCAGATACGTCTCGACTCGCAGGGTCAGCATGCCACTACACCGTCGACCTGGAATGCATGGCCAGTAGCCATAGCCCCGAGGCATCCTATCCTTGTGCCGGAATCTGCCACCAAAGCGAGAGTGTACTCTAGGGCTGATCACCACGTCAGTCCCCGGTCTGCCACTTCAGTCGGAAGAAGTTCGTCGCCTCCTTGAACTTCATGTGTGCACACGGCCTGTCCCAAGGATCATGAGGGCCTGGACGGTGGCAGGTGCTCCGTCGCGCCACCCGAGTCGGAGCCACGAGCCGCGGATCCGATGATCCGGCCATCCGATCGTCAGAACATGCAGAACAAACAGAACAAACAGAACATGCAGGATACCACACCAGACACCGCGCACCCCTCCAGCACCCCCGTACTCCCTCCCTCTCCACCCAAAAAGACGTGTCCCCGGCATCTCCGACGCCGAGCGCGCTTCCTGTCGGGGAATCGAACCCCGATCTCCCGCGGTCTGAGTGACAAGCGAGCATACTGACCGTTATACGAACAAGAAGGCCATGGGAGGGGGCGGGGCGTGTGCGGCCGCGTCTGGAGGGTGGGTGGGAGGGGGGCGAGGCAGAGAAGTGGTCAAGGGGAGGAGGGAGCGGAGACGAAATGGAGTTGTGGGAATGAGTTGTGATCCTTCGGCCTTGCCATGAGCTCCCATCGCACCGCCGCGGAGGCCGATGAGGTGAGCTCCCCTCCGCTTGGGGCCATCAACCACTGATACAGCGGACCGAGACACCGAGAATGATCATTCGCGGCTTGCCGTCTCTCGAGCTCGGGGGTTCCTTACCCCGTGTTCCCCTCATGCCTCTCATAGCCTCTCACCTTCGGCCCTCCCCTCTCCCCCCTCCTCCTCCCTCCTCCGAACCAAGAAAAAGCTCGCCAGCGTCTTCGCCGCCGCCGACCCCGGCCCGAATCGAACGGACAACCTTGAGGAGGAGGTATTCCCGTTGGAATCTCACGCGCTACCATTACGCCACGGGGTCGCACAGAGGGTGGGCGGCGGTGGGTCACGGCGCTTTCTCTCTGTCTCTCTGTTGCCATGTCGCTCTGTCTGTCCGTCTGAGGCTGCTCTGAGATTGAGCTGGGTGGGCCGCTCGCAAGTGGTTGCCTGTGAATGTGTGTCGTGGGGTGGCGGCGCGATCGGGTGACAGTCGACGCGTCCGCGCGTCGTCGAATCCGTGTCTTGGGGAGTGCCACAGTGGCGCCGATCACCTCCGTGATCTGCCGTCTGCATCCGATGCCACCGTCTTCTCGGTCTCGCAACCTCTTCAAGACTGCGACCTTGCAGACTGAGTCTGCGGACTGTCCGACACGGACAGTCCACCTCGCAAAACAGCCCAGCCCTGCAGGTCTTTGCCATAGTGTCGCAAACATGACGTCAGGCACCTGATGGGCACATGGGCAAGAAAACGCTAAGTTTCTGATCCTAGCAGGCTGCCTGGCACCAGTGGGTGGTGGAGCTGTACACAACCACTCTGACCCCAAATATCCATGTCGCAATCATCCCAGGTGTCAGGTCGATAGGGGGCCACTGTTGTGATGCCGAATGCAAGCTTTTGAGACTGTACACTACTTACCATGCTCGGCAAATCAGACATCGCGACCGTCGAGGACGAGCTGACGCCGGACGCGCGGGTCGACGAGGCGGCGCTCTTCGCGTCCCCGCTCCCGATCACCGGCGCGCGCAAGACGACGACGCGCACCGAGCTCTGGGTGGGTGGCTGTGTTTCCGCGCTGACAGCAGTCGTGGTACCTGTACTATGTCGGCAACTCTGGCCTCGGTGAGTCTTGAGTCCGCCCAGGCGCTGACCCCAGGGCCGTTCAACTTTGCCATCTCGTGCTGGCAGAACCTGCTGTATCTCGCCGGCTGGGACCCGGCGTATCCCCGCGGCACAGTGCCGTGCGATGCGGGCGGTGAGTGTGTGCAACGGCGCGGCTGATGGCAGGATGCAACCTCGTGGCGTTCGGGAGCGAGCGGTCTAGTGAGTCCCACGCTCGGCGTGCACGTCACTCGTTGCTGACCGCAGTCAACTCGATCGTGCTCATCACGAACGGCATCTCGTTTGCGCTGCAGGCCGCCATCTTTCTGGTCGTCGGCAGCTTCGCAGACTACGGCACCTGGCGGCCGCACATTACGACCTTCTTCACGCTGCTCGCGTGGGGCGTGTCTTTCGCTTGGCTGGGAGTCGTGACGCCGTCAAAGTGGCAGACGGGCACGGCGCTGTACATCCTCGGCTTGATCGGGTACCAAGGCGCACTGACGTTCTGGACCGCGGCGTTTCCCGGCCTCGCGCGGGATCTGCCCGAGATGCAGCAGTCCGAGAAGGAGCTGGCCGCGGGGGAGATTGAGTAAGACTGAAGTAAAGCGTGGCTGATATCAGCACCACGACGTTCGACAACCGCGACATGCTCGCGCGCAACCGCCTCGCGAACGTGTCCTTCTTCGTGTGCTCGTGCGGCGAGCTCGTCGTGCTCGCCATCCTGTGCGGGATCCTCTTTGCCGTGGTCAAGGACGACGACGCGAGCAGCAACTCGCGCGCGCTCAGTATCGTGTGCGCGTACAGCGCCGCCGTGTGGAGTGAGTCATGCGAGCTTCGGCGCTGATGTCAGTCGTGTGCGCCATCCCCTGGCTCTTCTTCGAGCAGTACCGCCCCGGCAACCAGCTGCCGCCGCGGACGACCTATGTCACTGCGGGGTGAGTCCCTCTCAGGCTTTTGTTTTGCTGACCCCAGCCTCAAGCAGATCTACCACGCGTTCCGCCTCTGCACGCGCCTCAAGCAGACGTTCATCTACCTCGCGGCGTACTTTTTCCTCGGCGACTGTCTGAACACCCTGGGTGAGAACCTGCACCAGCGGCAGCTGACAGCAGTGACGGTCATCGCGACGCTGCAGAACGAGGTGGCGTCGTACGACGCCAAGACGCTCAACTAGTGCGTACCCCCGCAGGCGCAGCTGACACCAGCCTGCTCATCGACGGCATCGGCGCCCAGGCCATCGGCATCGGCATCTTCTGGCTGATCCAGAAAAAGTTCACAATCCGCACAAAGACCATGCTCCTCGTCAACGCATTCTTCATCTTGCTGCTGGCCGCCTGGGGCTGCGTCGGCATCACGCAGTCCCGCTTCGGGTTCCACAACGTGTGGGAGTTCTGGGCGTACCAGGCCTACTACGGGATCTTTGTGTGTCCGTGGTATGCCATTTCGGTGAGTGCGCGCGAGCAGCGAGCGCAGCGAGCGCACCGCAAGAGGGATGGGCTACCGATACAGTGCGCTGACCCCGCAGCAAGCAATGATCTCCGAGGTCGTCCCGCGCGGCAAGGAGTTCCTCTTCTTCGCGCTCTTCAGCATTATCGGCAAGACGTCGAGCTTTATCGGCCCCTTTGTGTCGTCGGCGATCATCGACCGGTCCGGCAACACAAATATGCCCTTCACGTTCCTGCTCGCGCTCGGCGCCGTCGCTGCGGGCATTCTGCTCTGCGTAGACGTAGACAAGTCCCGCCGCGAGTGCAGGCAGTACCTCGACGACGAGTCGGTGCGCGTGTACAAGCTCCGCGCGGGGAGCGTCGAGACGGTCGAGACGGTGGGGCCGGTCGTGCAGCCCGTGGAGAAGGCGTTGTAGTATCTCTCGAGTAGCTTGATGTCAGTTACTGGTGCTGGTCTGAACCCGCTGGGGCCGAGCGCCGAGTGTCTCGCGCGTTCGCCGCTGTGCACTCAGGATGAGGCAATGCAGTACTCTGTGGGCGCCGCTGATCCCGGCACTGCCCATCTACGGCAGCCTCCTGCCGAGCGCCCTGCCGAGCTCCTGCCGAGCACTCGCATATCTCATAGCCGCGAGTTACCGCCCATTGAGAGTCAGTACACGCACCACGAACATCCATGTGCAACTCCACACGCCCCGCTTCACGTTAACAACAACCCTGCATGCGACAAGAAACACAAATACAAGTCCAAGATCACGATGCGCCCTACTCCGACTCGGGGATGTCAATCATATGCCCCATGCGCTCAATCTTTGTGCGGAGGTACGTTTCCAGCTCGGGCCCACGCGTGGTCGTGGCGCCGAGGAGGCCGACGCCGGCGCGGCGCGTGCGCCAGTCGTCGTACTCTTGCTCGTCGGCCTCGAGCTCGAGCTCGCGGCGCTTGGGCGACGAGTGGCTGCACTGCCAGTCGCGCGGGACCATGCCGACGCGCTCCGAGATGTGGATGCTCTCTCCGGCGAGGCCCTCGACCTTTTCGGGGTTGTTGGTGAGCAGGCGCACGCCGCCCTTGCCCTGCACGGCGTCGCCGGCGAGGCCGAGGTCGCGCAGGATCTCGGCAGCGACACCGTACGTGCGCTCGTCGGCGCCGTGGCCGAGCATGAGGTTGGCAGTGACAGTGTCGTGGCCCAGGTCCTGCAGGTTGTAGGCGCGGATCTTCTCGAGCAGTCCAATGCCGCGGCCCTCTTGCCGCATGTAGATGACGACACCGCGGCCGGGCACGCGTGGGGCGCCGTTGGCGCGCGAGCCGGGGGAAGGCGCCCGTGATGCCTCGGGGGTAGGGAGGTACTCTTCGGTAATTGTACCCAGACGCTGGGGCTCGGCGATGCGGCGCATGGCCTCGTCCAGCTGCTCGCCACAGTCGCAGCGCATCGATCCGATCGTCTCGCCGGTAAAGCACTCGGAGTGGATACGAACCAAAGGAAGACAGTCGTTTTCCATGTCCAGCTCGGCGGCGTCCTCGGCAGCGTACTCTGCTGCGCTCCGGGGTACGCTCGGTGTTCCGGTCTCTCCCGCGTGTAAGCGGCCGACATAGGCTCCGCGCACGATGCGCTCCGTATCGGTCTCGCCTTCCCGCCAGCAGGCGTCGAGCGACCGAGAGCGGATCTCCCGGCGGCCCTTGGGCGCTGCCCGACGGGCTTCGGAGTCGAGCTGAATCGGGTCGGTGACAATAGCCAAGTGCTCCTTGTTGTCCTCCGAGTTGTGGTACAGGTGGAGGAAGACATCGCCGTGGGGTGTCGGTACTCGTGTGCGGGCCATGCACTTGACCTGCGGCCGGCCGGTCGGTTTGCCGATCGCCGGTCCGCGACCGTGGAAGTAGTTTACGTGCGCTGGCGATGCGGCCTGGAGCAGCTGCGACACGGGTGCGGGATCGATAGACATGCGGCGCTTCCTGTCCTTGAGGGCGGGCGCTGCGTCAGATGTGACCATCTCCGCGACAGCCGGAGCCGGAAGAACCGACGCCGACGACGACGCAACAGGGGCGGCAGTAGAAGCAGCCGACTCGGCACGAGCAGAGGCGACGGCGGCGGCCTCGGCGGCCTCACGCTCGGCCTGGATACGCACGCTGCGGGGCGCCTGGAGGCTGCGGGCCGGTGGTGGTGGCCGACGGGCAGGCGAGTTTGGACGGCTCTGATCGCACGATGCGTACGAGCCGGGAGCGATGGGGCTCATTCCGTGTCCGATGTGGTGCCTTGTGACGTTTGCAGCGGATCCCGAGAGAACGGCACTGAGGAGGAGCGAGTCAATGGCCTGGTCGCGGCGGGGCAGAGCGGCTCGTTTCCGGCTACCGTTAATGTTGGCCGGTGAGTTGTTCGAGTTGTTTGCCGAAGACGAGCCAGTCTTTAGCGCAGCGGGGCCGTCTGTGGAGGTGAGGATGGAGAGAATGTCGCAGTCTGCCTGAGAGGGGAGTGCCGAGTGTTGCTGAGCGGGGAGGACAGCAGGCATTGTACAGTGGCCGCTGGGAGTAGGAGTAGTGAGCTCTGAGAGAGAGACAGTGAGAGAATAAGAAGAGATGTGGAGAATGGGGACCGTCGGCAACGAGAGTAGCTGCTGTGCTGTGGTGGTGGTGTCACTGGGGAGTTGGGTAGACCTCTACTCGAAATGCAGTTGGCTGGAGTTGGCTGGGAGTACAGGGGCAGACTAATCACTGAAAAAAGCGGGCAAGGCCGAGGGCAAAGAGGAAATGGAAATGGACCTGGGTAGCCGAGGCCTGAATTTGTGTGGTTCGAGAATCAACGATTGAGGTTTTGATCCGGTGGGTGGTGGTAGGATTTCCAAAGCGACCTGTGGGCTCTGTGTTGCTGGTATTGTAGACGCCTGTTGTGGTATGCTCTAGCAATGTAGAAGCAGCGATGAGGATGTTGTAGATGGTGAGAAGGATGGGGGGATCGAGGTTGAGATCGAGAGAGTGGAGATGGATATGAGCAGAGTTGTCGTGTGCTCACTATGCGGGGTTAAGCAAAAATCACAGAAATAATGACGGAGATGATTACCATATCAAGCACAAGTTACAAATGTACTGTACTAATGCAGATCACTTTTTTCTAATAGATTCTCCGCTCGGTGGAGTTTTGCTGATTAGAAACTGCAATAGTCTGATTACAAAAACTGTGGTATTGCCGGAATGGACACTCCTTTTCAGTCTCGGCATCGGAGAGGCCGACGTTGACCATGCACCTTAGTGTGACTGTGACTGTGATCTCGCCTAATCTGTGGGACGGCTTTGTAACATCCATACAATCCATAGAATGGCTAGACCAATCCGCGGCCCCGAACTCCGTTTGGGCTTCAAGACCGCCCCCGGTTAACTTTGCTTATTACTCATCCGGAACACGGTCATATCCTGCACTCAGCCGCGCCATGTGGCTTTACTACCCCTTTCGGTAAAAGTGGGCTTTTATTTTGCTCCCGTCTACCATCTCTGGCGATCTCTCCAGCTCTCCAGCGGCCAGCGGATTGTGGATTTGTGGGGCGCGGGGCGGACAAGGCCCCATCGAGACACATGCGTGTGGTAGCCGATGCGGATGCTGGGCTATGCATGAATGGTTATTGGTGCACCTAGGATGGAGACTTCTGTAGTATGGTACACTGGAGATCGGGATGTACAGCACACTGGAGACATGGACAATGGTACATCCTGGATCCATCGCTTTGGTGAGGCGGAGCAAAGTTGTTCCGCGTTTTATTGCGGCTTCGTTGAGCGTGTCAAGGCATCATGACGTTCTGATGGGTCTCTCAACGACCCGGCTGGCCCCGCTCGACGACCCTCGCTTCAACGACCTCACAGGGGCGGGAGGACGAGTAGAGAGTTTGACGCTTGCGCACTTGACGTCTGGCGAACTTGGCATCTAGGCGAGATATCTGCTGCTACCCCTCACGAGGATGAGCAGCGAGACATGTCTTCTTAAACTGCAGCTTTAATACGCCTCCATGGCTGACATCGCCCACCATTGAACTGGCTGTTCGCTGAACTTAAAGATGTCTTTGCGCCCGACAGCAGTCGCCTCGAACGGCCTGATTGGCAAGAGCCTGTTCTGAGGGTGAAGCTCACGCGTGCTCGTCACCCACTGACAAGACTCAAACCAACAATCAAAGAGAGGCGTGGCAGACTTGTTGGGCGTACTGCCTTGCTCTGTTTGCTCTCCTTACGCGCACGTTGGTAGAGAAGTAGAGCAACATTGTCATGTGTGCCTTTCGGATGAATGGGGAGTTTACCACAGTCAGACAGCCCACATGACTATAAGAAGCTGTGGTCGTACATTATATCAGTCACGGTCAGCTCAGACGTCAGTCGCCTCCCTCGATATAACTATAGTGAGCATGACGTGAATATAGTACAACCTCTCGTCTACCACCCTTACGTCTACCACCCTTACTCCGTCTTCTTCTTTCCCGTGTTGTTGGCCCGCACGACACCAAAGATCTTGTATGCCAACCACGCCCAGCCAAGCCAGACAACCGCGGCAGTAGCCACCTCGACGTTGAGGTGGTACTCGGGTTTCGCAGCGGGTAGGTGGATCGAGAGCGGAAGGTCAAGGCGCTCCAAGCCTGAATGTCAGCATGCTTGTCGAGGGAGGCCCTACAGCACGCACCCGTCCGTGTTTTCAGCGACCCACAGTCCCAAGACCGCTTAACGCTGCCCCCGCCGTCTCCAAACACGGTGACATTATGCCCCCCCGCGGCCGACGGGGGCAAATACCGCGCATGCAGGGGGATATCAACCTTGCCGCTCTGCGTGGTGAGAGCCAGCCGGACGAGGGGCGCAGCGCGCACCGGCCGCTCGATATCGATATCCCGCGGCGAGACGCTCCAGTCGTACGGCTTGTCCCCGGTCTTCGTGGCGTTCGCGGGTCCCCAGAGATCCACGAGCTCGTCGGGGTCGGGGAAGAGCGCGTCGGGGATCGTCAGCTCGAGACGGAGGGCGCAGTCTGCCGTTGGCGGAGAGGGCGCGATGATCAGGTGCGGGTGCAGCGAACCCGTGAGGCGCAGCTCGAGGTCGGCCATGGTGATGGGAGATATGAGAGCAGGTCAAGTCGTCATGTCTCTTCGATGGATGGGATGGACCGTACGAGTGGAGGCCAGAGACAGCACACTGGCTTGGTGGACAGCCACATGTGTCTCACATGGACTATCACGTGATCTCCGACGCGTCGCGTGTTTGAAGATTGAATTTTGCCACCGCTGATCGCAATCTCGACTGGACGCTCTACTGGCTCGACATGTCAGAACAACAGTCAACTCGAGGTGGAACCGCGACCTGAACGACGACCTGTACGACCGTCCACGCTGTCTAAGACGTCGAGCACACCCCATTGTTCGCGACGCGTTCATACTCCATTGTTATCATTGTCTCCATTCACATATAAAACGCGGCGCAACTCTTGACCCACTACATAGACTCCACACCGTCCACTTGTTCATCCCGCTCCGTCTCGCTTCATCCCGTCATGCCGACCAACGAGGACCGCCGTCGCGTGAGTACTTAGGTGTTGGATCTTGGATTCGGAGGCGACAGGAGCCGGCTGGAGCCAGCTGGGCCTATCACCGCATCCGTACCGTCGCGTACGAGCTAGTGAGCGTGTGAGACAGCACCTCGCCTCGCAGGACAAGGTGACGCCCTCCACATCTCACTCCACCCTGCTCCCTGCCTGTTATTGGGCACGCCCAACCTCGCCCTTTGCCAGCCCTCCATCTGCCTCCATCTGTCAACAATTCAAAATTCGCCTGCACGCCAACGCCCCCTTGCTCCTGCTGACCCTTTTCTGCAGATGCTCGAAGACCTGCGTCTCAAGCGTCAAGGCATCTCGATTGGAAAGTCGACTCCCGCACAATCACTCGGCACCAGCTCTGCTCCGATTGAAATCTTTGATTCTCCAGACACCCACAGCAAAAGCCATATCCTCGTTCCCTCCTCATCACCCATCTCCATGTCGTCTGCACCGCCGAAAAAGTCGAGCAGCTCGTTCATCCCGTCCTCCAACCTCGGCCGCGCACCGGCAGGCGGATGGCCTGTGGGCTCGCCGCAGAGCCTGATTGCATCGGTCAACGCCAAGGCCAACGGAAACGGCGCGTCACATGGCAGCCTTGCCGACTACTCGCCCAACTCGCCGCCCGTCCTCTCCCGGTTGAAGAAGCGCTACGGCGACGACGAGCCGTCGCCGACCAAGCCCGTCGCGTCGCCCGGCGCAGGCCCCAGCCGACTCGGAGCCAGCAAGCCGAAGAACAAGCTCATCGAGCTCGCAAAGGCCATACACAACGAGGAGCAGGAGAAAAAGCTGCAGCGCATGCAGACCCAGTTCCCCAGGGTTCCTAGACACACTATCGCACAGGCGCTCAGCCGCCATGGCGACGACACCCAGGCGATCATGAACGAGCTCGGCCGCGCGAATGAGAGGGCACAGCAGGAGTCGTCCACGCCGCGCGCCGACCTCAGCCGGTACGCCTTCCAGCCCGGCATGCCGTCCAGCTCGTCGCTGTCGTCTGTTCCGTCTACGTCCAAGGGTTCGCTTGCGTCCGTCGCCGCCCCTACGCCCAAGGTGGCCAAGGTGGCAAAGCGCCGGAATGAAAAGTCGACCATCTACCGGAACCGCGAAAAGGCCAAGAAGCGCGACCCAGACGAGGACAGCGAGTCTGGCATGGACTCTGGTGGCGATGACAGCGATGGCGGATGGTCGGACGGCGAAGGGCGCAAGCGCAAGCGCCGAAAGGCCAGCTCGGAGGAGGAGATCGACGCCGCCGGAGCCGCTCTCCGTGCGTTCAACGAGGACGAGCAGGCGACACTGCTCGGCACAATTGCGTGCAGCGAAGAGCAGGCGGCCAAGATTGTGCAGCTCCGGCCTTACAACGACGTCGATGACGTACGCTCCAAGCTGTCTAAAACCCGTGGCGTTTCGTTCAAGCTTTTCGAGCAGTACGAGGAGATTATGGAGGGATACGTCCAGATCGACGCGTGTCTCAACCGCTGCGAGGCGATTGCGGACGACATTGCCAACACGCTCGCGGTCTGGAAGGGCGCTTCTACCATCAGCAACAGCATTACCGGCACACCGCGCTCTGACGGCCTGAACGATGTCAAGGTCGACGTCAACAAGGTCTCGGAGCTGCTCCGTAACGAGACCGACATGCGGAGGCGCAAGATTCTCAGCTCGTACATCCGCACCCAGCCGGCGCTCCTCTCCGAGGGCACCGTCCTCAAGGACTACCAGCTCCTCGGCGTCAACTGGCTCAACCTGCTGTACTCGCGCAAGATTGGGTGTATCCTGGCGGACGAGATGGGTGAGTTATCGCTATCGTGTCAGCTAACTCTCAGGCCTCGGAAAGACCATCCAGGTCATTTCGTTTATTGCGTCGCTCAAGGAGCGCGGCATCAAAGGCCCGCATATGATCTTTGTGCCCGCATCGACACTCGAGAACTGGACTCGCGAATTTGACCGTTTCGCACCCGAAGTCAACGTCCAGACGTACTACGGCTCGCAGGCTGAGCGTCGCGAGCTGCGAGACACACTGAAGCGCATGTACCGCGCGGACGAGCTCGAGGTCGTGCTCGCATCGTACACCCAGGTCGGAAGTGGCGAGGATCTCATCTTCTTCCGCAAGAAGATCCAGTTCGAGACCTGCGTGTACGACGAGGCGCACGCGCTCAAAAACTTCCAGACCAAGCGGTACCAGGACCTGCTGTCCATCAAGCCCCGCTGGCGTCTCCTGCTCACCGGCACGCCGCTGCAGAACAATCTGCAGGAGCTCGTGTCGCTGCTCATGTTTATCCACAAGGACATTTTCATCGAGGCCGAGCAGTACCTGCGCGCCATCTTCAAGGTGCAGAGCCAGGGCCACCAGAACCTGCTGTCGCAGCAGCGCGTGTCGCGTGCGCGCACGATGCTGACGCCGTTTGTGCTGCGCCGCCGCAAGGCAAATGTGGGTGCAATGATGGGACGATGACTGACCCGCAGGTGCTGTCGCTGCCGCCAAAGATCGAGTCGGTCGAGCACTGCAAGATGACAACAACACAGTCGCGCCTGTACCGCGAGACGCTCCGGAAATCGCGCAAGGTCATGGCCGAGCTGGGCGAGGACGCACTGGACGCCGTGGCTGCCGACGACGGCGAGGAGGGCGGCGAGAAGAAGAAGCCGGCAAAGGGCAAGAAGGCGCCTGTGTTGTCGTCTTCGTCTGCGAACATTCTCATGGACCTCCGCAAGGCCGCGTCCCACCCGCTCCTCTTCCGCCGTCTGTACAACAAGACAAAGGTCACCGCCATTGCCAAGGCATGCCTGAATACGCCCAAGTGGTGCGACTCGCGCCTCGACTATGTCATCGAGGACCTCGAGGTGGGTTGTCAGCCAGTGTTTTACTAACCTCCAGGTGATGAGCGACGCCGAGATCCACAACTTTGTCAGCGAGCACGAGGAGCTGGAGCACTTTGCGCTCGACGCCGAGGCGTTCCTCGAGGGCGGCAAGATGCTCGCGCTCAAGCAGCACATTGAGCGGTGCAAGAAGGAGGGCAAGCGCATGCTGCTCTTCTCGCAGTTTACAATGATCCTCAACATTATCCAGGTCGCGCTCGACCACCTCGACGTGCCGTTTGTGCGGCTGGACGGACAGACGCGGACAGACGAGCGTCAGGGCTTAGTCGACCAGTTCAACGACGACCCGGATATCACCGTCTTTTTGCTCTCGACCAAGGCCGGCGGTGTGGGCATCAACCTGACTGCCGCGTCCGTGGTCGTCATTTTCGACCAGGACTTTAACCCGCACAACGACCGGCAGGCGGCTGACCGCGCGTACCGTATTGGCCAGGAGCGCGAGGTCGAGGTCATCAAGCTGATCAGCAAGGACTCGATTGACGAGGACATTCTGTCCATTGGCGTGACCAAGCTGCAGCTCGACGACATGGTCGGCGGCGAGACGCCCGATGCGGCGACGGACGGCGGCGTGGCCGACGACGACAAGACGGCCAAGGAGATGCGCAAGAGTCTGCTCACGACGCTGCGCAAGAAGTTTGAGGCCGAGGGCGACTCCAAGGCCGGCGACGACCTCGCCGCGCTCGCCGAGGCCGAGGAGGAGGACGTCCCGCCCAGCGCGAGCCAGGGCCCCAAGCGCGCCCAGGGCGTCAAGCGCGAGTAGAGCGCGAGTAGAAGCCGCTATCGTATTCATGCCCTCTCGTCATACTGTATACATGTCTCTGCATTACTGCTACCCCATACATTTGCATGCACCTCATGGATCATGGCCCGAACATGGTGAGCGAGCGCACGTGGCGGTCGACGGCGTTGCGGAACTGCAGTGAGCGAGTGCACTGAGAGTTGCAAGGAACATCGCCAACTCACCTGGTCATTGTCGATGCCCCGCGTCCGCGAGTCGATCTCGATGAGCGGGTTGCGCACAACAAAGTCGATGAACGGCCCCGTGTGGATCTGGCGGAGCACAAAGCGCAGCGAGTCGGCGCCGGGGTCGGACAGGAGCACAAACTTGAACCCCGTGAGCGTCTCGTACAGGTGCATGCGGTACTGCGATGTCTTGTAGGACGTGAACATCTCGTCGTCCCTAGAGGTTAGCACTACGGGGCAGAAGTGGACGGAAGATGAACCACAACTCTTCATCTAGACTCACTTGCCACTGAGCTTCTTGACCATATTCCTTAAACTGAGCACGACGCCGTAGACGAGCTTCGTCTCCTCGTCAAACGGCAGCCCTGGTGCGCGTTTCGTCGGCTGCGGGGTCTGGCTGGAATTGAGCCCCGAAGCCGACGCGTGCACGCCCGAGCCCGACGCGCCCGAGCCAGTCGAGAAGATGCTCTCCCGCACGCCCGCGGCAGCGGTCGCGGGCAGACGGTGCACGCCCGGCTTGTCGTGTGTCGGCGCGCGCACGGGGCGCGTCCGGTGCCAGTCGTGGTAGTACACGCAGTCGCAGTGCCTGGTGTCAGCGCGGAGGCGGGAGGACGTACCGGTCGAAGATGTAGAGCGAGTAGATTGTCATTGCTGTGGTGGGATGGAGGATGTCATGAAGTTGGTTGTTATCGTCCTTGCTTGGTGTCGACGAGCGCGTGGACGGTGGAGGGTAGCGTGCGCAACGCGTGGCATGGCGGAGATTGCCGATGTCCGCAGGCTCGGATGACATCACGGTCCAGTCGAGCTGAGCCGTTGTTGATTTCTAGGATGGGATCTTGCTCGGCTCCTTACTGTCCTTGTCCCCAACCTCATCCTCATCATCGCTCTCATGCTCAAGCTCCCACTCTTGATATAACTATAATCGGATGCCACCAAAACGCCGCCCACCACGGGGCGCGACGCCACCACCGAAGAACAAGCAGAAGACACTCGCGTCCTTCTTCTCCCCGACCAAGGCGGCCGCGCGGGAGGTGATCGACCTCGTGGATTCCGACTCGGACGGTGGGATCGAGGTGCTTGAAAGTGAGGTGCTCGGGAGGGAGATGAAGAGGGAGCTCGAGGGGAAGGGGAAGCGCAAAGTGGAAGTGGAGGTGGATGGGGAGAGCGACGAGGCTATGGCGCGCCGGCTGGCGGCGGAGTGGGGGGCGGAGGATGCTGTCGACGTCGAGGCTGTCAAGGTCGACATCGCCAATGGAGTAAGTGGGAGTACGAGCGCTGCTGCCAGTGGAAGTGGGAAACCCGGAGTGGCGCAAACGAACGGACCGAGTATATTGGACTCGGACGTTATCGAGGTAGCCGACGACTCACCCGTGAAGCACGAGAAGGCCGAGCCCCTCCATCCGATGTTCAAACGCGAGCCAGAATCCAAGTTCGGCACGCAGAGCTCGCAGGCAGGCCCGTCAAAGCCCAAGACCGTCTTTGGTACGAAATCCGCACCCAAGGAAGCCGCCCCCGCGATCGACTTTGACGTCGACTCGTTCCTCTTCCGCCCGGAGAGTGTCGATGTGTCGCTCTGGCCCGGCGGGCGGCTGCCGTACTCTGTCTTCGTGGGCGTGTACGTGCAGGTGGCCGCGACGCGGTCGCGGCTCACCATCGTGCGGGTTCTAACCAAGTGAGCTGACTAACGCTATCTCAGCTCACACACAGCTTCCTCCACCTCCTCCTGGCCGTGTCGCCGCTGGACCTTGCGCACACGATGTATCTCCTCTCGAACCACCTCCGGCCATCATATCTCCCCTGCGAGCTCGGCGTCGGCTCCATGATCCTCTCCAAGGCCATCAAGGAGGTGTCCGGCCTGCAGGCCAAGGACCTCAAGCTGCTGTGGTCCAAGCACGGGGATCCGGGGGACGTGGCGTACGAGGCGAAATCCAACCTCCGCACGATCGTTGCGCCGGCACCGCTCATCGCGCACGACGTGTATACCCGCTTGCTGTCCCTGTCCCGCATATCCGGCACGCAGAGCGGCAAGATCAAGGGCGACGTCGTGCGCAAGCTCATGGTGCAGGCGCGCGGGGAGGAGGTGCGATACATTGTCCGCTCGCTCATTGGGAACCTCCGGGTGAGATGAAGTCCTCAAGACGAGAACTAATACCAGATCGGCGCTGTGCGCCTCACGCTCCTTACGGCCCTCGCGCGTGCAGCAGCACTGCACGTCTACCCGGACTCGGAACTCGGCAAAGTCCTCCCACTGCCGGATAAGGGCAAGAAACCCCTCGACCCAGCGCGGGAAGCAGCAGAAGCAGCCTGCGTGCGCGCCACCCGCCTCGTGCGGAGAGTCTACGTCCGGCATCCAAACTACGCCGACCTCGTAGCGGGCATCCTGGACGGGCTGGAGGATCTCGAGGCGCGCGTGCCCCTCAGCGTCGGCATTCCCATCTCGCCGATGCTGGGGTCGATCACGCGGAGTATCGACGAGGTGTATGCGCGTCTGGGGAGCTTGCCCTTCACTGCAGAAGAAAAGCTCGATGGGCAGAGGCTGCAGATGCATGTCCGCGCCGGCGGGCCGCAGGGGGACGACGACGGTGGGCGCTGGGTCGAGGGGGACGCCGGGCGCGTGTGGGTGCGGCTGTTTAGTCGGCATCTGGAGGATATGACGGATAAGGTAAGACGCAACGAGGGTTGGCTGACAATAGTACCCCGATGTGTGTACCATGGCGCTTGCGCTGCTCTCCCGCCCAATGCCTGCGACACGCGCGCCGTTTCCGCCAACGGCTGTGCCGCCAGAACCAACCGTCGCCTCGCTCCTGGATACCGAGGGCGTAACGTCCCTCATCCTCGACGCGGAGATTGTCGCCATCGACGCGGACACGGGCGCAAAACGCACTTTCCAGGAACTCACGAACCGCGCAAAAAAGGACGTAAAAGTCGAAGACATCAAGGTCGTGGTGCAGGTATGCGCCTTCGACCTGATGCTGCTCAACGATGTGGTGAGTTAAAGTGATTGCAGCCGGAACTGACAACAGCCACTCCTCTCATCCTCATTTGCGCACCGACGCCACCTCCTCCGCACCCTCCTCCCGCCCCTCAGCGGCGACCCCCGCGTGGCGCGCTTCGCGCACGTCGACAGCGTCGACTCGGCCGCCCTCGCCACGCCGGCGGGGCTGCGCGCGTTCTTCGACACAGTGGTGGAGCGCAAGGCCGAGGGCGTGATGGTCAAGCTCCTCGAGGGCGCGGTCGGAGTTGACGACGACGAGGACGAGGACGAGGACGAGCCAAAGTCCAGGAACAAAGCCGCAGAGCAGGATAAGAAGCAGTCCCGCAAGAAGGCCCTGCCGGCGACGTATGAGCCCGACCAGCGGAGCATGGGCTGGCTCAAGGTCAAGAAGGGTCAGTTGAAGGCGGTAGCAGGGCTGATGGCAGACTACCTCGAGGGCCTTGGCGACTCGCTCGATCTCGTCCCAGTCGGTACGTTCTTGTTGTTATTTGGCTGACGGCAGGCGCGTGGTGGGGCATGGGCCGCAAGGCTGGCTGGTGGAGTCCTATTCTCCTCGCGGCAAGAAATCCGGACTCGGGGGCGTTGGAGGCCGTGTGTAAATGTGCGTAAACAGCTACAAGGCACTTGCTGGCACCCATTTGTGGCACATCTGCTCGCGCATCTTGTGATCACTAACATCAGGCATATCCGGATTCACGGACGCATTCTACAAAGACCTCCTCGTACGATATCCTCCAGAGGGCGATCCCGAGATGTGCACGCCGCGCGGCACCGCGCCACTGGGGTACGTCGAGACGGGCGTCGTCCCCGAGGTATGGTTCAAGCCGAGCGAGGTGTGGGAGATCCGGGGTGCCGAGTGAGTACCCGGCCGGAAGAGCGCTGACACCAGCATCACCCTCTCGCCGGTGTACACGGCCGGCGCATCGTATATTGGCGGCGAGCGCGGACTGTCGCTGCGCTTCCCGCGGTTTATCCGGCGACGGGACGATAAGAGCATAGATGAGGCGACGACAAGTGAGGAGTTTGCGGACATGTTTCGGAGACAGATGGCGCGCCCGCCGGACCGGGCGGTGGTGCGGGCGGGGTCGGAGGAGGCGGAGGGAGATGGGAACGGGGCGGAGGCGGAAGCGGGGGAAGACGAGGTGGGGGAGGAGGAGGAGGAGATGGAAGTGTGAGGACGAGGAGGAGATGGGACTGTAAGGCCGTATTGTACGTGCTCTGTGCATGCAAACGACCCGCAGCTGTATAACTATATCAGCCTTAGTCGCTCACCGAAGCCCAGGTCGGGTGGACGTATCGGTCTAGGAACGGCAGGGCCTGGAACTCGGCGGGGGTGAGCGTCAGGCTGGTCTCGTATCCCATGGGGCTTCCGATTGTGATACTGTGGTGGTGAGCACGCAACGAGTGTTAGACATACCTTCCCGGATCGTATCCCGTGTCGTTGCTCGGCAGGCGATAATCTGTGACGAAATACATTGTGTCGGGGTACCAGAACGGCGGCTCGGCGTCGCCGGCTTCGTTGCCCATCGGTGCGGTGGTGAAGACGAAGATTCTCTCAGGCTTGGAGACTTCGCTCATAATTTCCTCAACGCTCGACAGCCAATAGTCGATGTTCTTTGCGGCCATGTACTTGCCCTTGAGGCGTCCCAATGCCTGCGCGACAAGTTTGTTTCGCTTCTCCCAATCGGGCTCGGAATACAGCATCACCTCTTCGTCATATTCGACAGTGTGCAGGATATGGTTGAGCGCGTACGGCCACCTGGAAAAGTCAGCCCAGCAAAAAACAAAAATCAAGCAATGACCACAGTCTCGGCGGGCACTCACCAGGGCTTGCGCGCATCGTGCCGGTCCATCCCGCCAACGCCGGGGCGCACAGTGCTGTACTCGACATCGCGGCAGACCTCCCTGCGCGACTGCCGAATGTGCTTCTCCTGCAGGCACACCTGCACGACGCTCGGGTTCTCGGGGTCCACGCGCACAATGTTCTGGATCGTCTCGGGGCTGTGCAGCGCGACCGCCTTCATGGACGAGATGTACCAGTCCGTCTCGCCGTCGGGGTCCTGCTTGAGGTCGGCGGGGGACGGGCCCGTCGCGTCGTATACGCGCGGGTACGCGCGCGCGGCGTGCGTGTGCGTGTCGGTGGTTGCGGTTGCGGTTATGGCGGCTGGGGTCAGCTCTGTAGGGAGGAAAACGTACTGGTCGCCACCAGGGCGAGGAGGAGGAGCATGCTGTAGTAGTGAGTGAGGCGAAGAAAAGATGAAGAGATGCGAAAAAGACAGAGTATCCTCCGGCTTTTATCTCCATCGCCAGTTTCTTCGTATGGAAATCTGGTGGCGGCTTATGAAAAAAAGAGAGAGAGACGGTCTTTTCTGATCCAGCTGAATCCAACATGTCCTCAACGCATGGATCAGCAACACCGCTGCGGACGACATTGTCGCCGGGGGACCATGCGTGCCGGAGATGGACCGCTGTGCGCGGTGCCACACCCGCTGCCCCTTGTTTGGTTCCGAGTACGAGCCCCTTGTTTGGTTCCGGCGTGGGGACGTTCGCATGCACCGCTCTCGCCCAGAACCGTGCACTCCGGGACAGATGGCGAACCGGGTGCTGCGGAGAGATAGTGTTTGTGTTCGTCTCGGAACCCCGCACTGGTCGGCACCTTCTAGAAGGGGGAAACGTCGGAGGTCAGCACACCGCGAAGGCGCCGAAGGAGGGAATGCGCGGCAGGCAGACCACTGCGGCTGTCGAGTACTGCATAGCCTTCACCGAAGATCCTGTCCCGCAGCACATGGTCACAGCCTCACCGCAATGTAATTGTCCGAGACTGTCTTCCAAAGTGAGAATCTTCCAAAGAGTGGAGAACTCCGGAAGTGTCAGGAAGTGACCGATATTCATCCCAGGCGGTGTGATTCTAGTTTCTGAGGAGCCCCTCTTTTCCTTCCTCATTCAGCCCAGAAAGGAGTGAGAGAACATCGCTAAATGGTGGTATGTTCGGCAGGCTTTGAAACAAGTAACTCCATCTTCCATGAGAGCCACAGTTGGGCGGTATACATTACATTTGCTTTTGCTACAGGATCGGCATTCTAGTCCGGGGCTAGGTTGAAGATAGAACGGGGACGCCGTGTCGATGGTCGAGATGTAAGCGGCTTAAATGGATCCTAGCGCCGTGCTCTCCATAGAGAAGTAGGCCGGCCAATCCAGAGCCAAGAAAGCTTCAGGAGTGTACTCCCGAACAAAACTGTACTGGTGGGGGTTTCCCAGCACGATTCTGGGTGTCAGCAAATGTGCAATGTTCTGTGTACGCTTTCAGTGTAATGTACTCACTTGCCTGCATTTCCTCGGCTTGGACGACCTTGCCGACCCCCTCGTCCTGCGGATCCACTAGGAGGCTCGTACTCCAACACCGTGTACATATGGTCGTAGTACCAGAAAGTTGGCTTCCTTGGATCCTGTTGAGGATCCTTGGCATGGCCCGTCTCCTTCGTACCCATGATGATGGGGAAACGCGCGATGTTCCTCATCCACTTATTCAGGTCGGCGACGGTGGTCCTTGGTGTAATTTCCACCGTCTCCCCATGTGTGCCTAGGATCATTTCCAAGCCCTGATGAAGGCGTTAGTTCTCTGCTTTGGTCACATTCTTACAATCTCGGGAGGCGACTCGTGGCCGCAACCTCCTGGACGGTTATCCAACAGCGCACGCATGAGTGCATAGGGCCACCTGGTGATTAGTGAGACATATAGACTACCATTATGTCACCTACCATGGCTTGAGAATATTATGTGGTGGCAGTCCACCGAAGCCACCTTTCCGGACGTCCTCGTAGTGAACAGCTACTTGTACACTTCTGCCGCCATACTTCCCAGACACTTTGGGAAGCTTGATGAGGACAAGATGGGGATCTTTCTTGTCTTGTCTGATCACACGCTGGATGGCCGCAGGTCTCTTGATAGCAATGGCTCTCATTGTGGATATCAGCCAACAATTCTTAGCCTTGCCCTGCATGACGTCCAGGTAGTCCGGTTTTTCGTGAAGGTAGAGTGCGGTGCTGCTCTCTTCCACTCTGCATGGACGGAGGAATTGCTGGTGTCCTCAGTCGGTACCCATGAAATAGCGTCAGAGCCCGGAGGTAGAGGAGTTGCAGCGGTGACTGGGAAGAAGATTAGCGTGGAGTCTAGAGAAGGGGAGAATAGATCAAGCACTCACTATTGGCGACCAGGGCAGAAATGACCACAAAGATGGGGAGGAGCCTCATAACGGATGAGTAGGAAGTGACTTGACTGACGGTCTAGTGAATGAGAGGAAGGGGGAGTTGCGCGAGACTTCTGCAGGCTATGTCCCCTTAAAGTACTGACAATCTGTCGTGTCCGATGTTGTGAGCGGGCTTCGATGCTCTCATTAAGGAGCTCCTCCTACTCCTTTCACGTTCACTCATGGTGGTTTCTCACAGTGATTTCTGAGACAACCTAGGCGGAAACAATGTCCCCGATGTGCCACACGAATGGAAGAAATGCCAAAGAAATGCCAAATCGCATCAATGCATCGATGCACAGCAATGTGCCACATGCCACGTACAACGTAAATCACAGAGGAAAGCTGGGAAGCTTGCACCAAACGTCCACTTAATAGTCTCCGTGATCCGTGACCGTGGATTCCTGATATACTGATATCTGTATATCTGTATATCTGGGAGCATGTACGTACTGTGCCATGCTACCACCACATGTACCACGCGCACCACACGATACATACACGTGTTGTCTCCCCTCCTTTATGTTCGCCGTTGTTGTTGTTTTTCGGTGCAACATTGTTATGCGTTCTTCACTTCATCCTTAATCCTCAGTCCTCAGTCAACAATCCTCGATCCATCAAGCTCCTTTCAGCTACATCTGCATTGCGTGCGATATTTCATGGCGTCTGTGTACGTCACCCTTCACAACGTTCAACACCACCACCATCCTTCGAAGACTCCCACCGCGATCAAGTCGGCAATCAATCAACCCAGCGATCTCAACAACAGCTTGAAATGTCCCCCGACGAACAACATGGACATCACGCGCAACTTCCGCCAGAGCTGGTGCCGCACATTGTGTCCTTTCTCGACCCGACAGTCGACGAGTCCACCCTCATTAGCCTCATGCGCGTGTCGACGGCTTTCTGGGAGATTGCCGCGAGATCGCTGTTCAAGGACTTTACCCTCAAGACGAGTCTTGTTTCCAAACGGTTACGAAAGCTTTTCACCAATGCCGATGGGCAGCTTGGAGAACGTACCCGTCGTGCTTTAGCATTCATCGAGCATCTCCACATCGTCAGCCCGCTCAGGCATGGCGACCTATATCTTCTCTGGGACGCTGCTGCCAGTGTGCCCAACGTCGCCTTGTTCCCACGTGTCCGGCAACTGTCGATTACAGACTACAAGTTGAACCTGCCTCCACACTATGTCATCCCAGATCCCGACAACGCAGACCACGTAGGGGCGAGGTTAGTCCCGGAAGCCGCCCTGTTATTCAACACGCCTGATGTGTGCTGCACAGGCATGTTCGCGTACGAACAGCTCATTTGTCTTCCATCCAAAAAACTTGGAGCCGTTGATGTACACCGCGTACAGGCGGAGTGGGTGCTCCACATCCTTCAAGACAACCCTCTACGTGACTCCAAGTCGCTTCGCATCTTTGACGACCTGGGCGGCAGATTCTGGAGTGCCAATAAGTACAGCATCGCGCGGTGGGAGGAGACCATGGCCGACGATGATCCCGAAGGACGCCTCCCAAAAGCCCAGCTGTGCTTTAGAGAGTTCGGCGACCTTACTCCGTCTGTCCTCCAGGATTTGAAGGAGTGGGGTTGGGAGCCAAGCGGAGCGTCGAGATTCCAACTCGACTTTTACCCGTCAAGAACAGGAGAGGGTTGTCCTCCGTGTGTTGTCTGCGGTGGGTCCATTGCTACAGGGGCAGTGACTAACTATGCAGGACTAACATGGCCAGAGCGGCCTTACGACAACTACTACCATTGGTCCGATGAGGAGTCAGATGAAGGCTCTGATGGAAGCTCTGATGGAGAGTCCAATGCAGACGTCGGTGAAGGGTAGAAACATCCTCATAAGCGACAGGGCCGGGCATTGTTCGTCTCTGAGTGCCATGTAATGCAGTGATGTTCTGTCAGTTCTTTGACATTGTAACCGTTCTGTGCTCTGTGCACGTTCTTTGACGACCAACCTCCACCCTACGACTCCACCCTGGCTGTGAATGGGCAATGAGCTCATTGTAGCGAGTTTGTGTTTTGTAGGCTGATTTTTTTTTCATCCGCGTGCAGTTGTGTGGTGTATGGTGGGGTGGGTCAACAACTAGTTAATGATTACGGTTCTCTCGCTTTCTCTTTCTTTCTCTCCATCCTTCACATCTCCCTCTTCCCATCTCTCTCACCCCGACTCTTACATCCATCATGTCCAACGCTTTCGCTGCCGGTATGTCTCAGAGATTCAGATGGATGGCCGGCACGGCATTAGGAGCTGCAACGATATCGTCGTCATCTGTCTCGCTGGTGTTTGCTTGTTCTATCCACTCGACTTAGTGCAGCGCTGACAGCCAGACGTCTCCGAGGAGCTCGCCCTTTCCGTTGCGAACGGTGAGTCGGGAATGCGAGTGGGCGGATGGATGGTGTTGCTTGGAGCCGGAGTGCCGAGGTGGTCCTCGACGGAGCGGGGGAAGGCCACCTACATTGCCTGGATGCGGCCGACCATGCTCTGAGCGACGTGGTTCGAGCGCCGCGGGAACGACTCCCCTTCTCCAGCAACCCTGTGAATGGTTGTCACTGCGTCTCCAGACCCTGCGAACGGCTGTCACTGCGGTGGATGTATGACACAAACACGATATTCATGCCGCCTCACCCCGTCGCGCTCTGACCATCCGCCTCCCTACCGCGACAACCCCAGCGCCGTATACTAACGCCCAGCCGCCAAGGACGTCCAGATCAAGGTTGAGCGCTACGCCACCGAGCAGCTCCTCGCCTTCCTCGCCGAGATCCGCCCCAAGCTCAAGGACGTCAAGGGCTTCTGGACTGTCGCTCTTGTGAGTATGAGTGGAGGTCGCTGTGGGAGATGAGGATGTTGGTTCGCGTCCGGCCTCATCGTGGCCAAAGTCGCAACATAATCATGGGGCGCCGTCTGGCATCACTGTGACGGATGTCCACACATAATCATGGGGCGGGGTACAAGCGTGTCGCGTGTACCTCCTTCTCCCTCGGCGTGCTTTACGCTTCTGATGCTGACGCCTTTAGACCAACCTTCCCGTTGTTGGCGGCGGCGCCACTGCCTCGGACCGCGAGGCCCTCAAGAGCCTCACCGACATTGAGCTCATCCAGGACCCCAAGGACCCCCGCGCCTACGAGCTCGTCTTCGTGAGTTGACACGCGCGAGGCTGGAACTGACATTCTAGCACTTTGACGACAACGAGTTCTTCACCAACAAGACCCTCTCGAAGAAGTACTCGCTCCCCGAGGGTGCCGCTGCCGCCCCCGCCGACGGCTCGATCACCCAGGAGCTCCGCGACTTTGAGACTGATGACCTTGTTGCTGGCGTACGTGTCTGCTGATCTCTGTCTGAGGGCCATGCTAACATCCACACAGTCGACCAAGATCGACTGGAAGGACGGCAAGAACCTCGTCGAGCTGCACCCCCGCAAGATGCCCACCATTGAGGACATGGACAACCTCGACGACGATGCCTTTGACGGCGACGTCGGCTCGTGGTTCCACTACTTTACCAACGAGGGTGACATGTTCGACGTCGGAGAGACCATTGTCGGCGAGCTCCTCCAGGACCCGATCAAGGTCTTCCAGGGTGTTGACGAGTCTGACGACGAGGACGAGCTCGACGACGATGAGGACGACGAGGGCTCTGTCGACCTCGGCGAAGACGAGGACGAGGGACCCGCCAAGAAGAAGCAGCGCCAGTAAGCGGTGGTGGTTGTAGGTCGTAGGAGGCGGACCTCTGCGCCACGGCCATTCCCCCATTCATCTCAAGAGAAGCAATAGGATAATAGACCAAGAAGAAGAAAAAAGCGCACACTGTTTGGTGCGAGCACGGTTTTGGTTTGGTGCTCACCAGTGTCGTCATGGTGAGCGCCGCGCGCTGGGGCTGGAGAGCATTTCTCCCCGCCATGCGTCGACTAGTCGGGTGGTGTGCTCCCTGTCGTTGAAAATATTCGTTCGTGTATGATGCAAATAGTGAAAATCTACAGAGGAGCAGAGAGAGGCTTCATGTAATGGAGATTCTGGTACGCGGAGATGGGAGGTCAGTACAACGTCCCGAGTAACAGCAACCAGGCTCCTCAAAGATCGACACCCACGGCCTGCAGGCAGTCACCGCAGCACAGATCCCATACATGGTGCACAGACACTACGGTAGAGGGCAGGAGCATGGGCATCTTAATTCTTCGGTTTGGGCATGTTCGGGGGTGAATTGTTGGTGGCGTGCAAAAGCAGAGGCACTGGCAGGCTCGGTACGGTGGGAGCTAGTCCATGCGTTCAGAGCTCGAAGCTCTCCCACCTAGCCAGGACCAACATTCCAGTCTGGGACCTCTGGCCCAGCCCAGCAGGCGACATGCAGCCACGGTTACGCGGCAGCAGCGTGAAGTAAACAACAGCAGTGCTGGATCTCAACGGGGGCGCTGGAGGAGCACGACGCGGGGCGCCGCGCCGTCGGCGTCGGCAGAAGCGTACGCGCGGCGCAGGGGCCAGTCGGGCTTGTCCTTGTCGGGCCTCTCAGCCTTCTCGCGGGCGTCGCGCCGGCCGCCGTTCTCGCGCTTGCTCGGTCCGGCCGGGGCGGCCTCGTGCGGGTCGCCGCGGACGTGGTGCGCGAGCGGCGGGCCGGGGCGCTGCAGGAGCGTGAACCCGCCTCCGCGGTCGGTCTGCGGGCGGCCGCGGCCGCGCCCGCCCCGGCCTCGACCGCGACCTCCTCCGCGGCGCTCATCGTCCCCGCGGTTAAAGGTCGACACTGAGGGGGATGCTGGGGCGTCTGCGATGGCAGAGACGGGTGGGGCGGCACGGGGAGCGTCCGGCTCGGGACGGCGGAGGAGGATCTTGACGGGCTCAGGCTCCTTGGCCTGCTTCCGCGAAGGTCCACCACGGCCGCCACCGCCTCCGCCTCCGCCGCGTCCGCGACCACGCCCGTGACCTCCGTGTCCTCCATGGCCTCCAGGTCCGTGGCCGCGCTCACGACCGCGACCCCTGCCGCGTCCAGAACGGGGAGCCTCGACATCCTCGGACTCCTCGTCATCGCGGAGAACTTCGAGGGCGAGCTCGAACCGGCCAGCCTCGAGCGAGATGGTATATCCCTCTGCGCGCTCGGCGAGGTTCTGCTGCTGCGGCTGCTGGTGCTGCGGTGCATCGGGGCGCTCGTCCACGGGAGGGGGGCCAACTTCGGCAGACAAAGGCGGGTGGGCAATGAGAACAGCGGGGCGGGGCTCGTCGTCCCAGCCCTGCGCAATCTCCTCGGTGCGCGAAATGGCGGTGAAGAAGGCGGCACAGCCAAGCACGCTCGTGACCCACTTCGGCGGTGCGTCGCCCGCTACTGCCGCGTCGGGGGTGGCGCTCTCGTCCTCGCGCTGAAGACGGAGCCCGCGGCCCTTCTTGTAGTCGGTGCCGGCCTGGACCGCAATGCTGGGGTCGGAGGAAATGGGGCGCCAGTGGCGAGACGCGTGCTCCACAAAGCGAGCCGCTGCGCGCGCAGCCTGGGCAACGGGCGAGTTTCCCTTCTTGAGCATGTCGAGTGTGCGAATTGCGTCGAGCGGCACGACGGCCTCATATCCGCGCTGGACCAGACGGCGGACGCTCTGCGGCGCCCACATGAGTGCCGAGACGTCGACGACGGCCACACGCCACTCCCACTCGCCCTCGGAATCAGACGACGACGATGAAGAAGACGAAGTCGACGAATCGTCAATCCGTCCGCCCTTTTGTAACGGGTGATGGTGGTGGTGGTGGGCGGGGCCTGGTGCCTGTCCGTCGTGGGGGCGGTGATGATGATGGTGGTGGTGATGGTGGTGATGGGGCTTGGCACCAGGTCCGTCCCTGTGGTGATGGTGATGGTGGTGGTGGCCGCGGGACTGCTCCTTGCCGTCGGGGTTCACACTACTGTCGGCTGCCGCGCCAGGCACGACGCCAGCAGTGGCGACCGCGGAAGCCGACGCCCCCGCTGCCGCCGCTGGTCCGGACCCATTGAGCCCAGGCGACGGCGCAGCGTCATCGACACCAATGGCATTCACCTTGCTCTCGAGGTCCGCAATCTGGTGCTCGAGGTATGCCGCCGATAACGCCTTTGCGAGCGCGGCTTTCTTCGCGGCCTAATGACGTTAGCGGGTGTTACCATAAAGCCGAAACAAGCAGGTGGGGAGTGGCAACAAGCTGTTGGGGAAGTTGGGACGCGTTCGACGGTGAGCAGCAAAGGTGTGCAGCTGCACTCCTGAAACCATGATCTCGACGAGCTGGCTACCTTCCCACGACTCCTCGGACAAGAACCAAGGCGCCAAGAGACCGGCCACGGAATTTGGACGAACAATCCCGCCATCTCACAACAAAGAGCAGCACTCACGATATCGTCGCCGTCGCGCATCGTTAGATTCGCATTTGCTAGGGTGGGGGGTAGGTATCGGAGCGAGGTGGAGAATGGTCGAGGTCGATGTGGGGATGGAGTATACGACCGGAGCGGATGGATGAGAGATGGAGATGTTCGAGCACTGTTGATGGTGGCCAAACGGTGGAATCCAGACTGGACTGCATTTGGGATTGTCATTAAACAAAACGGAACTGGGTCTGTCATCAAAGTACGTAATACGCAATTACCACGTGCAAAGTAAAAATGACGTGTAGGGCTGGAGTTCTACTTTTCTCCGCCTGACGCCTTATCACTTCGGATCGGATTGTCTCTGAATGTTCAGTTGAATGTTGAAACGGAAAGCAGACTTCGAGCTCACTACCAAAACCACCACCACCACCACCGCCATGCAGCGCACAGCACTCCGCATCGCCGACATGTTCCGCGCCGGACCGTCGCGCGGATTCGCCACCAGCGCCGCGGCGTCCAACTCCCGTAGGTATCAAGCTGGCTTTTCGGAGGTCTTTTCTCCTCCACCTCGCGAACGCGGCCGAGATTGTGGATCGTCGGACACGAGGCTCACAGCGTTCGTTGTGAACTCACGTCCTCTGCTTCCTCTTGGCTCTTAATTTCCTTGATGTCAAGCAGTGCACTAACCCCCAGCGTACCCGTTCTCGACCAAGGCGCGCTTCCCCGCCCCGACCGCCCCGTCCCCGATCCCGGCCAACCTCCTGCGCCCGTCGAGCGGCACGTCGGTCGTGACGCAGCAGAACGAGGCGCTGAAGAAGGAGTACGACACGGCCGGTCTGCTCTCGACACTGTTTGCGCGCCGCAGCCGCGAGCGCATCCGCACCGGCTCCGTCATGTCCGTCGTGTCGTACACTGGTCCCGACAAGACTGGCATCACACCGTTTGCCGGCGTGCTGATGCGCGTGCGCCGCCGCGGCGTCGACACGTCGTTTACGCTCCGAAATGTCGTGCAGAAGACGGGCGTCGAGATGAACTTCAAGGTCTGCTCGCCCATGATCAAGGAGATCAAGATTGTGCGCCGGGCCCAGGGCCGCAAGACCGGCGTGCCCGACCTCCGCCGCGCCCGCACAAACTACCTCCGCGACCGCCCCAACCTCATGTCCCAGATCGCGCTGGCGCTCAAGCAGTCGCAGAAGGCGTCTCGCTAAGCGGTTTACTACGACCGATCATGACAATACCAAAACATCAGGAGTGGACGGGCGTCAGGCTTCTAGAATTCTAGCATTTAGTAGTAGTAGAGGTGGTTTCCTGTCGCTCTCCTTCCTCCTTCCTCCCCCATCATATGCCCCACTCTAGATGACAGAAACACCGGATACGCGGCATGCATAGTGTACATCTCAGCTGGGTACGATGGGCCCCTTCTGATTCTCGACTGTGCTAAACATATACGCCCCACATCCAGGCCCAGGCTCCTTCTAAGTACGACCAGTCCAGTCCAAGGCAGATGCTCGCTTCGCCCACAGTGTGTACGCGCGGCGAGGTGATTCGAGTTTAATGTAAGCGGAACGGGTGGGAGAAAAGAGAGAGGAAAGGAAAAAATGAGAACGGGTATCAAATGTAGTGGTTCGTTTCAAAAGACATGACGATGTAGAGAGAGAGCAGACGCTGGCAACAGTCTTTGCGCACGACGGGTGAACCATTCTCGGCCGGCCGAGGCGGATATGGTACACGAAGAAGAGTTGACGATGCCAGGGGACGATAAAAAAGAAATAAAAGTTGTTGCGGAAACCAGTCTACCGGGCGATCTCTGTCGCTGGCATCTAAGCTGTCTCCGGCGGGGCATTGGCGGCGGCAGCGGCTTCAAGACTGCGGTGGGCCTGCTTGTCAGCATCATAGAATAGTTACAAACATACCTCAAGATCGCGCATCACCGCCGGGTCGATGGGAAGGACGGATTTCCTTCGCATGTGGGGTGCTGTTGGCGATGGGCTCTGCTGCGGAGAGGCAGACTGCTGGTGCTGAAGGGGAGCCATGACGGGAGAGGCGGGCTGGAATAATGTCAGTCATACAAACCATGTCACATTGCACTGATAGCTTAGAAGCTACTACTCACGCCACGGTCAATTCCGGGGTCGGCGACCGGGACAACCTCCTCTGCCATGGAGCGGTCGAGCGTGAAGCTCTCGGTAGGGTCAAAGCCGTTGGCGGTGAGGTCGACGGATCCGTCTCCGTCGTCCTCGAATGGCTCGGGACGTGGAGGCGGGGACTCGCGGAGGAGGGCGGGCAGCGGTTGGGTGGAGCCGCTGGCGTTGTAGTTTGCGAGCGCCTGCTCGCGGAGCGCCATCCACTCGTCGTAGCGCTGGCACAGACGCTCATAGTCCTCCTTCCTCTGGCGCTTGTAGTTGACCTGGACGTCGTCAAAGACATCGGGGTTGAGCTCCATAAAGAGCTTGAGCGCGTTGTAGACCATTCCGTGGATGGTGCGGTTCCAGTGGCGCTTCGAGTTCTGGTAGAGAGCAGGGAAGACAATGGGGAGAATGACACCGATGCGCTCGCCCATCAGGTTGACAATGTACTCATTGTTCCAGTAGTAGAGCGCGCGCTCGGCGACCTGGAAGTGCTGGCTGTTGATACAGCGAGCCAGCTGCGAGAACAGAGGGATGACAATCTTGGCAAACTCATTGCTCTCAATGACGTCGAGAATCTCCTCGACCTCGTTGAGGTACATGACCTCCTTTGGCGAGTTGACCTTGGGCCAGTAGCGCAACAGTCCGAGAATGACCTCCTCGGTGAGAGCGGGGTCCTTCTCGAGGAACTGGACAACACAGTATGCGAGCTGCGGGTGGTAGAGAGCGAGCGACTTGGCCTTGTGGAGAGGAAGGAGCACGCGTGTGAGGAAGATCTTGTGCTCCTCCTTGAGCGGGAGGGCAAAGCCGTTGATAATGGAACCAAGAATCTCGAGAAGCTCGGCGATACCATTGTGCCTCTCAGTCTCGTACACAAACTGGAAGAAGACGTGGTTGATAGAACGACGGATGAACGCGCGGAGATTCAAGAACTTTCCGTAGATGCGGTGGAGAGTTGTCTTGAGGAAGTCGCGCTCGCGAGGGTCCTCCGAGTCGAACAGCTCGAGCAGCTGCAGCACAAACTGCTGGTCGATAAACTTCTTGCCGACGTTGATGTTGAAGTCGGGGCTCTCGACAAAGCGCAGGAAGAACTCGTACACAATCTGGAGGTGAGGCCAAGCGAGCTCAAGCACGGGCTCGTCCTCCTCAGGGTCGAACGCGTCACCCGTAGGATTGACCTGAGGGGGGATGCTGCGGAACAGGTTGGCAGCAAACTGCAAAAGTGTTAGAATAACGCCGAGGCTATAAAGGGGTCGTGAGCGCTGAACTCACCATGCCGACAACCTCCGGGTAGATGGATTCTGTGATCACGTTCCGCTGCTGCGTGATGTACTCGAGCATCTCATGTAAGGTCTGAGCCTTGATCTGTTTGCCGCGGAGCTCCGAGCTGGCATCGTTGAAGTCGAAAACGACGCGGCACTGCTGGAGCTTTTGGATGAAAAGGTCGTTGCGCTCCTCGGGGCGGACTTCGTTAAAGTTGGGAAGCTTCTCGATATCGACGCGCTCGGTCACGTAGAAGCGGGATGAACGCTGCTTGCGCGGTGTCTTGCCGACGATGGGGATCGTGTCCTTGGGTCCACGGAGACGGTTAAGCGGGTTGTTGGCCTTGGGAGGAGTGGGCTGGCCGTCGGGTCCACGGTCCGGGGAACCAAAGCCGCGCGAATGGGGAGAGTGAGGGATGGGGTCGGCGGGCATTTCGGTGTTTGCCAGAGGCTGCGCGCCCGAGATGATGACTAGAGGAGGAGCGGGTGCCGTCTTATCGGATACTGGCGAGCGACGGGGCGTCTGCGGCGCGCCGCCCGTAGCGAGAGCTGAGGTCTGAGCGCCGGGGGAGCCATCAGGGCCAGCATGCGGACCTGTAGCATTTGTGGGGGTGGCTGCCGGCGATGACGGCCCCGGAGACGAAGAGTTTGCATTGTTGGACTTTGACGACGACGGCTTGGTCTTGCCGTCGGACCCGGCCTTTGTCCTTGAGAGCTGGATCGAGAGTCAGTGGTGCGCCCTATGCGAGGATGTGGTTGCGGGAGAGAGCAATGGGGTGGGGTAATTCGAGGTTGTCAAGGGGCTGGATCTGCACCCAACGTCGGTGCGCGGTGCGACGCGCTCGACAATGAACGCGCGAGCTAATACGAACGTGGCGACGAGCACGGGGTCGCGCTCAGACGCGCACTGATGAGGGAGATAACTTGAACAGTCCGTGTCCGTGTGCCCGTCCGGCGTCTCGTTCACGTAACAGTCGGCGACGCGTTCATTCCGCGCCCTCCCGGATCAAGAGTACCTGGGAAGCAAACACTTACGACGGCCTTCTTCAACCCCTTCATAGTAAACGTAACGGACGTCGTTGCGCGAATACGATCCTTCGTCGTCGTCGTCGGTGCAGTGCCCGGCGCGCGAGTAATGGCGATCCGGCCGCGGCGGCGGGTGCTGAGGTGGAGGTTTAGAGGGGATGGGTGGTGAGGGAGGGGGGCGGTGCAGGCGCAAAGAAGGTTATGACCTCTGCACGAACAGTAGTGATGATATGAAGTGAGCACCCAAGGAGGCAATGAGTAATGTAGAGACTTGTTGAATCGACAAGCGCCTGTTTAGATGATGAGGGTTTCACGACAACGCGGGTGAACAGGGGGCTGCTGCGTCTAGTTGTTTGGGCGATGCCGTATGAAACGTTAAAGAAGTCGAGGACGCGGCGAGTCTATGGTGTGTATGGGCGATGCCGGAGAGCGTGAGGGAGTGAAAGGGTGCTAGGAATGACGGGAGGGTGAGATGACGATGGGATGAGGAGAGGAGGTGGATGGGATAGAGGAGTGGATGAAGCGTAAACGAGTGAGGTGGTGTGGTGGTGGTGGTGTGGTGGTGGGTGGTTGTGTACGACGATGGCAGTAGTGGTGGTAGCGGTGGTGGTGATGGATCGTGTATGATGTGGTGGGGGGTGGGTGTTGACGGCAGGCAGGCAGCAGCAGCAGCAGTGGAGTGTATCGTATTCAGAGCTGTATAGCAATAAGCAATACGGCCAATACGCAATTGTAATAAGCCAATAGAATAAGTTATCAAGCTCTCTAATATAAAACAAGTCTAATTGTCGTATTACGTGTTGAGCTTATACTGCTCTACTGCTATTACTTACTACTACTATGCACTGCACTGCTCCTGTTCCTGCCTGCTCTTGTAACAGGGAGGCAAGGACAAGGACGGACAAGGACAAGGGGAACACTGCCAGGGCAACGAATGCTGTCTATGCTGGGATGGTGGTACGGCGGTGGTGGTTGGTGGTGTTGGCGTGGCGTGGCGTGGCGCAGTGTCCCTGGTTGGCTTGTACTGTAGTACGCGCTACACGCGCGCAGACCAGACTGCAGCTTAAAGCTACTACCTAGACGCGGATACAAATTCAAATTACGGGCCATAGAGAGGGGGTGGGGGTGGGGGTAAATGCATCAACTCTTTCGTTTGCAGAGGAAGTGGCGACAAATTGCATAGAGTAGCGAGCGTACAGAAGCCGACTTGGGCGATGACTGCTATTCTCACCCGACGAACGACGGCACACTGCTGGTGATGATGATGATGATGCCGACGATGATGTAGAGGCAACCGTTGATGACGACAATGACTGAGATACGATCCACTTCGATTAGAGAACCCAGCTTATTAGTAATCTGAAACCAACTCATTGATACTACTGCTCGGTCACATTGTCCATTAATCCGATTGTTAATATTACGCTAATACACTAATCAAATACTTTTGCTAATGCTGATGCATATCTCACTGGCCTCCGCTATCTCGACGACATGCATCCAGTGAAGGACGCGTCCATAGCTCGTAATACGGGTCATGGCTGACCTAGGACCCATCTTTAAATACTACCCCCCTATGACACTTTTCGGTGCTTCGGGATTATCTCAGGGTGGCACAGGACCGAGCCAGCCTGGGCAGGTCAGATCTCGTGGGCCAATCGAGCTGCAGCCAATTCTACCCGAGTCTCTCTCTATGCAGTAGGCAGGCAGTACGCAGGCTCGAGCCAGGCTGGTCCATGTCAGATTTGCTTCCGCTCAGTCAGTCAGTGGTGCAGTAGTGCGTTGATTGCTGGCTGGCTGGCTGTGTGGTCCCTGGCTTGCTACTCGCTCACTCGCTGCTCGCTCACTCTCGCCTGCTCGCTGCTACCGAACCGTCCTTCATCATCATCAACACCGCTCTCCATCGTCATACACCTGTAACAAAAGCCGCCATGTCGTTCGTGCGTACACTCCCCATCGGCTCCGCATACCCCGCCCGTGCTACATGTCGCTGACACAGATTTATCGATCTCGTACTCCGCTACCCTCCCGAATTATCCCGACCTGACGTTCCCATCGCGCGCACACCATGTTGCTCGATGCTTGTTGACATTCTTGCTCGGAACTCTGCTCTCTGTGACCCGCTACCCCGTGCCATGAACGTTGCTGAAATCCCTCTGATTAATCCCCTCGCTCCTCCCCTACCAACCTCCTACCCGAATGTCGTCACAACAGTTCTACAACACCCTCTTCCGCCGCAACTCGGTGTTCGTCCCCACCATCTTCCTTGCCGCCTTCGGCTTCTCGATCTCGTACGACCTCGCCACCTCGGCCTGGTGGGACGCCCACAACAAGGGCGTGAGTTGATGCGCGCGGACGGAGGGAAGGAACGGAGAGAGGAGAGGTCATGTCCGTGCTGTAACGGCCGCCTTCCTCCTACAGCCTTCCTCCTGCGACCTCGTCGTAAGATCTCGCTGACACCCCCGCAGAAGCAGTGGAAGGACATCCGCCACAAGTACGTCGACCAGGAGTAAATGGACCCAGAGGACCGACGTACGATGACGGCCGTACCGTCGCGTTGGGGGCCGGCCCGCAGGCTGTGTCTTTGTTAGAGGAATGCATCGTCATAAGCAACGAGGGTGGGGGTGCGCAGAGTCGGGGCGAAGTGAAGGGTGTTGCGGAGAGCGTGCTGAGGTCGCTGTCGAAGATGTTGTCGTCGCTGCTGTTTTTCACCGGAGCCGGAGCGATCCAAGTCCGTAATGTCAGAATACCTCCGTGGATCCGTTGGCTTGGAATGTCTGAATATCAGACCACGCGAGAATTCAATGCGCGCTGCGCGTGTCACCGATCACAGATATCAGATCCTATCTTCATACGCGTTCAGTACTCTACTCTTCATACATCTTATCGGTCGGCAGGTCTGGCAATGTTGGTCCGATACCTGCTCACAATGGTTGTCGGCGTAGCATTCGTGCACGCCGACGACCACCGCCGCCGCGACTTTCGCACACTCACGGACCGGCAGGTGGAGGGCATCGCCAAGCTCGACCCGCCAGAGTGGGCGAGCGCGACGGGCGGACATCTCGAGAAGCTGCTGATCCCGCGTGTTTGTGAGTGCGGCGTGGGGATGTGAATGCTTAGCTGACGCCGTGTAGCTGGTACAGAGAACAAGTGAGTCTTACGCGGTGGGCAAGACCGACGCCGAGATCTGCGCCTTCCTTTCTCGTCGCGCCTACCGGGATTTCACCCCGCGCTCGATTAACCCCCAGTACGATGGTGCAACTGTACATCTCGTCCGTGTTCAACAAGCTCGGCTGGCACGAGGAGAAGGTGGGTACTCGATGCTTTGCATTCACCCACTGACACGTCAGTACACCAAGAAGATGCCGACACCTCACGGCGAGATAGACTTCACCAACCTCGTGTACACCTTTGACCCCGATGCGCCGCGCAAGCTCGTGCTGTCGGCGCACTTTGACTCGAAGTGGTTCAAGGAGGGCGGGGTGAGTTTTAACATCATGCTACCTGCCTTCCTTCCCGCTAACACTACTCCAGTTTATCGGCGCAACAGACTCGGCCGCACCATGCGCAACACTCATCGACGTCGCGGAGGCGCTCACACCTCTGCTCGCCGCGCGCCGCTCGCGCCTTGCGTCGGGCCAGCCCCTGCTCACGGCCGAGGTGGACGAGACCGAGGCGGCAGAAGTGACCCTCCAGATACTCTTCTTCGACGGCGAGGAGGCGTTTGAGAACTGGACAAACGAGGACAGCGTGTACGGCTCGCGCCACCTGGCCGAGACGTGGGAGGAGACGCTGCTGCCGGACCACCACCCGCTGTCGAAGCGCCGCATGGGCCCGATCCCCAACGTGCTCGACTCGATGGACGTGCTCGTGCTGCTCGACCTGCTCGGCGCGCCGAAACCGCGCATGCGCAGCTACTACCCCGAGACGCGGTGGCTTTTCGACGAGCTCGGCGCGGCGGACCAGAAGCTCCAGGCCGCAAAGCTCGTCGACGGCAGCGACCCCACGTGGTTCACCGAAACCCCCGGCCGGCCGGGCATGATCGACGACGACCACCGGCCGTTCCTCCAGCGCGGCGTGCCCGTGCTGCATCTCATCCCGCTCCCCTTCCCCGATGTCTGGCACAACATGGGCGTAAGTTTAGATACCCCGGATCGAAAACTTACATATAGGACAACGGCGACGCGCTCGACCTCGCAACGCTCCGCCGCTGGAACCGCATCATGCGCGTCTTCACGGCCGGATACCTCGGGCTCTCGGCCGACGACACAGCCGCACCAGACGCCAAGAAGCCGGCAGCCAAGCCCAACGGCAGCGTGCCGCGGGACGGCCATGTCAGCGATGAGATCAGGCGCAGCGAACTGGTGCGTGACTCTGAGTATGTGTTTTCTTCTCTAGGTTGAGGTGGTGCTGACGCCGCAGTGAGCTAGAATAGAGCATATAGGGTTGTGGGGACAATGTACCATTATGATGGCATGAGTTTGCGTTCAAGCGCAGAGAGGCTGAGGGTTGCGAATGGCGAAGGCGAGAGACGGAAGTGTGCGCAGTCACCGTAGAGAGTAGCATCCGCCGTAAAACTCATGTAAGAGTCAAGCGTGCCCAAGTCCCTACTCGCCACTTGAGATTGTGGCCTTCAACCCACGTTCCACTTACCCAAGTCTCGCACAGACTGAGTGATGCGTGACTGGCTCTGCTCACTCCACGCTCATAATAAGAGCCACTCTCAAACGGTCACCTGCTGGTCTCCCGCTGTCTTGGAGGATGGGCTTCCTCCTCGGCCTCACCTCTCACACGCCTCAGCCAGCTTCAACCAGCTCCGCGCTCCACTTTCGCTTCCTGCGCAGCGATGCATTGCTCTATCCTACAATAAACCCTTGGGTCCGATTGCAATAAATTTTTGGTTTGTTGCTTGGCGTGCCGACTTTACCTGTCGACCTCGCCGAACACCAGGTCCATGGTGCCGATAATGGCGACGGCGTCGGGGAGGTAGTGGTGGCGCATCATGAAGTCGGATCCGGCGAGGTGGGGGAAGCCGGGGGCGCGGATCTTGCAGCGGTAAGGACGGTTTGTGCCGTCGGACACGAGGTAGACGCCCATCTCGCCCTTGGGGGCCTCGATGGCGGTGTACGTCTCTCCAGGGGGCACAGAGTAGCCCTCGGAGAAGACCTTGAAGTGGTGGATGAGGGCCTCCATCGACTCCTTCATGCTCGCGCGGGGAGGGGGCACAATCTTGTAGTCGTCGACCTTGATGGCGCCAGTGGGCATCTTGTTCAGGCACTGGTCAATGATGCGCAGCGACTCGCGGAACTCCTGCACGCGGCAGAGGTAGCGGTCGTAGCAGTCACCGTTGGTGCCGACGGGCACGTCAAACTCGACCTGGTCGTACATGTCGTAAGGCGCGACCTTGCGAATGTCCCACGGGATACCCGAACCACGGAGCATGACACCGGTGAACGAGTAGTCGAGGGCCTCCTGCGCAGTGACAACTCCGACACCGACGGTACGCTCCTTCCAGATACGGTTGCCGGTGACAACCTCCTCAATCTCGTCGACACGGGTGGAGAACTGGGTCGCCCACTTGAAAATGTCCTCAAGCAGGCCGTGGGGCAGGTCGAATGCGACACCTCCGGGACGCACATACGCGGCGTGCATGCGGGCACCCGAGACGCGCTCGTAAAACTCCATGAGCTTCTCACGCTCCTCGAAACCCCACAGGAAGGGAGTAAGCGCTCCGACGTCCATGGCGTGGGTGAGGACGGCCATGAGATGGTTGAGGACACGGGTGATCTCGCCGAACAGGGTACGGATCCACTTGGCGCGGTCGGGGACCTCAATGTTGAGGAGCTTCTCGACGGCGAGGGTGTACGAGAGCTCGTTGGTCACTGCGGTCAGCGGGTGTCGCAAGGGAGATGGGGAAACTTGGAGCACTTCTCCGACAGCGCCGTTTCGTCTCAAACTCGGTAACTTGTCTCTCCCACTTCCACTCCGTCTGCATCTCCCCTCCTTCTCCATTCCATCCAGGCCTCGCTGTCGCTCCTCTTCTCTCCATCTCCACTCCATCCCCCCACTTCTCCCCACGCTCACTCGCTCGGCTCGCTCAGATACGCACTCATCGAAACATAGTCGAGACGGTCAAAGTAGGGCAGCGCCTGGGTGTAGTTCTTGTACTCGATGAGCTTCTCGGTACCGCGGTGGAGGAGACCAATGTGGGGGTCGGCACGCAGGATCTCCTCTCCGTTCAGCTCGAGGATGAGACGCAACACGCCGTGCGCGGCGGGGTGCTGGGGACCAAAGTTGACTGCGGTTAGTGTCTTACCGGGAGGCGGAAGGGGTTGCAGCGCGGCGCGCCTGTGCAGTACAGAGCGCCCCAGCCGCTAGGTCCGCTGCAGCTGCTGCCGCTCCGACTCACCGGTGAAGTGGCGCATGCCGCCGGCGGCCTTGGGGCCGACCTCCTCCTTGAGGATCTCCTCGGCGGAGAGGTTGTGGAGCCTGTGGTGTTAGTGTTTCGGCTGCTGTTGCGCGCGCGCAGTTGGGAGGGGCGGGGAGCGGAGGGCATGGCGAGGGGTGATGTGCGCGGCCGAGGGAGCGCCGAGCAGGTGCGATCATGATCCCGATGCCGATACACGGTCGGCCATGATCGGGAATCACGACCACCCGATATCGCGCAGCGCAGCGCACGCCCAACGCTCTACGCCGCACGCTCAACGCCCAATGCCCAACGCCCGGTACGCAGCGCCCAACGCCCACTCCCCTCCGGTCGACTCACTCCTCGACCGAGTGGGTGCGCAGCGCCGACTTGCGCTCGCCCTCGACCTCGGACGCGAAGCCGCGCGCGCGCGCGCGCGGGAGCGCAGCGGCGGGGGCGCGCAGGGATGCCGAAGAAGCCGAGAATAGGGGCCGGAGGTTGCGGAGCATGGGTGTGGTGTGGCAACGGCCGTTGGTTGGGGTGTATTCTGTTGTTGTCCGTGATAAGGCTGGCAGTAGGACGGCGGCAGCGAGCAGGCAGCAGGCAGCAAGCAGCAAGCAGGCAGTGAGCAGCAGCCAGCAGCCAGGCGGTGGTACGTATGGAGAGGGCCAACCAGGGCGGGGATGAATCGAAGGGCTGGTCGGCGTTTTTCGATTGTGGCACTTTTTCGCTGGCTGGTGGGTGGCCATACAGCGGTGGTGGATTTCAGTGATTCCGATGACTTTGCGTTTGCTCACTTTCTCATGCACTCCGGCACATGCACGACCTCGACCGCTGCCACTCTCGCAGAGTACGGCTACAACCGCCGCCAACGAGGAGTCGGGCGGATAATCATCGTTTTCAGCCTAGACCGCGCGAGTCGCAGCTTCAGTCTCCACCGAGTCTCACGCTTGGTCGGCAACTGGAATCTTGCAACGCTACTGACGACTCGCGCGAGATAAACGAGTGGGAGACGGGTCTGATCGAACGGACGCGCCGCGCCTGGTATGCTGATTGCGCTGACGAGGTTGGACGGAACGCGCCCAGTCCTTGGGCTGGAGCACTGCGTGCTCGCGTGAAGAACGGCTGTGGGAACTCGGCGGTGTCTCGTTAATGGAGAGGAATTGGGGTCGGACGCGATAGGACGGTCCGCACGAGCTTGCAGAGACTGTGCATTACTGGTGACAACTCAGGCGGACTCTTGCTCTCGGGACAACATGCCGGAGAGCTAACGGACGGTGTATCTGGGCGGCCGGCGGCCCTCCGTTGCAGGTCGCAGGTCTGATCAGAACCCTGGCCTATCCGCATCCGTCTGGGTGACCTAGAGCCAGAGTTGCAGACCTCAATCTGCAGAGTGCTCCCAGCTGGACAGCTCCAACGACAGAATGATCACGCACTACACCTCTTCCGTACTACGTATCCATACATGCCACCCCTAATGCCTACAAGTCGACCAGCCCCTGGTGTGCGCCCACGCGCGGCTCGACATCCTCGCCGCTCCGCCTCTGCCCGCGCCAGGCATTGATCTCTCCTCCCAGCGCGCTGGCGTCGTCCTCGTCCTCGTCCTCAAGCGAGAAGCGCGCGGCGGCAAGCGAGTCCTCCTCGTCCGGCTCGGTGCGGAGGTGGTTGTATCCGCTGCGCTGGGAGCGGCGGAATCCCCAGCGGCGCGCGGGGCGCTCGCTGTCGCCGCTGCCGAGGTGCAGCTTGGGCGCGCAGCGCGGGATGGGGAACTGGTCCAGCCCGCGGCGCTGCAGGAAGAAACGGTTGTACAGCGTGTGCCCGCCAAACCACGTCAGGATCGCAATCAGCACGCTGCGTGTCAGTCACTGCTAAAGAGGAACAGAGTGTAGCACGACTCACAAGGACGCAAAGGTGATCACCATGCCGTGGTTCGAGCCCCGCTGCGCCGTGCTGCACGCGACGTGCGTCTTCCACTCGAAGAAGAAGTGGCACGCGTCCGGCCCCGGCGGCAGCGCAGCGATCAGCTGCGGCGTCCCCGTGCCAAAGTCGGATTGGCTGCACACAAACTGCGGCGAGTCAGTAGCTGTCAGTTGCCAATGAAGCTACACTCACGCGGATGACCGACGACGACAGCTCCTTGTCGTTGGCGGGGCACGGCGAGCCGTGCTCGTACACCAGCAGGGGCTCGGACGTGCCCGGCGACAGGGTGATGTTGGTGGAGAACTGGCTGGGGCGTTAGCTTGATCTGTTGCTTTTGATCTGTCAAGAAGCGCGAGAAGGCTGTTGGCCGCAGCGGTCATCCGGGTGCAGACCGATTTGCCCAACACCTGGCCAACTCGACAACCCGCACTCACCCAAGCGAGAAATGCCCCTTGCCATCAGCGCGCTCGAGGAACGCGCCGACCTGCCCCGGGTCCTCGACATGCGACAGCTCGGTAAGCACGCCGCGGCACACGTTGAGCCCGTACTTTGACCCGTTCGCCGCGGGCTCGTAGTCCTTTGCGCCGGACGAGAGCGGGTTGAGGTCGTAGTGCGTCCCGTCGGGGAGCGTGTACGTGCACGCCTTGTCTCCGTCGGGCATGGCGAGTGAGCTAGGCGGAGGTGAGAGAGGAGGCGAGTAAGTTGACGCTGACGAGTTGTTATCGCTGATATGAGCAAAATAAGACCAGCACGACCGGGTCGCCTGGATTTGCACCGCATATCCGTACGACGCGTACGGTGCACTCCGTCATTCAGCGTGGCTGCGATGACGCCTCCACTATGGCCACCCTAATTTGCTTCCGCGCCGCTGATCCGCGATTTCGGCTGTACTCCGCCGAGCTCTCATCCGAAAAGTGGAGTAGCTCACCGACTGTCATCGAACTTGCACTCTTGCACTCTTGCACTCTTGCTCTCCTGCACACTCGCACTGTACCAAGACCAAAATGCGCGCCGCCTTCGCCCTCTCCCGCTCCCTCCGCGCCGTGCGCCCCGCCGCTGCGCGCCTCCCGCTCCCCGCGCTCCAGGCCCGCGCCTTCCACCTCTCCGCGCCCCGCTTCGCGTCCGAGACCCCCGGCGTCGACCCGCAGATCGCCGAGCTGCGCGAGAAGATCCAGAACCACGACGGATGCCGCGAGGCGATCATGAAGCTCGGCGAGCTTATGACTAAGAAGGGTGAGTGCGATCGGGCTGCTGGGTGCACGTGGGGCTGTGAGCGCGTGTGAGGCACAGCTGCAATGAGGCCGGAGGCTCCGCTGCTGGTCCCACTTCTTGTCTATCTTGGTGCCTTTGCTCGTCAACTTCAGCACCTGGGCTTTGGACTCGGAACAAAATGCAGCCTCGCTTTATCGCACTTGCACCACGCCGGTTCATGACCCTGTATCACATACTGACTGTAGGCGTCGACATGTCCAAGCCCCCATCGACAATGCAGATGATGAAGCTCGGCATGGACCCGGAGATCCGCGAGGCGGGCTCGAACGTGAGTAGCTCGGTGTGTGGGGCGGGCGGCAGTTTACAGACCGGTATGAGGACGGTTCATACCGTCGCCCCTGTCCGCTAGCCCACGTCTTCATCTTCTTCAACCCAATGGCTTCCCGTTACTAACCCCCAGCTCATGGCCCAGCTCAAGGCCGCCGGCGTCGACATGAACCCCGAGGTCGCGTCCCAGATCTTCTCAAAGGTCGTCAAGGAGGAGGAGAGCAAGTAGATGTGCCGATAGATATGCATCATGTAGCTAGGAAGGGATATAAGGGACAGCAGTAGCAGCATGGGGGTTATGAGGCTCTGGTCGTCGATGTCGCTGGTGGTGCTGATCGTGGATGGTGTTCGAGGCAACTCCATATCTCCAGATGGCGGATTGAGATTCTCGCGTGGCAAAATGGCCGACCCAGGATGTACCCATAACGCGCCTCCAGAGTCGCGTCAACCGAAAGTCAAAAACAACAACAATTGTTCCCACATTACTTTCCTTCCTCATCTGTCTACATCTCAACACTCCACACGCTCACCATGTCCCTCGCAAGCCCGGCCGAAGTCCTCGATGCGCTCCGCAAGTACCTCCTCCCCACTCCGCTGTACCATCAGCTCCCGACCATGCTGCGGCTGTACGCGCACATGACGCTCCTCTCCAACACGATCGGGGAGCAGGCGGCGATAGCGCTGGCGGTGCACGCGAAGACGCGGCGCAAGGAGAGCCAGCTGAGTGCTGAAGAGTTTGCGATTATAGAGGGGTGCACGACGCGCGCGCGTACGCGGACCATCGACATGCGCCGGCTTAGTCTCGACTTACGCCGTGCGGTGAGTGCCCCCTCTGTGCTAGTCTGACGCGCAGCACCTGCAGACCATCATCCAGGCCCCGATTACCGAGTGGTACGCCGACCTGATGCTGAAGAGCTACTTCCCCGCCGAGATCTCGAGCAGCCACGAAATGCTGTTCATCACCTCGCTCGACCCCGAGGCGGACATTGCGGAGATCAGGACGATTGCGGACCACAGGCGCGAGCTGCAGGAGTGGCTCGCCCTGGCGCGCGAGGAGCAGAGGTGAGGCTTGACCTGGTCGTGACTGACTTGTAGCCAAGGAAGGGAGTGGCCCGCCGCGCCCAAGGGACCCCGCGTGGGCGATATTACACCGCTCTTGCTGCCGCTCGCGGAGCAGTGTGTGGCGGACGCCGAGGCGCTCATGGGCGTGTTTGGGGCCAGTCGGAGGGTGAGTACACACTGCTGAGACTGGCTCACGCGATGCAGAGGTCGATGCCGCAGATGACGGCTGAGAAGGCCGTGAAGAGGGCTCGTGCGTCGGAGCCCGCGAGGATGTAGGAGAGTCAGGAGAGGAGCCTGGCCCGTCTCGCCATTCCACTTCGTTTCACGTCGCCATATCGCCTGGCCTGGCCGTTGGCACCTTCCCAAGCCTGCACCACCACCACATACCGCCTTGGGCTCCTCACCTTACTCGGGCATTGCCTTCTTCGCCCTCGTCGCGGGCAGGCTCGGGTCTATCATAAGACACCCGCGGAGGCCGAATAGCAGCTCCCTTTATAGTATGGAGAGCAGCATCCGCGGCAATACACCACCGCCTCGGCAGTTCCTTTCTTCTCTCATTTCACGTTGTACCATCGCCCAGGGATGTAGATCTTGTACACTATTCATTGGCCGGACTGTTTGAGATCTGGCGGTTGCAGAGATCTCGTAGCGTCGTAGACCATCACTGGTGCGCCACTCGATGTTCTTCGCCTTCTAGCTGACTAAGCGATATGCATCTGTATGTCCGAGATTTAATCCGTAACAAGACAATCCATTCAGCGATGCGAGGACGAGGACACAGTTTATCCCTCCACGGACAGACTGTGGCAGTTGGCGAACAAGGACTTTCGTGTGGCGGTAAAAACTGCTTGTCGTTGACCCAGAGCTCCATCGTAAAGACCGGACATTGATGCTCACTGACGAAATGATGAGCATGGCTATTACTTGGCTGGAGGTCTTCGTCAGTTGACGCTGAGGCCTTGATCTTCGGCTGGGGGGTTATCATTTTTTTTGCATTTCTTCTGCATTTTTTCTGCATTTTGACTCATCCCCTTTTGTGCACAAAGAACAGTGTTCTCCTCACATATCTTCGACTGGCCTCCACTTGAAAGATACGCACAGTGTTGCTCAGGAGCTCTGAGGGCTCTGGAGGATTCCGCTCTGGCTCTTTGCACAACTGCTTCCACTACGTATCGCTCATTGCGAGATCTGTCTGTCTGTCGCCTGCTCTGACCAGCTGGTTGGCCACCTTGTCAGTGCGCTTCACACATGCCACCGTAAGCGCACACCCGCCGCGTGAGCTGACTGTAAGTCTTTCACTCTTGCCTCGAAGCCACTCTGCAGACATGCCAGCCAACACACACTGGCAGAAGCTGTTCCGCGACTGCATGCGCGTCGTCCGCCGCTGGCTCCGCCGGGAGGGCAGGGTTGGACCGTACGGATGCCGCCGCCTCCTCTGGGAAATGTAAGGAGCAGCACGGCATCTACACCGACCAGGAGGACAGCGACACGGAAGAAGACGAGGCGATGGAGCTCGACGTTAACAAGTGGGACATGCCCCCGCGCAGGACGGTCGACACCATCCTCTACTCCGCCCGCGACGCAGGGCGACGACATGCCGTCGCCTCGGGCGGGTTCCCGTTTGCGGAGGATACGCGGGAGATGCACGCTTTCGTCAAAGACTCGCCGGCGTAGGCGGGGTACAAAGCGCGGCACGGGCACAATGGGCACGGTCCTGAAGCGTCCTCGCCACTGCCTCCCCCCTGGGCCTACCGCTCGCTGGGGCAGCGGAGCTCTGGCTCGCCGGGACGTCCGCGCAAGCAGTGCCGGATCGATTCGCCAGATGTCGTCCCCGCCTTCACGTCCTCTCAAGGGCAAGATCAGCTATGCGTCGCCGTCGCCATCGCCTACCCCGCTGCCGTCCCCGTCCTCGATCCCGCTTCGTGACTCCCGGTCTCCTTCGCCCCTTCGGTCACGTATCCCCCTCAAGCGTGCTCTTGACCCCGCCTCTCTGGTCCTGTCTCAGTGTCTGAACAAGCAGTGTCGCCTCACCTCTCGGTCTCCGTCTCCGCAACTATCGTTCTGGACCTCTATGGCCGACCCCTAGCCATCCCCGCCTTGCTCAGCACATCAAAAGTACATATCGCATTCGCTTTCATTCACTTTCTGCCTACATCCTTACCACTCTTTCCCCGGAGCTGGAGTCATTTGATGATCAGCCTCGAGTGGTCCTCGCACGAACAAAATATAGAATAATCCTGTAATATGCCCCGAAGCCACAGGTCTGCCACTTCTGGGCTTCTACACCACGCAGCCTTGAACATTACCTTCAGACGAGATTATCAACGTGATGAATCAACACGCACATGCACTTGGCAGGTGGCAGACTCCAGTCCACAGCCCTGGCCGCCACCGCCACTCATATATCTAACCTCAACGTCAGAACAAGTTGCCACATTCCACTTCTGTGGCGTGGCGTGAGAAGCTGGTATCGGGAGGTGGCTGCGGGACATGTGTCTGACAGAACTGCACCGGTGAGTGCCAACCACCGTTCGAGCACACCAAATCACCCCACTCCGCATGTCTCCCTACCAAGACTTCTAGCACGAGAGACGCGTTTCAGTGCCTCGCTCGCGGCTGCTTCACCAGCGATTAATCATGAGGGCCGAGATGAGTGATCCAGAACACCATCCCCCAAATGTCGCGCTGAGGATGTTTACTCCGACCACATATTTTCAAACCACCTTGCGCCTACTCTGACGATGAGGGGATACGCTCTGCAAATGCCGTTGCTGGCGAACTCGTTCAACGTGTGGCGGGTGCGACACTTGGCTCTGGAACGTGCGTGGCGGAGCGTGTAGCTCAGGTGTCGGAGCGTGAGGAGACTACTGATGAGTCATACACTACATGCACCACTGGTGCCGGTTGTTAGCGGCCAGAGCGGTCGTACCCCATCACTATACAACTACCCCTACCAGCCGCTGATTCCAGCAGAGCCTATGCAGGGCGAACGATTCCGTGGTGGGCTGCAAAAGTTAAGTGGGTCTGCAGGTTGGACTCGGCGGACGCTTAATTACCAGGCCCTCCCTGCCCTCCGACCCTGTGAGCCAGCCTACCAGCACAAGCCCCACCCAGATCCAAAAGACCTTGACCTGTCACCCAAGATCTCACTAGCGTAGCCTCCCTTGCGATCGAGATTGATTCCACCACGCACGTAGGCGAGGTTGAAACGGCCTTGTATGTGTGGCGTTTCGTGGCGCCTGTGGCGCCTGTGGCGCTTGTGGCGCGTAGAATCGCATTTCGCTGGAATTGGGATTTCAAGGAACAGTTCCATGGCTCCAGTGGGCAGGTGGTGACTGTCACCCTCGGACCTCGGGCCTGAGTAATGTGCTCCAATGCCCAGTGCTCCAACTGGCTACCTCTGTGAACGGCTCATCTTGGCCACGTCATGATCCCTGCACCCATAGCCACTTTGAGCGTAGAGTCAATGAATGCAGCAAAATCTGCTCCCTGCGTTGCCGGACGGCCGGAGAGTTGCCCATAGCCTCCTCCGCCTATCCTGGGAGTCATTCAGCCAGGCCCGGCTTGGTCTGCACAAGCCTACACATCCGGCCGTGTCGGGACAGAACATTGAGCCACCACTGTCCGTTCTCGACTCCATGGCGGCTCATATGGCTGAGCTGGCTTTGGGATGGCGTTGGCATGGCGTTGGGGGCATTCAACCGAGCGCCCAACCGAGCGTCGAGCCGAAGAGGCGGCTGACGCAAAGTAGGTGGCGACGGAGGTGACTGTCTAATGCGATCACAGGAACAGGCACAAGAACAGTGCCAGCGACAGAGAATAATCACATGTTGGTGCAACGACTAACGGAATTGAGTCGGAGGTAGTACCAATTGCATCTGTTCGACTTGGGACCCCAGAAGCGAGGGGAGTCACTCAGTGTCGGAGTAGCTCGATTAGCATGTAGTTGTGGTGTTGTGGTGTTGCACTCGCCGGACGGACCCTCGGCGCCGAGCCTTTGGGGGTGAGCTAGACGTGACTACGCGGTAGTGCGGAGCTATGGGGGCCGAGAGGTCGAGGACTTGTGGCCCCCGCTGTTGCTCGGACGTTCACCTGCCCCCAGTTCCGGCAGCCCCGGCAGCCCCGACAGCTCCGTCCGCCAATAGTGGCTCCTCATTACGACTCCAAAGTCCTCACGATCCTCGCCCCAAGCCAAAGTATGTCGCTGATCGCTGAGCATTGAGCCAAAATTACAAAGGCGTTGTGGGGCAGATGGGTGGCTGTGAAACAACCGACGCCACTGCAGGGCCAAAGTGGTGCAGATTACCATTCAAGGCCACATCCAGTTGGTGGCTACTAACAGTAAAGCAACACACCAACTGCCGTGCTTGTGTTCTGTGGAATGAAATCTCTCGCATTCAAATGTCTCACATGTCGTTGCCAACGTTAGCAACTCATCCCACGGCGAACCCTACCATCCAAAGCACCATGAATGCAAAAGAGTTTAAATTAATGCTTGATTGCTTGATTGCTAGCTTTCATGTCTTAGACAGACGCTTAGATTGCCGCGACGCTAGAATGTTTGTTGCTTCTGATAAACGCTCTGTTAGTGCAGAATGCCACGGCTGGTTACGGCATGCAGCAGATAAGCAGAGCTCCACTTGTCCACTACTCTGTCCTCCACTCCTGTCTGACAGTCTTAGAGTTCCGTAGACTAAGGTACGACATCCGTTGGCGTCTATGATCAAGTCCAGTGTCTTTAAGAGGACCTTTGGGGTCAGAGTGTAACGCACTAATCAGTGGAGTTAGCAGGAGGGGAGGGGAGGAGTAGACCATTAGATGGCGACATGGAGAGATTGCTCGGATACTGTGAGCAAAGCTCGCGAGACATGTCGTTGTTTGCAATCCGATGAACACAGCAGAGCGTGAAGGTGTAAAGGAGTGAAGGAGTGAAGGAGTGAGTGATAGGGCAGAATGCAGAATAGCTAGACGCGTACGGAGGTAGAGCGGTTCCCTGATTTTGGGTCACTTTCTGCCTTCCCTCGCAGCTCTGGGCTCTGGCATTGAGTGTTTGGAGATGATTTGAAGGTGATCGGTGGTGATGATCCTTTTTCCATTCAGCCAAGCGCCATGCACGCGCCATTCCAATATTCCATTCCAGCCAGCCAGCCAGCAAAGCCGGTTCACCAGAGCACCAGAGAGACCCTTTGCTGGTCTTTTTTGCCTTCCTTTTCGTCTCTTGGGTGTTGCTTGACTGTAAACCAGATTACCAGAAGTGTGTCTTCCTTTTCTCTACTGATATATAAGAGGTCGCAGTTGTCGGCATTCTTGTCTTTTCCTCAACACTCACTCTCTTCTTCGCTTCTTACTGCTGACGCCGCCTTCCCGCTCTCTCTCTCTCCTTCTCTCCTTCTTCTTCATAGTACATAGCACTTATATTCACTTGTTCCTTTCTACTCTTCTAGTTAGTTACTCCTCTTCTTCGTCACCATGAAGTTCTCCGTCCTCGTCGCTCTTCTTCCCCTCTTCACCCTCGCGGCCCCCGTCCCGGTGCCCGAGCCCAAGCCCGAGGCCCTCAACATCCTCGGCATCAACCTGCCCCTCGACCTCCCGGGCCTCAACCTTCCCATCCTCGGCGGTGGTGGCTCGTCGGGCGGCAACGGTAACCCCAACACTGGCACTCCTACCACTCCGGTCCCCATCCCCACCGACCAGATCTCGTCGCTCCTCACCCCCATTCTGGAGAACCTTGGTGAGTGTCTTCCCCCGCCTTCCCTTTGAGCTCGTGTGCTCCTTCCTCTGCCTTCCTTTGCTAACTTCAGGTGCCCCCCACGCCGAGATTGAGGCTGTCGTTGACCTCGTCAACAAGCTTATTTCCAACAACGGTATCCTTCCCCTCGGCATCAAGCTTGACGTCCTCAAGGTCCTCCCCAACCTCGTTTCGGGCGAGACCCTCGACAAGGTCGGCACTGCCCTCAACCAGATCCTCCAGGGTGTCCTTCCCGGAACCCCCACTACTGGCCTTGTCAACACTGTCATCGGCACTCTGAAGAACCTTCTCCAGATCCGCACCGCTCCTGTTGCCCCCGGCATCTCCAAGCCGGCCACTCCCGCCGCTACCCCCGGCGTTGTTCCCGGTGTCGAGACTCTCCTCAACACTGTCCTTGGCTCTATTGTAAGTCCACAAACAATAGCGGCGCTGACATTAGACCGGCTTCGACCCCGCTGGCAAGACCGTCATCCAGGTTGGCAAGCAGCTCTCGGTCATCACCGACGCTCTCAACACTGCCACCAAGGCCGTCGCCGCCAGCGGTGGCAGCGGTATCAACGCCGACGTTGTTTCCAACCTCCTCAAGCAGATCATCACCGCTCTTACCAATCTCCTCGCTGGTCTTTCTGGTCCTAAGCAGGTCCTCCTTCTTGTTAGTACTTTTGAGCTTGTCTTCCTTTTTCATACTAACTCTCCCAGGGACAGGGTCTTCCTCTTCTCAAGTCCCTCGGTGCTCTTCTCGGCGGCCTCGGCTCCGTTCCCGGCCTCAACAATGTTCTCCAGGGTCTTCTCGGCGACCTCCTTGGCGGCCTCAGCCCCGGCAGCGGATCGCTCGGTGGTCTCCTCTCCCGCCTTCTCAACGGTGTCCTCGGTCTCCTTCACGGCGGCAACGTTGCCGGCGGTCTTAACGGTCTTCTCAGCGGTCTCGGCCTCGGCGGTCTCCTCGGCAGCCTTGGCCTCGGCAACCTCGGCATCAAGCTCTAAGTAACGATTAAAGACGAGCAGTTTCCTTTTCTTTCCACGGATTATGGTGGCACAGTGTTAATACAGAAGAAGCATTTCTAATTTCCTCCTCTACGGTTCCCTTTTGTTTGTGAACAGATCCATTTACATAGATTGTCTCTATGCAATGGAAGTGTCTGTTCATTTTGTTCGTTATTTTCTTGTTTTGATGACGTCACAAACTGGAAACTGGCAGGGACGATAACGAATCTTTGACTTTTGGCGCGTACCCGTGTGTTGCTGGTAAATAAAATGTTTTGAAACAAAGAACATCTATATCTGGAGTGTGATGCGCTGATGCGGTTGTTGCTTTGCCCACTTGTTCATCTCGACTGGATTCTTCAATGACTGTTCACCACGAGCACGACCACCGGTGCTCCGAGGTCGTGGCGGCAGATCAGGCGTCGACAAGACGACGGGGCTCGGTTTCCAGTCTTGTTGCGCGTCTGAACAGCCCAACCAGCCCCACAGCCAGGCGACAGAGTAGCTGGAACTTCGGGAAAGAGGAGGCCGGTATTAATGGTCTACAAACACACACAGGCCAGCGGAGAGCGACGCTAGAAACGGGAAGCGTACTCGAGTCGCCGGCAGAGTCACCAACATTACTAGCAAGATCAGGGACAGACACGAGTCCACCCGCCGACAGCCCCAAAGTCTCGCCGCCTATTCTGTACCCGCCGCACCGCAAGGAGCTCGAGGACATCCCGCTAGAGCGCAAGACGACATGGACGCAGGCAGAACAGGAAGCCGGGGACGGATTTGTGCCGAAATGCAAATGGTACTTTCGCACGTTCACCTGGGGCCGCTGGGCGGCCGAGGACGTGAGCTCGATCGGGCTCGTGCCCGCGCTTGTCATACAGGCGCTGGCTACGGGGTGAGTTGGCGTGGAGCTATGATGGCATGGGCACTACGGAGCGTAGGCTGTACCCTCGATAGTCTTGCCCTATAACGCAGTCGGCAAGACTCGATTGCATTGCTAACGCCATCAGCATCCTTGACGCAACGACCTATGCCGACTTTGCGACGTTCGCGTCCAACCAGACGGGAAACTGCATCGTCCTGACGCTGGCGGCGATAAGGCTGCACAAGAACCAGGTGCTATTAACTGGCGTGAGTGATAAGCATTAGCTCCTCTGACGTGCTAGGTCAGCTTCGCCTCGTTCCTCATTGCGGCATTTGTCTTTGGCCAGCTGGGCCACTTTGTCGGTACGTGCGATAAGCGAATACCGCTGACAGCAGGCGTGCGGCGGCGCGGGTGGCTGCTCCTCAACCAGTTCTTCCAGGTGATGCAGCTCGTCGTGGCTGCCGTGCTCCTATCCCCCGCCGGGCCGGCCGCGACCGCCGTGGGGGGCAAGCAGGACTGGGCGGTGATCATGCTCTTTGCGGCGATGAGCGGGCAGCAGATTGCCATGGCGCGCCAGAGCTCGTGCGCCGAGCTGCCGACGGCGCCCATGACGAGCGCGTTTGTCGATTTCGTCGCGGACCACTACCTCTTTGCGGCGTGGAGCGACCCCCGCGCGACGCCCCGCAACCGCAGGGTCTACTACGTCGTCAGCATGATTGGCGGCTCGTTCATCGGCGCCGCGCTGCACAAGTACACCTCCTCGTGGCCGGTGGTCGTGCTCACGCTGCTGCTCAAGATGGTCGCGTGGGGGATCATTGCGGTCGCAAAGCCGGATTAGAGCTGGAGAGTGGCATTGTAGGTTCGTGAGGTGCTTGTCGTGTAGACTACTTGTAGAGTCATGTGTGTCTTGAGTTCTCCATAGATCCAATGCATTAACGTTGCTTGTACGAGGCTCTACGGCTACGTAGATCGACTCGTCCTCGGGGAAAGGCTCTTGCCCGCCCCACTGTGTATCTGAGGGGTGTGAGGACCTTTGCGGATTACATCGAGGTGCTTCAGCGGAAGAACGGATTCGGATTCTATCTCAGACACATTTATCGCCTGTAGTATTTGATAGCATAGCCATGGCATACGGTGCCATGCGTTCTGGAGGCATCTATGGAATATGTCTACTGTGACAGTTCGGAAGTGGTAACAAACAATATCTATGGTGATAACAGTCGAAAGGCACTCTTCGCGCGTGAGCCTAGGCCCGCGAGTACTGGGGGCTCGCGTACTCGACATTAGAGAAATGCCCCTCTTCGGTCTTGTACTGCAGCGGCTGCTCGGGGGGGTAGGTCTTGTTGTCCTTCGGCTCGGGGAAAACGTCGTTGAGGTTGACAGCGAGCAGGAGGGAGACGGCGATAAACTCGACAGCGGCCTGGAGGACGTAGAATGCAGCCGGGGAGCGGACGGGCGCCTTGGCGTCGGACGAGTAGATCTGCACAACGCGGTACACTGCGACAATAAAACACAACGCGGAGACGGTGGTGAGCAGAGCGGTGGGGCGCGCGGCGAGGCGGAAGTGGACATGCGTGTACAGGACGCCCAGCAAAGTAACTACGACAACCACCAGGGAGAGGATGTACGACACGCGGCGCAGCAGCTTGACCGTGTCGGCCTTGTCGCTGTCGGTGGTCGCGTCGCTCGTCATGCTCGCGCCCACGACGGCGGTGATGATTGCCGCCATGAGGACGACCTGGGCGATCTTGAACAGGCGGGCGAGCCAGACCGGGTGCTGGTCCGCGTCCACGGCGGTGGACACGTGCCGCTGCCACAGGCTGATGGTCGGCGAGATGATGAACAGAAATCCGACGGAGACCATGACCAGCTCGGCGATCAGCTCGTTGATGCCAAAGTGGTTCTTGGCCATGACTGCGCGCAGCACAAAGGTGCCGATGCGCACGGCCACGAAGATTGCGGGGCGGATCAGCACCATCGTCCGCGATGGCCGGTGCACGAAGCGGAAGATAACGACGGGGAGGAGTATGAGATACTGCCGTCAGTGTCAGCCACGCCGGGGGCTCACGAGAATGAGGAAGATGATGCTCGGCGCCAGGTCGCTCGCGCGCGGAAAGCCGCCGGTAAAGTTCAGGTTGTCGAGGTACTGCTCGACGTCGGCCATGGGGGCGTTGGCGGAAGGCATGGTGCGTGTGTGTGAGGGGCAGGTGAGTGAGTAGTGAGTGCAGGTGTCTGTAAGCTCATCAACAGTCGGTCAGCATCAGTTTATATACATGCTCGCCATCACGATGAGTCCGAGTCGTCGAAGAAATCAAGTTGGGAAGCGAGCGATACCGCGACACCAGCACCGCAACCGACAGAAGCGACAGCATGAGCCGGAGGCACTAACTGGAAGCCGAAGCTGGAACTCGCGCAACGGCACGCCGATCTCCTGTTCCTTGATCTACGAATGGAATTTCTGCTCTGCACGGAACCGGCGCGATGCGGCGAGGCTATTAATACGCACGAATGTCAACAAACCCAGCCCTGGGGAGAGATGCCGGGTGCCACTGCGAGGATTGCGGAAGCGAGAGTGGGAGCAGGAGCGAGGTGGGAAGCGAGGCGCCTAATTCTGGAAACAGCGCGTGTCTTTCGCATGCCTAAGAATATATTCACGTGCTCCTTGCATGGAACCGTCCAGATCTCGGCCTCCACTACGTTCAACTTCGGGCTTGCAGGATCAGAAGGACGTTGCCGTCCGTGCAACTACACTTTTCTCATTCACCACTCATCAATTCCATCAGCTCACTAGCACCTCATGTCCGCGCTATGCCGTGCACCGTGCTGCGCGACCAGCTCGCGCGTGACGATCGCCTCCGCGGGCGTGCGCGCAGCGCTGGCGTGCCGGCCCACTACGTCATCGTCGGCTCGGAGTGGGCGGTCGCTGTCATTCCGCGGCGGCGAACACATCAGTGAAGGACTCGCAAGACCAGGCTCTCGCGCGCTGTCGCTCCTCGCGCACCGCCCGCCCCTGCCCTTCTTCACGCCGCCGCCCGAGCGCAACGGCGACTCGGCGGACGGCACGCCCTCACCCTCGCCCGAGGAAGAGGTCGACGACGGCGAGTGGGAGATGCGCGTCGCGCGCGCGATGCTGCATCTCCGCGAGTCGCTGCCGCTGCTCTTTGCCGACCACCCTGGGCGGCTGTTTCCGGAGCACATTTACTCGAAGAATCTCGTGCTCCGCCTCCAGCACCCTTTCCCGCTCAAAATGTCGGGGCTGCATGGGTACGGGGTCGCGTTCAAGGTTGCGCGGAACGGGATGCAGGGTGAGTGCGGACGGGGACGCTGAGGCTCTTGTAGAATATGATGAGCCGAGGGACTTCTGCTCCCAAGACTACTGCTGACACACAGCTCTCCACACGGACCTCTCCTCGAGCCTCGAACGCATGACCTTCTCCCCCGCGCCCGCTCCCTCCTCTCCGCAGGCCGCTGCGCGGGAAGCACTCCTGGGCCGGGCTCCCACACACCGGCAGAAGCAAATCCGCGTCCTGCTTACAGTCACCGGCAAGCCGCGCCTGCCGCCGCACAAGGAGGCGACATGGCACACGTCCTCGCTGTACACGTTCTCGCCGTATTCGGGCCTCATTGCGAGCCACGAGGTCGAGACCATCCGCCCGCTGCCCGGAGAGGGCGTCGGCGAGTGGCTCATGAAGTCGCTCCTGGGCTGGACGGGGCGTGCCGACTCGGAGGGCGCGATCCCGTGTCCCACCAGGGCGGTTGAGGTCGAGGTCGAGCGGGGCGCGATTGTGCGCAGCAAGAAGCGCGACGAGTGAAGACCAGGGATGATGAGGGGATCAGGATGTGTTGTAGACTAGACCGCAGAATCACTGCTCATGCAAGCGACGAGAGTTATGAACACGCACAGGAGTAGTTGGGATGAAGCCAATGATAATGGTACATTTCTCTATCTACGCACGCCAGATATTCATCACATGGTCGTAGAACGAGCACGTCGCGACGACGCTCTCCTCCCCGTCGTCGCGGCGGCACCAGTCGGCGCCGTACCCCAGTGTGCCAGGGAACGTCTTGACCACCTCGCCGCTCACCTCCTCTCCGATATCCAGCTTGACCACGGCAAAGCCACCGTGCATGCACGCATTGAGGATATCCCCCCTCCGGCCAGCGTCTGGATGCCAGCGCGTCCGCCAGATCCCGCCGGGGCACTCGACCTCGGTGAGCGGCGTGCGCGGCGCGCGCACATCGAACACGCGCAGCCGCGCGTCGTAGCTCCCCACAGCGAGGAGGTGCGCATCGTGCGGACTGGGCGCGATGGTCGTCACGCCGCCGTCGAAATTCTTGTTCGTGTACGTCGCCATCTGCATGCGGAGGTCCCACCGCTTCAACTTTAAATCGTCGCCGCCGGACCACACGCTCCCATCATGATCCCACGCGGTGATCCACGGCTCGAAGTCGTGCGCGTGCCACTGCGCCGCCACCGCCATCCCGGCGGGCGTGCGCACGACGTGCGCCAGCTCGCCGGAAGACAGCGACGTGATGATGTCCCCACCCGCCGCGTGGTCGAGGGAGAGCACGAGCGTCTCCTCGTCGGCCACCGCCAGCCGCTGCTTGGCCTCCAGCTTGCCCCCGCGCCCGGCCCCGAGGGCGTACAGCGTCAGCCCGCCCTTTGCGTCCGCGACCGCCAGCTCCGGCGTCGTTGTATTCTTCGTCCTGATGTCAGCACAGCCAGGTCGGCACCCACCACTTGGCGTCGAGGATCGCCGCCGTCTCGGTGCGCTGCACCTCGACAGGCGCGTCGCCCTCCAGGTGGAAGAGGTACAGCCGTCCCACGCGGGGGGCCGGGGGCGTGGGCTCTTCCGCGAGCGAGTCCGTGTCGCTGTCCGTGTCTTCTGTGGCCTTCCCTGTTGACTCCTCAGCGGCCGGCTTCGCCTCCGCCTCCGCCGGCTTCAGCAGCTGATACGTCCCGCACACGAACACGTGCTCGAACCCGCGCGCGGGGCAGAACTCGATGCTGTCCGCCGAGTACTCGGTGTCAAACGTCGCGAGCGATGTGGCTGACATCAGCTGCGGCCTTGTATGCGCGTACCTTCCATTGTAGTTGGATGGGAATATGAGTGCATGACGCTCTCGAGAATCCAACTTTTCCGTTCCGCTGCACTCACAAAGTGAAGGTCATCCGCGGCAGGATCGGCGCGAGATCGGCGGGCAGAACAAACTTTCACAGGCTCTTGTGGTGTAGTGGCTATCATACTCTCTTAGGGTTGCAGATTTGCATCTTAAGCTGGGAGTGGTCCTCGGTTCAAATCCGGGCAAGGGCCTTGTTTTTTGTTGTTTTCGAGCGTGAGCAGCCCTCGATGGATTGCATCGCTTGCGCTCTGCTACCCTGCATTGTTTTATCTTCCTGCGGCCTGCTGTGCCCGCTGTGCGTCGCGTGGTTGCTCTGTTCTGATTTTGTTGACAAAGTATCGATCGCCATTGCAGCTAGACCAGAGTCGAAATCGGTCTGGTCGCCAGATTTCACAAAAGGAACTGGAACAAGTCGCCATATCATCCAGGCTGAAGGTCAAATCCAGCCTGACTCTTCCTCCCAGCCACATAGAGTCCGCTTCCACACAATCTGGTCGTATCGCATACATGTCCGCGAGATTTTCCAATGGCCTAGAGAAGAGATGGAATGATGTATTGTATTATGTTGCTCCTGCGGCAGGTCGCCCCAGTTGCTGCAGTCGGGGTGCGGCTGGTCCACGAAGCGCGTGCTGCTCCATGGTCTCGTGTCGCCTCCTATGCCTGATGCTATGCTCTGCCCGTGATGCTTAGCACGAGATGGTCTTGAAGACGTTGAAGCCGTCGGCAGCAGTAGACAGCACCATGCCGGGCACCTGGGGGTGCCAGTGGATCTCCTTGACGTCCTTCTGGCCCTGGTGGACGAAGAGCAGCTGCGGGGGCACCTGGAGCGCCTGGCCGTCGGGGCCGATGGCCGTCGCGCCCTCCTCGTCGTCCTGCTCGACGGAGAGGTCCCAGAGCGTCACCTGGTCGTCCGAGCCCGACGCGGCGAACACGGACGGGTCCGTCGGGTGCCACTCGACGGAGGTGATGGGCGCCTTGTGCCATGTAAAGTGCGCCACGGGCGTGGGGGTTCTGTCTATCAGCAAGAGAGATGGATTTGTTCTTACCCCTTGAACATGCGCAGGTCCCAGACCTTGATGCCGCCCTCGTCGCCGCCGGACACGAGGAGGTAGTCGACGTTCTTGTTCCACGAGATGACGTTGACGTCGTCGTCGTGCGCGCGGACGGACACTGCACTCTTGCGGCCCTTTGTGCGAATGTCCCACACGCGCACGGTCTGGTCGGCGGACGCGGAGGCGAACACGGTCGGCTCGGCGGGCGACCACTGGAGGTCCTCGACGGACGAAGTGTGCGACGCAAAGGCGCCGGGGGAGGTGGTGAAGCCCGTCGGCGTCGCGGTTGTGAGGTAGATCTTCGAGTCGACGTCTCCGGTCAGCAGACCGGTGTTTCCCCACTCGACGGCAAAGCCCTCGGAGCGGCCGTGCGCGTTGATCGTGTGCACTGGTGTCTTCTGGCGCGGGCGCGAGGGGCCCGACAGCGTGTCGATCAGCGGCTTGACGTCCCAGATGTGCACTTTTCCAGTCTCGGAGAAGGTGGCGACGTGGTACGGGTCGGGGAGGGCGGCGCCAGCAGCCGCAGGCGCGGCACGCACGCGGTTGACGCTGCCGACGTGCGGGAGCGTGAGGAAATCGAGCTTGGCGTCCTCGTCCACCTCGTCGTTCTCCTCCTCGTCCTCGCTGTCGTCGTCGTGCTGCGTGCGCGACAGCCCAGAAAGGCGCATCACCACCACCTCGTCCTTTGCCCGTCCCTGGCCCGGCACCTCGCCCGCCTGCGTGCCCGTCACAATCCACGCCGTCTGCGGGAATCCCGTGCGGTCCACACCCAGCGTGTCCTTGAGCACGTCAAACGACAGACACGGCCACGCGTACGACAGCTGGTGCAGACACGGGTACACGCTGTTGTCGGGCACGAGCGTCTCGTCCGCCGCCAGCTTGACGCCAGGAAGGTACGTCTGCTTCTTGGGCTCGGGCGCGTCGTCGTCCTCCTGCGCGGGGGTGAACTCGGGTTCTGATGTTAGCTCTAGTGACTGGAAGGGCGGATCTCTCAGTGGCTGCTGATTGTGTGTTGTTGTCTGCTGCTTCCTGCTGATCACAGCCACAGAAGAGCACGACACACGTGTTTGGCGCGACGGGCATGCAGCAGTTGGAGCAGACCATCCCTATCACCACCCGTCTCCCACCGCCCGCCTCCCCACCCCTCGCACCTCAGACTCACCGTCATCATCCTCCTCGAGCATGTCCTTGTCGACGACCTCCTCCTCGAGCTCGTCCTCCCAGCGGTCCTCAAATTCGCCCATCTCCTCGTCGACCGTGGCGTTGCGCGCCGTCTCCTGCCCGCGGTCCGCCGCCTTGTTGGGCATCTCGGCCGCGTCCGACGTGCGTTTCTTGGCGACCATTTTGTGTGTAAAGCTGTAGGATAGGTATGTTGCAGAATGGAAATCTGCAGCAAGCTATGGCCTCTATGCAGCACTGATGCTCACTTCCGTCATTCGGCTCAACTTTTCAGTGCGCCACCGTGGGAGACTTTGAACTCTCAGGGCTGGACGGATCAAATCGAGCGAAACCAACCAAGATGGTGAAAAAGTCCATTTCGCAGACATCGACATTGATTCATCGTTGCTCACCACCATGCTCCGCCACGCCCTCTCGACCCCCCGGCGGCTGTTCAGCAGCACGCCGGTCTCGCGCGCCGACGCGCTCGCGGATCTTGCGCGGATCACTGCGTCGCCGTCCTCCTCTGCGTCCTCCTCCTTCCTCCCGCTCACGTCCGCTCCCGCGAGCGAGGCCTCGACCCCGGCGCGCGGGTACGCCGTCGGCGCGATGCCCGTCAAGGCGGACCCGGTGCTGGACCTGTTCACGAACCTGATCATGCGGCACGGAAAAAAGGCCGAGGCGCAGCGGCACGTGTCCAACATTCTCACGCTGCTGCAGCGCGCGACCAACACGCCGCCAGTGCCGCTCATGCACCGCGCCATCGAGCTGTCGTCGCCGCAGGTCTACCTCCTCTCGATGAAGAAGGGCGCCAAGACCATCCACACGCCCCGCGCGCTCAACGAGCGCCAGCGCACCCGCTCCGGCATCCAGTGGCTCCTCAAGGCCGCAGAGCGCGGACGCAAGGGCGGTATCCGCCGCGACGACCGCATCGCCCGCGAGGTCCTCGCCGTCATCGAGGGCACGAGCGACGTGTACAAGAAGCTCGAGGAGGTGCACAAGGCCGCCATGCTCCAGCGGTATGTGTCGTGCGGAGGGCTGGTAGTAGCCTCCCCACCATTTTGCTCCCCCGTGCTCGCAAATACTGACGTCCCAGCTCCAACATTAACAACAGGTAGACGGAGAAGTAGACATTATGCATACCACTTGACATCGGCGGAGTGTGGTGTGTATAGGCAGTGAAAGAGGGTGCTTGCCTGGGATATGAGGATGCTCCGAGTGGCTGTTGAAGCTCAGGTCAAGACGGGGAGAGCTCAAATGCACCTCGGTGCTGTGATTGGCATGCTCTGGCCCAACTGTGCAACTAATGACTTCCAAAGGCTGCACCCAGCAACCTCCTGAGCATAGCGGTAGAGTGTTCCTCTCCCTCTTCCTCAGAGCCCTCACTGGCGTGGCATCATCCCAGACCAAAATAGGGGATGAGTTTAAGCTCTGAGGTATCTCCACGAGTAGTCCTCACCGCTCACCCGCAAACCCACTCACGGCAATCACAAATTCATACAAGACCTACATGCGCACAACAGATACGTTCAGACATACACTCCTCTACTCCTCGTTCTACACCACTCTCTCCGCAACGCGGGCACCGGTACAGTAACACTACGCCTTCTCCTTGTCTTTCCAGTTATCGCCAAACTCCCTGTCTGTTAGCTTTACCCGCACTCGCCGAAGCTCACCACTTGTAGCAGTCGACACAGTCTTCTTCAGCGACGGGCTTGGGGACGCCGCCGTGCTTCTCCCACCCGCCGCCGCCCGAGCTATCGTCGTCCTCGCCGCCCTTGTTGCCCCTGTTGCGGCCGGGCGTGCGCGGGATCGGCCACTCCCACCACCGGTTGAGGTTCAGGTTGAGCATGGCCGCGGCCCAGTCGAGCGGCGACGCCGAGATGGTGTTGAGCCACGGGTCATCGTTCCAGGGGTCGTCGTCCGGGTCGTCTGGGTCGTCGGGCTTCTTGGGGTCCTTGGGGTCCTTCTTCGGGTCTTTCTTCGGGTCTTTCGGGTCCTGCGGCTTCTTGTCGTCGACGGGCCACGGGTCCGCGAGCACCTTTGAGATGACCTCGGAAATGCGGTGGGTGCGTACGTCCACGCTCCAGCCCTTGACTGTTACCGTGTCATATAAGATGGTCTGGCCCGTGTGGCACTTGGACTCTAGTGCGAATCCAGCCGCGTAACAGCCAGAGTAGGTTCCGGTACAGGCTCCCATGGGGATAGGGTCCGCGGTGTGATACACGTGAGTCACGCCAGACATCTCCACAGGAACCGCAGGTGGCTGGGGAAGGTGGAGACGGCGAGAGGGGAGGCGATCACCCGGAGCCTCAAAGCCGACAGCGGGTGCTCCGAAGCCGAGTCCGATCAGCGCAGACAGAGATCCACCGAGCTGTGTTGTTAGCTGGCTACCGGCGAAAGAAAGCTTACCGAGTGACCTGTAAGCCAGATGTTGGCGTTGGGGTACATGTACGACACATTGTTGTACAGGTTGGTGCCGACAGTCGCGTACACACTCTCCTCGACGAGCGCCTTCTCGAGGCACGTCTGCTCGCACTTGTACCCGCCGGCATAGCAGTCGCACACGGTAGACCAGGAAAAGTCGACGCGAGCACAGCAGCATGAGAAGAGGAGGTTGTCCTGAGAGTTAGAAGCCAAGGTCGCAACCAACTCACATTAAACTTGTCGTTCTTAGCCGTCGGCCCGCCCGAGCCGAGCACGCCCGCACTCGTCCCCTTGATAGCGACGATGACCGTCGTATTCTTGTCGTCGGCGAAGATGTGTCCGCGCAGCCCGTCGTCGTCCGGATCCCACCCGATCGGCGTGGAGTGATTGTGCCCCGGCATGGGAAACCACCCCTCCTGGTCCGAGGTAACGTACGCATTGCTCGCCATCTTGGCGAGGGTGAGCAGCGTCTGGCGGTCGCCGACGTCGGGCGCGTCGACCTCGACGTCCTCCCAGCCAGACCCTGTGAAGCCGGACCCAAACGCGTCCTCCTGGTCCGGCGCGATCCAGCCCGAGGCATTTGCCACCCCGCCGCCCCGCGCCGCCATCGCCGCATGCGCCCACGACAGCATGTGCGGCGGCCGCGTGCGCGGGCGGCGCATGACAATCTTCTTCGTGCGCAGCGTGAGCGGCGCATGGTCGATGGCGGCCACCTCGGGGTCGTGCGCGGCTACAAGGGCCGAGGCGCGGAAGGCGTCCGCCCGCCCTTCGGCGTTCACCATGAAGAGTGGAGCGCCGGCCTCGAGCGCGGTGGCGTGCGCGTGCCGCGCGCTGAAGGTGAGCTCGGTGGGTGCATGCGGTGCCGGCGGCGCGAAGAGCGCGAGGAAGGGGAGAGGCAGCGGTAGCGGTAGTCTCATTATGAGTGTTGTGAGTGATTAAGCAGAGGTAGAGGTATGCCCCTTTATCTCGACAGAGTAAGCAGTTGATTGGGGTGGGGTCTGACTGAAAGGGGGCATGTTACTCGAGTAGGTGGTGAGTGGGTATCAGGCACAAGCGTCATTGTAATCGCAATCTGAATCGGGACCAATCTGTGTCACCTCTGGAATATCCTAATCAAATCATTACAATTGTAATTGATTTCGTTGTATTGGGTGGCGATTTACAAAATCCTAATACCACTATTATGCTACTGTTTACCAGTGTAGACAATTTGATTCCGCTGGATCTGTCGCTACAGTGCAAAGTTCAAGCCACCGCTGCACCGCTCGCTTTGCCGCACGCGACTGACGCGCTTGGGGCAATTGGGCGCTTGTGCACTGTAGATCAAGATCCACGGTGATCCACGATCCGTCCGCGACGTCCATCCACGCCTGAAGCCACGCTGGAACTCTCACCTTTGTATGACGACAACCATCATTTCATTCATTTCATTCATTTCGGAGACTTTGATTCCAACATCAACTGCACATCTTTGTCAACACGACAACACGACAACACGACAACACGACAAGATCACATACACGCTCGTTTTCTTGGACCACTCTGAACGCTTAAATCATGGTTAGTATCAAGACATTGCTCAGGCCAGGAGGAATCTCGAGATCGCTCGTCCTCGTGGCATCCTGATATCATCATCTTGCTGCGACCTGTCGCGATCCGCAGACCTGCCGGACACTGCGGATGACATTGGGCCGCAGTCCGATTACGATCTGGCAACAAGGACCTCGGTAGTGTTTGCTCTACTCTCCTTGTGTAGCAGCCAACCATTCCGTACCTCCATCCGCATCCTGCCTTCCCCGCCCGCCTCCTGACTCTGACCACTAACGCCCAGCCGACACAAGCCGACATCCGCCGCAAGAACGCCAACTTTGCCTCGCGCGCCATCGCCGGCAAGCGGACGCAGCGCCCCGCGAAGAAGGGCAAGCACGGCGTCGGGACATGGGTGCTTGCCGCCATGTTCTTCCTGCTCGTTGGTGGAAGTGAGTAGCTGCGAGGAAGGCAAGCGATCTCGGCCATTGTGCTCTGCTTTGTCTCTCTGGGCTTTGCGAATCAGTTGATGAAACCATGGCACGCAACTGGCCTCGCATCTAGAGTTCAAGCTGACAACAGCCCTCGTCGAGCTCGTGCGTCTCATCTTCTTCCGCTCTTAAGCGCGACGGACAGCGGTGGATAGGACTGCGTCGGAGCGCAGCGCGGACAAGTACGGAGACTGGATACGGAGGCGGAGACGGAGACGGAGACGGAGAACGGAAACGCGGCTCGGCCGGCCAATGACCGCAGCCCGAGGTCGCGGTGCGGGACCACGGATATACCCTGTGGCGAAGCCGCTATTATACGACGGACAATGGAAGACTATCAGCGCGGATGCGAGCGTCGACCTAGCGGGCTAGCGGGGCGAGAGGAGACGGCGTGCGACATGGAGGGCAACGAGGACATGAGAGCCGACGGCTAGGGTACACGTGCGATGTAACATAGCGCATTTCTGGCATGCAGGTGGCATGACGGCCTGAGTGATAACGACGGCGCTGCAGGTCTCAGAGGATCAGAGCTACAAGAGTCTGTCCACAGCGCCACAGCATCGAGAACCCTTCGTCACTCAGATAGCTCGCACTTGATTCTCATCACTTTGCAGCCGCAACACTTTTATTCACACAATATTCATTAACAGATACAAGAACAGCTGTCCGCGCCTCTTCAATCGGCATCAACCCACAGACCCGAGAGTCAAAGAGCAGCACCGAAATCCATGAGTCGTGGTGGTGGTAAGTCTCTCCTCCGCATAATGAAAACCCAGGTCGGAACTGTCTAAATGAATAGACACGACTAGTGTTCTTCAGTGGTGGGGAGATTGTAGAGAGGGAAGAGTGATGAGGTTAGTATCATGGCTCGGCGCTCAGTGCTCGAAGTGGAACGGTTTCTGTGCAAGGATGCATCTGTTGCGTGTTAGCGACAATCTTCCAAACAGAGTGTAATAATGAAGGGAAGAGGTATGTGGGTGCTCCGATACCGTTGAAGTGTTTGAGTGCATTCCCGAAGGTGACACAGTGTGAATACGATTAGAAAGTTTTTTTCTTCATAGCGATTTGTCGATGGGTAGGTAGAATGGAAGGAAAGAAAGTGACACTCACGGATAGGAGATAGAGGAGAACGAATGTCTGCTCGAGATCTGGTGACGCACAGAGAACAGAGGTCTCTGCAAGCCAAAAGATGACCCCAAGCACGCCCCAGTGCCACTCCAAAACGGAGCGACGAGCGCTTCGTCTTCGGCTCACTCAAGACGAGCTCGCCTCGACGCGTGCGCGGGGCGGCGCTCTTCCACGGGTTGACTCATACAACGACCAATCGCCACCGAAAGGGTGGCGGGAGACGCCCTGGTGATCCCGTCTCGAGTACGTGGTTGCGCCCGAGGCAACGCCCAGAGGTACCAAAGCGGCCGGAGCATGTGTCTCCCTAGTCGGGGATCTAAGAACCGCGGGTGGGGGAGAGAGAGAGAGAGAGAGAGAGGAGGGGGGATAGGAAGGGGGATCAGGAAGGGGAGGGGGAAACGAAGCTGGTGGTAAGTAAGCACTGCATGTTGACCGTTGCAATGGATCAAGATGAAGGAGAGTAGTAGTAGTATTGGAAGAGTCGATGATGAGATGAAGGACAACAGAGACAACTGTTAGTTTGCTTAAATGGTGTTCCAGCCAGCAGATACTTTGCAGCCATCCAGAAAAAAAATAGGTGCGAAGAATTCAGTGCGAGAAAGCCACACTCATGGCACAGAGCGATGGAAGTGCCACAGAGCCATATTTCCGAATATTTCCAGGCTGGGTAAGGCTTGGGGCACTCGGTTTCAACCTCTGAGCTACAGAGCTAGCTCAGTGGGATGTCCCTGGCGTGTCGCGTCGTGGAATGACGTACGTCTTCCCTCTTCCTTTTTTGACCGGCTTTCTTTATCTGAGTGTAATCCTAAATACAAATAATAATACGTAATATGGAATGGCCTGGCTCGCTGGTCCACCCTGCCTGGATTCATTATTATGACGATGCCACTACAGAGTGTCATTACAGTATTCTAATAGCCCGCAGCGCCCTCTCATAGTTGTGAATAATGAATGACAAAGACAAATAACATGTTAGGGCTGATCAACTGATTTAGGATTGTGATATTGTGAATACAAAAGCCACGTGAGCTGACACAGTCAACCAGTCAACCAGTCAAACCATTGTGCCACTTTTATGCCACTTGTAGTGGTTATTGTGCATCATAGCCGTAGCCGCCACCTTCACCCTCCTTGTTATCATCACCATCGCCGTCGCCACCGGTTCCATTGTTCTCGTTGCTCGTCTATGCCGCCGACGGATAGACAGAAAAGAGTATCTCAAGTAAAAGAGCTAGCAGCTATTATAGCGGATAGGAGTCGGTAGGGAGTGGCAGTGACAATATTACGCAAAAGTCTGTTGTCAATCCATACCGTTTTGTATTGCATTCGTATTAGGATATTAGGACAAACCGACCCTTTACTTAACCTTATATATTACAATTATCTATTAGTTTATCACCCCCTTTCTTATTAGGAACACCGCTCTTCCTCTTGGTATACAGTACGGTCCAACGGCCATCGGCCAGCCGATTAGCCATCCATCCACCACATCCACCACCGCATCCACCACATCCAACCGCTTCCACCACACCACATCCATCCAATCCCTTAGCATCGCTCCTCATCATCCATCTCCACTACTACTCTATCATCCCCCACCCATCCTCTCTCTCTCTTTCCTCTTTCTCGACTCTGTCACTTGGCATCGACCTCTCATCTCTTTTGCATACCTGACTCTTCCTTGTACATTCATTCCCATCTCGGTCGAATCCACAAAGGCGACAGACAGACAGACTCGGCGAAAGATATTACATTTTAGAGAAGACAACGCACGTATACCGCCTCTCAACAACAAGCCTCTCACCGCGCCAAGGCTACACACCGCGCCAAGTTGAAATCAACGTTCATTCGTTCAACCCGGGCGGAGTAGTAGCATCCCCCCCCCCCCCTTCACCTTGTATCTGCCTCGTCCATTGCCCCACGGGCCGTGACCATCATGGTGAGTGCAACAACTCTGTGCGCGCGCGGGTACCCGGTACCACAAATCGCGGTCCGATCTTCGCTCAAAGGGCACGCGCGCGCGCACCCTCTGGCGCCAACGCCACGCGCAACCGCATTGCTAACCATTGTAGCAGCAGAACAACGACGTGACAGACATTATTATCGATGAGAGTCCCGCGCCTCTAGAGGTCGAGGAGCTTCCCAATGTCCACGACTGTGAGTTGACTAAGCAAGGACCACCACCAGCTTTGGCTCACACCGCAGACGAGGCCTTTGCCGCCAAGGCGATGCCCGACCTCGGACTGGAAATTGAGGACTTCCAGGCGCAGACATGGAGGATTGAAAACTGGAGCCAGCAGCCCAAGCGACTGCAAGGCCCCGAGTTTAGCTGTGGAGGACACAAGTGGTGCGTTGAGTGTCGACAGTGCTGTGATGCAGGTACCCGGACCGTCGGGCCTCACAGCACATGTTGCATCGTCGTGCAGTTCACTGACGCTCAGGCGCATTCTTCTGTTTCCCCAGGGCAATGCCAACGGCCAGCCCAACGACATGGTTTCCGTCTACCTCGACTATGCCAACCCCAAGACGGCACCAGAAGGATGGCACGCTTGTGCCCAGTTCTGTCTTGCAATCTCCAACCCTTGGGACCCCACGATCCACACCTCGAGCCGTAAGTGGCGGCATTATTCCCCTTTCGTTCGGCGCTGACTATGTCTCCGCAGACGCCCACCACCGTTTCGTAGCAGAGGAGTGTGATTGGGGCTTCACTCGCTTTGCCGATCTCCGCAAACTGTACACCGCCGACGCCGCCAACGGCAAGGCGCGTCCCACCATTGAGAATGACGAGGTTGAGATCACCGCTTTTGTCCGTGTCCTCAAGGACCCAACAGGCGTGCTCTGGCACAACTTTGTCAAGTAAGCAAAGGGAAGAGTGCCATTTACTGACATCCAGCTACGACTCGAAGAAGGAGACTGGACACGTCGGACTGCGGAACCAGGGTGCTACCTGCTACATGAACTCGCTGCTGCAGTCGCTCTACTGCACAAACTACTTCCGCAAGGCTGTCTACCAGATTCCCACCGACCAGGACATTCCGTCCGAATCTCTCGCTCTCGCGCTGCAACGCGTGTTCTACCACCTTCAGACCTCAGACCAGCCCGTCGGCACCACCGAGCTCACAAAGTCGTTTGGCTGGAAGTCGCTCGACTCCTTCATGCAGCACGATGTTCAGGAGTTTAGCCGTATTCTTCAGGACAAGCTCGAGCTCAAGATGAAGGGCACGCCCGCCGAGGACGCCATCCCCAAGCTCTTTAAGGGTCAGATGAAGAACTACATCAAGTGCATCAATGTCGACTTTGAGTCTTCCGTCGTTGAGGACTTTTATGGTGTGTAACGAGTGTGAATCAAGCTGACATTTAGACATCCAGCTCACGATCAAGGGTCTCAAGACCCTCCACGACTCGTTCCGCGACTATGTTTCGGTTGAGACTCTTGACGGCGATAACAAGTACATGGCCGAGGGCTATGGCCTCCAGGACGCCAAGAAGGGTGTCATCTTCAAGTCGTTCCCCCCGGTGCTCCACCTCCAGCTCCGTCGCTTCGAGTATGACGTTGAGAAGGACGCCCTTGTCAAGATCAACGACCGCCACGAGTTCCCGTTCGAGATTGACCTTGCCGAGTTCCTCGACGAGTCGGCCGACCGCTCGGTTTCGCACGTGTACAAGCTCCACGGTGTGCTCGTTCACTCGGGTGATCTCCACGGCGGCCACTACTTTGCGCTCATCAAGTCGGAGAAGGACGGTCGCTGGTACAAGTTTGACGACGACCGTGTCACTCCTGTCACTGACAAGGAGGTCCTCGAGGACAACTACGGCGGCGACATGCTCAACGGCCTCATTCCTCCCCACCAGCGCACCCAGGCCCGCACCCTTAAAAAGTTCACCAACGCGTACATGCTGGTGTACCTCCGCGAGACTGAGCTCGACACCATCCTCGCTCCCTTCGCCGAGGCCGACACGCCCAAGCACCTCAAGGAGCGTCTTGACGCTGAGCGCGAGCAGCTCTTGGCCAAGCGCAGGGAAAAGGATGAGCAGCACCTGTACCTTACCGCGAAGGTCATCACGGACGAGATCTTTGGCAGGCATCAGGGCTTTGACCTCGCCTCATTTGACGACAAGAACCTCCCGGCGACAGAGCTTCCCACCTTCCGTGTTCTCAAGACTGAGACATTCGGCACGTTCAAGAACCGCATTGCGACCTACTTTAAGATTGACGAGCGCCACTTCCGTCTCTGGGTTCTCGTCAACCGCCAGAACAAGACTACCCGTCCCGATGTGCCGATCCACGAGAGCGACAACAATCAGAGTAAGTCTAACCGCCAGGTCATATCTAACCCGTAGCCATGGAGTTTATCCGCAACAACATGGCGGCCCGCGCCTCGGACCTGCGGTTGTATCTCGACTACAACCCGGACCCCACCAAGTTTGCGGCCATCCATGCCGACCCCAACAACCAGCCCTTAATGATCTTCCTCAAGTGGTTTGACTGCTCGAGGCAGACGCTGCTTGGCCAGGGCAAGGTGTTTGTCAACAGGCACTCGAAGGTGTCGGACCTGTACGGTATTATCCAGGAGAAGATGGGCTGGCCCAGCTCGACACCGATCAAGCTCTTTGAGGAGATCAAGGCCGGCATGATCGAGGGCATGAAGGTCAAGCAGACATTCCAGCAGAACGAGATCCAGGACGGCGACATCATCACCTACCAGGTCGACATTTCTGAAAAGGAGGTTGCCGACCTCGAGGCCCAGTCGCTCTACTCTAGCGTTCCCCAGATCTACGACTTCTTGCAGAACCGCGTTCTCGTCCAGTTCAAGCCTCGCCACGACGACGGGAGCAACAAGGCGCCGCCCGAGTTTGACCTCATGCTGAGCAAGAAGATGACGTACGAGGTCATGGCACACCGCGTTGGAGACTACCTCAAGCACGACCCGCTCAAGCTCCGCTTCACGTCGTCCAACCCCCAGACTGGTGCTGCAAAGTCGATCATCAAGCGCGCCCTCAACCAGAGCGTAGCCGACATTACGCAGACCAACTACTACAACCAGCAGCCCAACGTTATTCTCTACTATGAGCTCCTCGACATTTCCATCATTGAGCTCGAGACGAAAAAGTCGCTCAAGGTCATCTGGACTGGTCGCAACAACAAGGAGGAGGCCACACACTCGTTCCTGTTACCCAAGACGAGCACGTTCAACGATGTCGCCGACAACCTCTCGCGGACAGTCAAGCTGCAGCCCGGCGGCACTGGCAAGATTCGCATCTTTGACATTTCGCAGAGCGGGCGTTCCCAGCGCGAGTACACTTCGGCCGAGATGATTGGCAACCTCCCCGATCCCGCCGAGCTGTACGCCGAGGAGATTCCCGCCGAGGAGGCGTCGCCGCCCGACAATGCAAAGGTCGTCAACCTCTTCCACTACTCTCGTGACCCGACCAAGACCCACGGCGTGCCGTGCAAGTTTGTCATTTACGAGGGAGAAGTGTTCGCCGACACCAAGAAGAGGATACAGGAGCGCATCGGCGTGTCGGACAAGGACTTTGCAAAGTTCAAGTTTGCGCTGGTGCAGTCGACCATGTACAAGCAGCCGTCTGCTGTTGAGGAGGGTAAGCTTAGCAGTGATTGTGCTCTGCTGACGACAGACGACGTTCTCTTTGACCACAAGTGGGTCGCCGACGATGCCCTGGGACTCGACCACATTGACAAGCGCCCCAACAAGACGACGGCGGAGCGGGGTATTGTGATGAGGTAATTCCGAAGCGACCATTGAAAGAGTTCAACAAGTGCACAGCGTAGAAGAATCAACCCCCAACACCACACATACCCTCTTGTTCCACCACCCATCCCGTGACCCGATCCGCTCGCCGTTCTCAGCTTTTTTTTCCCTTTCCGATCTCAATCATCCCCCTTTCCCCCTTGCTGCCGCGAGCCGAGGGGTCCACCCCCGCTGGCCCGCGCAGCGTGCTGCGGCGGCAGCGGTGCCGGTACAGGCTGTAGCGCTACGCGCGCGTTGTTTGTACCCTCAAGTCAATGGAAACGATATCATGTTAGAAGAATTATCACGTGTGGGGTTGCAGGTTGCAGGTCGGCTGAGGCACCAGTGAGGACATCGAGAGCGTAGCCACCCCAAAGAATAACTGACGCATTGATCGCTTCTGACGCACTGATCGCTTCTGACCCAGTATCCCAACTGCCAGAGTCGAAACTGTCGGTGGCGGAAAGTCCGACACGGAGCAAAGCCGCGGTATCTTCGGGTTTCGCCGGCCAACACGACATGAGTCGGCAACGTCGCAGGGACAATGGACATGTTGTCTGATCACATGATTCCAGCGGCTGAGTGATCGAGCACTGGGGCGACTGAAGCAATGAACAATCCAGGAATCCAGAATGGGGTCAAGTCGAAGATGTACAGATAACTCGTGGCAGGCGCCACAGAAGCAGCCAAGCAGCAGCTCAACAACAGATAACATAACAGGCAGCAAGGGAGCTAATACGAATACGGTGGGAGCTGTGACGACAGAGGAAGCGGACGGGAGGAATGCGGAATGAGGGGGACTGTTGAGTCGAGTGATGCGGTGGCGATCTGCGATAAGCGCGCCCTTGGCTCACACTCACCATGCAGGGGGGCGCCCGCAGGGACTGCTTCGCGCTTCGCGCTGCGCTACGCCCTCCCTGCGCCTACGGCGCGCTCAACGCGACGAGCCGCACCACACGCAGACATAGATGACCTCGCCGTCGGGGAGGTGCGAGGGCATGCTCACGCAGTCGCCGCCCTTGTTGTTGCCGAACGGGTCGCCTTTGCACATGTTGGTGGTGGCGGTGGTGGTGGTTGGGGTTGGGGTTGGTGTTGGGTTGGCTTTGCAGATGGCGTTCGTGGTGGTGGCTGAGAGCCGAGTGGAAGCGAAGATGAAGGTGAAGGTGAAGAATAGAAGAAGAGTTCGGGGTAGCGACAGATATACCGACTGCAATGTGGGTCGCGGTGTCTCATGGGGATCTCGAGTCGTGGTGGCGGCGAGGTGGCGGCGGCGAGGGGGCAAGGTGGTTGGTGGCGAGCTACACCCCATTGTGCAGACGGAACGAGGGCTCCAATGTCCGGGGGATGTATTGTGCACACGACTCTGCGGAACAGGGTGGCACAATCAACTGTGCACATGAGTCATGATGGCAGTGTGCCCGTACATGGACACGGTTTCGGCGTCAGTCAGTCGACGTCTGAGTTCGTCCCTCCGAGTCTCTGCCCCGTTTCCCTTGCTTCTGTTGTGGCCCCAGATGAGTGGGAAGGACCAAGGTGTGGATACATCGTCTACAGAAAACTGGTGTGAGCGCACGCAGGATGGGACCATACCTTCAACTCAGCTGGTCGAGCCGACTGGCTCTTCCTCCCCCGGCAGATGCGCGAGGGAATACTTGCAGACTCCGCAGTCTGCGGCGCGGAGCTCGCCGTCGTCGCCGCGCTGTAGCGCGCATGAGGTGGTGGGAGCTGGTGGGGGGCCGCGCATGGAGTCAATTTTGGACGGAGAGTTGCAGTTGAAGAGGACCGGTCAGTTTGAATAACAGTGTGCTGTGTTCGTGGGGAGGAACAATGCTTCCTGCAGTTTCTGTCTTGGGTGTCTTGTCGCGGTCGGACTTGACTCTCGCTCTCGCTGTTGTCTCGTGTCTCGCCTCCCGGCCCTGACGCCACACCTGCCGCAAGCGTCCACCTCCACTGTCTATCCTCTCCACCGCCTCATGTCCAGCTCAAGCCGTGTGTCTTGGGTGGAGGCGTACGATACTTGCGCCGAACCCGCCACATGGATGACACCGATCAAAGTGTACGCCACGAATGCCACATGGTAAGAGGCAAAATGCATGCACTACGGAAGAGTGGTTGAACACTAAAGGTGGTTGACAAGGTGGTTGAGCACTGCCGTCAGCCGCGCCACAGCCAAGACGTACCCTCATAAGAAACGTCGAAACAGAAAACAAACACTCAGAACTTGAAGCTCGAAGACGAGAGCAGAGACACTGGCATCAGCACAGCCACCCACACCACGCACTTAGATCTTGGCGCCGCCCTGCGAGGACAGGTTGCAGCGGGGGTTCATGCAGTCGTCCCAGAGGACGGGCTCGTCGTTGACGAGCACGACCTCGCAGGCGTTGGTGGGGGTGGCGGTGTGGGCGAGCATCTGGGTTGGTTGCGGGGGTTGAGGCGAGGTAAGGTGAGGAGTGGGAGGAGTGAGGAGTGGAGTGGGAGGAGCTGGTGATGGCATCGAGGAGGTCGGTAGCTGTGTTTATATATCCTTTCAGAGCATAATACATTCATTCGCGAGCTCGTCGGGGTAGAGCTCGTCGGTGTGCACTTCGGAGAAAATGGAAAATGGTGAACGGAAAATGGGATGGAAAATGGAGTGCCACACGCTGCTTGCACCCATTGTGCCACGCTTCCAACGTCACGCTCAACCATGCCATTATCCTCCTCGGTGAGTGCCATTGTGACCGGGTGAGACAGAGGACGGGTTCTGCACTCGCGATCCACTTGTGCACCAGCTGCACCAGCTGCACCATGCCAACCCACCTCCTCCCTCCCCATCACTCCGCAGTCCCACAGGTGAGATGCCCGAGTGGTTAAGGGGAATGATTAGAACCGCCCAGCTCGCAGAGCTGCAGTCTTGAGATCATTTGGCGTCAGCCGCCAGGGTTCAAATCCCTGTCTCACCTCGTTTTTGTACATTGTGCGAGTACGGTTGTCTCCAAGTTGTGCGAAGTTGTGCGCGCGCTTTCGAACGCGTGCAGGCATGCGACTCGAGGATGATGTGATACGATCTTCAGGAACGCATGGAAGAAATCGTCGATCTGCGGTGTGGCAAATCCAACCGCCACAATCACCTGGAGCAGTCTACCAATGCACCATCAGTAACGAGCTATAGATGGCATCAAAGCAGAGCTCTATGTACTACGTGAAGACTACTGCCAGAACTCCCAAAGCGCCTCTAAAGGTCGTGCAGGAGCGACGTCTCGCACGCGCTCTGCCCGCAGTCGAGCTTCTTCGTCTGCCCGTCGCGCTCCCAGTAGTCGCACGCGGTGGTGGGGGCCGTGGTGGTGGTGTGCATCGTGGCTTGGGGGTTGGTTTGTGAGGTGGGCACGAGGGGTGGTCCGGCTGAGTGAGGTAGGTCGTTGGGGTGAGGTCGTGAGGTCGTGAGTCGTGAGATCAGTCGTGATGGAGAGAGGACGAGCTGGAGGGATCGTTTTATACATCCCCGCAACGGAAAACAATGCTCTCCATCGCTGTTTGCACAACCGTGCAGCGCAAGATAATGCGAAACGTTGTGCGAAACGTTGTGCGAAACGCTGTGCGAAGGATGGAAAATGGAATGGAAAATGTGATGGAAATGGTGTTGTGAAACAGCGACGCGTCGCGCCACACCGCCACGCGCGTCCACTCGATTTCCAGTGTGGTGGCACATTGTGCGCCAGCTACATCCTGCGAAACGGATTTTGAGTGAGTCAAGCCGTGCAGGGTCCTCGCATCATAGCACACGCCGAATACACAATGTCGAGAGAAGCAGACTGCTGAGACAACACGATGAGGTATGTGGCGCGCGGGCTGTGCGGATGAAGACAATAGGTGACATGGATACAAGGGTGGAAACTATGGACATCGAAGAAGTTCGCTGGAGACTAGAATTGGACGGACATCGAATGAGAGCAATGGGAGTGCGAGCGGCAGCGGCGAGCGGCGGTCGGAGGTAGCGTTCTGCCGAGTCAGCTCCCATTCCAGAGGCCCAACTCACCTTGCCAGCTTTCTCAGCGCGAGGGCGGGGGCCGGTACAGAAACGAGTGCGGACAGTCCCACATGAAGCAGTCGATGTGCACCGGATCCCCGTTCTGGTCCGTGTAGAAGCGGCAGAGGTCCTGGGGCGCGATCGCGGTGGTGACCATGGTGAGTGTGTGAGGATGCGGGGGAGGCGATAGGTGTTGAAGAATGGATAATGCAGAGAGGATGCGAAGAATGGAGGGTGCCGGGGAGACCTTATATCCCCAAGCTACAACCTGAGACGATGACGACGGTGTGAGCAGTTGTGCAAAGCAGCCGGTGTCTCAGGCAGAGAGAAGCGAAGCATTGTCGCATCGTCGCACCGCTGCCTCACTGCCGTCACATTGTGTGCTCCTCGCAGTCCCCTCGTGGCTGGGACACTTCCGAGAACAGTAACACTGTGCGGAGTGCCACAGATCTGGTGGCGGACACTGCACACACGTTTCGATCACTCGGCGCCGGGCCGCTGCGGGATGGCGTTGCTCCGCGGTCCGCAGTGGCTCGTTCCTCGCGACCGGGGTGGACAGGAGGCAATTGTTGATTGAGTGCACCCCGCTGCAGTGAGGGTCAGTACCAAGGTGCAGTGAGTATCCTCATCTCTTGTCTCCGGCAGCTCCTGCTCGCCCCCTCGGGGCCTTTGAGTCGATGGGTGAGTACACGAAGGAGACGGCATGGGGCGAGGTCACGGCGTCAGTCTGGTCAGCCAACGATGTGCAGTGGACCGCCAGATGCCGGGCACCGACGATATCTGTGGATCGGGATCGGAGAATAGCTATCCAACGGAGCATCTGCGACGATAAGAACGATAAGCATCCACCACTCCTCGACCCACCAAACTCCACACCTCCACCCTCGGACGCCGCCACCCGGCCGTACGCGGCCGATCACCGATCCCTGATTCCCGATCAGACCGGGTGAAACGCGTGGCGCTTCCTGCGTCAGCAGCAGTTGCGAAGTTGCGAGCAACGAGGCAAGCGAAGTGCCCATGCTGCACACGCCCTGTTGCGAGCGGCGACCAGGATATGCTCCGCATGGTGTCGGGGCGACGAGCTGGGTGCCAAGAGTGCTCACTGTTGGCCCACGCTGCTGGCTGCCAAGTGTACAGTGGCCCACTAGGCACTCCTTGGCAAGCTCTGCGGCGCCACTGCGGTAGCCACTGTCCCACCATACCATACGGACACCCATCGTGGCTCCTAGCTCAGACTTGCAGCTCGACTGCTCAACCTGGAGACCTGGAATCGAAATAATCAGATTCAGATTTCGACTCGACTCGAATATCCGGGGACCCCACACGCACCCAGGCAGGGATTCCGGCATCGGAGGATTATCAGCGACTCGAGTCAAGCTCCGTCCGTCGACGCCACGCGGTCATGCCAGGGTGTCTGTGCCGTTAATCCATTGTTCGTGCATGGTGCTGGTGCTTTACGTGGAGGCCGTGACGAGAGCGGTCGACGGCGTCTATCCATCTTGATCCATGACAGTCAGCGCACACGCGGGCCACAGTGCGAACTAAAACTTGCATGGCGGAAAATTGCTTGCGAAGAGGGCGTGTTTTATATGCACTCCTCTGTGCGTGGTTGCCGACGTGGCTCGGGCTGCACAGGAATTCGGGGTTGGCTCGGAGCCGAGGACGTGTCACTCTGTCAGTTGACTTTCAGGCGGCCTTCGTGGCGCGTTTGCATCGAGCTCATGTAAAGACATGTCAACCTTTGCGATTGTGAATGAGAATAATGACAAGAGATGCTGTTGCTGCTGCACTACACGATCTTACACGAGATCTGCATACACGCACACATATCGTGCTAGTTACAGTCTTCATCATCGTCAACAAGAGGTGGTGCGTGCTTCTATGAAATGCTATGGGGTATCCGCACGCTAGGGCTACAGACTTATACTAGGCGGTCCTCTTCTTGGTCGACTTCTTGCTCTTCTTAAGCGAGCCGGGAGTCATGGGCGAAGAGGCGCCAGACGAGGTGGGGGAAACAGGAATAGAGGGGGGGTCCTGCGCCGAGGGCGAGGCAGGACCAGAGCCAGGAGCGGAGCCGGCGCCGGGCGACGGAGACCGCATCTGGAGAGAGTTCTGGACCATGGGGAGACCGAGGAGCTTGGCACGGAGGCCCATGCGCTTCTCTGTAGATGTTAGCAAAAGTTTACTCAAAAGTAAAGCGCGAGGTGCAGGTGCAGGTGTTGGTGTGCAGGTGTTCAGGTGTTCAGAAGCAATGTCGAGAAAATGTTGGTCACTCGGACCCGAGTGCGGGAGCCAGCGAGCACGAGAGAGACAAGCAGAAATACTCGTGCTCGCGTGCCGCTGCCGACCAGATCTCACACCTCCTCCGCGCCCACTGCACAGCCGCACACGACAACACAGCCCAGCCCGGCCACCACTACTCACCCTCAAGAGCCTTGACCTTTGCAATGTTGAGGACGGTCTCGCGGGTCTTCTCGGCATGTGCCATCTCGCTCGCGGTCGCAAAGATCATGGCGCCCCATCCGGGACGGAATGTGTTGGCCTCGGAGACGACATCGACAATCTCGGCCTCGAGCTCCTTCTCGGCGGCCGCAAAGCGGGCCATCGTGTCGTCGCCGACGAGGCCGCGCTCGTGCAGGTTGTTGAGCGTCTGCTTGTCCTCCTTGATCCTCCAGATGCGCTTGACGTCGGCAGTGGCGCGGACGAGCAGGGCAGACTTGAGCATCGACTCGGGGACGGCGGGGTCGGCGGACAGGAGGGTGATATAAATGTCGCGCGCGGGGTGGGCGGGGAACCATGGCTCAAACGACGTCTTCTCCGCTGCGCAAGTGTCAGTACATGTCCATGTCATCCATGTCAGGGTGTGAGATAAGAAAGATTTGTGATGGAATGCAGGTGCTGATTGTGGGCATCTGCGGTTGTGGTTGAGGTTGTGGTTGCGGTTGCGGTTGCGGGCGAAGTCCTCGCTGCGATGACACTTACCAGCTCGCCTACGGCGATAGATGCGCGAGAAGATTGCCATCGAGGTGACAAGCACCGTAATGTACGCGATCGGGACTGCGAGAGACGTCGCCATGGTGAACTAGATTTGTGGGGTAGAAAAGAGGGGGGTGTTGGAAGGTGGAGTGGTTGTTGTGGTTATATAAGAATGAGTGTCGGCAGCAAGCGCGGTGGTGGCAGTGGCAGCAGCAGTGGTGGTGGTGGTTGCTAATGGATTCAGTCCGACTCGAGATGCAGGCATAACACGAGTGTGTAGTATCCAAGCCAAGCGTCCAAGTCCTCTGCCAGCTCCAGCGTGACTCGATTCATTAAAAGGGGGGGATATAATAACATATTAGGTTTAGTCGCCGTTCACTTTGAATCATCATCGGCCCCGGGCTATTGCGCAGCAATACACCATTTCAAGGGATTCAATAGTAATTCTGTAATTCTGTAATAGATAACATCAGAAGCCAATGTCCCAATTTCTAATAGAAATGACGCAAAACAAATACTTGACCATGGACGGAGATGGATCTCCGCATTCGTCCAGAGTCTGCCTGGTTCTGCCGATCAATTGCCACCGAGCAGGCCAGCCGCGGCTGACGTCGATCAATCTCAATCTCTCGAGTCGAGCAAAGATACGGATAATCACACCTTGACGGACGGATGACGAGCTCGGCCGACAACACCCACTAGATAATCTACCAACATGCTCGACTCGGACACCTACGACGTGATCGTTCTCGGGACGGGCCTCGCTGAGAGCATTGCCGCCGCGTGAGTAGACATCAATAATACGGGTGGGCAACGCTCGCGAGTCGTTGCGTGCTGCGTGCTGGCGTGCGTGCTGGCGTCAGCGATGCAAGATGCAGACGAAAACAAAGTTCACGCTGGCGATAATACTGCTGCCCACCGCCACCGGAAGCGCTTAGCTCGCTGCCGAGGGCATGGGTTCGGAGTCGACATTGACGAGACTCGCAAGCGGCCCCCATCTGCATGGACTCGATATGCATACGGCGCACGCCGATGACTGACACCCAGTGCGCTCGCAAAGGCGGGCCACAGCGTCCTCCACCTCGACCCGAACGAGTACTATGGCGGCGAGCAGGCGAGTCTGACGCTGGACGAGCTGGTCGCGTGGTCGGACGCGCGCTCTGGCACACAAGCACCCGGCTCGAGCTCAGACTACCTCGCTGAGCAGCGGAAGCGGTACAGCGGCGCGAGCACCAGTGGGCTCGGGGACCTCGCAAACGACCGGCGGCGGTATGCGCTCACGCTCTTCCCCGCGCTCATGGTGTCGCGCGGCGACCTGGTCGGCACGCTCATTTCGAGCGATGTGAGCAAATACGTCGGCTTCCGCCTCCTCGACGGCGTCAGCGTGTACGAGGATGGAGACTACCGCCGCGTGCCCGGCGCCAAGGAGGATGTGTTCAAGGACAAGTCCATCTCGCTGCTCGACAAGCGGCGGCTCATGAAGGCGCTCATGTTCGCCGGCGGCGAGTTTGAGGACGACGAGCTCATCAAGGGTCAGTTGGTGTTCCTCCTCCTAACTAATCACGCAGGCCACGAACAAGACCCGATCTACGACTTTCTCACTTCCGCATTCAGCCTCACCCCCCGCCTCGCCACCGCGCTCACGTATGCGGTCGTCCACGCCTCGGCTCCGTCCGAGCCCGCGCTCCCGGCACTGACGCGTGCGCGCAAGTACCTCCGCAGCATTGGGCGGTACGGCCCCAGCGCATTCCTCGTGGGGCAGTACGGCGGTGCCGGCGAGGTCGCACAGGGATTCTGTCGGTGAGTGGTGACTGTACACAGGAGAGGTGCAGAGTGTGCAGAGTGCAGAGGGTGCTGGAATACGGGGACGCTTGGTAATCGGATCCCGCGGTGTGGACGCTGCTGCGCAACTGCAATTCTGTCCGGCTCCGAAAATTCTGTTCCATGAGGTCTGCAGATTTCCATGAGAGTGGTTGTCCAAGACATTCATGATGGATAGAGAGCTCCGCGATACACGGATGTGCTCCATTTTGTGACCCCTCTACGGGTCCGGAGCATGTTGGCCAGCAGAAGACGCTGGATGTGGAGCTTAGTGGACAGCGCAGCAAGAGCTCCTCCACCTCCTGCGTCTTCTGCCTCCCGTTCCTCTGACCGGTTTTGAGCCCTCTGTTGCCTGCTTGGTCAACTTACCCGTACTAACATCTCAGCGCCTGCGCAGTGTTCGGCGGGACATACATTCTCGGCGCGGACGCCACCCTCACGAGCCTCGCCGTAAACGCCGATAGTGTCACCCTCTCGATCTCGGGCCACCCACGCCCACTGACAGCAAAGCACCTCATCACCTCGCCCGACTTTTTGCCGCCACCGCTGCAGCCAGCCCTCACGAGGGAGAGCACGACGACGCACGCCGTGGTGGTCCTGACCTCGCGGCCTGCCTTCCTCTCGCGCCCCGCAGAAGAGGAGGAGGAGGCAGAGGCAGACGACACGGCCGTCCTCGTCCTCCCGCCGGGTGACGGGCCGCTCGTGCGTGCCCTGGTCATGGGCGAGGGCACCGGCTCGTGCCCCGCCAACCAGTGGGTCGTGTATCTCTGGACCGAGGGGAGTGAGGACGTGCTCCGCGAGAAAGTGAAGGAGCTCGAGGGGGTGAAGTTTGAAGCATACTATTCCCGCACGGCGAGCGGGTTCGAGCCGAGCGAGAGCGAGAGGAAGCGGAGTGAGAACGAGAAGAGTGAAGTCGAGGAGAACAAGGAGGCAGAGCCACGCACATCCACCCCCCTCGTCGTGCTCAACCCCTACACGGGCGCGCACACGCTCACGGAGGGCCTGGACTGGGAGGCGCGCGAGGGCGAGCGCGCATTCGGGGCCGTGAGCGGGCGCGAGTTCTTTGAGAAGAGCGAGGAGGCGGAGGACGAGGACGAGGAGTAATCAATAGTATCAGCGGGGATCTGTACAGGTCCGGGGATTGTCCAATATGTTCATTGCATTGTTATCAGCATGAAGTTTGTATGCAGCAAAGGCGAGATCAAAACTGGGATGCATTGCAGTTGTAATTAGAAAACGAGGCTCAGAATCACTCAGAATCATGGAAATGCGGTTGGTGACGAGGAAGGCCACATTGGTGGCGACTAGCGATGGGATGGTGGCGAGACAGGGTCATTCCGCGAAAACTGTGCAGCAATCTCCATCGACATGGTGTTTACTTGACTTGCTCCGCCCCAGGATACTGGGGCGTTCCTGCTCTTGGAGCATGTTAAGCGTGTTTGCATGTTTGGTTCCTCGCACACATGACCCGTGACCAACATGGATGGCAAACACTGTCGCCATCGCAAGGCACAGCACGAGAGCCAGACCAGCCATGCAGCAAACTCCCCAGCAGTCAGCACACCCACAACCCAAACAATAGAAAACTGCAGCAGTAACAACAATAAGAGTCAACGGGGTGTCGCATCGGCCTCGACAAGCGCCGTACAAAGAAATGAAACTATCGAAAACGAAAAGTGATGGCCGAGAAGCTACCCGCGAGGGTGGGTGAAAGGTGGAGTACAAGAGGGTGGGCGCTAACGAGCAGTGGAGCTCGAGAGCAGCGAGCCACCGAGCTTGCGCGCTTAGGCGCCGAAACCGTAAAGGGTGCGGCCCTGGCGCTTGAGGGCGTAGACAACGTCGAGCGAGGTGACGGTCTTGCGCTTGGCGTGCTCAGTGTAGGTGACCGAGTCGCGGATAACGTTCTCAAGCTGGTGGTGTTAGCTGCTGTCTCCCGTGACAAGTGAGCTACTCACGAAGGTCTTGAGGACACCACGGGTCTCCTCGTAGATGAGGCCGGAAATACGCTTGACACCACCACGACGGGCGAGACGGCGGATAGCGGGCTTGGTGATACCCCTGAGAGTGTTAGCTCGATGTTCTTGTTCGTGTCTTCCTCGCCACTACTCAGCTCGACTCACTGGATGTTGTCACGAAGCACCTTGCGGTGACGCTTGGCGCCGCCCTTGCCGAGACCCTTGCCACCCTTTCCGCGACCGGACATGTTTGCTGAGTTGTTGTTGGGGGGGTGAAGTGAGGTGAGAGAGTGGGGTCACAAGTGACTGGAGATGTGGAGATGGAATGAGTTGATGGAAAGAAACAACATCCGGCATCGGGACAGGTTTTATCTATACTCTGACGCATCCGCCGTTCCTTGGCATTCTCCGTACTCCGTACCCACTCCAGGCTGGCCAGGCTGGGCCGCTGTTTACCTCACGGCGTTATAAATTTGCTCCCGCTGATCTGAGCGCGCCAGATCACAGACAAGCGTGTCTGCACGTGACTTTTTCACGTGACTTCGCGCTCTCTGATCTGGGCGGCCAATGAGATTCGTCCCTGTCGACTGATTGTGTTCGTGCATGTCTTGCCTGCCCCTGGATCCGACCTGGATCAGAGCTCGTGAGTAAAGATCAGTTCCTGAGCAAAAGCGCAAAAGCGCATGTGAGATGAGTGATGCAGGGAACCAGTCATGTCCACAGTGGTACAGTAGTCGTACAGTGGGGCGAGCAGCGAGCGGGCCGTCATTGCTAACCAGTCGCACTGCATCGGTGCGAGAGAAATCATGCGCGTATCCTATCACATGCAGTCCAAGTGGCCAAGTGCCCATTGAGCGTGTCATGAATGCTGATCGGTGCAATGACGGCATGCACTGTCCTGCTTCTCCAGTGCCACGCTATGAGAGCGATCACTCTTCCCCCTTACGCGACACTGTCCACATGTCACGAGTGCACATTCCACACCTCGCACGCTCGCAATTATGCATCCATCTAAGCCTGCAGCACCTCTACGCTCTGCGCGCCGCCCGCCGCGCCCCACGCCATGCGGGGCTCCCACTGCTCCTTGTCCTCGCCCGTCTCGCGGTCGACCTGCCAGCCGCCCATGGCGACCAGGCCGGGCTCGCCGACCCACACGCCCGTCTGCACCTCTGCCTTGTCGCCGGGCGCGAGGGTGCCGCGCGAGCTGAGGTTGCCGACGTACAGCGTGCCGCCCTCGGCGGGCGGGGGCAGCGTCAGCATCCACCGCAGCGGGAGGTGCGGGGAGCGGTTCTGCACCTCGATCGTCACTGGGAGCACGAGGGAGCTAATGTCAGCAAAGTTGTGGAGTGGACTTACCCCTTGCTAAAGTCGTGCTTGACCGTGCCGGCCGACGACCCCTGCACGCGGGCGCGCACGACGACGGGGTCCTGCTCGGCAGCGTACACGCCGTCGAGCACCGCATCCGCCATGCGCTTCCGGAGGCGGTCCGTCTCCTCGTACATTGTGCGCTTGGCCGGGCCGTCGTTCTCGGCGCGCAGGTCTTCCACGAGCGAGAAGCCGGGTGCGGGGCGGAGGCCGAGCGTACCGCCGTGTCCGAACCGCGCGGCTGATGTGGCCGGGTTGCCGAGGCTCCAGTCAAAGACGACGTCGAGGTCGAGCGGGTCAAACATCGGCAGCACCCTTGGCACGAGCTCGTTTGCGAGTCCGGGGAAGTTGGCCGCGGCGAACTTTAGCCGGTGGTTCCGGCGCTGGAGGAAGTATCCCTCTGGCGCGGGGATGGAGACCTGCGTCGGGGTGATGGGCGAGAGCGCGTCGAGCTCGCCGCGGAGGACGGCGGCGAGGTTGGAGACCAGCCCGGTCTGCTTGAGGTCGAGATCTGTGCCGGTCTTGGACTTGGTGACGAGAACACCACGGAAGACCTGGTTGGGATACAACACTGCTCCCGCGCTGCTCTCCGCCTCCCAGAACTGCGACACCGGAGTGAGGTTCCCGATCGTCACGGGCGTAGCCGCGTGCGAGGTCACTTCCACGCCGACGAGGTATCCCGTGCGAGCGGGAACAATCTCGCTCGTGACGGTCAGCAATCGCCGCACATCGGCAACGTGGACGAGGCGCGTCGCGCCTGGTGTCCCGTCCACAGCCGTGTAGACTACCAGTGCGAGCAGCTCGAGCGTGCCAGACGATGCCGCCGTGACCCGCACCGGGACCGATACTGTCTCGCCGGCGGGGATGCTCTCCGCGAGCGTGATCGGCTTCGCGGTGGGTATCTCGTTCGCCAGCGTAGCCGACTCGGAGTCTCCTGTACAGTTAGATGTAGCCTATTTTTTCAACTCACGCAGGGCCAGCACACCATAATGGCTGCACACGGCCTGCACGCCCTCAACATCCGCCTTGCCCGCATTGTGCAGGCTGATCTCCGCGTCGACGACCTCGCCCTCGTACAGGTGCTCGGGAACATTGACGAGCTGCACGACCACGCGCGGCGCGCCCTGCACGGCGTTGACCGTCAGTGTCGTGTCCTTTGCATATGTGGGCGTGAGGCGCTGCGCCTTGGTGGCCTGCAGGCGCTTGCCGCGCCGCTCGAGGGGCTGCGTGATCGGCAAAAAGCGGTGGAAGCGATAAGACGCTTCAGACAGCGTGAACGACCCGGCCTCCTTGGGTGTAATGCCCACACTGACCGTGCGCGTCTCGTACGGCTCGAGCGTAACCTCCTTGATCGTCTCGACGTCGAGCGCAGCGCCGTCCGCGGCCACAGTAATGTCCGTGAGGACCAGCGTCGTGTTGAGCGGGTTGTCCGCTACGAGCTCGACATGCAGCGTCTCGCCGACCGCGGCGACGATCCGCTTCCGGTCCGGCAGCACGCTCAGCGGTTTCTTGCCCTTGCGGTCCCAGTGCGCGAGCGCCTGCGCATCGAGCGCGGCCCACTTGGCCGACCGCCCGCCGGCCGAGCTCGAGCTCTCCGGCTCGGCGGGGAGGACGATGCGCGTCTTGGTGTTGACGAACACGGGCTGGGGGAGGTTGATCCGCCCGGCCTTCTTGGCCTCCTCGAGCTCGTCCGGCCGCGACGCCAGCTGCTCGTACGCCAGCGCCAGCGAGTCGAGCACCATCGTCTGCAGGCCCGGCTGCGACGTGTCGTCCTTCTGCATCAGGCGGAGGAAGTGCTCCACCGCACCTGCGCTCTCGCCGAGGGTGTACGCCTGCCGGCCGAGCGAGTACTCGATGCGATCGCGCACAGCCGTCCACGGTGCGTTGCGCATAAGATCCGCAGCTCCTTCCAAGCATCGGCGCGAGTAGGTTTTCTGCTATCAGCAAACACGACACACACTGCACTCACCAATCCGGCCTTCTCGTACCGCCGCGCAGCCATGGCGAGATGTCCCGCCTGCCTCCGCTTTCCGTGCTTGCTCTTCCCGCCCTTTGTGTCCGCCGCCGCGGCCTCCTCGAGGATGACCGCACACGGCACCTCATCCGCCTCTCCGGCCGCACGCACGAGCGCATTCCCTACTCCGCGCCACTCGCCGAGCACCTTCCACGCCTCATAGTACAGCACGGTCGCGCGGAGCGAGTCGAGCTGGACCTGCCCCGACCCGTGCGAGTTGTACGCGAGCACGGCCTGCTCGAGCCAGCTGGCAATCTCAGTGTGCTGGAGCGTCGTGTGCAGTATCGGGCTGCCGGGCGGCGCCGTCGGGAGAAAGTAGTTGTGCGACAGCAGCGTGCTCAGGCCGTACATCTCCGTTGCGGCAGATGCGTACCGCCACGCCCGGTCCTGCGCGTAGTCTCTCCGCAGCGTGTCGTACACGCCCGCCGCAAAGCGGTAGTCGCGCAGCATGAATGCAAAGTCGGCCAGGCGGCGCGAGAGCGCCTCGACCGAGTTGGCGGGGTAGCTGACGTCAGCGACTTCTCGTGTGGGTGCTATCCCGTGTGGGTACTCACTATCCCTTTGCGGCATTGTAGCCCGCGTCCTTGGCCGGCGACGGCGAGTTGGGTCTGCTTCCGCCGAACAGCTTTCGGCCAGCGCCAAAGATACGGCCAGTGATACCACGGCGGTTGGACTGGTACGCCTCGTTCCATTCTCGGATCCGTGCCTCCATCCACGGCACGAGCGACTGGACGACGAGCTCGCGCACGACGGCCACAGTGCGCGTGACGTCCTCGGGCGAGAGGAGGGCGCCGTACGTTTTCGTCTCCCCGTCAGAGTCCTGCGCCGCGGCAATGGCGCTCAGCGGCGCGAGGGTGAGATTGCTCATGGCCGAGCTGTAGATCTCGCTCAGCTGGACCGGGTCGGCCCACGGCTTTCCGGCCGTAGGGTTCGGCGCGTCTTTGGGCGGCAGGGGCGGGGCGTCCGTTGGCGACTTGATCGGCGATGACGGCCCCGAGCTGCGCGAGTTGAGCACGAGTAATGTCGAGTGCGGGCCGTATGTCTTCTTGACCGTATTCAACAGCTCCTTTGCGTCCTCGAGATCGCGCCCGGCTTTCGATACGTCGTGCACGACGACAAAGAACTTGAACACCTGCACGCCGTCCATCCACGGCGCCGCCTGCGCGCCCGTCCCGATCGCCTGGCCGTATAAGCGCTGCAGTGTGGCCATTGAATCCGGCGTTGTGGTCGAGATGGCGAAGAGCACGCCGACGGGGTGGTTGAACGTCTCGTGCGGCGCGAGCGAGCGCGACGATAACAACAGCGCGCGCGTAGTCGCATAGTGCACCTCCTCGTCCGGCTGGTGCTGGCCAACACACGACGAGACGAGGTCGACCACCATGTCCGCCGGCGGCGACGCGGCCGACGGGTTCGAGTACACCGACGCATGCGAGACGAAGCGCAGCGGGAACGACGGGTGCACGGTCGGCGTCAGCGTCGACGAGAGGATGGATACTGCGCGTTAGCAAGCTGCGCCCTGAGGGAGCCGGCTAAGCGGTGTGCGATGTGCGCAGTCGCGCGACCAGGAGGTTGCAACGCGTCCTGATCGCCGGCCCGCGACCGATCTAGCCGCCCTAGCTCTCTGCGGTCTCTGCGACTCACCCCTCTCGGTTCCGCCCTCCCAAGGCCGGAGCAGCTCCTCGAGCCCGCTGCACCCGTTCGCGGCGCACGAGGCCGTGACATCGTCCGAGGCGAGCACGGCCACGCGCGGCGACAGCGACTGGATAATGGATAGCGGCGGCGACGGCATGGGTGTCGGTGTCGTGCCTCCGCGTGTCGGAGAGGAATTAGTTGTTAGAGATTAAAACACCGAGTTGTGTAAGTCTAAGGTGGAGTGCAACAAGTCGCGACTGCACTTTCTGGTGTGCCGTGCCATTGATTGATGGGTCTGACGTCGTGGGCTGCCTTCCATGCCGCCGTGCCAGGGAATCGGTGTTAGCCCCGACTGATCTACACTTGTGAGCGCGCCTGGGTGCGTGCCTGGAATGGAATCTTTCAAGAATCGGATCACACGCGCCTAGATATTTCTCTAGGCACGCAGCGGCCCAACCACTCATTTACAGCGGGAGCAAAAAGTCGGTCGAACTTCTTCCCTCGCTCACCCGACCAGTCCTGTCCTCGACGTCTTTTACGGCGCTCGTCTCGGCCTTTTGCTCGTCTTGCTCGTCATACACACCCACACACCACCATGTCGCTCCGCACCGCCGTCGCCTCGGCATCGCGCACCGCGCGCCGCACCCCGGCTGTCCCGGCGCTCTCGCGCGCGGCGTCCTCCAAGGCCAAGTCCAAGGCCGTTGCTGCCGAGCCCGAGGCGTCCTCGTCCGCCTCCACCTGGGAGCTGCCCGAGATCCACCTCGGCCAGACGCACTCGTCGCGCTACCACGAGCACTACGACGCGACGCTCGCGACCGACGTCATGTACATGACGTACAACCACCGCGCGACTGCGACTGCCGAGCTGGCGGCCGAGGCCGCCGTGGCCGCCAAGGCGACCGCGCCGGTGCTCAAGACGGGATACGAGTCGAACCGCCCCGCGCCGCCGACGAGGGGAAACCGCCCCACGCGGCCGGTGTCCAAGGGCGTGACGGCGGACAACATCCCGCGCATCGAGAGCATCACGCTGCACACAATGGTCAAGGAGGCGATCACGAACAAGCACGCGCTGCTGAGTGCGATCATGGCGTTCCGCGCGATATCGGGCGAGTCGGCGCTCGGCGGCGGCGTCGCCGGATCCTCGGGTGTGCAGGTTGTTGTGGCGCGCACCGGTGCCGCCCACTTCAAGCTGCGCCAGGGCATGCCCGTGTCCGCCAAGGTCGAGCTCCGCGGAGAGGCAATGTACGACTTTATCCAGTCGCTCGTCGACTTTGTCCTCCCGCGCATCCGTGAATTCCCCGGATTCGTGCTCCCTCCCCAGTCGGCGTCCAAGACGTCCCCCTCTGCCCTCGCTGGCGTCGTCTCCGTCGGCCTGCCCCCCTCCGCCATGGGTCTCTTCCCCCAGATCGAGGGAAACATCGACTCGTACAACAAGCTCCACGGCTTCCACATCCACTTCAAGACCAACGTCCGCGGAAAGGACGCGCAGGAGCACGCCCGTGCCCTCCTCTCGGGCTTCAGGATACCGTTCCACAGGAAGTAGACAGTCATTCATGCATTCATCTCTCGGCCGGCGGCTGCAGGCGGGTGTTGAGGGGAAGGGGAGAGGGAAGCTGCAAGGTTCCCGGGAGATTTATCAGGTCAGTGTAAGGCAGGATCACTCGGCATCGCCTCTCTGTGTAGGTTCTGAGCTTTGAAGTGTTGTTGCGTTGGATCAGTGGGCGGAGGGTTCTTGCTTGGAGAGTGGCAGTGCGTCCTGCTGGCTGCACTGTTCCGAGTGTTGTACGCGCCAGGCCCATCTCCCAGCCAGTCACTGCTACGCCCAGTGGGCACCTGTGTCTTAGCTCCGGGCTTGGGCCCGTATCGACCTCTGGGGGGGGGAGGGTATGGATGTTGATGACCATTGCATCTCGTGGCATCTACATTGCCATCCCGCACGCAAAACAGTCACCGCTTCTGTTCAACGCTGATTCACAATTTTCACAGGCTCTTGTGGTGTAGTGGCTATCATACTCTCTTAGGGTTGCAGATTTGCATCTTAAGCTGGGAGTGGTCCTCGGTTCAAATCCGGGCAAGGGCCTAGTTTTTTTGTGTTTTCAGGCGATTTATATTGTTTTATTTTAACGTTTTATTTGGGTATTTTTTTCGTTTATTTTCCTCCTCTGGTTCAGAGTCATTCCTGGGTGTGCTTGCCACCTCCCTAATATACTAGGACCTCTGGTCTCCGGTCTGATGTGTTTGTTCGGCCCTTTTGTGGGCTGGTGCAGTGGGAATGTCATCGACGTGTCGATGACAGTCTGTGTTGTACGTTCTGCATACAATCTTGAGTGTACAAGTAACTTTGCAACAGAGTAGTACCCTCTCTTTGTGCAGAGATCAACAAACAAATTACTCAGAACGTACAGAAATGGAACGGCAGGGATGCAAAGCCTCGGCCCCGTGTCCCTGGCACGGGAGCGACACACGAAGCACCGTGGTAGTCGCCATCATGTCGTACAGGAAGGAGGAGGCAGCGCCACTGCCGAGGACACCGACTGTACCTTCGAGTCAGACCTGTATACAATAAACACGGCAGAACATGACCAAGTCGAAACTGCAGAACATGACCAAGTCGAACATGCATTTGTTGCCAGAAGACTGCTGACGAGCGACAGCAGAGAGGATGGCCTCCGAGGGCAAGAGAGATGGGAGCGGCCCCTGAGGTCGAGTCCCACTCGCCAAACGACAGCAATTCAGACGTATACATTACATAGCCTAGCACACAACTGTCTAACGGGAAGGCAACAACACTATCCAAAGCCAAAGAGAACGCTGTGCATGCACTTGCCCTCCAAGAAGACACCACTCGCCACCGCGGGTGCCACACGGGTCACGTGACATCCACCTCCGATGACGCGTTGACCTCCACCGAACGACGCGTCCAAGTACCAAGCAACATGACTTGCCATCACATCAACCACCACCATGCCGCCAACACCACCCGCACCCGCCGCGGCGCACGAGCGCGTACCCCCCATAGTAGCGGGATACGTCGCGCGCGCCCTGCACCCCGGCCAGAAGATGCCCTTCATCGCGCCGCCGCACCCGGCCGGCGCGGCGCTTATGCGCTCCCTCGCGCCGGTGCTGGGGCGGCTGCGGTGGCGGCAGCCGCGCGCGCGGAGCGGGATAGAGGGGAGTGTGCTGGGGTTGAGGAAGCATTGTGCGGGGATAGAGGATTTGGTAAGTGAGGTATCGGCGGAGCTAATGGCAGGACGAGGAGACGCTCCGGCTGGCGCGTGAGGCCGTCGCGCCCGTCCCCGACATGGCGGCGCAGCTCGACCCCCCCTTCCAGCCCTTTGGGCCCGAGGACGCGACCGTCCTCGCCGCCGCGCGATGGTTCAAACACACGTATTTCCGCTGGGCGGACCCGATCAAGTGCCAGTGCGGGGGCGGCACGCAGTTTGGCGGCATGGGGCAGCCGAGCGCCGACGACCTCGCGGGGGGCGCGGGGCGGGTGGAGATCCACCGCTGCACCAGCTGTGGGGCAGAAAGACGGTTTCCGCGGTATAACGAGGTCAAGGCGCTCATGGGCAGCCGGGAGGGGCGGTGCGGCGAGTTTGCGCAGCTGTTCTACGTCTTCCTGCTCGTGCTGGGCGTCAAGGCGCGATATGTCTGGAACAGGTGCGTGCATTCCGGAGCGTGGCTGATGGCAGCGAGGACCACGTGTGGACCGAATACTGGTCCCCCGCGCTCGGGCACTGGACGCACGTCGACAGCTGCGAGGCAGAGACATCCAAGCCGCAGCTGTACGACCGCGGGTGGGGCAAGGAGCAGCGCTGGTGCCTCGCGTACGGCCCGCAGGGGGCCGAGGACGTGACGCCCGCATACGTGGATGACTGGGACGCGTGTCTCGCGCGACGGCTGCAGAAGACGGAGGAGGGAGGGGGCATCGCCGAGCACCGGCTCCGTCTCGTGAGTGACACTCTAATTGTGTGCTGACGACAGCTCCTGCTCTCCGCCACGATCGAGTGCCGCGGCTTCATTCCCCTCGACCAGCGCGCGGAGCTCGACGAGATGGACGCGTCGCAGGCGCGCTGGATCGCGGACGAGAGGCGGCGCGACGAGGAGGCGGAACGCGCGGGATTGAAAGGCAAGGGGAGGGAGAGCGGGACAAAGGAGTGGGTCGAGGAGAGGGGCGAGGGCGGAGCCGAGGAGAAGTAGGGAGGGTGATATGCATCGGCGTTGTCTGATGGGCAGCGGGGTGGTGCGGAGCTTCCGTGGGAGGCTGCTGAGCTTGCTGTCCCCGTCCCGCCTGTGCTATCGATAGACTGCCACTGCTGCATCTGACACGCGACCAAGAGTGAGGCTCGCCTGAAACGCGGCCTCGTCCGTGTCCTTATATGGGAACAACAGCATTGTCAGCATTGTCAGTGCACGACACGGCGTTGTCGAGGCTAGATGGGACGGCTACATGGGCGCAATACCTCTTCGCACACAGAGGGCAGAGGATGCAGGCTGGTTTGCTACTCGCTTCGATCGCTTAACGAACCGAGCCGACGCGAATGACCTTGTTCTGTGACCTCGCAAAGGATCTCGCTGATCGCCGCTGGGGAGCACATGGCACTAGCGAGCGAACCCACCGAGGCTAGCTGGCTAAATTTCATGCCTGGGTCCAGGCAACCAATGCCTCTCAGCCAGCAAGACTGCAGCACTGCATACCCGATACAGTGCCCAGCGGACACATTCCCGGCTCAGCATCCCACGTCCAGCACGGCCCTGCTCGCCATCATGCCCCTCGGCGACGCTGGCGCGTCGTGCGGGCAAGCGGGGAAGGTTAGCTCCCTCGCTGCCGGATCCGAGGAACAATTCGTGAGCGAGTAGATCCACTAGTTTAGCGCGAAGCGAAGGAATTTCGGAATGCGTGTCGTCATGGCACCAAATGCTTCTGTAAACACTCTCTGCTGCTCACGCTGACGTGTGCGCTCGCTGCAAAGCGCGAAACCTACTGGAACCAGGAATAGACCCGTGGGAGCCGTCGCGAAGCATGCCGCAGTCCGGGAAATCCGAGCCGGGTTGGGAGTGGCGTACGTTGGGAGTGGCGTGCATGGAGCGAAGAGGCGGCGCACCAGTCGACTCCAGCTGCAGCGCGTGGTTGACGTCACGTCCTGTTGTGGCCATCATACCATGGCTGCGGTATGGTGGGTCCAGCTGGGACCTGGGAGCGAGCCGGAGGAGTGGGTCGAAGCGCTGCCAGCTGAATTGCGCGGACGTCATGGAGGCGAGTGGTCGACTAACAAGCACCACGACCTCGAGCTCTGCTTCTATTTCGACTATTCTCGGAAACGGAGGCTGGACGACATGCACATGTTACCAGCTCAAGGCATCCGAGCACCGCCGACAGTCGCCACATGTATGCTCCACCCAGAGGCGAGCTAGCACTCACTCCGAGACCGCCCAGTGGAGCTAGCATGACGCGACAGAGGGATCGGCCAGAGCCGATAGTCGGCACATGTATATTTGCTTCTCCATCGCCGAGCATCGGAAGCGGGGAGCCTCATGCATTTCACTCGCCAAATAGACGTGGTGCCGGCTGGTCATCGCGGAATGTCTCGATCGACGGCACGCGGTATGCTAGTTTCGCCCTGTAGCGTCGGGCCTGATTCGACGCGTCAGTGTTGATGTTGACGACTCGTTGGTGTCGGATCTGCCCGACTGTTGATGCGTGAGTTGGTGTGGTAGAGTCCAGGCGGGAGGGAGGGTGTTTGTGAGTTGAGGGGCAGTGAGGTCAGTGGTGTCGCCAGTGTCAGCAGTGTCAGAGTCGCCCGTGTCTGTGTCGTCGACGGCCTCAGTACCCATCGCCTGTCGCTGCAGCGAAAGCACCAGTCTAGCCCATATGATACCAGATTCATACGTGAAAAGAAAGAAAACGCCAACAACAACTACTTCAGATTGAAAAGACTTCAGAAGATAAAAAACGTACTTCAGAATGAAAAGGCTACTTCAGAAACGACATCAGAAGGTGGATGAAAAGGAAAGGAAGGTTGACAACAATGTCTACTCAATGAGTATTTGCAAAGAGGTTCCAGTCACAGACGCCCTCGCTCCATATGGTAAGGGGCTTGGGACTTGCGGTGACTTCGAGCTGGTCGCAGGACATCAACGGAGGGGTACGGCAAGGACAGTCGTCGTCGTCCGACTCGTAGTTGATGTCTTCCTCGCAGTGAGGATGCCGGTGTTCGATGAGATCTGGACAGCTGACTTCGTCGTCGGAGCAGTCTTCTTCGTCGACATCGGTGCCAAAGGCGGTGTACGTGTTGTACATCTGAGCACGAACGAGCGCGGGTCGCTTCGAGGCTGGTATCGCCTGGAGGAGGGCGTTGGTCTCGGGCGAGAGGTTGGGTGAGAGAAGGGTTTCCTCGGGGGTGTCCGAGTCCTCCGACGGAGAAGACAAGGAGGAGCAGGAGGAGGTTGACGAAGGAAGGTCGTCATGCTGAGGTCCAACTTTGTGGTGAAAGTTGTTGTCGTCTTGGACGTCCTCGACATGCTGAACCTCTTTCTTGAGAGAGTAGTCCGAGTCGAGCTCGATCCACGAGGTGGGGGCAGCCTCATAGTCGTAGTCGCCGTACTCGTATTCGTCGTCGACAGCAGAGACCTCGACAACGGTGACGTCGGCGGCGAGAGCATTGGCGACAAGAGCGTCGGCCTCCTCAATGTCCATGGAGGAAGACACCGAGGAAGACATGCTGGGAATGTCCTCAAAGGTAAAGGCCTCAAGCACAGCGTCGTCGTCATAGTCAAAGTCGTCGACCTCGGGGCGGAGGACGGTGGTCTCGGCCCAGGCCTCGCTGGTAGTAGGATGCTCGTCAAAGGAAGACAGGACGTTGTCGAGCCAGGCGGCCTCGGCGGCCTCAGTGTCCTCGTCCTCGTCTTCCTCTGTGAGGGTGTCGAGGCCGAGGGCGGTGGGGGCGCGCCAGTCGGTGAGGTCCGAGGGTCCGTCGTCGAGCGAGGCCCAAGCGGAGCGCACAGCCGCGCGGACGAGGACCTCCTTGCGGAGGGCGCCTGCGGGGTCGCGGGTTCCAACGGGGGCTTCGAGACGGGCGAGCTTGTTGCTCGAGAGGGTCATCAGGCGCACGCCGAGGGGCGTGAGCGTGGGAGTGGCCGAAGACGTGAACCGCATGTTGGCAGTGGTGGCAGTCTCGGTTTCGTAAGAAAGAGTAGTAGTATAGGTGTTGTTAGTGGACGACGAGTAGGTGTCCAGGTCGAGGTAGTCGACTGTAGTTGAAGTGCAGCTAGCACGGACGTTTAGTCGCCGTACTCTTGAGTGGACAGCGGAAAAGTCAACGCTGTCGCTGTTGTTGTTGGGGTTGTGCTTGTGGGGCTTAGCAGCACAGTATGGGGGCGAATGGGGTTGAAGAGGGGCGACTGGGTCATGCTGGGCGCTGCGAGTGGAGTTGATTGACGCTGACGAGGGCGACATTGTGATTAGATTAACAAGAGTAGATTCTGTTCTCCCGCTGCTTCTGCTTGCGAGGGAGGAGATGGTCTGCGAAATGGTGGAAGGGCTACTGGGTTGGATCTACCAGCAAAAGTGCGATACGTGTGAACACGAAGTGAACGATATGGAGAGTAGTAGTAGTGAGCTGTTTGTTGTCTTTAAGACGAGACGAGTGATAGCGAGCAAAGAGGTATAGACAGTGAGGGGGAGATGGGAGGTGGGGGAGGAGAGAGAACAAGAGCAACTCGAGAAGACTGTCCTGAATATATATACTTGGGGACTGTAAGATGCCACACTCGTACTCGTAGTTGACTAGTTGACTGGGTATTCGTAGTATTCGTAGTGAACAAGTACCGGAGCGGTCGACTCGACCCGACGTAATTACAGGCTACTAGTCTCTAATCTGACTCAGGCATCAAGTAAGCAACTTTGTAAGAACGCTGTTTGCCGATCTTTCTTCTCACAGCGGCTTCCTCTCGTCTCATGCCTGGAATGTTAATTGAACATTAGAAACATCCGATCTGATTGATTACGCTTCCTTACAAAGCTTCTGGGGTATTTTGGGTATTCTAATCGACTTGCTTCGGATCCGAGCCCGTTTATTATTTATATCATTATTGATTTGTTTACCGATTTGAAAAATTCCCTGTTGTATGGTTACTTTGCTTGTTGCTTGTTGCCTTGTCCCTGGAAGACTCTGGACTCTGGACTCTGTAAGAAAAGGCACCCCTGAGCTTTATTCTACTTGCCCGCATCCACTCGAGCGCCCACATCGCCCGCATCAATTCGCATCAATTCGCATCAACCGCCATCAACCGCCACCCGCATCGCTCTTGGGACGCTCTTGGAAGTGCTTGGGACGATTACGACAGCTTCCAGGCAATCCAGTCTCGGACATGACCGTGTATCTCGCTGCCTCTCGTCTGGCATGCAGCTCGCTACCTCGCTACCCATCTCGCTACGGTCTGCACTACTCTGCGGTACATCAACCGGCCCGATCCCACTGCAATTGTCCCGACTACAGGGGGTCGCACAGGGCGTCGGCGCGGTGGCGACCCGCACACCCTGCGCGGGGCGCCGAAGTGGGATCAGCACGGCTGGAGCTTGTCGCTTGGACGGTCTATTTGTGACTCGACTTCGGAACTGCGAGCTGCGAGCAGTGAGCAAGCAGTAGTGAGCGCCGCAAGTCGCTGAGCCTGTGCAAGTCTCACATTCAGCCTGTGCATAGGTCATTCTGCTGCGGCGTGTCTCAGCTCGACCGGCGGTCATCGTCATGTTTCGCCATGTCCTGCTTACATTCCTCGAACGCATCAGAAATGCTAATACCCTCAGCTCGAGACAAACACATGACCCAGATCCTTTGTCAGCATTGCTCAGCGTCCGACACGACTTGTGAGCGTTTTCTGCGGTTGGCACTAAAGGGGTGCCCAGAGAACGAGAACATCCAGTGGCGGTAATGGAAGGCTGCGGCCAAAGCCGACAGACTACACTGGGCGTCATGGCGCTGCCCGTGGCGATGAAGCGTCGCGGGTAGTGGAGCGCAGCTTGCGCAGGTGCCGGTGTTGGAGCCAGCAGCCTCTGCATGCTGTACGCTGCATGCTGTGGTCACCAGCGGACGTCATGATGGCACCCACTCACCCCACGTCACATACAGCAGACGTGTGTCAGAGCATGGCCTCGAAACCGTTTGTGGCGACCCGAAACGCGCCCAATGCAGTTCCGATTCCAGTGCGGTGTGTTCCAGTCTCCCAGGGCCAGGGCCAGGGCTGCGAGTTACCACAAAACACTGGCCCGATCTTGCCCCGCGGCCTACTCGTCACCAAGTCGTACACCCCGGATCGTGGTCGACGTGTGCGCGTCTCGTTTCGCGCGCGCTGCGCAACTCTATCCGTCTGCATCTTTCGCAGAGCGCACAAATGCCTTTGCCTGTCCGTTTCCGACTTTTCAGCAGGGTCGTTGCCCGCTCGTGGCTGCATTCATCCCAACCGAGCTCAGGCGAGCTCAGGCGAGCTCAGGCGAGCTCAGGTTCGATTGACCCAGCCGAGCCGGCAGGGGGCATTGCTTTCATTCGAGTCCAGGTCCGGAGTTGCCGGTGGTGCTGCTGGTGCTTCCCGGAGCATGTCAAGCCTGTCGCTGCCCAATGCCCAATCCTGTGTTTGCTCGTTAGGCGCTGCGCATTGGCCTTGAGCTTTCTGGTTTGGTTGCCCGCTAACGCATGGACCCGCAGCGTTGGCATCGCGCTGTCGCGTCTTGCGAGCGCATCACGATCACCTCGCCCGGGCGCCGTCGGTAGCCGTCACGGCCACAGCTAGCGCAGCCGCGCAAGCAACAAGATCTGGCTACTGGAAATTAACCCCCAGAATCCCGGCTCTGCACTTGGCACTAGCCCCGCGTGCCTGATTGCCCACCAGCGGATGCGGAAGGCCTAATCGTGGCTTGGCACTGGGTGCGGGAGGGGATATATATAACCACCTCTCGTCCTCTGCTTGTCATGTCGCTCGCTGCCAGTTTGAGGTTGCAGCTTTCGGGATGCGTTCATGGCCGCTCTATCGTCGAGATGCCGTACCGTATCTGCCGAGCTGGCCGCTTGGCACTGGCGATATCGCAGATCAGTTGTCATTGTGCTTCTTAAGTGGCATGCTCTGATAATACAACGATGGTCTATGTCTCCCCCAGCTGCAGCACGCACTGCTGCTCTAGCTGTGGACCACGTCCTCGGCGCGCGGGAGCGCGGCCTTGAACAGCTTCTCCTCCCGCCCGACCTGTGGTGGGCCAAGCGCCCGCCATCGCCGCTCGTGCTCGGCGCGCCGCGCGAGGCACGTCTGCATCATTGCCGGCCAGTACGTGTCGTAGTCGTATGGGAGCTGCTGTCAGCGGTCGTGTAGAGGAAAAGGTGCGGCGCTCGCGTTCTCTCGTTCTCGTGTTCTCGCTCCAGGGGATCGATGGAGTGGCACACAACTCGCAACTCGCTCTCTCTCGCTCTCTTGCACGTTCTCTTCCTCGCTCTCTCGCGCGCTCGCGCTCTCGCTATCCCTCGCTCGCCTGCTCGCTCGCCCGCTCGCGCGCGCTCGACTCACATCAAAGCTGCCCCCACAGTCCTTCAAAAACGTCTCGCCCTTGACCTCGCCGGCGGCCACGGCCTCCTCGCCGCTGTAAAACTTGATCTTGGCTTTTGTGCGCGGGTCGACAAACGGCCACATGAGCGTAACGAACGCGCGCACCATCCACGGCATCTCCTGGATGATCGCGTGCCCCAGCAGCTCGGGGTAGTACTCTCCAAGAATGTGCAGTGTCTCGCGCGCGGCGGGCACCGATGTCGGCGGGCCCTTGCGCTTGCCGCCAAAGTTGAACACGACGAGGCATTGGCTGGGTGTCAGCGGCGGCGATTCGACGTTCAGTCACAGTCACCAGTATACTCACGTCTGGCCGTCCGACATCAGATCCATTGCGCGCTCGAGCATAAAAAGCTTGTACATCAGAAAAGTTAGACGAAAATAGGTGTGGCGCACACCGGACGGAATCGCTGGGGCCAGCGCCGCCGGGCCGCCGCCGGGTCACGCCGCCAGGCAGCCTCCGCAAGGTACACCCGGACGCCATGTCTAGGCGCAGAGCCTGGGAGGCCAGAGGCCAGAGCGGCGGTGCCCCGGCGACGGTTTGCGACTGCGGCCCACCAGCCGCCGCCCACCTGCACCAGCCCCCAAACGCCTCGACTTACCGCATGCACGACCTTGCGGTTCTGGACCGCGAGCGTGTTCCTGTGGGGGAAGAAGTAGATGATCGGCATGCCCGTGGGGGAGAAGCCCATCAGGATGGTCTTGCCCATGCGCGACTGCTGTCAGCGAGAGGTCTTTGTGCGCGCTGCGTGCGCTGGTGCTTGGCTCGCGTGGCTGTGGCTTCTGGCTGGCTTCCGTACTTCCGTGCGTTGCCCCACAGAAATCTGACTCACCTCGTCGTCGCTCTCCTTTGCGAGCTGCTCGACGTCCTCAATGCGCGCGCTGCGGCGCCACTGGATCGCGCGCTCGAGCCGGGCAATCGTCGCGTCGGTGCCTGTCTTCGTAGCTGTGGAGTCAGCACGGCTCGGCGGCCGAGCCTGCGAGGCCGTGAGGCCGAGGTCGCCTGGGACCAGCGTAGTTGGCTCTCATAGCTCCAGCATGCATGCACGCACCATTCAAAAACCTGCTGTCAGCTATGAACTGCTTCACTGCTCACCTGAGGATCGTTTCCCGGGACTGTAGATAGACACGTCGATAAGTGGATAAGATTCCGATATTGTGTTCAAACGTGCGTGCGGCGGTGGCGGTGGTGGCGAGGAAGGCGGCGTCAGCATCCAGTCTGTGTACGACGGCGACGACGGCACCACGAGCAGCACGCCCAGAGCTGGTACATCTCTACCCCGCTCGCGCGAGCTCCCTGTCTTCCCAGTCGCGTGCTCGCTCAGTCTTCCCCGCCGCTCGCTCGCTATCGCTCGCTCGCGCACTCACCAGAAACATCATCTCGCGCTCACTCAGCGGCGCGCGCTTCTCGACGTCGACCTTCTTCGTCCCGTTCTTGCCCTTCTTGTCGTCGGGCGGCGTGTACGGCTCCGTCTCGCCGACGGGCAGCTCGTACCCCTCGGCATTGAAGTGGGCCATGATCTTGGCGACCTGCTCGTCCTGCCCCGGCGCGGGCGCGAGCGTGGGGCCGTCCACCGGCGGCGGGTCCAGGAGCGAGAGCGGGAACGGCATCGTGGTAGAGTGTGAGTTGTCAAGTGGAATGGACAGAACAAATAGAATACAAAGTCGAGATCCAACCCAGCGGCGGCGGCCAAAAGTGTAAAAAGTGCTACCCCGACCCCGCTGCGCAAGATAAAAATACCAGGTTACGGGTCGCCGGGGTCAATGACGAGTGCTCCAGGATCCTCCAGGATCTGCTGCAGCTTCAGCGTATCGCTAGCCTCGCTCCCGTCCCCACTTCCCCGCAGGCGATACACTAACATCATCGCCGTGAGTCACCACCCCTGCAGCTCCGTGCAGCCCCCGCTGGCGCTGGGGCGCGCTGGCGCCGGCCCCCGGCCGGTGGGGGACTGAGCATAGGATGTAGGGGCCGAAAAGCGATGTTGTTGCCGCCATGCCGAAAAATAACAATGGCGTAATGGCGTAATGCCGCCACAGAGTGGAGCCCAATCGGTACCGACCAGCAAGGCAAGAGCAGAGCTATGATAGCAGAGCTCGCTGCCCACACTGGTGATCATGCACGAGCTAATTGGTTTTTGGCGGTGCACGTGCACGGCCTAGTCAATCTATTGCACTGATCTGCATTACTGTATGCCACTGAGCTATTGATCACCAGCAATGTAGCACTTGATCGCATCGACATCGCATCGGAGCATCGGAGGCTTTCGAGCGGATGCGATTCCCGGCACTGCCTCGAGGGCAAGGGGCAGGGGGGTCTGTGGCTCGAAACATTGATCAACGGCATCGTTTGTGTCAGCATGTTGATGAATGCTGTTCTATTTGGCGTTCTGTTCTCCGCTCGCCTCGCCGTTCCGTGTTCTTCATTCTGCAAGCAGAAGAATGTCCATACTGTCCGCCGCCTCATCTTCTGTTATCTTGATCGAGTGTATGCATCTCTGCTGTGTAATAAGTACTCCTCTGCGCCGCGGCTATTTCCTCGTTATCAGCATACTCCACCTCCACTCTGCGCTGTTTCATGTGACCAGCTCACGCACGATCATGAGATCGCACGTGGGCACGTGGGTGGCACATTCGATCCGATCATGCGATATAAGCTGACAAGTCGAGAGTGGCGAGTGGCGAGTGGCAGCTGTTGATGATGTTGCAGCATGCAGTTCGTTCATATACATGCCCCCACGAGCGAAGAGCTGGCGTAGCAAGCCCGGCAGGGGCAGCGAGCGAGCGAGCGGAGTCGGTAGCGCGGTTTCGGCCAAGCTGGTTATGGCGTCCGACTAGTCCGACTGTCATCTGTTCGAACGAGCGATAGCGTGCTGCAATCGTCCACAACGCTGCAATCGTCCACCGCAACCATTCATCCACTCATCCACCCGTCCACTTTGTGTGCGACGCCGACGCCGCTGTCATGCCATCGCCGTACCCCTACTCTACCACCACCGTCGTCCTCGACCGCGTCCCAGGCTCCGCACAAGTCGACAACATGTCAGCTGTCGTGCTATCAGACTGTGGTCCACACACCCTCGACATCACACCACCGCCGCCGTATGACCCATCGAACCCTCGGCCGTCCATGTTTGAGAGGGGTACGTCTCCAGTGTTCCTAAGTGCTCAACTGGCCTTTGCTAACGGCAGTGACGCTCCATTTCGAGACACCTGCTGCCGCGGAGCTTGCTGCCGTCTGCCTCGAGGATCACCCAGCATTTGGAGACCTGGAACTCGACGTCTACCCATCTGTCGACGGCCAGATGCCAGAGTGCGACCCCGTTGCCGACACTTGGGCAGTGTACCTTCGCGCGGACCGTCTATCCCCCCGCGCCGCCTCCCCGGAACCAGACCGGCCGATATGGACAGAGTGGTACGAGTGGCCGCCTTACACTCCCCTGTCGACCGAGCTGTACGCCGCCGTGCGCAAGTGGGGCGCACTGTTTTCCCTCACTATCGCTTCGGACGACGAAAACCTTCCAGTGCCGACTTGGCGAGGCGCGGTGTCCTTCCTGAGTCACGACGACGCAGCCCAGTTCGTCAAGGACTGCCAGAAGGAAGACTCGCTCTGCGGCTGGCACATGTGAGCAGGCCATCCTCTCGCTGCTGACCGTACAGAAGAGTGGAAGCGTCGGCGCGGGCCGGATCGTCTGCGGCAGGCTCGTCAACTAACACGTTGCCGCCGTGCGCCCCATCACACCGTACGACGCCGCCGCCACCAAGCCGCCCGTAAAGTGGAAGATTGGCCAGTATTATCGGCCACACTTTCCCTCGTTCTGAACTGGTATCCCACCACCGCGCCACTGGTGTGTCTACAGTCACCCGTCGGGTCACACGGAGGCGCAGGTGGATCCTACTCTCCGCACAATAGCACACCCACGCACCCAGCCTATAACTGATGTATGCATAGTGTACTCGTGTCTGTCCCGTAACCTAGCGGTGCGTCGGTGTCACGCAGATGAGTCGACGAGGACAGTGACAGTGCCAGCCATTGTTGTCCACCTCGTCAGTGATGTTGGACACCATTGCCCTCCGGCCCACGGGATCGACACGAGAGCTGGGCTTGGACCGGACCATTCGAATCAAAGAGATGGAAGCCATAAAGACTCCCGAGAGCTCAGAGTTCAAACCTCTCCGAGGTCGAGATCCTTGTTGCCAGCGGCAGCACTCATACAAGCAGGGTCTATGCTATTCTTACGTTCTTACGGGGATGACCCACGCGCGCCTCCCATCGACATGCACCTCGTGCGCGCCACGCACGACGCGCGTATCCGAGGCGGGGAGGAAGACGTGCAGCGCGCGCCAGAGGGGCCTGAACGCGTGCCTCTCAAACCGCGCGACGACGTGCACCTCGTCGTCGGCGGTGTACTCGACGCGCACGACCGCGACCTCGGGGTGCGCCGAGATGCCGTCGTCCTCGATCCATGTGCCGCTGTACGTTCCCCTCGTAGGGAAGATCTGCACCCCGCGCCAGTCGTCGAGCTGCACCTCGCCGAGCCCGACGTCTATGCCGTCCGGCGTCGTGCGTGCTGCGCCCTGCCGCTGCGTGAGGGTCACGCACGGTTTGCCAATGGGGACGACTGCGCCCTCGCGCCCAAAGAGGCCCATGTGCTCGAGTGGCGTGGGGACGGTGGCGCGCTGGCCGGCGGGGTAGGTGGCGCCTGTGTTGAGGTCGAAGAAAGTGCTCTCGTCGTCGGGGGCGGCTTTCGGAAAGTATACTGACCGCTCGCGCTCGCCCTCGTGCAGCGCCGGCGCGGAGAGGAGCGCTGGGCCGATCCAGGCGTCGAAGCCCTCCAGCACCGCGGGTGTATACACTTCCGGATCGGCGTCAAACTCGCCCCAGCCGAGCCACGCGTTCGTCGGCTCGGCACGCAGGTGGCTGCCCCACATGAGGCTGTTAAAGTAGGGAAGATACGTGTAGCGCCACCGGATCGCGTCGCGGACCTGGCGCAGGACCTCGGGGTGCATCCATGGCAGATTCGTGCGCGCGGCGCCCGAGGGATCGTCGGGACTCGGCTTGTACGCGTGGATGCAGAAGCGCGCGTGCGTGACGCCCAGCTGCACCCAGCGGAGGAAGAGCTCGGGGGACGGCAGCGGGCCGCCAAAGCCCCCCACGTCCGAGCCCGTCGACTGCAGGAGAGAAATACCAGAGTTGAGCTGAATCGCCTGCGAGCCGCGCAGATTGTGCCACGAGGTCTCGTTGTCGCCACTCCAGGTCCCTGCGGCGTACTTGAACGTGCCGACGTTGCCGGAGCGCGTGAGCACGTACGGCCGCCGGGTGGGGTGCGCGGCGACCAGGGCGTCGTGCGAGACCTTGGCCATCATCTCGGTGTTGATCATGCGGCCCAGCAGGCCGACGCCCGCCTTGCCCGCCGGTACGGCGCAGTGCATTTTTGTTGGAAACTCGTTGCGCGCGAGAAACTCGTCGTCGTGGAGAGAGTACTCGTTGTTATCGCTTCTGTCAGCTTGTCCAGTGGCGCACTCACTTCCACAAGCCATCGACGCCCAGAGCGATCAGCTCGTTAACGCCGTCGGCCCACCACTGCCGCCCCTCGGCGCTCGTCATGTCGACCCACGAGCCTTTGCCGTTGACGCCGACGCCCGACGACCAGATGCGCGTGACGACCGGCGCGTCCCGGAGGGGATCGTGGAAGAGCGCGTCCGCGTCGTGCAGCATCTTGTACGAGGGGTGGGACTGAAGCATGTCTTTTGTCAGGCCTGCAATGTTTGCACTCACAAGGCTTGATGTTCGGCACGACCTTGATGCCCGCGCGATGCAGCCCTGCCACGAGCCCGCGGAAGTCGGGATATCGCTTTTTGTTCATCGTGAACACGTACCGGTTCCCGTCCTCGCCGACGGTGTATCCCGAGGAGAACTGGGGTGAGCCGCGGACAGACGCAACTCACGTGGATCGCAGAGCACGGGATGCCGTGCTGTCTGCACAGATCCGGCCACTGGGCGAGCAGATCCTGCGCGGGCGGATCGTCCTGTACATTAGCGTCAGCCACAGCCATAACGCACACTCTCGCCGAGTCCCATGCCGGACGCAAGGTATCCGAGCCAGTCGCGCCCGACTAGCAGGGGACGACCGACGATTTCCGCCCACGAGCGCGTCACCTCGCGCACGCCGCGGCCGAGGAGCAGCCACTCCTCGAGCCCGCCCCAGTCCTGCGTGTACGTCTTGAAGTAGCCCCAGGGGTCGTCGTGGTGCCGCCCGATGTCCCAGAGGGCGGCGGAGTTGGAGGCGTGATAGAGCGCGTATGTCGAGCCGCGCACCGTACCTTCCTTTGCTCGCGGCGTGGAGACCAGAAAGGGCGTGTGCTTGTACAGCGGATCCCCGCCGAATGCATCGTAGCACGCCGCGTCGGACCCGTGGATCTGGAAACTCCTGCCGGTCAGGTCGAGCGGCGCCGCCTTCTCCCCCAGCCCGAGGTGGAGGTTGTCGCGCTCCAGCCGCCAGTGCCGCATCACCCCGTGCTCCGTGAGCGCGTACGAGCGGCAGGGCAGGTCGCCGCACACCCTCACCCAGGTATCTTGTATCTCCTCCCAGACCTCCAGCACGATGCTGTCGCTCCAGTCCAGCCGCACCTCGCGCCGGCGGGCAGCGCCGTCGAGCTCGCCAGCCGGCGGGAAGGCCAGTACAGCCGTGCACTCGCCGACGGACACGACGGTGATCTCTATCGGCTGGATGTCCAGGACCACATTATCGTGCGGCGGCCGCGGCCGCCCCGGTCCAGTAAGCAGGACGCGCAGCGCGTTCGCGAGCGGAAAGTCTACGCGGTACTCGAAGCCCCCGCCGGATACGAGCTGAAACGACCGGATCCGCTCGCCGGCGCTCAGCGGGGACGCCAGCTCGAAGCCCGACAGCTCGCGCTCGATGACTACCATTGTGAAGAAGTGGGTGCATGAATGATGTGGGACGCAGCGATGCAGAGATGCAATGAAGAACATGGGCGTACCAGAAACGTGCGTTGATCATGTCGGTGACCAGGATCGGTCAGTGCCGCCGGCACCCGCTCCGGTGCACCGGGGGTGATTACATAAGATGGCACCGCTGTGCTCACGCGATGCGCACACGAGCGGGGCCATGCATCGTCTATCGTCTGCATCGTCGCTGTGCTCTGTATGCACCCCATTCAAGTCGCTAGGACCGTGATAACGTTATACCGTGTACGATGGTGATAACGTTATACCGTGTACAACTACCTCGGTCCCCTCGCAGACCTCGAGACAGCGCCGATAACGCGAGTTGCCATTCTGGGATGTAGGACGCGTTCTGTCTGCGCGTCTGATATCACACCAGGGGTGGCGGATAGAGGTCGCCGTGACCTCGCAACGGACGCGCAGCTACAGACAAGGCGAGGTTGAACGAGGCGTCAAGCATGGTGGTGGACGGGATGGGATGCATGTACGGGAGAGCAATCATGCCGTAGCACCAGCACACCACCATACGGCCATACGGTTATTTGGCAGTGTCGATCTGAAACTGTCATCACGCTCCCACCCAGGAGCTACGTCCCAGGGTAACCTTCGCCACAGTCATCATCATTCCAGGCCCAACAATCAGGTCTGCATCATCGAAGCTCGAATCCCGTCTCCAACATCAACATCCAACTCCCAACTGCATTTCATCCATTCATTACAATGGCGAGTCCGTCTGCGTCCAAGCCGCGCACCGGCATCCCGCAGCGGGGCGCGCCCGGCACGCCTGGCACACCTGGCGGCGCGGGGTTCCCCTCCACTCCCGGGTCGAGCATCGCAGCATCGACACCCTCGCCGGCATCCCGCGTCCGCCGCCCAGCAGTGGCACCCAGCACGCCCTCCGTGCCCCCGCGCTCGGCGGCGCGCGAGAGCCCCACCAACACCACCCCTGCAAAGGTAGCGTCAGCTTCGGGCTTACCGCGATCCCGCAAGATGTCCATCCCGCGATTAAGCTCCGGCTCAGCCGGAGGCTCCGGCTCGAGCGCGTCCGTGCCGCCCTTACCAACGCCGCGGCGGCCGCGCAAGTCGGGCGGACTGGACAAGGTGAAGACGCCAACGACGCCCGCGCGGCGGCTGCCGGAGGTGCTCGAGCCTGCGCGGAGACCGGCTGATGCGCGAGAGAACGGGGAGAATGGCCACGGGACCGTGCCAGAGCCTAGTCCGCCGGCGCCGGACTTTAGCCAACCAGCTCCAGACTTTAGCCCGCCCGTGCCAGACTTTAGCCCGCCCGTGCCAGACTTTAGCCAACCGCGCGAGCAGCCGCGCGAGCAGCCGCAGCCGAGCTATGAGCTCAACTCGCCGACGCCACGGGAACGGGAAGACGCCCTTGCTGCGGCACAGCAGCGCGCGCACGACCTCGAGATCCAGTACCGCCTCCTGCAGGCCGAGCACAGCCGGTGCAACCCGCGCCTCGAGCGGCCGATGCGCGCGCTGCGCTCTGAGGGCAACAGCGCGGGCATGGAGGACAAGCTCGTCTCGCTCCTGCTCGACCGGGAGACGCTGGGCACTGTCGTGCGCTCTCTCCCGCGCGACCAGCGCATGGGGCTCCTGGGCGTCATTGCTGAAGGTACGTGACTCACCGACTCTCCGCTCGTGCTAATCTGCAGCGTGCAAGCCGTCCGACATCCAGGCGCAGATCGAGATGCTTGAAAAGTACAAGGAGATGCGGACGGGCGTGCTCGCGCGCCTCGACGACGACCTGTGCCACCGCGTGCTGTTCTTTCTTACACGGCAGGAGCTGCTGCAGCTGCGTCTTGTGAGTTGACGAACGCTGTTGCTAACTGACGCGCAGGTATCAAAGCGGTTCGACATTCTTGCCACCAGCCCCAAGGTCTGGAAGCCGCTGTGCCGCGAGCTCGAGACACGGTGGGACGGCACGATCGACCTCACAAACTACCACCTCGGCGACGACGGTGACTGGCTCGGGCTCTTCAAGAGCCTGTGGCAGCGGGAGAAGCACTGGACGAACGGAGAGGCGCAGTCGCTTGCTCTTCTCAGCGGGCACAAGAACTACGTCACATCGCTCAAGCTCTGCGGAGAGACGCTCATCAGTGCCTCGTACGACGATACTATTCGCATATGGCACCTGCCCTATATCATCTCTGGCTCCACCGCTGTGCCGCCGCCGATAGTGATCCCGGCCAAGTCGGTCTCGAGCTTGGATTACTACGCGCCAGAGGGCGTGATGGTGACGGGATCCCACGACATTGGTCGCGCGTCGGTGTGGCGGCAGATCGACGGCGAGTGGAAGGTCGAGCGCATCCTGTCGGGACACTTGCACGGCACCCGTGCAGTGGCGTAAGTTGATCGCCGTGTTCCTAACTGACATGCAGGATCAACGCGCAATGGCTCGTCTCGGTCGGTTCAGACAAGGCGATCGTCGTGTGGGACTGGCGGACAGGCACGAAGATTGTGCGGTTCGGCCAGCAGACCAACGTCTGCGTCGGCATGAACCTGCTGGACAACTTCATCATCTCGGCGACAGTCGACGGCGTCATCCGCACCTTTTCCATTGCCAAGCGCGAGATGCTTGGCCAGTTCAAGATATCCGACATGGCCGCGCGCCACCCCGAGGTCGCCGACAAGCTCAAGGAGGTCGGCGTCGGCGCGCTGGGCATGCTCAACTGGTTCACTGCCGAGGGTCGCTTCCTCGCTTGTGCGACAAAGGACATCGTCATCCGTCTCGCATGGGACTGGGCCGATCTGGAGGAGCAGGCCGAGCTGGCGGAGGGCATCGAGAGCCCCACCAAGGCTGTCTTCGAGCAGACGCCGATGACGCCGAACGTGACAAGAACGCGGCAGAGTCTGGGCGGGAGGGGTTCCTCTTCTCCCCGTCCATCGTCTCCCCGCTCGCCACGCACACCGCAGGCAGGCCCGGCTACCCCGCAGAGGGTCGCGTCTGTCGGCCAGGTCGCGTCCAAGATGACCCCAGTTGCTGACAGCGACGACGCCCCGCCAACGACTACCAACACAACAGCAAAGTTTGCCCTGGGCCGCTGGCCAAACCTTGTCGAAGTGCTCGACATTACCGGCACGGAGCGAGGCGCCTTTGAGGCTGGCCGCGTGAGGATCGTCACTTCGCGGCGTCTGTCATCTCGCGCTGGAGCCGAGCGGCGCGTGCTTGTCGGCACGGAGCACCTCTCAGCAGACGGAAGCAAGGCCAACATGGTCCTCGTTCCCCTGGGCGGTAAGTGGGACACGCTGGGCCGGCAGGCGGGCCTCCAGGGCCCGACCAAGAACCCGATGAGTCTGGCGCTGGACCACGACAAGCTCGTTGTAAGTCTTCTGCACCAACATGACCAAGCTGACACGGCAGTACGGATGTACGGATGGATCCATCGTCGTGGCGGGCTTTGTCGCGACGCAGTCCCAGAAGAAGCCGCAGCCGCGGCGGTCGTCACCAGCAAAGTAGTGGCGACGAGGTCGGGGTCGCCACACGGCAAACGTTATATTACTCCTTGTAGCCGACTAGGAAATCTCCTAATGACCCCCTAATGCACATATTTCTAATCGTATTTCCAATCGATTACACTTCACCTCCACCCTCATTCTCGCGTGTTGCCACGACAGATCCGCTCGGCTGGCTGGCGCTTGCTTGGCTGGCTGGCTGTCCTGGCTCGCCTGGCTGTGAGGTTTATTCGTCATCATCATCGATTCCATTCACTTCCACAACATCCACCACCACCACCGTCTATCAGTCATCAACAACCATCGTCGACGACTGATCCATTTCCCCACCTTACACTTATCAACAGCAGCAGGCAACACCTCTCTTGGAAAAGAGCTGCTGCATACAACAAAACCTTGCAACCGCATCCCTCTGCATCCCTCCACTCGCGCCCGATCTCGATAACAATGGCGTCCGCTATGGAGGTCGACCCCGCCGGTGACCAGAGTACGTCCCCGCATGAGACGAGAGAACATTACTGACAGCCGCAGTCGATGGTGAGCTCAACAACGGTAATGCCTGAAGACAATGCTGACTCAGTCAAGAGGGCCTGTACTCCCGCCAGCTGTAAGTTGCCGCGGCACTCGATGAGATAACGACTGACAAAGCAGCTACGTTCTCGGACACGAGGGTTAGTTCAACCGTGGACGCTGTGACCGGAACTGACATTCAGCGATGAAGAAGATGGCGAGCTCGAACGTGCTCATTGTCGGCATGAAGGGTCTCGGTGTCGAGATTGGTAAGTTATAATATCACCGAACCAAGCTGACACTCAGCCAAGAACGTGGCCCTCGCCGGTGTCAAGAGCGTGACTATTTACGACCCCGCGCCCGTCGAGATTGCGGACCTTAGCACACAGGTGCGTAACATTTATCGGCTGCCCGCCCGATGACGACCGGGACGACAGCGCACGGGCGCATGTCGGACGCCGAGCTCGTGCCTCAGGGTTGGCCATGCCGGGTATCAAGTTATCGCAATGCTGACGCTCGCAGTTCTTTCTCCGCGAGGAGGACGTCGGAAAGCCCCGCGCCAGCGTGACCGGCCCGCGCCTCGCCGAGCTCAACTCGTACGTGCCCGTCCGTGTCCTCGAGGGACAGGGCGAGATCACCCCCGAGATGGTCGCGCCGTTCCAGGTCGTCGTCCTCACCAACACCACCGTCGCCAAGCAGATTGAGATCAACGAGTTTGCCCGCAGCAAGGGCATTTACTTTGTCGCTGCCGATGTGCGCGGTCTGTTTGGTTCCGTCTTCAATGACTTTGGCTCCGACTTTGCCTGTGTGGACCCGACCGGCGAGAACCCCATGAGCGGCATGATTGTTCACGTCGAGGAGGGCGAGGAGGCGCTTGTCACATGTCTCGACGAGACCCGCCACGGCCTCGAGGACGGCGACTATGTCACCTTCTCCGAGGTCAAGGGTATGGACGCGCTCAACGGCTGCGAGCCCCGCAAGGTCTCAGTCAAGGGTGAGTGATACGTACAAATGCTGTCTGACTCTAGGCCCCTACACCTTCACCATTGGCAACACCCAGGGCCTTGGCGAGTGCAAGTCTGGCGGTCTCTTTACCCAGGTCAAGATGCCCAAGATCCTCCACTTCAAGTCGCTCAAGGAGAGCCTCACCCAGCCTGAGCTCTTCATCACCGACTTTGCCAAGTGGGACCGCCCCGCTACCCTGCACGTCGGTTTCCAGGCCCTCTCGGCGTTCTACGACAAGAACGGCCACCTTCCCCGCCCCCGCAACGCCGCCGACGCCGCTGCCGTCATCGCGCTCGCCAAGGAGATCCACTCTTCGGCTGCGGGTGAGGGCGACCTCGACGAGAAGATCCTCGAGGCCCTTGCCTTCCAGGCCACTGGTGACCTCTCGCCCATGGTCGCTGTCATTGGTGGTTTCGTCGCCCAGGAGGTCCTCAAGGCCGTCTCGGCCAAGTTCCACCCCATGCAGCAGAGCATGTACTTTGACTCTCTCGAGTCGCTTCCCGCCCAGGAGCCGACCGAGGAGGAGTGCCAGCCCACTGGTACCCGTTACGACGGCCAGATTGCTGTTCTCGGCAAGACATTCCACGAGAAGATTGCCAACAACAAGCAGTTCCTCGTCGGCTCCGGAGCCATCGGTTGTGAGATGCTCAAGAACTGGGCCATGATGGGTCTTGCCACTGGCGCCAACGGCTCGATTGTCGTCACCGACCTTGACACTATTGAAAAGTCCAACCTCAACCGTCAGTTCCTCTTCCGCGCCAAGGACGTCGGCAAGTTCAAGGCCGACTCGGCTGCCGGCGCCGTCATCGCCATGAACCCCGAGCTTGAGGGCCACATCAAGACCTACCAGGACCGTGTCGGCCCCGAGACTGAGAACACTTTCGGCGACGAGTTCTTCGCCAAGCTCGACTGTGTCACCAACGCTCTCGACAATGTCTCTGCTCGCCAGTACATGGACCGCCGTTGCGTCTTCTACCAGAAGCCCCTCCTCGAGTCGGGAACTCTTGGCACCAAGGCCAACACCCAGGTCGTCATCCCCTTCCTCACCGAGTCGTACTCTTCGTCACAGGACCCTCCTGAGAAGTCGATCCCCTCGTGCACGGTCAAGAACTTCCCCAACGCCATTGAGCACACTATCCAGTGGGCCCGCGAGGCCTTTGACGCGCTCTTTGTCAACCCCCCTCAGACTGTCAACCTCTACCTCTCGCAGCCCAACTTTGTTGAGACCACCCTCAAGAGCTCGGGCCAGCACCACGAGCAGCTCAAGCAGATTGAGCGCTACCTCGTCACCCGCCCCACCACATTCGCCGAGTGCATCCAGTGGGCTCGCCTCCAGTTTGAGAACGACTACAACAACGAGATCTCGCAGCTCCTCTTCAACCTTCCCAAGGACCAGATCAACGCCAACGGCACCCCCTTCTGGTCGGGCCCCAAGCGTGCCCCCGACGCGCTCAAGTTTGACATTGAGGACGTGAGTAAAAGAGATCCGACTCTGCTGACTTTAGCCGCTCGACTTTGCCTACCTCGTCGCCGCTGCCAACCTCCACGCGTTCAACTACGGCCTCAAGGGCGAGACTGACCCCGCCATCTTCCGCAAGACGCTTGAGACCTTTGAGGTCCCCAAGTTCACTCCCAAGAGCGGCGTCAAGATCCAGGTCAACGAGAACGAGCAGGTCGACACACCCGCCGACAACGAGGAGGACCTTGAGAAGATTGTCTCTGGTCTCCCCTCGCCCGCGTCGCTCGCCGGCTTCCGCCTCCAGCCCGTCGACTTTGAGAAGGACGACGACTCGAACCACCACATTGACTTTATCACTGCGGCTTCCAACCTCCGTGCTCGCAACTACGGCATCACTGAGGCTGACCGCCACAAGACCAAGCTCATTGCCGGCAAGATCATCCCCGCCATTGCGACCACCACTGCGCTTGCTGTCGGTCTCGTCTGCCTCGAGCTGTACAAGATCATTGACGGCAAGGACAAGCTCGAGGACTACAAGAACGGCTTTGTCAACCTCGCTCTTCCCTTCTTCGGCTTCTCCGAGCCCATTGCCGCCGCCAAGCAGACGTACAACGGCAAGGACTGGACCCTCTGGGACCGCTTCGAGATCAAGGGCGACCCCACCCTCCAGGAGATTATCGACTGGTTCAAGAACGAGCAGCAGCTCGAGCTCCAGATGGTCTCGCAGGGCGTCTCCATGCTGTGGTCGGCGTTCACTCCCGCCAAGAAGGCTGCGGAGCGTCTTCCCAAGAAAATCTCGGACCTCGTGACCGAGGTCAGCAAAAAGGCTCTCCCGTCGTGGCAGAAGAGCCTCCTCGTCGAGGTCATGGCCGACGACGCCGACGGAGAGGACGTAGAGGTGCCCTATCTGTTAATCTCCCTCCCGTGAAGAGCGAGTGAGACGCTCCTCTGAGAGTCGGCGGTGGCCCCACATCAAGAAGTTGCACTTGATTTGGTGTCTATAGAGCGCGCAGAAGGCAGATAGTCTGTCGGAGAAGACAAGATGTATGCAGTGCAGTACAGGAACACAATAGGAATATCACATGTCGTCTAGGGCTGCTTCTAATCACTCGGTACTCGGCGGCACGGCCGACTCGCCGTTGGGCGCGTCGCCGAGCTTGCCGTGGTCCTTGAGCCACTCCTCGGACTCCCACACTGAGCAGTCAGCAAAAGAAGGATGTACAGTATTTCGGGGCGCAGTTGACGTAGCGGATTGCCCAACTGCCCAATACTCACCAGCACGATCGCTCCGCCCGCCCGACCCCGGCGCCGACGCGTACTTGTTCGGCTGGGCAATGCTGCACTTGAGAAACTTGCCCTGCCCGCGGTATCCCGGCAGCTCGTTCAGGTCGTAGTTGTCGATCGCATCCTGCGCGTCGGAAGCCTCGGCAAAGGTGATGAATGCAAAGCCGCGCTTCTTGCCGTCTGGTGTGTGAGCGGGATTACGACAATGAGGAGAGGGTGGGATGTGGGAGGAAGGGAGGCATGAGGGTGTGGCGGAGGCCGGCTGCTATCATGTACGTATGGAGCAGCTCAGACGGTACCCCTCAACCCCAGCACTTCCATCCCCAACCTCTACTCCCTCCACCCAACCCGACTCCCCCTTCCATCCTCGCGACTCACCAGCGCCACCGCCCTCCTCGCCCGGCATGCTGATCTCGAGAATGTCGCCGAACGTGACGAACGCGTCGAGGAGCTGCTGCTCGTTGACCTGCGGCGCAAAGCCGGCGACGTAGACTGTTGTGCGTTTTGACGAGCCGGACTCCATTGCGCTGGTGTGGATGTTGTTGACAAGATTGTTCCGACTTGGACGTGGTTCGAACATTGACCACATGTGTTATCAATTCTAGTGGCAAGTGGAAGGTGGCAAGACGGTTTATGCCACATCATTTCATCGTTTCATCCCCCGGGGCCCCGGCCTAGTCGGTCTGTCGCTACAGCCCACCCAGTCTGTCACTTTCAGGATGCGTGACATCATTCGACCGCTTGGCCCTCGGTGAGCTCGGTCAGGTCGGTGTTTACTCCATTGGATCTGCTGATCCGCATATCCGCCAAGGCGCGTATCGATGGCCCGTGTCCGAGATCCCGGTAACCAAACTCGGAAGTATGCATCGCGGGCAGAGTATGCGCTAGGGAGCCGGCTGTGGGCATGCTGGGCATGCTGGGCGTTATGGCAGCATTGCACGCAGCGCAGGCAGAGGGGCCGCAGCAGACAGTGTGCACATTGCAGACAGTGCAGGCATACCCATGCCCAGAGCTTAGCCGATATGACGGCGAGACACGACGTCCTCGACCCGTTCGGGGCAACGGCCATAGGTACAGGCACTGTACCCCGGCTGTGGTTGTCGAGAGGCCAGTGGTGCGGGGGTGCATATCACGCTGCGTCGGGGCTGGCAAAGTTGTTGTTGCCCTCATTTCTCCATTGCGACCGACGTTGTACAGTACGTGCATAGTTTGCGACTGGACTGTACCTCCCGGGTCTGTGTCCCGCGTCGCTACCTTTCTTCCTCGATCAACTCTTTCTTCGTCTTACTCTTCATACCATCTACGACTTGTCACATTCACACCCACGCCTAGTGGCACTCTACCACCCGCACGCACCGCCACATCTCCGACGGGCCCACGAACGCAGGCCGAGGACATGTCTCCTCCAACGAACGGGAACGGGCAGGGAGAGAAGCACAAGCCCGCCGAGCCCGGGACCGGCTTTACGGCGCCGGCACCGACCGAGCCGCCACACAACAAGGATGCGCCAAAGCAGAAGCTGCCGCCGTGGAAGCGGCTGTGGAACATTTTGCCCGACTGGCTGAAACAGGGCATGCGCGAGAAGCGCCAGTGGAAGAACTTTATCCGCGCAATGATTGGGCTCTTGTGCATTATGATCCTCATGGTGGTCCAGCCGAGTAGGTAGGAGGTACAGACTGTGGCTGACGGCAGCGCTCGAGCACCTCGGATCCGCCACCTTCTTCGGCGTCATCGCCATGTGTATCTGCGCGCCATCGATGCCGATGGCAATCTACATGTTTCTCATCCTCACAATGTGTCTCGGGATGTGTCTCGGCTGGGCGTGGGGCGCGGCTGCGTGGGCGGCCGGTCTGCATGTGCGGAGCCAAGCACGCCTCGACCGCCAGATCCAGGAGCAAAAGTGAGCACAGGCGGATTTGTGGCGGCGTGACTAACCCCTAGCTTTGATCCCACCAAGCCGATGAAGGAGCAGTGTGAGTAGCATCCTGCGCAGCACCCACGACCACGCTCACACCCAGTCACAAAGGCCATTTACCAGGCAAAGTTCCTCGACCCGCGCTCGAGCGCCGTCACGGGCGCATTCGTGTTCACTGGCACATACTTTCTCGGCCTGATGCGAGCATGCAAGCCAAAGCTGTAAGCCACAGCCCACAACAGCAGTCTGATAGCAGCGCCTTTGCATCGATTTTCGGCACAATCGTCTTTGACAGTGGGTGCCACAAGCCTACTTGGAGCTAATGTCTAGTGATGACGACGTTTGGGCCGCTGTTCCCCATGCCTGCCTATGTGTCCTGCGTGAGTATGCCCCCTGCTCCCAGCTCACTCCCAGAAAGCGCTCATGGTCCCCGCGGCGGCGGCCGGCGCGATCGGAATCTGCTGCACCGTCTTCTTCTTCCCCGAGACGCTGAGCCACATGGTGCTGCACAACACTGTGCGCCACGGCGTCGGCACAATACAGGGCCTGCTGGACATGCAGGATGTGGTGCTCAAGACCAACCCGCTCGACGACAAGGCATGGTCCGAGCTGGCGATCAAGGCGGCCAAGCTGCGCAAGAGCTTTGCCAACGCCGCGGGCGGGATGGCCGCCATGGCCAAGATGCTCCAGCTGGAAATCTCGCGGGGGCGCATCAGCCCCGACGAGCTCGGGCAGCTCATCACCAAGACGCGCGAGCTGGGCGCGCGCGCGTTTGGCCTCGCGTCCTTTGTGGTATGTCTGACACTGGCTTTTCCGCTGACGCTAGATTATGGTCGAGGAGCGCCGGCTGGGTCTCAAGCGGTACCAGGACAATCCGCTCCCGCACCACACGTCGCGGACGCGCAAGCTCGCAGAGGAGAGTGTCAAGGCCGAGCTCGACTCGGGGCACGCGCTCACCGACCTCCTCGCTGATGTCGACGCGTCCACGGTAGAGCTGCGCCAGGCGTGCCAGCACGCACTGAATGGCGCCGCCGCGTGGCTCAAGACGATGAACGAGACGCGCTGGAAAAAGTTTCCCCCAGGCTTCCCGACCTTGGCAGACCGCGACGAGGCGCGCCTGAACCTCGTCAGCGCTCTGCACGACTACCGCACCAACAAGCACTTTCTCATCCTGGGGCAGTTCAAGGACATGTTTGACGACAAGGGCGAGCTCATCGCGGGCGCCCCGGGCGTGATGGACGGCAGGGTGCGCGGCCTCTTCCGGTGCTTCATCTTCACCACCGCGTTGATATCGTTCAGCGGCGCGCTCATCGAGTATCTCGAGTACGTGCGTCTCATCGAAGTGAGCAACCCGAAGAACAAGCTGCAGTACCCGACCGTGTTCGTCCAGGCCGTGCTCAACAATGCCAACGACTCGACATATGGCGAGGGCAGGTTCGACGCGGCCATCAAGGACCCGCTCGCCGACAACGAGCACCAGGAGATCAACGACTCGGACAACCACGACACGGACGCCGACTCGGACGACGGCAAGGCCATTGCCGCCAAGAGAAAGGAGAAGCGGAAGAACAAGAAGCGGCACAAGTATCGTGAGTACAGTGTCTGTGTACTGGTTTACTCGAGCTCACGGCAGCGCGCAACCCCGATGCCCGCGACCCCAAGAACAACTTTCAGCGCTTTGGCCGCTTCTCGGCCAGGATGGTAAAAGCGCTCGGTTCGGCGAATGGCATGTTCGCCCTGCGCTACGGGCTGGTATCGATCGCGCTCTGGTCCATTGCCGTGGCGCCGAGCAGTGGAAAGTTCTTCTTCGAGAACCGTGGTCTCTGGGGTCTGATCATGGTGGGTTGTAACGCCAAAGGTGTGCTGACCACAGTCGCAAACCGGACTTGGATTCCTCGCGGGAGAGCAGCTGTACAACGTCCTGACGCGTGTGGTGAGTAGCGGCGCACGCGCAATGCTGACGCTGCAAGGGCGGCACATGTATCGGCGTCGTCACCGGCATGGTCATCTGGTACATTGGTGCCGGCCACGGACACGGTAACTCGTACGGTATTGTCATTGCTACTGTGAGTCGCACTTGAGAGAGGACTCGCTAATGGGAAGATGGTGTTCATGATACCGTTCATGTTCTGCCGCGTCGTGGCGCCCTTTGAGACCATGCCGTTCTGGATCCTGACCTGTGTCTCCGTTGTGGTAAGCCGGGCAGAGCTCTGCAGTGCTGACGTTAGTTTGCCGTCGGATACTCGTGGTGCGACGGAAACATCAACCAGTCGGCCAACCAGGGTATTGGTGCCGACCTCGCCGGTCGACGTGCCTTGCTCGTCATTATTGGTGAGCCCGAGCACGAGAGGATGGTCTAACATGCTAGGATTCACCGCCGGAATGCTCGCCGCCACCATCCCGAAACCCGTGTCCGCCAAACACCTCGTGCGCGAAGGCGTGTCCAAGAACATTGCGGCCATTGGCGAGCTGTACGGCCTCGAGGTGACTGCGTTCGAGCGGTCGCGCGACGACCCCACCAACATTGACCGCGAGGAGCGGCGCTCGCGCTACCGCGACAAGTTCCTTGCCATCTTTGTGAGTTCAAGTAGTTGCACGGCTAACAGTCAGGGGCGATTTGGCACAATCGAGGGCCACATCAAGTACGCCAAGCTGGAGCCCGACTTCCAGGGCCAGTGGCCGCGCAAGGCATACGAGGACATGGTCAAGGTGCAGGCATCTATCCTCTCGGCGTCGGCGACGCTTTCGGGCGCCTACTCGCAGCTGGACACGGTGTGGATCAAGCGCCTGACCGACCGCACCGAGGTGCTGCACCCGACCTTTGTCGCCGATTGTCTTTCGCTCTTTGCAATCCTGCGCACGGCGCTGCGGCACAAGGTTCCGCTCCCGCCGACGATCCCCATCTTTGAGCGGCTGGCGTTCTACCGCCGCACCAAGACCGCGCGCTTCGTCGTCTCCCGCTACGCAAAGTGGAAGGCGGGGGACAAGAGCGCGTTCGGCGCGCCGGATACCACCGACGACGGCGACGACGCGGACGACGCGGACACGACAGGCAGCAGAACGCCGTCGCAGCCCAGCACACCCGCCGCGCACTCCCATGGCGCGCCGCCAGGCTTCGTGCCGGGCCTGCAGTCGCCGGTGCCGGGCTCCCACCCAAACGCGCCCAGAGTCGGGGCGGACGGCGACACGGCCGATGCGGCGGACAGCAAGAGCCCCGAGAACAAGGACCGCATCCTGTTGTCGGCGGACAAGGCGCTCTGGGACGCGCTGCAGGACACCATGACCTGGCAGCTCGCGCATGTAGGTATCTTCTGCTGAGGTAGCTGACACCAAGGACGAGCAGTTTGCCATCTCCGTCACGGCGGTCATTTCGCTCATCCACATTGTCGGCGGGCTCAACACGATGCACTCGATCGTGCTCGACCTCGTGGGCGAGCGCGAGCTGCAGGGGTTCGACATTGCGCACGAGCGCTGGGCGGCAATGGAGACGGTGTAGAGAGTCTAGTTTTACTATAGTTTTGCAATTCCAGAGCATGCGACTGTGTCACTGAGCGTTGACAGTGCCAGTGTGCCAGTGCGGCACTGGTTCCACCGCCGATGGCACGCTAGCACAGGTTGCAGGAGGCCATTGGAATGTAGCGGATCAGTCTCGATCGTACGTCGTACGTTCCTCACGATGCATGCAAGTCACAAGAGTGCTCGTCTGGACGCATAGCACCACATGCATAACGAGAGCTCCGTCGGCACTGCCGCCACCTGCATCGCTTTGCTTCGATTGCCACACAGGGACACTAGCAGCCGCTTCGCTCGGCTGGCCGCTGGGCGCTGCAGGCTGGGCGCTCGTCATTCCGCAGCGTCACGGCTGATTTCGTGTCTCGTGCTCGTTCCTTGTTGTTGCCACTTGATATATTCTCGTGTCCGTTCTTGCATTCGACATCGGTCTCCTCACATCGCACGCTACCGGCTGCGCGTATCTTCACTATTTGAGCTGGCCGACTGCGCGACTACGCGACTGCGCGACTACGCAACTACACGACTGCTCGACCGACAGCCGACTGCTATCGCCTCGCCTCGGAATCCGAACCTAATCTCCGGCAGTCCAACTTTCTCCAACCCCCCCATCCCCCCTGCACACTATGTCCCTCCGCGACCAGTCACTATACACGCTCACCTTCGTGCCGGACGGGGACAACGTCAAGCTCGTCGAGAACGCGACGATCGCGTACGCCGGCGACGTGCGGTATGTCCGTGTGCTCGAGCACCGGTCCGGGGAGGAGTATAGTGCCGCGCTTTATGGTGAGTCCGGGAGTGGAGAATCGGTAGCGGGGTGAGGAGCGATGGTGACGAGGTGCCGGGGCGCGAGTGGAATCAGTGCCCTCGGCTGGCCGGGGGGCACGACCGTCGGGGCTATCCTTCCTCCTGGCATCTCAGCTCGCCCGAGCCACGCGAGCGCGCACGACTGACACACAGATCCGCTCTCGGGCGCCCGCCTCGCGAGCACGGGATACGTCACGGAGAAGATCCGGAGCCGGCGGCTCGAGCTGCATGGGCCCGACGAGAACATTCCGTTCGAGTATACTGGCCGGCTGTGAGTGCGACGTGCCAAGCGGGAGGGAAGCAAAGCGCAAGCGCAGAAGCGCGGCCTGCGCATTGTATATGAGCTGACACGCAGTGGCTTCGAGTGGACGATGCAGCATGAAGGGTACGTGCGCTGGAATCTGATGTACGACGCGCCGCTGACACACAGAAACACGTACAAGTGGAAAAAGGCGGGCGGCATGTCCAAGGACCTCGCGTGCGTGATGAAGCGCGGCGGCGACCCCGACGTCGAGATCTGCCTCTACCGCCCGGGCAACCACGGCGACAAGCGCAGCCTCTTCCAGCTGCTGCACTACAACATTGAGCGCTTCCTCAACCAGGAGATCAAGGATATCCGCGGGCTCGAGACGTTGTTGGCCATGACGTGAGTTAACATGTCTGCAAGAAACTGACAAAGCAGTGCACTCGCGCTCGAGGACGCGGCGGGTATCAAGGCCGGCAAGAAGTCGGGAGGGATTCTCACGACCCCGCAGCCGGCGCCGGTGCGGCCGCCCGCTTCCTCACCCCCCATCCCGGCTCCCCCGCGCCAGCACCAGGCTCCCAACGGTGCGGCGCAGGCCGCGAAGGTCCCTACACCCCCGCCACCCCCGCCGCCAAAGGAGCCCGAGCTCTCGCCCGCCATGGTCGCCATGCTGCAGGAGGAAGACGACGGCGAGGTGCTCGTCGGCGTGGACACGGATATCGAGTCGCATGTGCTCCGCGCCAACCGTCTTCTCTTTGTGAGTAGTTGGCCTTCCTTGGGACTGACACTCAGGACGAGAACGTGCTCTTTATCATCATCCGCTCGCGCCAGCCCGAGGCCGCCATGCGCGCCACCGAGGTGTCGCTCGGTGTCCAGCGCTTCAGGCACCGCAACATGCTCCCCGAGCTGCACCGGTACATTGTCGAGGAGGAGGAGCCAAAGCAGCGCGCCCCGCGCGTGATCAAGCTCGACGACCCGCCGTGAGTTGATCCTCCTTATCCGAACTGACATCAGTGTCAACCCCAAGTGGCAGCCCCCGCCCCGACTGGCAATCTACCTCTCGCGTATCGAGCTGCCAGACCTCGCTCCGAAGAACAAAGCGTCCAAGGCGGCGGCGAATCCCAAACCCGCCGCGTCGCCCACGTCACCCGCACCCATGGTGTCCCAGCCAGCGTGGCCCCAGGCGTCGCCCACAGTTCCGTCCAACAGGCCCAGCGCCTCCTGTGGCGTGCCGCCCCGGATTCCGCCCCGGGTGCCTAGTCCGGCTGGGCGTCCGCCAGCTGCCTCTTCTGACCACGATAGCCGGTTCTCGTTCCTAAAGCCCACATGGCGATAGGTCGAGTACTAGAGTACTCCAAGAACCTGATCAACTAGAAGTTTGTAACGTAACCATAGCGACTGTAGGTCGCAGTCATCTGCATTTCATTAATAAATGATGTCTTCTCGCCAAGTAGGAGGGGGAGGGGGAGATGGATTGGGTCGGTTGGGTGTTGGTTGTGGCGCACAATGCTACAGTCGTCAAAGGAACCAAAAGCGAGGTCGGTCGCTGAGAGAAATGTATGGGTGACAGGGAGGACAAAGGTTGGCATTGGGCCGGAATGTCCGTGGGATGCGTGTGAATGAGGGAGACAAGAGGCCCATGGCGAACGACGACGTCATTTGCAGGGTGTGTTGAGTTGTGGGTAGTGGTGGGTGGGTGCATGATATGGACAGAACAAGGAAGGTCATTTCCTAGCCGATTTGCTCGCCTGATTAGTCCTCCTCGCCATACAAGCGCTTGAGCCATCGGCTAGCCACGGCGTAGTCACGCTTGCAGTCAACCAGGAGCTGGGTGATGCGCTTGAGGGCCTCCTCCTCGGTAAGCGGCCCGCCAATCTCCTCGTCGCGGAGGTTGCCGTAGTGCTGCATCTTCTCGCACGAGTTCTGCACCTTGATGATGCCAAGAGCCGCCGACGAACCCTTGAGGAAGTGTCCGAGCGACGAGAGCTTGGACAGCGATGGCTCGTTGCTATTGTCGAGTTAGCCATGTACGTCACAAGACACGCCAGCAAGATCTGGGAACAGGGTCGAAAGGAAGGTGGGAAGGTGGGAAGTAGACTCACATGGCATCCTCCATCTGCTTGAATGTGTTCTCAGCCTGCTCAAAGTATCCCCAGACAATCGACTTTGAGAACTCGTGTCCACCGCTCTCTCCGTCGTCATCCTCGTCATCATCCATGTCCTGGATCTGCGAGAAGATTTCCATGTTGATGATGCCATCGGGGTCCTCGGGAAGCGGCTCCTCCTCCTCCTCGGCCTCTGTCACATCGTTGGCGGCGGCGTCCGTCTTTGTGTCCTTCTTCTCCTCCGCAACCGGAGCAGGAGGAGCGGGCGAGCTCGGGCGGTCAACAGAAGGGCTGGCAGCGGCAGCGGGGGCCGGGGACTGGGGAGTATGTAAGCAGCAGCAGTTTTGAAGTGATCCGCTTGGGAACGCTTGTCACGAAGAACCCAAGGGGGGTCACACAAACTCACCTTGACGACACTCGCCGAAGGGGACGCTGCCGTGTCCGTGAGCGACGCCTTTGTCGCTGGTGGGGAGAGCGGGACGGGTGTGGAGCTAGACGCCGTGGCGGTGGACATTGTGAACAATCCGAGATGGGTGCGCCGTTAACGAGAGAGTAATGTCAAAGAGACCTGGGTTAGGTAGACAACAGATCGAGTCGTCGTCGATTGTCTTCCAAGACTCTTGATTCCTATAGCTGTTGGATCGAAAGGATACGTGTGCAGGAGAGTGGGTGGCAGAGGAGCGAGTTTGTGCGTCAGCGCTTGTGGTGAGCAGAGTGTGGGTCTGTGCAACACGTTTAGGAGTCTCGCTCTGCTGCACTCGCGATTCCAGAATCGTGGACAAGGATGGGGAAGGGGGTTGTGGGAATACTGACGCACAAGCCACACCCCGCTGGTGATGCAGACGCAGCTTGGCTTCAGCCGACGACCACTTTGAGATCAAGGAGTCTACCATGAGGCAAGGCGTCGGAGGACCCGTATCAGTGCCGAGAAAGCCATCACTCCTGAGACGCAATGCTAATGCTCTACGTCCGTGGTCTCAGACGGCACAGAACGTTGCTCGCACTTTCCAGTCCGTGACCGAATGTGGTGACGAGCTCCCAAAGCATATCGTAACTGCCGGGTAATCCGTTCTCACTCGGCAGCCCATTGGTATTCCCAGCTTGATGGGTAGAGGAAGGACAAAGAGGCAGATGGTTCAAGCACCTGATGAGGACAACATACCTCTGGGACAGACGAGCTCGAATCAACTCGGAAGAGGGAGGAAGGTAGTTGCGGAGCAGCGAGCTCTCGCGCAGAGAGCAGGTGAAATGAGGTCAAAGGGGTCGTTCCAGAATGAGTGGAAGCGTAGGCGTCACGATGAGACGAGACGAGCCGAGTGGATGGAAGTGATGTGTATGTTCAAGACGTATCAATGATAGTCGACGAACAATGGATGGTGACGATGAGAGGTGAGTGAGAGAGTAGATGGAGAGAGATAATGATGGGGGGTTGCAAAGTGGACTAAAAGATAGTAGTAACGTAGCAGTAGCAGTAGCAGGAGGAGCAGCAGGCAGTAGTGAGCAGCCCATCCAGGGAGGCAGGGAGGCAGCATGAGAGCTCTGCAAGCTGCAAGTGGCCGACAGCGAACCAGCACCAGTAACCAGTGACAAGGAATGCTACTTGTAATCGGATTATATCATTCAAATGGAAATTTCATTACAATCCGATCTGGAAAAGCTATTAAAGCTATTAGTAATTTTCAGATGTTGTTAGTTGTTCCTAGTGAACGATGCTAATGAAAAAAAGGGGGAGGGGGGGATGAGGGGAGCTAGCTACCTTCTTTTGACTGGTGGGGGACGAGGTGCAGGATAGAGAAGGACAGGTGCCCTGGAGCCATCCTGGCTGTCCTGGCTTCGTGGCCTGGCTTGTGGGCCGCTGGAGCCCGGAGACGGATGGTGGGATGGTGGGATGGTGGGATGGTGGGATGGTGGGTGGGAGGGAACAGGAGCGAAAAAAAAGAGAGCCAGCCCAGAACCCCAAATACGTCATTGGCGTACATACTTAGTGTGCATGGCACCAAGCAGATACCAGAATACAAGTACCTACCTACAGTACCTACTGTAGTGAAATGATACACGGGTATCTCTCTGACTGTGGGCACAGTCCAGTTGGTTTGTGACCTTGTGGGTACAGCGCTATACAACGTTGTATGTATGTACCTTGATACTAATAAACTATTACAAAGTGGATATTAGTGCAACCCCATATTCATTATTATCCTATTAGACTATTAAGCCTCTTTTCAATCTGGTCCCAGGTACTGTACTTGGCTTCACTGGCTTGGCTTGACTGGCGGCGAAATTAAATTTTGATCCCGCTAATGGGATTTATAGCAAATGCTCCGTGGTTGTCTCGATTGATCGGACATTGGCCACACGCGCCACACCCCACTCACCCCCGCAGTCAGTGCTCCTCTCGTAACGCTCGATGAACATAGACCGGACCGCTCTGCAACGCCGCCCATGCTGCTCTCTACGATCTCTACCCCGCCACGCACGAGGTCCGAGTAGATCGGCGGGCGCGGCGGGGTAGACTGGACGCACGGCGAGTAAGCAACCCGCCCATTCTCCGAATGTTCCGAACACGCATGCCCGCGTCCAAGTCGCGTGTGGGTGTTCCCACAATGACGATTGGTTGCCGCAATTGTGCCTGGACGATAGCTGTACCCCGCGTGACTCACTCCATCAATCCATTGATCCATCAATCCATTGATGCATTGATGTGCAAAATACTGCCCGGCACCGAGCTCTCCGAGTTCAGAGTGAACTTGTCTGGGGTCTAATCGGCAGCTGGAGAGGATCAGAATAGCTCGCAGACTGAATAGGACGCGTGTGGCATCTCATTCTACATGCTACATTCCTACAATTCGCTCCATTCGCGTCGCACATCCCCACAAAGTCGAGGTCGGATACGCTGTTCCGGAGGGTTGGGCGTCTCGTCGTGTCGCCACTGTTGAGCACCTAAATGAGAGCCCCTAGGCAGCCCAACACGGCCAAGCAACCTGCGACGCCGCCACATCCTGCCCTGTCTACTTTCGATGTTTGCATGTTTGCACTCAACAAGAAACTTGACGAACCCAGGAATCGCAGAACCCACGTCCCTACTCCCACCCGCTTCAGCTTCTGGTTGGATCCCAGTACGAACCACAAGGGACGTGACGCCTCGGCAGGCAAACTCCGCGCCGCTCGGTCTTGCCCAGAGGATCCAGGGGTCCGTGCGCGGGGCGAGCGATGACACGCGTGGCTAGCCGTGGCGCAGCGCGCAGCGCTGGTTTGCTGACGTCGGCACGCCTGCTCGATTCTAGGAGACGCGTGGCGCGCGCCACAAACAGTTCGGTGGGCAAGATATGCTTGGTTGAGCGTTCAGGCTGCCCGCAGTGCGAGCAGGTTTCACGGCGACGTTCCACCCAGGTATTCCACTTCTGCGCGCCACCCGTTGTCCTGAAGTCTGCGCCACCGCCCTAAACTGCGGCGTGAGATCCTGGGCTACGTCTGCGGCTGGCCGCTAGCTACAGCGACAACTCGTCCAGCACTCCAGGACTGCAGAGTGACTCTCTGTCGTCCTGACCAGGGAGCTGCGGTGCGAGGGTGACGCAACAGTGGAGCGGGACGAGCTTGACGACAAGGAGACGATAGCTCCAGGTGCATGCGGAGTGATATCACGTTCTGAAGCGTCCTGCTCACTGCCATGTCTCTGCGCCAGCTGCATGCCGCGGACCGTTTCTCTGCCGGTGCCTCGCGCGCCTCGCGGCCACGCCCGCCTTCCAGATCCGACCACCGAAACGTTGATGCCAGCGTGCTAGACCTGTAAAGCCCTGCCAAGCAGCCCAGCCAGGAGGCGTGCCGCTGGCATCTGTCGGTCTCAGCACTGACTGTTGAAGTTTGGCCCCCCCTACACGAGCGGCATCCCTCCAGCGGCATCCTTCCAGCGGGGAAGGAATCGTCGCCTGACCTCGGTCGGACAGCGGCGATGGAACGTGAATTGTCGCTGTAAGGGATGTGATTCCGAGGCCGATTTCAGCTCGGATACTTCCGAGGTGCACAGAACATGTCTCCGAGTGGCACACCTACACCGGTGTGCGAGATGTATCGGTGTAGGTGTGCGAGATGTATCGATCTGGAGGACACACGCCCAGGGAACACACCGTTTGTCGCTTTCACAGTCACGAGCATAGAGCCTTTTGCATCGACGGCTCTGAGATGAGACTCGAGCTGAATTCATTTCACGTCGTGGTTCTCACAGCTGTGGCGAGTGACTTGTAGACACAGCATAGTGCCCGGCGACTTGTCAAGCGTTCTGCACGAAGTTGCCTAGAGCAAGAAGCGTTGCTTTGATGGCATGATGTGGCTTCCATCTTGACGGCTGAAGGCATATATAAAGAGTATAGGTGGTGAGGGACAAAGACATAAACCTCCACCGACCACTCCCTCTCCAGCTCTTCACAATGCTCGTCTCTACCCTTGCTCTTGCAGGCCTTCCTCTGCTCGCCCATGCAGCGCCAACCGCAGTTCATTCCGAAGCCAAACGGGACCGTTATCCGTGCGGAGAGGGATGGAAGCGCCACTCCGTGCAGCGCGAAATCCCAGTGCTCAACAACGGACAGAACGGAACGATTCATCTCGAAATCATGTGGGAGGTGCCAAAACTCCTATGTAAGTGACTTGTCGTGCTCTTTGTGACTTGGTGACTTGGCTGACCAGACAGCGTGTACTTCCTCGGACTCCAAGTCAACGGTCAACGTCGCATGGTCGCACGAGGAGACATCGCAGTATTGGAATGGAGACTCGGCCCAGAAGCGGGCACGAGACGATGCGTGCCTGTGGACGTTCCAAAACCGCAAAACAGACACCGAAGGTAATGTCTTCGACGCTGACAAGTTAGGGCAGTGCTGGGAGAACGAAGACATTATCAATGCCCCGCAGGGCATAAAGCCGATTACAGGTCGCTAGTTTGCGGAGTTGACCAACTTCCCACGAGCTCCCAGCACCTACGATCGGCGGCTCAATCACGACAGCGACGACCTGCGACCGCCACCTCCGCCCGCTCGATTTCACCGTCCCCTTCAACTTTTCACGTCTCCCCTCTGTACTATGTAGTAACAGTTCTATGAACGCCGATAACCTGCAAGCTATAGCCTTTGCTGCAGAAGCACCTTATCCGGTAGATGGCTCTGCAGCTAGACTCAGAGCTGTGAAACGCGACAACACAGTCGAAAGGAATGGATGCTGTGTTCGGGGATTGTGTCTTTCAAGCCGGTCTCGTGTCACTCCGCATTCTGCCCTTCAGACACCTCCCAAAGCCTGGTGCTTCTGCTGCTCTCTGCTCCTACCATCTGCTTACGTGGGCACGCGACGGGTGCAAGGTCGGCAGAGCACGATGTCAGAAACTTCGGAACATTCCTCGGAACCGTCCACAGCAGCGGAGACATTGGTGCTTTCCATGTCACAATCTCTCCATCTGTGTATTGCGGCGCGGTAGCGCATTGCATCAAAGAGACAGCAGGCTGCCCCAACATTGTGCAGCATGACTCGGGATTGGGGAATGTACATAAGTGCGAGCACCCGTTGACTTTATACCCAAGACCTCTCACTGCTCTTCTCCACGCTCGCCCTCGCCCTCATCCCCCTCGGTATGGCGGCACCCATGCAGGACACACGGATAGCCTGCCCCTCCGGCTGGGTGCACCACAGAGTCAAGACGAACCCCAAGGACGAGCAGGACGTGACGGTCACCCACGGCGTCCCCGAGATCATGTGTATGTAAAGTAGTAAACTACCCGTGGCTGACGAACAGCGTGCCAATCCGAAGACACCACCGTGTTCTACTCCCACGCAGGGTCGCGCCGCCACTGGACCGGAGACCAGGCGCTGCGCGATGTCCGCGACCAGGCGTGCCTGTACGCCGTCGAGAACAAGCAGATCTCAGAGGACAGGGCGAGGGCGTGCTGGCGCACGCCCGCGGGCGCCATGACTGGCGTGTAGGGCCGCTATCTCCCGATTTTCCATAGTTTCCTTCCGAGTGCCCTTCTGTATGTATCTCATGTTATTTTAAGTGTCCTGCCTGTGCAAGGAGTCGATCAAGGCCGAAAGGACTGATGTTCCGGGGATTGCACTAGGGTTACCGCGGCGCGTTGTGACACTTTGTATGCCACCCCGCAGTCGGCGTCCCGATCGAGATCCGACTGGGCAGTCTGGGGGTAAACGGGATGGATTTGGCTCACGCTTGACGCCTTACGTTTGGTGCCTCGGACGTGTGGAAGACACCGACGTACCAGGAAGACGCCGGCTGCCGATGCGATGTTCCTTGCTGCCGATGTCCTCGCAGGCAGTGGTAGGTTCGAAGTATCCATCCCCTCGGGCTCCACGTTGAAGCAATGCGGTAGTCACAGCCGTGCCATTTCGGGTATCGCCGAAATGAACTGGCCGACGTCTCACAATACGGGTTTATACAGTACACAATACGGGCTTATCGTACCGTACGGTTTATCGTACCATACTGAGTGTGATTTCCGAACCGACGGTGTTGTCCACAGGCACCGCATCGGACGGAGCCTTCCCGAAGCACCCTCCTGTCCTCGTCGCCGCTCCTCGTCTCCTGCCGAAGGCGGCGCCGGGCATTGCCTTGAGATATTCCTGGCCGCGTTGGACTTGCTATATCGCGTCCATATGGGCTCCGTGCTGCGCGAGACAGTCAGAGAAGTTGGACGGAGATATCCCGGAGCACCCTCCTGTCCTCGTCGCCGCCGCTCCTTGTCTCCTGCCGAAGGCGGCGCCAGGCATTGCTTTGATGATAGTCCTGGACGCGTCAGACTTGCTATGTGGCGTCCCTGTCTGTTCCGTGCTGCTTGAGACAGTCAGTCAAGTTGGCTATATAAAGGGTTGTTTTTGAGACCCAAAGCACCAGCTCATCGACCCAAGCTTTCACCTCCGCAATACGACACTATGTTTTCCTCCATTCTCGCTCTTGCAACCGTCCCTCTCGTCATCGGGGCACCAGTAGACCCCCCTCGCGGCCTTGTGCCCCGCGACGGCGGATTCGCATGCCCAAACCCGCCGTTCTACTACAACGTGACCAACGCCGGTTTTGGCCAAAACCTTCAATCTATCGCAGGTGTTCCGAAGGTCATGTGTGAGTGTCCATAACAGCGGTGGACTGACACGCAGCATGCAAACTAGACGCGAAGAAGTCTGGTAAAATAAACTACTGGTCCCACGAAATGGCGCAGGTGTGGTGGTACGGAAACGGGTCGCTCAATGCTGCTAGAAACGATGCGTGCCAGTGGGCACTCTCCAACAAGAACATCACCGCGGACGAGGCGGGGACGTGCCGGGCAGGTGACGACGACGCCATTAAACCCACTGCACCACCCATTGCGGCTAAGCCCGCTCAATAAGCCCCTTCTGTACATCCCACCCCGCTACTGCTCTCATGTTATGTATCATACTCGCCGCCTGCAGAGTGACGCGCACTGGACACGTCGTGTGGACAGGAACTTGCGTCGAAGGTCAGATCCCACAGTGTACAGACCATCTTATCGCTCAAGGAGAATATCAAGTTCACAGGTCCTGTGCGGGCGAGAGTCGCTCATCCAGAACTGGTGGGACTCACATGAGAGAGCGCCTCCTGGAAGCCAGCGGACCGCCCCCACAACGCAAGCTGGGCGGTGGCAGAGCACGCAAGTGCTCGTGGCACCGGTAGGACCGGCTAGAGAGCGAGACATACCACATCCTGACAGTCAAGCTGTCGTGGTGGAACTGAACGTGGTTTAGGTACAAGCTGGACCCTTCGTCATAACGACTGTCACATCCTGTTTGAATCGAGAGCTTGTGTTGGCAGACATCGGCAAGTCGACTCCTTCAAACTCGGCCCTCGTCCATCGCCACATGAGCTGGGACAGGCACCGGCGATCGCATGTATGTAGCTGCCAATGCCGCCTTCCATCCTACCGACCGCCTCTGCCGTGTTCAATCACCTTGGATGCTAGTATAATCGGTCTTGATGATCACTACTGATCCAAAGGCCAGTAAGCCTTCGAGGGGAAGTTGTCAGCAATGGCTGACGATACGTGTAACTGTCGGTGACAGGGGTTTGCGGTGCCACTCGTAGCCCATCGCGGCTGGCCCAAAGCCTCGGAGGACGACGGACCGGGGAATGGTTTCCCAGATACCGCTGGATGGAGCAGCCGCCGCGGCAGGAAAAGGCGCACATATGCACATATAAGTCAAGGCCTCCCAGACCGTCAACTCTTCCACCGTCTGTACCCCTCGAGCTCATCCCTTCCTGCTTTCTTGACGTATCTCACGATGCTCTTGTCTGCTATTGCCTCTAGTGTCCTACCTCTCGCTCTTGCGGCGCCCGCTCCGCTCACGCCCAGCGCCGAGACACGCGATCTCCACGGCCGCCCGGTGTGTTCGTCAAGGATGGGCTGGACCCCGTTCCACGTCGTGTGGCACAGCGGGGACTACGGCCGCGGCACTTCAAACTCCGACCTCAAGGTGATCCCCGGTGTCCCATTCGTGCTTAGTAAGTCGTAGCCTGACTAGACTGACAATAGATTGTCAGTTTGACCATGAGAAGGCCAGACACTGGACGCATTCCGAGACGAGGGGGATCTGGAACGGCCCGGAGGGACTGAAGGCCGCCAGGGATAATGCGTGCTGGTGGGCCGTGAGCAACGGCAAGATCGACTGGGATACGGCGGGTCGGTGCTGGGAGGGCGTGCACCTTATTCTGCCTGTGGGGGGTGTACCGAGATCGGACTTCAACTGAGTCTCGTATGCAGGTATCTGTGCGTCTTATTGTTGGGGTGCGACTGTAGAATGAGACCCATACGGAGGGTGTAGTTGGGACAAGTGGTCCCACCTCAGAAGAGTGCGCGACTCCGGCGATGTAGGCCGAGCCAACAGACCATGCCGCAAGTGTTGCGCTTGGAGGCGGCGTTGCCCGCGAGGCGCCACAGACTTGGATGTCAGATGCTCCGAGACCCGATTATAGAACTAGTAAGCTTCCCCACAATCGAGAAAGCGGTGTGCACGGTCGCCGGATTGCTTCTCGTTGCAGACTTGAGTCGTGCCTGCGATTGTGACTACATGTTGCCACAGGCTCTTGGCAGCTTGGCAGCGCAGTTGAGCCACAATGCACAATCAGCGGACAGTGTCCGCTGTCCGCAAGATATGGGGCGGCGACGACGCAGCAGGTTTTGTCGTGGAATGTGTGCCGAGAGGAGTCTGGATTTGGAGGCTCCGCTCCGTCAAGTCCGGACCTGGACAGTATTCGGCGTGCAGCATTGCCACCAACAGCCGTGGTTCAAGATAGCACCGATTTCACGGACGAGCGCTCCATCTCCGTGTCCGTGCTCCAACGACTTTAAGAGTTTAGAGTCTGCAATTCTGCAAGCGATGGATTGCGGCATGCAGCAGTCTGCACTGCTCTTGGGGCAGAAAGTGACGTCGGTAGCGATGGTTGACGGGTCGCATCACCATGTCCATCGTCGCCGGCTCCAATCTTTTCACTCCAGCATGCGTAGCTGGTATCCAGCAGCGCCGACGTATATAAAGTAGATTGCCACCACGATGCCATTCTTCAACAGCAACAGCAACGACAACACCAGCATGCGCAGCAGCAAGATCTTCGCAGGCCTCTCGGGCGTGATGGGCGCGGCGGCGGCGGCGGTCGACCGCACCCTCGACAAGGCGTACACCCTCTCCTCTGGCCCGGGGTACATCATGCCGGACGAGGGCGACGCGCACCTGCGCACCTGGATGGCGTTTGGCCCCAGCCGAGCCAACTACGACAAGGAGGACATTCCCGTCGTGCAGCAGAACCTCGCCGACGTCGCGGCCGCGATTGCAAAGTACGAGCCGGTGACGATGCTCGTGCGGCGCTCGGACATGGACGCCGCGCACAGGCTCATGGGCCGCCAGTGCAACATTACGCTGCGCGAGGCGGAGCTCGACGACCTGTGGATCCGCGACACGGGGCCCGTGTTTGTGCACTCTGCCGAGAACCGCTCGCGCTCCGGCATCGACTTCAACTTTAACGGCTGGGGCGAGAAGCAGTCGCATAGGAAGGACGCCAAGGTTGCCGCGTTGGTGGACGCCGACGCCGGCGTGCCCCGCGTCCGCACGGACCTCGTGCTCGAGGGCGGCGCGATCGAGGTCGACGGCAACGGCACAGCGATCATGACCGAGAGCTGCGTGCTGAACAAGAACCGCAATCCGGGGTGGAGCAAGAAGGACGTCGAGGAGGAGCTCGAGTTCCTCCTCGGCATCAAGAAGGTCATCTGGCTCCCGGGCGTGCGCGGCAAGGACATCACCGACGGCCACACGGACTTTTACGCGCGCTTCACGGCGCCCACGAGCGTCGTTGCAGGTTACGACTCGGACCCCGAGAGCTTCGACCACAACGTCACCAAGACCCACCTCGAGATCCTCCGCAACGCGACCGACGCCCACGGCCGCCGCCTCAATGTCACTGTCCTCACCGCGCCGACCAAGATCAACCACGAGTACGACGACGTAGACGACTTTGCCGCCGGGTACATTAACTTTTACGTCTGCAACCGCGCGGTCATCATGCCCAAGTTTGGCGACCGCAAGGCTGATGCCGCGGCGTATGATTCCCTCGTGCGCCTCTTCCCCAACCGCACCATCGAGCAGGTCACTATCGACGGCATCGCGGCGGGCGGCGGCGGCATTCACTGCGCCACGCAGCAGGAGATTGTCTAGGAGCTGAGTTGCGCCTGTATTTTGTTGTACAGGCCATCTTGTCGTCAACAGCCAGCTTGAGTCCATAGAATACAGTAGCAGCTCCGGCTCCATATGAACAATACCTTGTGTTTCTCTTCTCCGATCTCCAGAGCAAATGCAGGCACCTCCGACATGTCTGCAGCGGCTCACTATTCGGCAGCTCGGACCGAGATATAATCCGCAGCCCTGTGCCTGCCATAACCTGTGGCTTGGCACGGTCTGCCCATGCGAGTGTTCGAAAGAGAGGCCTCGACCCATAACAATGTAAGGGTTCTGCCATGGCGGCGTAAACCGGTAGCCGCTTGCTGGCGCTATGGTTCAACCGGTATATGGCGGGAAGTTGTGGCGCTCATGAAGAGATCTCTCGGACCTGGTGGGCACGTGTGACTTGTGGGAGTTGATTTAAACGTTCAAAACTGCTACAGGCACGAGGTCATTCTGTCCTTCATCCATGCCGAGGCTCACTCACACCCCACGGTTAAAGCGCCTAGTATCACATAATTCACAGAAGGGTGCGACCTCGGACTGCGGTCTTGCGATGCTCTGTTAAAGGCACAATTATGGCAACGGCATGTCCAACGATGGTCAGGTGCAACGGTCAGGTGGACCTTCGCACATGAGATTGTGCACAGATTAGATGAATGGATCGAAACACCGAATTGCGCAGCAGCCAGGTACTGTAGTGGAGCCGGCGAGGTACGATCCCCAATGGCCCCTCGATGGCTCTAATCTTGGCATGCTGTGTCTTCAGTCCGTGGCTTGCTCCAAAAGCAGCCTCTTGGCTCTTACGTTGTGCCAGGACTCTGTACCTGGATCCAATCAAAGGCGCGACTCTCTTCAGGAAAACCGCAGCAGCCTGGGCGCTGGGATCCGGACAAACTGGGCCGCATGGCCGCAATGTGAGGCCCTGGCAGCGCGCCAGCCCAACGCGAGGTAATGTTACCCCACATGCATACATGGCAGAAATGCCGGGGACAAGCTTCTCCCCGCGGATATCCTGCGTGAACAAAAGGATAAGGTCGTTAGGCTGCGGGGGAGCGCAGAGTGCAGCTTCACGCCTCCAGCCTGTTATCGCGCTGCACAGCATACGGGCTGTTATCGAGACCATCGCGGTGTCGTGTTGCCCATCGAGAACAATATAGAGGTGCATCTTGAGCTGTTCTTTTACTTCTTCGTCTGTTTCATTCCCTCACTTCTTGGTTGCCTTTCTCGTTGGTTCTTCATTGGTTTTTTCGTGTTCTTATCGACCGCCAGCCACCACTCCGGAGCCGGCCCAACATTTCTTTAGCCTCCACGTTCATCGACAAGAACGTTCTTCATTTGCTGGTTCAGTGTCCGTCCTCGCCACCCTGCTTCTTGTATTCTGTACTCTACGACCTGCACGACGTGACCACGGCTGGACCGCGACGAATAAATCCAAAAACACCACCAGGCGGTTTTCAGCACGACAACTTCCACCATGGCTCCCAAAGTTCTCTCCAACGCGTCGCGACTGGCGTTCTGGCGCCGGTCGCCGACCGTCAACACCAACGACGTGGTGGACGTCGAGGCGCAGCTCGAGGTCGAGACCAAGGCCGCAGACGCGTCTGTGGCGGTCTCGGAGGTATCCTCAAGTCCCACACCGCCGACCCAGTCCACCCTCACGCTTCCCCCCTCCACCCCTAACTCTACCACCGCAGACGTAACAGCCGACAACTCGCCACGGGTGGTCCACTTTGACGAGAAGGCCAACCCGCCGGCTTACGACAGCATTGTGACTCGCCTCAGCCGCGAGGTCGAGCGGGATCAGCCGGCATGCACGCCGATCACCATCCAGGGCACAGACGCGAATGGCCAGCCGCCGACGATCCTGGTCATGTTCAAAGAAGACTACGAGTGGGCGCGGGTGTACCTCAAGGAACTCGACTACAAGGTGGCACTGAGGCGAGCGCTCCGCAGGCACCTCTACAGTGAGTCCTCGCAGAGTGATTGAAGCTGACTTCAGAATGGTATGCTCTGCTCATCATTGCGATCACGCTTGCGGTTCTGGTCACGACCAAGCACACTACCATTGTCGACTTCTGCAAGCCGGTCACCGAGAAGATTAGGCGCTGGCCTGGCGGCTGGCTCATCCCCGTTGCACTGCTTGTTGTCGTCTCCTTCCCTCCCCTCGTCGGACATGAGAGTGAGTTAGAACAGAGACAAGTTGGTGGCAGTCTGTCTCTAACGCTCAGTTATTGGTATTCTCTGCGGTCTCGTGTGGGGTCTCGGCGAAGGCTTTGGAATCCTCGCCGCGGGCACCTTCGCCGGCGAGCTGGCAACATGGGTCGTGTTCAAGTGGATGTGTACCTCGCGTGCCGCCAAGTGAGTAGTCAAGTTATACCGTATCTGACATCTCAGAATCGAGAAGAAGAACAAGCTCTACGCGGCCTTGACGCAGTTGATCCGCGAAAAGTCGTTCACCTTTGTGCTCATCCTGCGCTTCTCGGCGGTTCCGGGTCACATCGTGACTGCCGTATCCGCGAGCGCGGGCGCCAACCTCGGCTCGTACAGTGCCGCCGCGTTCCTCACGCTGCCGAAGCAGCTCGTCCTCGTCTACCTCGGCACGTCGTTTGGCACGCACAAGAAGAAGGACTCTGTTATTTCGGGTGTCGTGACAGCCTTGACGTTTGTGGCGACCATCATTGCCGCGGTGTACATCTACTACCAGATGCGCATCATCATCCGCCGCGGCGGCGCCTCGGTGCTGCCCATCGGCGACCCGCGCACCTCCACCAGCGGCGCAGACTGGGCCGACGTGCAGGTCCACGGCGCTGAGGGTGTCGGCGCCGGTGTCCGCCTCGAGGTGGAGGAGGGAGGCCACGGCCGCTCCGTCGACGTCATCTTCGGCCCGCACGCTCGTGCGGCGCAGCACCAGCTCGCGCACTATGGTCGTCCCCTCGTGCGCACCCGCTCGCTTCCTGGCCCTATTACCGAGGGCGAGATGCGGACGTGGCTTACGCAAATTGACACCGCACTGTTGACCACCACGACCATGCCGCAGATCCACCTCACGCCAATGGACGAGAAGGACGCCTACCCCTTCGAGGACGAGTCCTCGCGTGCGCAGCTGGGCTACCTCGACCCGATGCCGTACTCGTCCACGCTCCTCCTGTCTGCGCCCGCCATCTCCACGACTCCCGCGACGCCCGAGGTCCAGTCCCTCGGGCTCCCCGACCTCGCGCACGAGCACATGCAGCCGTCTCCGCGCAACTCGCTCATCCCGGCCCCCGCCCMCCCCCACCGCCCCGTCAGCGGCACCGTGCCCGCCATCCTGCTCACACCGACGTACACCCCCGCCCGCGCGCGCTCCGACTCGCTGCGCGGCACACAGAGCCTTGACATTGAGCGCCCCAAGTCGTTTGCAGGCGAGGATATCCCCGAGAACACCGCTGCCCCTGCTCCCAATCGTAGGACGAGGGGCGAGAGCAGCGCTGCGTGGCTCGACCGCCCCTAGTAGGAGTTGCAAGCATCAGCATTTGTGTTTCGGATAGAAGATCCATCCGGCCGTCACCCGGCAATCTCATACATGTGTAGCTGTACCAACAAACTGTATGCATATGCTAGAACACTACCAGTGGAATAGGAGCTTGGTTAGCAGTGTAAGGTGGAGAGCAACCACTCGTCATGCGCTTTTCCCGCTATTTGATAACATGGCTGACAGCGACTTCGCCTAGTGCAGCTCTCGAGGGATTTGACTGACTTGTTGACGCATTCATAAACATGGCTTACAAACTAGAGTAGAGAGACACAGAACCATTCGCCCAACTTTTACCCAATGTTTACTTTCTATGATTTTTACTACTTTGTCGTTCATTCGCTACCACGCCAAAGCTCCACGCTCAAGGGAAGTTGGCGGGGGACACACCAAAGGTGGCGCCGTCCGCGACGTGCTTGAGGGCGCCCTGGGGCTTGTCCTGGTAGGCGAACCAGTTGATGGTGCCCTCCGAGGCCGAGTTGCCCCACCACTTGATGGTCTTTCCCTTTCCTGCGCCAAAGCTGAAGACGAGGGTGGAGATGAGGCCCGAGATGGTGATTCCGACCGAGAGACCGGCGAAGATGAGGTACGCGTACTTTGACCACCACGCGGTGTACTTGCGCTTGAGGTAGTGCTGGAAGAACCAGGCAATGTAGATGCCGGTGGTGGCCATGGAGAGGTTGTTGCCGTTGGACCACTGCATCATGCCCGAGAGCGCAATGGCGGGGTTGATGTAGCCGATGCCGTTGCCGATGGGGCGGAAGATCCACTTGTCGAGCTTGGCAAAGGTCTCGGGCGAGCAGCGCTCGGCGGCGCGGCGCTTGATCTTGGGCGAGGCGAGCTCTCCGAGGGCCCACACGAGGCCGATAAGACCGCCAATGAGGAAGCACCAGGGCAGGATCGGGTACAGGCTGAACATGCGCCTGGTGCCGAAGAGACCGTAGAAGATGGTGTTGGACCAGGTCTGGCGGGGCCACGCGCACACCATGTGCTGCGGGTCGTCGAGGTCGCAGAACGAGCCGCTGTTGTAGCCCGTGACCATCCAGTCGATCATGATAATGTAGAAGAAGGTGCTGACGACGACCGACGCAATGTGGCCGCGGAACACGGAGCGCGGCGGCATGTGCGCGTACTGCACGTACTTGAGGTCGAGCATGAACGCGCCGGCCTGGATGCCAAAGGCGGAACCCAGCATGGTGATCATGAGCTGGGGGATGAGCTTGCCGGGCCACCAGAGACCGGGGAGCAAGTGCCAGAGCGTGTCGAATCCGATACCCGTCGCGGCAATCGACTCGGTGATGCACCAAGGAATGAGCATGACGTAGCCGATACCGACAAAGGCGAGGATACTCCACCACGGGGTGTCGGTGGGGAAGTACTCGCACGCAACGACCGAGACCACAAAGCCGATGACAAGAACGATCATGAACCACCACTCGGGGACCTCCTTGTACTTGCGCATCATGCGGGTGTGGGGGTCGGTGAGGCCGTCGTAGTTGGACTTTCCGCGGCCAAACGAGCGGCACATGCCCACAACGGCACGGCGAATAGGACGCCAGTAGCGGATGAACACGTAGACGATCGAGATGGTGTACCAGGCAAACTCGGCGCCGGTCTTGAAGAGCGAGGCCGCAGAGTAGTAGGGAGGCGAGTAGGCGAGGTAGTTGGCCTCGTTGAGGCTGTTGTCGGGGTTGAGGACGCGCGAGGTGTTGAACGACTTTTGGGTGTTGTCAAACGTGCCACCCGAGTTGATGGGCATGAACGCAGTCCAGGTCGTGTTGGTGTAGTACAGGATCAGGATAATGATACCTCCGATGGCGCGCATAAGGTACTGCTGGAACTGGCTGCGGGGTCAGCTTTTTATCCATCTTCTGAAGTGCTGTTTTTTACTCACGCAAAGAAGGGGCTCATCATGGCCTGGTTGCCCGAGTAGTTGGGGTCGAATGTCGAGATGGGGTTGTAGCCCATGCCGCCCCAGGCGCCAGTGACAATGTTGAGGTTGAAGTTCTTGGGCTGGATCCAGACCATCCAGTCGAAACGCTGGAGGGCGCCAAAGATGTTGTTGGGGAACCAGTACCAGACGAGGAAGATGATGGACGAGATCAGGAACATCCACCAACGCGACATGCGCCAGCCGTTGATGATCTCGCGCCTGTTGTCGAGGTGGACCAGGGTACGGTTGAGCGCCAGAGTCGGGAGCGCTGCGGGCCACACGGCTTGGACGGGGTACATTGTCAGACGACGGAGGAGACCGGCGCCACCAAGACCCATGCACTGGTTGGCGAGCCCTAGACAGATCTCAAAGCCAAAGCCGACCCACTTCTGGTTGAAGAACTGGGGCATGCGCATGGCGAGAAGACCACCCATGTTACCCGAAGTGGCGGCAGACATGATGATGGTAGAGTAGAGCTGCTCCTTGGCAGACCACGGGCCCGGGTTGAGGCTGTGGCGGGTGCCAAAGACTGTGATTCCCCAGTCGGGAAGCGCCCAAGCTAGGAATCGCCCCATGGGGACGAGAAGAAGCTGGACGAGCGAGGTGGGGATAGAGATACCAGGCTGACGAGGGGCGAAGACTGACGGTTAGTAAAAAGGGCCTTCTTGGTAGCTGTGTTTCACTTACAAGTGTTCACAAGGGTACAGCCGATCAGCCAGAACATGCCGAGCACGAACGCGCGGATAGTCTCGCAGGGCTCCTCGGGGTGGTCGTATGGCAAAGTGACGGAACGGACCTCGGGGTACGGCGACCAGTTGAAGATGAGACCGGCCTGCTTGGACACAATGTACGACCACTCCTCCTTGTCCATTCCACAGGCCTCGGGGCCCTGGACGAGAAGCTTGAGCCTCTCCATGATGGGGGCCATGAACGACAGGTCGCTGCGGTGTATCTCGATAGCCTCCTCGAGCTTGCGGACGGCCTCCTCTGGAGGGATCGTCATCACGGCGGCGATCACGCGGTCGACGTTGGATCCGGGCGGGAGCGTCTCGCCCTCGTGGTTGCCACTGTACTCGTCGCGCATGCGCTCGGCCCAGTCGGGCGGGCACACCCAGTGCGAGCCCTCAGAGGACAGCTTCGAGTCGCTGCCATTGTAGTCGAGGCCCTTCTCGTCGGGGTGGCCGATGGAGATGTCGGGGTTCGAGTGCTTCTCGTCGTAGGTCTGTTGCGGCTCCTCGAGGAAGACGGGGTCGCGTGGCCCATCAACGTCCTCGATGTGGGTCACCCTCCCGGCGGGCGACATGGTCAAGAAAGGTATGAGTTAGTTTGAAGTGTGGGGAGAACGGGGGGCTCCTGGTCACAAGTCGCGTTAGTATATGAGGCTCCCCTTCACTTGACACGCTAGGCAGCTCTCGACCAGGTGGACCAGGTGCCGGGACTTGGTGCCGGGACTGGATGTACCTCGCTCCTCAGCTCAGTAGCTCAAGATACCGATGGCGCCTCAAGGTGTCGTCTAAACAGGTGGGGGTGGGGTACTGTGGGGCCCGCGTCTGCAGGTGGTCCGCGGTGGGGCTCATCTCAGCGGGGCTTAGCGCCAACACCGGATCATTGGTCACGATGGCGGAGCCGAACGGCAGAACGCGCCAGTGGTGGTAACACCGCTGCAAGAGCGTCAAAAGCGTCTATTGACAGAAAGTGGAAAAAGAGTTTAGGTCCAAACTAGTAAAGCCATGCGGGGCCACAAGGTACAGCGCGTACAGCGGCGACTTTGCCGATGCTAGTCGAGCTGAGCATGTGCTTTTACTGCGATCGCGGTAGCGCGGTAGTTGCCGTGCAGTGCAATGATGGCCTGCCCCTGAGCCATGTGTTGCGTTTGCATTCTGCGTTAGTATTCCGAACCTTGCCCCCCTGTGTGCTGATGTCCGTCGAGCTTGTGAGCTCTTGAGCGATGCGAGGATCGCTGGCGTCCAGACCTTTTGGTGCAAGTGGCAGGAGATCGTGGAGCAGCCTCCACCTCACGCGAGATTGTACCAATGTCTTCATAGTCAAGCTCACACAAGCTAGCGTCCGTGCACGATAACTATCTGCATGCTCACGAGTTGCTGTTCGGTACCTGAGCTTAATGTGAGCGTGTTGCACTTGTGCCCTGTCCGTGCCTGCGGTGCTTTGCGTCGGCCGGCGCACGCCGTGACTATCTGCGTAATTGAATGGATATGGATGTAGCGTCCCGTCAATGAATCCCGTGCTCGACGTCTTTTCACCTGAGAGCAGATTACGCAGATTGCCGGGTGGCATTGTAGGATGGTGGCTGACTCAGGACGCATTGTGTCTCATTGCTGGCGCGCGGCGACGCCCGGACAAGGCCAAGACAATGGTGGAGTTTGTCGTGGCGGATCATCAATCGCGGTCAAAATCCTGGCCATCGCGCTCGACCGTCTGTACCCGAGCTCGGTAATCCGTATGAACACCGTGATGGCAAGTGCGGGAAGGGTGGAACACGGTGGATATAGCGTCTGCCTCCTAGATGCCGGCACCGTCCGACACTCGCTGTTACCCCACCATCGGCAACTTCACGCCCACAATATTCGTACTCGTCATCTTGGCACTCGTCCGTGTCCGACAGCGTCGTGGGCAACGCCGTCACATGACTGGCTTGCCGGAGAGCGCGCCGACGTCTCCTACATCCACAGATCTCTCCTATCTCCGCATACAGAACGCGGGCGACGCGGCAGGTAGCGATCAACAGCCTCCGACGCGCTAACCACAGACACGGACTTGATCACGGGGCACCGGAGAGGAGAATTTACCACGCTGTTCGCAGTTCTGCCGTACCGCGGTGCCTGTTCCTGAAAACTGAGCATGAGAACGCGTGCTGATGTCCGATATTCGATATACGCGCACGTGCGGATGGAGGAAACAGCTCCACCCGCCCGACATCCTGCTGCTATTTCCGCCTCGGACCAAGGCAAGAACGCCGTCCTCGCTGCCATGAGTGCGTCCCTCGATCAAGTCCCAGAACCCAAATTCCGATTACCATGGGGAGACCAGGTCGATGAGGTAACGCCAAGAGTAGAGAGTAAAAGAGGTGGAGGTCAACTTGCCAGTGTACCGGTGTGAGTTGTGGTAGTGGCGCTCGGCTCGAGCACACGGCACAAGGTGACACAAGCGACCGCACAAAAAGGTGCGACAGAGATTTGAACTCTGGCGGCTGACGCCAAATGATCATGCTCCTGCTTGCAGGCCGTTCTAATCATTCCCCTTAACCACTCGGGCATCGCACCTTGACGAGGTGGTGAGGAGGCGCGTATCGCCGCAGATGAGGCTCAAGCGGGTATGAGCCATCAGTGCCAAGGGGGACGAGAACGGTGAAGATGCCGGTCGGAGCTGCGACACGGAAGGGGAAGACGAGGCTCGGGTGGATGGTTTAGCGCATTCCATTAATATGTTACTCCATTAGCGCGCGCGTGTTTGTCGCCTAGGCTGCCCCAGATGAGGTTCGTGGTCTCGCCCGAGGAGATCAGGGCCTGGAGAAGATGCTCATTAGGGACGTTCTAGTTTGAATCCAACGGACGCGTTGGGGCTGCCTCACGTGTAGGTTCTGTCAATCTAAGGAGCGAAGGAGTAACAAGATGTGCTTCTTCTGGCTGATGGTGAGTAATGTGGCGGTGGACGGTGCCGACAGCCTCGGTAGTTGGGACGAGGAATGTGAACAATGTCAACGGAGGCACCCGTCGGCTTCGGTAAGAGAAGGTACCAACAGAGTAGCAGAAGGGAGAGTATATCTACAAGCGAGGTGTGACTAGACATGGTACAATCGTATGGTATAGGGAAAAGCATATGTTTGTGTATCTTAGCAAGCGGGGCCCAACCTGAAGCCGGTGGTGATCCAAGCAACACCAGGGCGAATTTAATAATAGTATAAATGGATGAGGTGATTCAGTCCGTCTGTACGAATCCTCGTGTGGTCCATCTCATGTGAATCGTCTTCGGGCTGATTGTCCCGAACAGCACATCAATCCTCGCGCGCCTCACAGTCACCCTCCTCGTCATCCATACCGATCTCCTCCGCGTCCCCGCCCTCCCCTTCGCCCTCGCCCTCATCGGCGTCCTCGTCAAAGCTCTCATCTCCCTCCTCGCCCCTCATGGCCACCTCCAGCGCGATGACAGCACGAGCCTCAGCCTCGCTCGCCTCCCACTCCTTCTTCTTGGTGGAGCAGCGGTCGCAACCCAAGATTGTCCGGTTGAGCTTGGAGATGGTGAGCCGTCCGGCAGTGTTGAGGCTGGTCTGGTGCGCGTGAGCCGCCTGAGAGGCCGAGAGCTCTGCCTTGAGATTCGCAATCTGTCGCTTGGCGGCGTCGAGCTCGACACGCATCTGTAATTACGCGTCAGCATCGACTTGCAAAACTGATATTGTAATGCTTCCAGAAGCATGGGATTGCGACTTACGTCTTCAGCAATCTTCTTCTTCTTGAGGCGGAACTTCTTCTGAGCTTGTGCGTTTTGCTCCTTGCGACGCTGTGCGTCGCGGCGGATATAAGTGCGCTTCTTGGGGCGTTCACCATTGTCATCGTCGCCAAATCGATCGTGGGACGGCCCGTTACCATGGGCGCTCATGGCATGCAAGGCGGCGGCAGCACTATTCTCGGGTTGCTCGTCATTGAGTTCCGAGGGATCAATCTCAAGAAGCTCGCTTGACCCCCGACGACGCCTGTCCTTGTCTCGTAAGCGAGCCGAGGAGCGATTGCCACCGGAACCACGGTGACCAACGGGGGAACTCGACGGTGGCTGGGTTGCCTTCCGCTTCCTTGGAGTCTGCGAACCAGGCAGGTACTCAACGTCCTGGTCGTCGCCATCGCTGTCGTCTCCATCGGTGTCGTCCTCGTCCTCGTCGAGTTCAGACAGCTCGCTATCCGATAAAATTTCCGACTTGGATGCCGTCTTGGTAGTTGAAGCAGGGCCCCGAGACTCGCGGCGAGAACCAGTGTTTAAATGGTTTGTTTCTTTGGGACGAGCGTCTTGACGAGCCTCAGTAAGACGTGCCTCCTGTCTCAGAGGGGAGATCTGACGCGAGGGACCACCTCCACCAGCAGTGCCAAGAGCTAACGGGGTTGGAGTGGACGATCCTGGAAGCGGTGGGTTTGAAACATGGCCGCGACGACGCTGGTTGCTGGGATTGCCAGGCCCATAGTTGACAAAACCAAATTGCTGATCGTGGTGAAAGGGTGTGGGCATGTCGATGCTGCCTGGGGCGATCTGGTCAGAGGGAGGTGCCAGTGACTAGCCACGCCACTGATTCGGGTTTAACGGGTTCGACTCCAGATTCGGATGAGGGCTCGGCGTTGTGTGAAGAGGTGGACGCTGGCGAGGTGGCGCAGCCATATTACGTGGGGGACCTGAACTGGGACCTGGTCCTGAACCTGAGCCGGACGCAAAGTGGTGTCCTCCTGAGCCCATTGACCCTCCTTCCGAGTAGTGGTGCTGATGTGACCTATCAGCTGGGTGAAATGTCTGGGGAGGGACACTGGCTTCGCGCGCCGACGCCCCATTGCGCGAGGTGCCACTTTGGGCTTGCGGGATTCCTTGAGAATGAGAAGGGCCGCTTGGGCCTGTTGGTCGCATCCGCGCTAAGCTGTGGTGAGGGAGGAGGGGATGGCCCGGAGGCGAGGAAAGCGTTTGCCTCCATGTGTCGTCCGAGTGGTCGGAATAGCCAGGGTGGGCAAGGTGCCCAGTGGGATTCTTATTACTCTGGGAATGCGAGTAGGACGACGGGGAGGCTGGGTGGGAAGAAAAGTGGCGATCAGGGTATGTATACATGCGATTATGCGGTGGACGGGTATTGGATCGCAGATTTGAAGCAGAGCTGTTCGAGCCGTGAGAAGAGGGAGCAGAGGTCATTGAGCGCTGCTGCTGAACTTGCTGTTGGTGCTGAAGTTGCTGACCTCGTTGCCGCTGCTGCTGTTGCTGCTGCTGCTCACTGTACGACGTGTGTGGAGGTCGTGGGCTTACGCCTCCGCCATGCTTTGTAAAGTCAGCCAACTGCGCAACACATCCGCAATAATAGATGGAAACAAATTATTGCGTTATTTGGCATGTGGGCTTACGCGGAGCTGTGTAGACACTGGGCCTGTGGGCGGCAAAACGAGTTGCTGACTCGATAACGACGGAAGGGCGTGACGCTCGCGGTCGACAGATCCTCCTGCGTGGCCTCCGCCGCCACCGCCGCGCTGCCCATGAGGCTGGAAAGGGGGATCTGGGTGATCGTGGTGACCTTGAGGAGGGCTCCGCTGTTGCGGCTGCTGCTGTTGCTGCATTGGGTGTTGCTGGTGATCGTAAGGTCCAGGAGAACGGTCAAGTGCTGACATGGGTCGTTCAAGAAGTTCTGAGATCTGAGAGCCGGCTGTGGCGGAAGGAGCTGGGGTGATTCTAGGATTGGATAAGGGCCGGTCGCCGCTGCTGGCAGAGAGCGCACTGCTCCGTCCACCTCGCAGTGCGACGTCCGCCAATAGGCTGATTGGGCCAATACGATTGGTAGTGACAAGGGAGGGGGATGAGTCCTTTCCGTCTGGCGGAGCCGACATGACAAAGGGGTGGTGCAAGACCTTGGTCGGTCGTCGTACTCTCGCTCTCTTTGTGTTGAAATACTATCGAGAGTGATGGGTGAACGATGTGAAAGTGTTGCCACCGGATGATGGAAGCTAAGGGAAGCTGATGTTGTCTTGTGTTCTAGGATGTCTGGTTCTTCTCACTGACACTTGAGGTCGCTGTCTCGCACGGGGCTTGGAATCGCCGTCAAGCGTAGAATGTCGATGTGCAAGGACCGATTCTTCTTTTTGGCAGGATTACTTTTTCAAGGAAACAATAGAAAAGTGACGGTGATTGGACAATGTGTGGGGTAGAACAAGAGGAACAAGAGAAAGAGTTGAAGAGTGTATGAAGCTGAAGAGTAGAATGGGAACGACGACAACAACGACGACTGAAAGGATGATGACACCAGCAAGATGGGTAGTGATACTGGAAAGTGGACGCCAAAAACCAAACCAAGCCGGAATAACAAAGGAGGTTTGTAGGCCTGGTCGGAAGACGAGGCTTGAGGGGCTCGAGAGAGACGGGGCGTTCGACGTCACGTCACGTGTGGCTGTGGGGCTGTGGATGGGTAGTGTAGGATGTAGGATCGTGTAGATGGATGTGCAGGATCGTGAAGGTCAAGGATGGGCTAGAATGAACCAAGATGGGCTGCGATGGATGGTTCGACGAAGGATGCGGATGTGATGAGGTGATGAGGTGATGAGGTGCTGTTGGTCAAGAGAGAGAGACGGAGATGAGGATGGAGATGAGCAAAAGTCTGTGCCAAAGATGCATGTACACAGTTCATGTCACCCTCCCTAAACGTTTGGTCTCTCTGTATCCTCTCTTTTGTAACTCTGATCTCTTGTCTTTATTCGTTGAGAGAAGTGTTGTGTAAGACAAACCAAAGGTGTTATACTGTCATGATGTGATGGTCGAAAGTGGAGCGCACAATGGATAACTGTACGCGTACCACCAGACTTGACAGTGCACAAGGACCTAGTCTGTCCGTCCCCTCTTCGGCCACTCCCACGACCAAGCTCAAAATCGCTCAATCTAGGCTCACACTCAGCTCTCCAACGCAGAGGCGCTCTCTGCGAAGGGTATGTGGACGCAACGGTTGGTCTCGGGGACAGGGTGGAGATCTGTCTATCCTGGGCCGGGGCTAACTTGTGGGAATGCGTTCCTTGGTGCATGTCGGTCCGACGTGATGAGTGCCCCGTGGTTGTGCATCTCTGTGAGGGTGCGGTGGAATGTGGCGACCGCATGCCGCCTTGACAGCTGAATTCCTTAGAGTGCGATGTGCACGAGTATTGGTGGTCCTCTCATCCTCTCTCTTTGTCGTTTATACCGAGCTTCCCATCTCAATCAGCTCTCTTCAATCTTGCCGCTCATCGACGACCTCGATGCACAATAAGAACCGCGCTCAGACGTTGGGTTCTGTTTCAGATCCGTTTGCAAGGGACAAGTATTCATCTCACTCAGCCGTCCTCCACGTCCCCCACTTGAGAGTGGACGGGTGGGGCAGCCCAGCAAGATGTGAACATGAATTCCAAGGCGAGGCCAAGGAGTGGGTGGCTGACTGCCAGGCATACCTCGACGGTTGCTTGCCGGAACTGATAGTACCGATCGGAAGCAAGGGTCAAGGATGTTCGCCACAGTGACCACGCGCTGTCTAAAACCAGTCGGCCGACAGGGCACAACGCGTTCAAGCATCAAGTCAGCTTGTGTTGCTCGGAACCGGGAAGTGTAACCATGCGGCCAGCTCAGTGTCCAACAGTCACGATTCAAGCTGATTGGGGCCACGGCTGAGAAAAGGACAGACGACCCCACGCCGTCACACGTAAAGACGCCCCTCGACGTTCTCGTCGCACACGTTCCTATCGGCCCATTCAAGTTCCAACTCCGAAGACTACACGAGTGACAGATGCATTCCTCTGGCATTGCTTGGCAATGTGTACAATGGGCAAGAAAGCTGGCATGTGGCTCACCAGATAACAGCCTTTTAATGGAATGCCAAGTACGGTGGTACCAGTCCAGTGCTGGCTGGATGGGTTCTGCATTTCTTTCACAGTCGCGCCAATCACAAGCGAGCGGCGTGCACGTAACAAGGATCACCGGAATCCGCCGAGTAGTGCTCACCTGTGCTCACGAGTGTATCGCTCTTCTTGCTCGCCATCCAGATCGACAGGGATGCACAGGGAGTACCTCTGTTCCTCTGTTCTGGAATCAGCCTCGAGAGGATCGAGCGCTATCTGAGCGCACGCCCTGACTCGCATCTGCTTCCTCGGTCTGTTTCCCTTATCCTACTCAGGTACCACACTCGAGCCACCTTCTGAGCGCCATGCCACCACGACGACTCTGGGTCGTCTGATCGATCACTGTTTTTTATTAATGAGCGATGCTCTGAACTGCTTTCAAGCCCGAGAATAGTGTCATCAATAATGGTGAACATAGCGCAGTCACACAACACACGCACACATAGTCCCGCTCCCACTGTCCTAAGGCTAATCGTCAGCCAGTATAAAGAGAAGCAATCGTGACCACGTCGATGATGACTGTTGACTTTGACTCTATCCTGGCGGGACGCAACTCGTGGTGGCACGCCAGTTCAGCATGTCAACTGACCGTTGGGGCAAGAAAGAACCACACTCTTGAAGGAAGGTGCCCTGCTGTCCCGCGGAAAAGTTGAGGTGTCTGAGACCACCTCTCGAGTCGTGTCAGCCGCCTCGTGACTCCTTATCATTGCATAAACGCACGACGCCACAGATATATTTGTAATATCAGGTAGGACGTTGACCCAAGCTCGCCGAATTCTGGCCGCTTCAACACATTTTTCATCCGGCCCGCCATGGCGCCACAGTGCCACATTCCTCATGATCAGGAATGGACCCACGTGACCCTTACTTCGTCCTCTTGCTCACGCCGTGGTATAGAGTGAGTTCAAGGTGCACACCATGCCTGGCATCTTGTATCGTGAGTGTGAGTTAGTAGCCTATGGTCGGGCTTGGTCGGTCAGGACAGAGTTCTGGTGTTCAAAAGTGGGAGTAGCTGGGGTGAAGCGACACCCGGCATCACCACTCGACCTCGCTTACATCCCCACCATCCCAAGTCAAAACTTCTGTTGTATGCATCACGTCAGCTGCTTTACGCCAACCAACGCTCGAGCTTCTTCAAGACAGTACCCGATTCTCTTCAGTTTTGCTCTTTGCCTCAGAGCCTTTGGGATGTGAAATGCCCGACGTCTGAAACCTGGTAACAAAAGAAGCAGTGATGCCCAACTTTCAGGCCGTCAAGCGAGGGCTTGAGTGGACTACCCAAGAGATGGAAATTGTCCAGTCTCACATTCCTCCTAGCTCCTCTACCCAGGGAGTATCACGAGAGAGTAACTGGACGAGCAGCGTAGGTAGCCCAGCATGCAGGGGAGACCGAGACCACATTCCGCCGCTTGGGCCTCTTCGGCGCGGTATTGCGGCCACTTTCCATTGTTGGTCTTCATTACTCCTTCACTCGTTTTCTGGGATGAAATATAGGGCGAGCAAAATGTATTGGGTCAGCCTGGGAAGCAGTCGCGACCGAGAGAAGTCCTCAACAGATTGCGTCGCCTCGTAAGGCTCAGGGGACCCCCACCCCCGGTCTCGCATCAATAGCTCGACGACAGTCACCACTCTGTCAAAACGCACTTAAATACCGTTGTCCATAGCCGAGTGACAGGTAATTAACACGAGAACCCTCGCGCCTCACACACCCTACCTGCAAGCCTCCCAGCAGACGGACAAGGAAGCTTGTCCACAGCCACTATCTCCTTCGCACCCTCAACGTACCTGATCACACATTTCCTACCCGAAGCTGTAGCACTCTCTCCACATCTTTCATGGCAAACTGGCCTTCTGCTGTCTTCCGAGCACCCCCGGAATGCTGAATCACCAGTATTCACGAGCAGCTCCTCTACGTTGCCCCGAGACGACCATCCAGTCAACTTCCTGGAAAGCTGCAAGAGGGGATCGGCAAGTTAGTAAGCCTGAAAAAGACTCGCAAGAGGTTTGGCCGACATGCACCACATCAGTCTGGCCTTTTCAAACCCGCCATCATCTTCGTACCATTGAGTGTGTGTGGCAGATGATGGATATACGGATATATATGTTGTCATACACCGTTCTGCCACCACGTGGGATCCAGTCAACCTCCGAATCGGGACCATCATTGCTGGTGGAGGTTGTCCTCGTCTGAAGGTGCGCATCCATCACACTTTTTTGACTTTGACTTTGTGTGTCTTCCTTTGTCTTCCTTCTCTCTCTCTAGATCTCTATTGCTCGCGTGGTCGACTGTTTGTCCCAAATCTGAATCTCCCACTCCCTCTCGAATCTCGAATCTCTATTCTGTTTCTGTTTATCCCATGTTGTAAACTCTCTCTCTCACTCACTGTCGCTCACCCTCTGCTCATTGCTCATTGATCATTGCTCATTCTCCCTCCCGCACACTCTCCGCCTTCCAACGACAAAGACATCGACACTAACGACGAGGACGCCACCGACAGCAGCAAAGGTACGTAGTCATCAGGTCGGGTAGCTAAGATCGCACTCGTGTGTCCCCATCTCAGCTGACACCACCTCTCCGTGTCCACCTTCCTCCGGTTCCGGTCGCCGTTGCATCCCATTAATCACGTCCTTCCTCACTCGTTGATATCACTGAACAGCTTGAATAGCCGGCAGTCAGCGGTACACAATGTCGGTGGGCACTGAACTGGACATCAATCCCGACATCAAACCCTCGTTGCGGCCAGATTTAGGACCACACGCGTTCGTGGGCAGCGCTGAGGACGATTACGACATGGACATGGTAGACGATGAGGTCTCTATCAAGGTGAGTAATTCATAGGAGTTGAAACCGACAGGCCAAGGCGTCCACAATCGCGTCTTTTGCCGCCTTCCTTTGCCTTCCTTCTCACCAAAGCTGACTCGAGAGTCACCATCATCTCCCATCATAGGTTCTCGGAAAGCGTCCGAGCTAGACGAACCCTCCGAGCCTTCCTCCATGCCCGACAGCAAACGATGCAAGACCCTAATGGATGAAATCGAAGCTGCATCTCAGGCGTTCTTAGTGTCGCTGAGCACGCAGCCAGCGGATGAGGATTACCCAGCTCAAAAAGCGCTTTCACCGCCGCCAGGTGAGCCAGTTGGGTCTCCAGAGCCCGAGCTCTCAGATGAGCAACGTGCCATTCTTGACCGAGCGATGGACGGACAGTCTCTGTTCTTCACTGGACCTGCTGGTACAGGAAAGTCTGTACTTTTACGGACGATGATCCTGGCGCTCCATAATCGATACAGCTATAACGAAGTTGCGGTCACTGCGTCAACTGGTATGGCCGCTTTGTGAGTGCTGCCTGTGAGAGTCTTGGTACAACCTAACCTTTTAGGAATATCGAAGGCTGTACCCTTCACTCGTGGGCTGGGATTGGCCTTGGGAATCTCGAAGTCAACATTCACATTGCGAAAATTATGAACTATTCGGCAGCCCGGGAACGATGGCAAAAATCGAAAGCCCTGGTTATTGATGAGGTGTCGATGATCCATGCCGACCTCATCGACAAGCTTAACAGCATAGGCAAGGCCGTTCGAGGTGACCCGCGGCCCTTTGGGGGGTTACAGCTGATCTTCTGTGGCGACTTTTTCCAGCTGCCCCCTGTGACAAAGTCTGTGGCGACCGAGTACAGCACGGACACATTTGCTTTCGATGCGGTCTGCTGGAATGAGCTGTTCGCTCCTTCGAACATGATAACGCTCAAGCGTGTCTTCCGTCAACGAGACGACCGGTTCGTCGGAGCCCTCTCGCGTCTCCGCAAGGGTGTGGTCTCTGATGAAGATCTCGCGACATACGACTCTTGCAAGAGACTTCTCAACACTGATGATGGGGTGAAGCCTGTTTTGCTGTGAGTTCACGTCTGGGTTGAGCGCCGCGCTCTTCACTGCAAAGCTAACGCGCAGGTACTCTCGCCGCTTCCAGGTTGAGAATGAAAATCAGATGAACCTGCGGAAACTGCCTGGGGACGTGCACACATTTGTGGCTCGCGACACGGCTGGACCCCTGGGCAAACATTTCAGCTCTGGAGAGATCACCAAGAAGCTGAACGATTCGACCCGCTTCCCTGAGAAGCTCGAGCTCAAGATTGGAGCCCAGGTTATGCTCGTCTCTGTGAGTGCACATGAGGAGTATCCAAAGCTGACCTTTGTAGAACACTGCGGTTGTAAGTACAGCTTGTATACTGCGGGTTCTGACACCTAAAGAACGGCTATGTCAATGGCAGCACAGGTTTGTGTACGCAGCGTGCATATGGCTAATTCTACAGGGAAGGTTATTGGATTCAAGGTGTACGGGTTTCCCTCTGATGCCGAGCCAGCGGGTCTGGACGTCGTGAAGGACGCCAAACCCGATGATAAGCAGGCGATCATGTCTGGTCTCAGAGAGACTTCTTCCGCAAAACCTCCCGCCGCAGAAGAGAAGGGCCAGGACCTCGAGGCGTACCCTGTTGTCGAGTTCCTTCCGAATCGACGCTTCCCAGAACCGCGGTCGTACACGATCGTACCCCTGGAGGTCGATATTCAAGGCCCCGGAGGGTTTATTGTGGCTTCGCGACGACAGGTCCCTCTCATGCTTGCATGGTTTGTTTTTCACGTCTCCACTGGCTGACATCAGGTCCATGACAATCCACAAGGCGCAAGGGATGACGCTCGACCGAGTCCGTGTGGACGTTGAGAGTGCCTTTGAGCTTGGGCAGGTGTACGTGGCGATCTCACGAGTGACCTCGCTCGAGGGTCTGGAGATTGTTGGGTTTGACGAGAGCAAGTAAGTGGGGCACTGGTGTCGCAGCTGACAGTGAAGAGTCATGGCCTCGCAGAGAGTGATCGAGTGGACCGACGAGCTCGCCGCCAAGCAGGGCTTGAAGGGAGAGGCGCACACGAACAAGGAGGCGCACTCGGAGCATGAGCACTACGACGGCTTTGAGCCTGAGGACTGGGGCGGCGAGGAGCACGATGACCTGGATGATGACGATATCGAAGGGCTCGAGGAGGGAGGGAGGAACTGGGAAGGGTACCGGTACGAGGACTTTAGAGAGATCGACTTTCAGGAGTGTGATGTGCTCGAGGGCGGTGAACGTGCACCGCCGGAGGAGGCGTACGACCACCGCTGCGAGGAGTTTGAGAACTCTGCTGTGATCGAAAAGCCCAGTGCGCCAGACGACATGAATGCGCTGTACGAGTGGTGTGAGGAGTATAACGGCGGCGCTGAGTCTTTTGGCCCGGGCGGGGAGGAGGGTATTGGAGAGGCCGTGGGCAATGACTGGGACGACCCCGACGACTGCGAGACGTACGCGCAGTACTGTGAGGCGGACGACGACGAGTACCTCAACTACCTAGTGAAAGATAGCAAAGAGAACCCCGAGTTTTATCGTTAGTAGAGTGTGTAGCAACCATGTACAGATGTAGCCATGCAGATACGAGTACTACATGCAGAGGACGGTAATGTCCTGGCGTTGGTCGCGCCACGGGTGGTTTTCGAGCTTGGACGTGAACACGGTGAGCACGCGCTGGTCGTCGATCATGACGCCGTTCGGAAATCCGACGAGCCCGCGGCGGACGGTACGAAACGGCAGCCGCGTCTCGATATCCTGCACCCAGATCTCACCCTTGGGGAGCACGGTCGGCGCATCCCACAGCGTGACGGTGTACTCGTCCGCGAGCGCGCCCGCGGCATTATTATCGTCGTCCTCGTCCCTGCTCCCCTTGACGACCCAGGCCCCCTCGCCGCGGCGCGCGCTCTCGACCCGGTCGCGGGCCACGACCACGGGGTTGAAATCGTGCACTACGAGCTGGACGCGGTGCGCGGGCTCGGCGAGCGGCTCGTCGGGGTCCTCGACCTCGGGACGCGTCCATGCCTCGCCGCCAAACGAGGATTCGTGCGACACGAGCGACGCCATGCGGTAGCCCGAGCACGAGCAGACCCACCGGCGGCGCTCGGCCTGGACCTGGGGCATGAGGCGCGTGTTGTCGGGTCCCCAGGCGGCCCACTTCCTGTCCTCGGCCACAAAGGGCGTACCGGCGGCGCGCGCGGCGAGGAGCTGCGCCTCGGCCGCGGCGGCCATCGCCACGAGCGTCTCGCGCAGCATGAAGACCTCGTAGTTTGTCGTCGTGTTCTCCATCTCGTGCGCGACCCAGAGCTCGAGTACCATCAGGCCCCGGGCGGGATCCTGCGTGAAGGGCTTGCCGCGGCCGAGCGTCGCCTGCTCGGCGGACACGGCGGGGTACGCGGGGKCGGGGCGCATGTGGAAGTTTTCGAGCGAGAGCTCGGACAGGTCGCCGGCCAGCGGGGGCATGAGGAGGCGCAGCACCTCGACGGCGCGGGGCGTCGTCGTGTCGTCGCTGTTCTGCGCCAGGGGCTGGTCCACCTTTGTGGGTGCGTCCTGCGCAAAGGAAATCAGCACAATGGCGGGCGGCGCGACCTCCTCAATCGGCACGCGGCGCGGGTTCGCCGGGTCCCAGTTCTGCTTGATCACCGTGCTGCGCGCGACGGCGATGAGCGTCGGCGTGAGCATGCAGAACGTGCACGATGCGCTCGTGCGCCCGAGGTGGATGCGGCTGAGCACCTCGCCCGTCTTCCAGTTCCACGCGACAATCTCCTCCTCCGAGTCCTGGGACACGACCGCGTGCGTGTCCTGGAACCCGATAATGTTCAGCCCCTCGCGCGAAATGTGCGCCACGAGCGTGTCGCCCATCACCTGGATGAGCTGCCTGGGCCAGTTGGACTCGATGACCGTCGGCGGAAAGTCGAGCGTCGGCAGCGCGGCCAGCGGGTGCGGCTCGAACCCGCTCAGCGTCAGCAGGTGGTACCGGTGCGCCGGCGGGGAGAGGTGCGGCTGCGCGGGCTCGGGCTCGTACTCGGACACGACGATCAGGTCCTGCGTCGGGTCCATTGTCAAATCGGCAATCGCAAACGGCACCGTGTGCGCCTTGACCGGCAGGATCGGGTCGTCGAGGTCCGGGTCCTGCACCGACGGCAGCGGGATGAGGCGGATCGTGTGCGGCTAACGTCAGAACAGTCCTTGCAAGCACATACCTTTTCGTGCGGATCGGATTCCTCGCACATGAGCAGAATCCCCTCCTGGAGCTCGTACACCCCGCTCGGCCCGCGCACCGACAGCCGCCGGACCTGCGCGGGCGTGACCGCGTCCCAGCGGCGCTCGCGCGCGCGCAGCGCCTTATTCTTTTCCGCGGTGGAGAGGAAAGAGTAGTCTTTACGCGTGCGCGGCGGCTCCTCGGGCCATGGGGGCAGCGAGACGCTCGGCAGGCTCGCGCGCTCCACGCCTGTGTGCGGCGAGATGGACGGCACGGCGTCGCGGCTGCTGGCGCCCGCGCCCGGGGTCGCCGCGCCCCGCCGCTCCCGCGCAAGCATCATGAGCTGCATGAGCTGGCCGTCCGTCATGTCCTGGCTCCTGCGCGAGTTTTCGCGGCGCGCCTCCTCGATGTGTTCCGCGAGCTTCTCGGACGCCTCGGCGATCACCGCCGCGTACGACTCGACGCCCGACATGGGCGTCTCCGCGCCCTCGTCGGCGCGCTCCGTGCGTTCTTCCGCTGCATGGCCCCGCGCCCGCGCGGCCACCATCGCCTCCCGCCGCACCGGAATGTCGACGTAGCCCCGCTCCTGCAGCGCGACGCTGTACTGCACCGCAGACGACGACTCGACGAGCGCCGCGAGCTTGCGGCAGGTCTGGAGTCAGCGGTGCGTGCGGGCAGCAACTTACTCGTGTCGCGTTCGCCACATCGCGCGGGGAGAGGTACAGCACCACGCGCTCGAGGATCTCCTCGGGCAGCGTGGTGAGGCCTTCGGGCGGCGTGGGGGGCGACATCGGGGTGTGAATGAGATGAGATGGGAGGCGGAGGCGGAGGCGGAGGCGGAGGCGGAGGCGATGCGGAGGCGGATGCGGATGTTTAATGCTTGGGGTGATTTGCCTAGTTCGATGCAGTATGCAGTGTTCCTCTCAAAGGAACTGGTCGTCGTCGAGACGCTGGTCGATGATGGTGGCGAGATGCGAGATGCAGAGTCCGAGATCCTCGATCGCGAGCTCCGACGAACGGAAGCAAACCCACGTGGCGGATCCATGTCTCATGCGCTCATCAGCTCTCCAAAGCTCAAAGTCGAGGTCGTCAACAACACATCCTCCTCATGACCTCCAACAACGACATGACAATAGAACCCCCACCGGCGGCCGAGCGCCCCGAGACCGCCGACGCCGTCGCCCTCCTCCCGCCGCTGCCCAACCCCGCGCATCCGCGCAATGCCGGCGCGCACCTGGGCCACAATGCCGACGAGGCGCTGCGCGTCATGCGGCTGCTGCACGATGGCGCCGCGAACGGCGGTGTTGGTGAGTCAGCTGCAGAGCTCGAATCAGCAGACTTCTCGAGGGGTGCTTGCTGGGGACTTGGGCATGCCATCATGACGAGCATCCAGCCTTCCCTTCACACTCGCTAACGCCAGACTTCCCCTACCCCACCACCTCGGAGTATCCCCTCCCGCCGCTCCCCGCGGTGCCGGTCCCGTCGCGCGGGGGCGCACGCCGCCCCAAGCCCGTGGCGGCGAGCAAGGCGCATCCGGAGACGTACCCCGCGCTGCCGGCGGGGCACCCGCTAACGAAGGCGACGACGCCCGACGACGCCGTGGCGATCCACAACGCGCTCGAGCCGCCCATGCCCGCCCGCCTGCAGTATGGCCGCTCGGCGCTGCTCATCCACGTCCCGGAGAGGGGGTACTGCTGGGCGCTCCTGCGGACGCTGGACGGGGCGGCGGGGCAGACGCTGTGTTTGAGCGTGAGGTATTTCCCCACGCGGGCGAATAAGGTGAGTCGCGCTAGCGGGTAGAGCTGACGGCAGCCGCCGCCAGTGCATGCCCTCCCGCCGCAGGGACCTGCGAACATCACCTCCGAGATGCTGTCCGGCCTCAAGCTCACCGTGCCCCGGCTGCTGTGGCGCCTCCGCGCGACGGCGGGGCTCATCGACCAGAACTGCTTCTACTGCGGCAAACACCTGAGCGACCTCGACGGGCTGCCGATGGGCCGCGGCGGCTTCCTCCCGGGCGTCAAGGACGAGGAGGGCATGGCCGTCGACGGCGAGGGCGAGGAGGGCAGGTGGGTGTGCTGGCACCCGCGGTGTGAAGAGTAGTGTTGTACAATATGCATAGCAGACAAGAGGAAGGGGGCAACAGAACACTGGACAGACCAAGAGTTCCGCAGACATGCACAGGCAACATTATTGGCAGACCTAGACATCCGCATCCGGACTAAGCGTCTGGACGCTCAAAACCCGGCGGAAACACCTGCCGCGCATTGATATTCACGCGCGCGCTCTGCACCCAGCGCTTGGCGGCGCGCATCGCGTCCGAGTCGTCCGGTGTCTCGGCAAAGTGCGCGGGGAGCGTGTCCTCCATGATGCGGGGAACGCCTAGAGTCAGCTTGGTCATCCACGAACTCACCATGATAGCTCTGCCGCCCGCGCCCGCTCATGACGAGCACGTCGCCGGAGCGCAGCACGATGGGCGTGGGCGGGTCGTCGCGCGAGTCGGTGCCAAGGAGGAAGATGCACGCGTGCCCGAGCGAGAGCGACACGAGCGGGCGCGACGGGTCGAGTCTGCGGTCAGCTACCACCTCGTTGCCTAGCTCCCTAGCTCACTCGGACCGGTCCACATGCGCCATCAGCGTGTCCTTGCTCTGGTAGTAATTCACAATCCCCGTGTCCGGCTCGTAGTCGTCCGCCCACGACTGCCAGTGCGGCACCTCGCGCGCGCCCGCGTACACGTCGCCCCACGGGATCGCGCGCACGACATCCTTGCACACGTTCGCGAGGGCGGGCGGAAATGGGATCGGGTCGGCGGTGGAGAAATCGTACGACTTGGTGGACCACTGGGCGTTAGCGGGATGGGTAGACGGGTGGAAATAGACAAGCTACCCGCACTTGAACGCCGAGTGCCAGCTCGGGCTTACTCACCTGATACACCCAGCCGAGATTAGCCCACCGGATATCGCGCATGAGCTGCGCAGCGCTCCGGGGCGGCACGTTGAGCGAAACGGTATCGCCCGCCCACGCGGCGTTGCGCCGCTTGACCTCGTCGTACCCGATCGTCGCGGCAGGTGCTGTCTCAATGAGCGCCCTTGGCCCGCGCGCCGCCCGGTCCGCCTCGGCCTGCGCGATCCGCTGCGCCTCGTCGAAATCGAGGTGTTTCGGGCGCACCACCGTCTCGGGCGCGCACACGCTCAGACCGAACAGGTCGCCCGGCAGCGCATAGTGCGTGCTCAGCGAGAGCGGGTTGGGCGGGAGCGTGTACTCCCCCAGCGCGGAGAGGAGGAGCGCATGCTGCGCCGCGGGGGGGAGGTAGCGCGGGATCAGGACACAGCCTGCGGTCAGCGAGCTCCGAACGCCACGTACCTTCAGCAACGACGTAGCCGACCCGCCCGTCCAGCTGCACACTCCGCACAGTCGCGGGCGGCGGGCGCTCCCCGTGCGCCCGCTCCTTCCCCTTTCTCTTCTTCCGGCGCACGCTCGGCTCCCCGTCCTCGAACTCTTCTCCCCACCAGCCGGCAGCCCACACCTCGTCGTCCTCCGGCCGGCTGAGGTCCAGCACCGCCCCGCAGAGGTCCGCCGGCAGACCGCGCAGGGCCGGCAGCGCGCTGGTCGCGCGGTTCTTGAAGTGTTTCTCGGCGCGCCGGAAGGCGGGGTGCGCCGTCGGCACGGGCATGGGTATGGATACGAGGGTTACAGGTTACAGGTTACGTGATAGTGATGATCTGGTGATCTGTGACAGGAGTGGTGAAGAACAATGATGTTGACAAAATGTTGGAAAGGTCGAAATTTCAACATTGTTAACATTGTCTGGCAACGTCATGGCTCTATGGTGAGCTTAGCTGGGCGCTGCTCAACCGCCGGCTTTTCTGTGCCCTCGTCCAACGAGCTCTCTGTGTTCATGAGAGTGCTACAGGAAAGCGTTAAACAAGGCCATGCATATCATACGGAGACTGTCTACAACCACAACGGCTCGCACCTCCGGCCATCCCATAACGATCCTGTTTCAACTGCGGCGTGACTCGCAACGCTATCTGAACTGAAAGATAACCTTCATCGCAGCTTTATGAGAGCCCTCCTCCCCTGACCAGCACGATGCTTGCTGTCGACACCCTTCGGGAATAGCATTCGCTTTCTCTCCTGTCCAAGTGTGCCCCTCATCTCTCGAAGAACTGTCTCTCATCTCTCGAAGAACTGTCGCAGAGTTGTGCCGCGCACCGACACTTGCTCCCTTGACTCTTGGATCGTGTCGGTGAGGTCTCTGCTGAATCCTCTGGGTCCTCCAGGACGTGCCCACGCCCACATCAACGCCCTGCACTTCCAGCAGTCTCCCATCTGGCGAGGACGATTCCGAGGGTGTCGCAATCGACGCAGAACAAAAGACTGTACGCGAGAGCCCGGCATTTCCCTTGACACCCATGACGCAGCTGCTGCACGCAACCCGCACACGTGTGACACAGTGAATACGCCCAGTCCGCCCCGTCGTCAGTGAATATGTCAGTTCTCCTTTGCCCCAGTCAGCACCTCTACCTCGCACAGTTGGGTGCAACAATACATCACAACACCATCTCGAGACCCCTGCTTAGCATCTAATTGCTAGCTTAGATCTTCATGGTCTTCATGCCGTCGGCCCAGAAGGTGAGGTAGGGGGTGACACCGTCCTCACGGTAGTTGAGGAGGGCGACCATGCCGTCGGGGTTCATCGACTCGCCGCAGTAGAACTCGTAGTCCTTGAAGTTGCCGATGATCTTCTTGGCGAAGGCCTGGGCACCCTTCTCGAACTTCTCGACGCGGTCGGGGTGGTTCTCCTGGAGGTGCTGCTTGACGGCCTTCATGTAGCCCTTGAGGTAGGTGAGGTACGACTGATTGTCAGCGAAATCCGGGTGTCAGAAGAGATGGTGCTGACCTTCTTGTCGAACTGGGTCGACTGGAGACGGAACGAGTGGACAACGTTGTTGACCTGCTCGGCACCAGACTCGAGCGCCTCCTCGGCCTCCTCGGCGGAGGGGTTGCCTCCTGTGGAATGTTAGTGCCCTGTCACGGTGTGATGCTGGTCGGGGTGCGATTGATGATCCGAGCTTGGGACTGTGCGAGACAAGGCCAAGGCCCGGGAGTTTGTGCTCCACCTCCACGAGGCCCTGTTTGTCTCCGTCGTACGGTTGCTCAGACCTTTGGATCTCTCGCAGCCCCGCCAGCACGGTATTGCCTACTCACCAATGTCAACCTCGCCGTCCTTGACGATGATCATGGAGCAGTCAACCTCGTAGGCGATGTCATCGATCTCCTTGCTGTGGGCGTCAGAACCAGAACCCGGATGTCTGTGGAGAAAGATTTACTGCCGCTGCCGCTATTGAGGGATATTTTTTCCTCCTCCACACATGTAGCGGGCGGCAGCAGTAAAAGAGATGATGCTCACACGTCGTAAGCGTCCGAGAGCATCTCGTCGCCGGAGACAATGTCCTGGTAGATAAGCATGGTGGTGGTTGTTGAGGTCCGTTAAAGGAGTTTTAGAGGAGAGTGAAAGAGAATGGTTGGAGAGAAAAGAAAAAGAGAAAAATAAAAAATGAACAAAGTCGCGTTGGCCTAAAAGTCTCCCAGCCCAGCCAGTGCAGCCCAGCCAGGCCAAGCCCAATGCCAGCCAGCCAGTGCGGACGGCGGCATGGCAGCAAACGTTCCATCCACCCATCCCCCCCGTTGCCCTGCAATCGTTGGCCAGCCAGGCAGCCAGCATGGCCACGGTCAGCACTCGCTTTGTGCATGCATGCATGGGGGAGCACCAAGCCAGGGGGCCCATTCTGGCTTTACCCTGGACTGCCATGCATGCATACAGTGGTGATCATCATAGCCCCAGCCCAGCCTAGCCCGCCTGCCTGCCTGGCTGGTCCTGGAACCAAATCTTGGCTGGATGCCTGCCTGGCTGGTCTGGCTCTGTTGCCGTTCAATCGCGCCGTAGGATCAGGCTCAGGCTCTGTGCGGTGGAAGATTTTTTCACCCATATTAATTTCACATTTAAATTCAAATTACTCCCAGGTACAGAACTATTAACATGCGAGAACCACGTGAGAAACTACAAGTGGGCCCGAATAAAATAAAGATGATTCTCGCACCTGGACGCGCTCCGTTCACTTTGTATGGTCCCTTTGCGTCAAAAGTCAAAAGCACACAAACACAGCCAAAGCCAAAAGCCAAAAGCACCACTGCTCATCGTCATCACCAGTCTCCTCATCATCACCTCTTCTTCTTCTACTCTAAAAGCTACTTTGCCTCCTTCTTAGTCTCCTTTCCTTCTTCACTATCTGTATCCCCTATCTTAATCACTACCCACTTCCCTTCTCTTCACCAAAATGCAGGCCACACCAGAGACGCTTGCCGCTCTCTCCAAGTACCTGGCCGACACTGTGTCGCCTGACGCAGCGACCCGTCGTTCTGCCGAAGAGTCGTTGCGCCAGGGCGAGTCGCAGGAGGGCTTCCTCCAGATTGTTCTCAAGCTCGTCAGCTCGGACGCAGCAGACAAGGTGGTGCGCCAGGCTGGCGGTGTTTACTTTAAGAACGCCGTGAAGCGACTTTGGGACGGAGAAGACGAGGTCCAAATCTCCGAGGCGGACAAGGTCGCGATCAAGTCGCAGCTTGTTCCTTTGATGATTGCTCTCGGAACACCGCAGACGGCAAACCTCCAGAGCCAGATTGGAGAGGGTCTGTCGACCATTGCATCGAGCGATTTCCCCGACAAGTGGGACGGTCTTGTTGACGTGAGTTTTGGTTGTTTGGTGTTTGGGCACCTACAGGGAAATGCCATGCTCTGGTCGCTAACTCGCCACAGGAACTCGTCAGCAGCTTGACCCCTGACAACTTTGTCGTCAACAACGGTGTCCTCGCCACTGCTCACTCCATCTTCAAGCGGTAAGCTAGGAGTTGCTTGAGCCAGCTAACAATCCAGCTGGCGCTCCCAGTTCCGCTCCAACCAACTCTTCTCGGAGATCAACTTTGTCCTTGACCGCTTCTGCAAGCCCCACCTCGAGCTCTTCAAGCACGTCGACCAGCTCCTGTCGACCCCTGCTGGCCAGCCCCTCCCTCCTAATGCTTCTCTTCCCCTCCTGGCTCAGGCCCTCCTTCTCCTCATCCAGATCTTCTACGACCTCACATGCCAGGACCTTCCCCCGTTCATCGAGGACAACATGTCGCAGTTCATGGGCGAGGGCGACCAGCCGGGATGGCTCCTGAAGTACCTCAGCTGGGAGCGTCCAGAGCTCAAGGGAAGCGTGAGTTGTCGAACTGATCCCAAAACTGACATGCAGGACGACGACGACGCACCTGGCCCGCTCCAGAAGATTCGCGCCTCGATCTGTGAGATTGCCGAGCTCTTTGCCCAGAAGTACTCGGACGCCTTCCCCCAGCTCGGCAGCTTTGTCAACGGCGTCTGGCAGATGCTCACAACGGTCAGCGCAAGCACCCGCGAGGACGTCGTGAGTAACCGATTCAACTTCCACTCTGACCCCAGCTCGTGTCCCGCGCTCTCCGCTTCCTCTCGGTCGTCGTCAAGATGGGCAGCCACCGCGAAATGTTCGCCGCCGTCGAGACTCTCAACCAGTTCTGCGAGAAGATTATCCTCCCCAACATGAGCATCAGGGGTGAGTACGTAGCATTTGTGTCCACTAACCGTACCAGAGCACGAGGAGGAGATGTTCGAGGACGACCCCGCCGAGTACATTCGTCGCGACCTCGAGCCGTCCACCGAGAGCGACACCCGTCGCCAGGCCGCCACCGAGTTTACTCAGGCGCTCATGGCCAACTTTGAGACCGAGGTGACTAACATCATCAAGGGCTACATCACCACCTTCCTTGCTGTGAGTTGACCAGGGAAGACATTAACTGACGACAGCAATACGCTCAGAACCCGAGCGCCAACTGGAAGGCCAAGGACACTGCCATCTACCTCCTCACCTCTATTGCCGCCAGGGGATCCACGGCTCAGGTGAGTTGCCGCCTCCAACCGGTCCTAACTCTCAGCGCGGTGTCACATCGGTCAACGTTCTCGTCGACGTTGTCAAGTTCTTTGGCGAGAACGTCTTTGCCGACCTCCAGGCTGCCCCCGGCTCGGTCAACCCTATCCTCACGGTCGACGCCATCAAGTACCTGTACACCTTCCGCAACCAGCTCACCAAGGAGCAGCTCGTCTCTGTTCTTCCTCTCCTCGTCCAGCACCTCAACTCGTCCAACTACGTCATTTACTCTTACGCCGCTATCACGATTGAACGTATTCTTTTCATCAAGAACGAGAACCGCCAGCCGCTCTTCACTAGCGACGACGTCCGTCCGTTCGCCGAGAACATTCTCATCGCCCTCTTCACCAACATTGAGAAGGGCGGCACTCCGGAGAAGATTGCCGAGAACGACTACCTGATGAAGTGCGCCATGCGTGTCATCATCACTGCCCGCCAGGAGCTCGTTCCCGCGCACCAGGCTGTTCTCACCCACCTTGTCACCATCATGGGCGAGATTAGCAAAAACCCCTCCAACCCTCGCTTCAACCAATACTGCTTTGAGAGTGTGTCGGCTCTTATCCGTTTCGTCTGCGAGGCGTCGCCCGAGACCCTTCCCTTCTTCGAGAAGTCGCTCTTTGGCCCCGCCGAGATCATCCTGTCCCAGGACGTGGCTGGTGAGTACATAGCCAAAGTCCAGAACTCACCCTCCAGAGTTCATCCCCTACATCTTCCAGATTCTTGCTCAGCTTCTCGAGCTCCACAAGCCTACCGACCTTCCTTCCGAGTACCAGGCGCTCCTTACCCCTCTGCTCTCGGCCCAGCTCTGGGAGCAGCGTGGTAACGTCCCTGCTCTCGTCCGTCTCTGGAAGGCGCTCCTCATGCGCGGTGCCCCCCTCATCGTGCAGAACAACCAGGTCCAGGGTCTTCTCGGCATCTTCCAGCGTCTGATCGGCTCCAAGATCAACGACGTGTTTGCCTTTGAGCTCGTCCAGGCCATGTACGAGTTTGTGCCTCTGTGAGTTACCATCTCCTTCAGAACCTAACTCTCAGCGACGTCATGAAGCCCTTCTCGCAGGCCATCTTCACGCTCCTTCTTACTCGTCTGCAGAGCAAGCCGACACAGCAGTTCACCCAGGGCTTTGTCTACTTCTTCTGCTTCCTCGCAGCGGTTGACAATGTCGGTGCCGAGGCCACCATTGCGACCGTCGAGGGTATCCAGCCCGGCCTCTTTGGCAACCTCATGAACGGCGTCGTTCTTCCCAACACCCAGAAGGCGCCGGTGCGCTCGCGCCGCGTCATCGAGGTCGGCCTGACCAAGATTCTCGCACGCTCCGATGCCATCCTCACCCCCGCGATGGTGACCTTCTGGACCCCCATCTTCCTCGCGCTCGTCGACCTCTTCACCCTCCCGCAGGACATTACCTACGCCGGCGCCTCCGAGGACCTGACTGGTCTCGACCACGAGGACTCTGGCTTCCAGTCGTCCTTCTCCAAGCTCGGCGCCTCGGAGCGCAACACCCACGACCCCGTCGCGAGCGTCACAGACACCAAGATGTTTGCCGCCCGCGAGCTGTCCCAGGCGTCGCAGAAGCGTCCCGGCGTCCTCGGCCCGCTGGTCCAGCAGGCCCAGGCCCAGGAGTCGGCCGCCGTCACCTCGTTTGTGCAGTACATGACCTCCAACAAGTGAGTTATCGTATTAAAGCACAACTGACACCACAGCCTCAGCATCGCTTAGATATCCAAAACAAGTAGTGTCCATTCCCCGTCTCCCGTCTCCCTTGCATAGTTTTGCCCAGTACCAATCATTGCGATGCACATGTACATCGTCGGAAGTGAATCAGATAATAATGCCATGCTGCAGATACAGGTTACTACAATCTACTCGGATCTACTCGTCGACGTCCATCTTGTCTGCGGGGGTGGGCTCCGCGGCGGCAGGGGGGACGGCAGGTGTGTCCTTCTGGCTGTCGGTGGCGGACTTGGGCTCGGCCATGGTAGCGTCGCCGTCTGCGTCTGGAGCGGAGACGGAGTCCTTGACAGGAGCCGGTTCCTTTGCCGCGTCCTCGACCGTGTTCTCCACCGCTACCTCGGCGGGTCCCGAGGTGACAGGGCCATCCTTGGCGTCGGCCATTGGCTCATCCTTGTCGTCCTTCTCGTCCTTCGCGACCCTCTTCGCCTTCTCCTTCTCTCCCTCCTTCGCTCCTTCCATCTCGTCTCCGTTCTTCTCCTTGTCCTTCCCTCCCTCCTTGGCATCCTTGTCCTCCTTGCCCTCCGTGCCCTCCTTGTCCTCACCCTCACCCTCCTTGTCCTCGCCCTCCTCGTCGTCATCGTTATCCACCCTTGCAGCCCCTGGGGCGAGTAACTCGCCCAACGTGCCCTCGTTAAACTTGTCGCCGCACGAGTTGCACACTATCGTCAGCCCCGCCATACTTTAAACTCACGGGTTCCGCGCCCATTCGGTCCGCGGCGCCACACCTTGACGCCGGGCTTGGCGCAGCCTTCGCACGTTGCGCCCGATATTCCGCGGCTCTGGCGCTTGGGCAGGCTGCTGCCGCGCTTGCGGGATCCGCCGCGCTTCGAGAGCGTCTGTTGGGCTGCGCCGAGCTCGACGCGCTCGTCGAGGGCGTCGAGCGAGACGGGCATCTCGAAGGTGACCGTCGGCTCGTCCTTGCGCTTCTTGCGTTTGCCCTCCATTGCGTCGTCGTCGAGCTCGATCGAGATGGCGCGCGACTCGCCGCCGTCCTCTGCGTCCTCGTCGCGCGCGTACAGCGGCCGCGTGGTCATGTGGTTTGTTGCCTCGACGAGCGCCGGGATGGGGGCCTCGACGCGGAAGCGCGGGAAGAGGCGGGTGCCGACGCGCCCGAGGAGGGACTCGAAGGAGGCCTTCTTGCGGGCAAGAAGGGTCTTGAGGACCGTGGGACCAAGACGCGGGGGAATGAAGCCTTCGGAGGCGGGGGCGGGGGTGGCTGCAGCCACCACAGGGGGTACTGGGGCCGTGGCCGGTGCGGAGACAACGGTCGTGGCAGGCGTCGTGGCAGCGGCAGGGACAGTAGTGCTGCTCGCAGGTACAGTACTAGAAGTGACTGCAGCAGGCGCCGGGGGTTGAGTGGCCGCTGGTGTAGAGCCAGGAGCCGCAGCAGGCGCCACCGCAGGAGCTGCGGGTGTCGAAGGTGCTACAGCCGGTGGCGCTGTCGCTGCTGTGGCTGGTTTCGCGACGTCGGAGACAGAGAGAGCAGCGGAGGGAGTAGCAGCAGGCACTTCGGCAGGGGCAGGCGCGGACGCCACTGCTGCCGGTTGCGATGTGGCGGCGGCAGAAGCAGGAGCGGCAGAAGTAGGAGCGGTGGGAGCAGCAGTGGCGGGAGCAGCAGCCGCAGTTGCAGACGCAGTTGTTGGGCCCTTCGCCGTCTCCTCCTTCTCCTCCGGCACATCATTCAGCACCGGCTCGGCGCGCGCAAGCGTATGCAACTCCGCCTGGTGCACCTCGTCAATCACCCCCTTGACGCGCCGCCACACGCCGTCGCTCATGCCGGAGAGGCGGAGGGTGACGGGCTCGAGCGGGCCGGGGGGCAGGAAGTTCTCCGCGGCGAGGTTGAGGACGTACGGTGTTGGCGGGGGCAGTTTCTTTTCCGGCATGGTGTCGGGCTTGTCTGCGGTCTTGTCCGTCTTGTCGTCCTTCTCTTTATGGATTTGGCGGAGGGAGCGCTTCGGCGAGATGGGCTCCATCTTCACGTCGGGGTCGGTCTTTGCGGCGTCCTTGCCTTCAGGATTGCCCTTGTCCTTGTCCTCGGCAACCTTCTTCTTCTCACGCCCAAGAAGCTGGTCCACAAACTCCTCATTCCGGAATGGTAGCCGCTTCGCGAGCTTATCCCACTCGGGCCGCTTCCACGGCTCAATGGGAACGAATGTCGAGAGCAGCACGGTGCCCACGCTGGGACGCATGCCGGGAACGACTGGGAGCTCAGTGTATGGATCCGGCTTGGGCTGTGGGGTGGGCTCCTTGGGTGGCGGGCTGGGCTCCTTGGGAGGTTCCTTCGGTGCCTCGACAGCGAGCGAGGCGCGCGTGCGTTTCTTGCCCGCTACCGGCTCCGGAGCGGCGATGGGCTGCGCTGGCTGCGCGGCTGCGTCCAGGACAGGACCGGTAGTGGTGGTAGTCGCGGGGGGATCCGCGGGGCCATCCGCAGCAAGCTCGATCTTCACCGGAGAAGGCTCCTTCGGCGCAGGACCAGTAACGTAGTCCCCGCCCACACGCGAGATGTAGCTGTGCGACCCAAGGGGCAGCAGGAACTTCTCCGTCGGGTGCTCCTTGAATGCCACGAGGAGGAACGGCGGCGGGAGGGGATACTCTGGTTTCGGGGGCATGGGCGGCGGGATGAAGATGACGTTTGGCCGGGGGGTTGGGCGCGGCGTAGGTGTGGGTGTAGGCGTGCCGACCGACTTGGGTGCCGGTGTGGCCGGAGACTGGGACAGTGGAGGTCGGGAGGGAGTAGCCACAGGGCCAGGTGGGCGGACGACATTCGACGACGCCGCCGGAATGGCTGCTGGGCCGCCGTGTGGCGATGCGGCTGTGGGAACAGGTACAGCTGGGGGAGGCCGGGCCACTGGAGGTGTAACAGAAGCCGGTGACGGCACAGTTGGTGGTGCAACGGTTGGAGCTGGAGCTAGGACGACGACTGCGGCAGGCTGGGCCGGCGTAGCAGGCGGGGCAGCTGGTGGGGGGGTGGGAGCAGCAGCAGGAACGGGGGCAGTCACAGCCGGAGTGGCAACTGCGGCTGGAGCACCGGTAGCAGACGGGGCAGCTGCAACAGCTGGCGTCGCAGGAGCAGCGGGCTGGACGGCCACTGGGGCAACAGATGCTGCACCTCCCTCAACAGGCTTCGCAGACGGAGCGGCAGCCGCAGGCGTCGCAGCGAGCTCCTCTGGCGGCGGAACGGGACCACCGCCATGCTGCGGCCGGCCCGTCATGTCCACCTCGTCGTCCGAGTCCGAGAGGTCGGAGAGGGACGAGTCCGACTCTGACCCGTGTTTGGGTGCGGGTGCAGGGGCGACCGCTCGTGCTGGGGCAGCCGGTGTTGTGGCTGGKGCGGGTGCGGGCGCGGGCGCTGCTGCCCGTGGTGCTGCCGGTGTCGGCGCAGGTGTTGGTGTCGGTACAGGTGCCGCTGCCGCCGCTGCTGCCGCCGCGGCCACTGGTGCCGCTGTAGGAGTTGCAGGAGGTGGCGCGGGCGATACTCCCGGAGGACGCGCTACAGCGGCTACTGGTGGACGAGGAGCCGCAGCCGGCACAGGTGGCCTTACACCAGCAGCTGCAGGAGGAACAGGCCTGGCGACGGCTGGGGCGGGCGGACGGGCTTGAGCCGGCGGGCGAGCAGCGGTTGGCACCGGCGGCCTCGCAGCGGTGGGGGCCGGTGGCCTCGCGGCAGTAGGAACCGGTGGCCTCGCGGCGGGTGGCGGTACACCTGGTGGTCGAGCCACGGCCGGACCAGCCGGGCGCACAGCAGGTACAGCCGCTCCCGCAGGTCGTGGCGGCACAGGTCCCGCCGCACGCGGGGGTATAGGCCCGAGGCCCGCCATGGTCGGTCCGTTGGGGAGACCCGGCAGATCGGGGCCCTCGCCGACGCCCTCGCCGCGCTGTAGCCTGCCGACGACGCGGCCGAGCTTTGCGAGCTCGTCCTTGTTCGCCACGCTGCGGGCCGCCTTGTGGATCAGGATCGAGAGCCACGGATACTGCGTCGCGGCGGCGTTGACGCGCTGGATCAGCTCGTTGGGGATGTCGTTCCGCGAGGCGAACTTTGGTGGGCCGGCTGGAGGGGGTGGGCCTGGAGCTGAGCCTGCAGGAGCTGAGCCTGTGGGAGCTGGGCCTGCAGGAGCTGCACCGGGGGGACGGACGGGTGCTGAGGGGCCAGCAACTGGACGCACGGGTGGGCCGGCTGGAGGGCCCAGAGGTGCGCCTGGTGGACGCACGCCTGGCGCTCCGAGGGGAGGCGCTGCCACTCCTGCCACGCCCGGCACCAGTGGTGGGTGGATAGGAAGCAGACCGGGACCCGTAGGGAGCGGGCCCGGTGTCGGCACGGGCGTGGCCCTCTGCCGCGGTGGCCTCTCTGTGCGTGGGCGTTTCGCGCCCGGTTCCCCTGGTGCGGGCTTCTTCTTCTCGCGCTTCTCCTTCTCCTTGATAACCTTTTCCTTTGGCGGCTTGGGCTTGTACTCTTTTGGCTTGGGATCCTTTGGCTTTGGCTCCTTTGGCGCGGCCTTTTCGCGCGGTCGGCTGCGCACCGTGCCCTCCAGCCCGGCGCGGGGCGCGACAAAGCGCCCGATCCACAGCTCCGTGTTGGGGAACGACATGGGGCCAATCTGGAGCGTGACGCGGGTTAGGCACTCGATCTCGTGCGCGGGCGCCTGTGGCCCGTCGGCGAGTTTCTGCCGCCGCCGCCTTGCTGCCGCTGCGCGCTTGTCCTCGTCTGCGTCGTCGTCCTCCTCCTTGCCCTCCTTTCCCTTGCCCTTCTTGTCCACCGGCGCATGGTACTCGTTGGACGGGAGCGGTGCCGCCGGCGCCGGCGGGGTCGGGAACGCAAACACCTTGCGCGCGGGCGGGCGCAGGCGCGGCCGGCTGTGCCCCGGCACGGACGGGTGCGAGAAGATGCGCGGGAGCAGGTGGTTCAGGTGGTGGTGCCGCGTCTGCATGAACGAGTACTGCAGGATGAGGCTGGGGTCAGAGAAAGCGACACTAGGGGACGTACCTCTCCGCAAGGTTCAGCAGCGGCTGCTTGCCCGGCACGGGCTCAGGCTCGTCGAGCTCCATCGCGTCGGCATCGTCGGCGTCGGGGTCGGCGTCCTCGTCCTCGTCCTCGTCTACGACTTCTTGCTCGCCCTCGTCCTCATCGCCCTCCTCCACCTCCTCCTCTGCTTCTTCTTCCACCTCTTCTTCCTCCTCCTCCTCTTCTACTTCTTCTCCTTCCTCCTCCTTGACGCCCACAACCTCCCCCGCCAACATGGCCAGATCCTCGTCGCTCAGCTCGAACCCGGCGGCATCCACGACCTGCGGCCGCGGCAGCGCCGGCAGGTCGACGTGCGCGGTGGGCGGCGGCCCGAATCGGCCCGAGACGCGCATCCCCATCGTGCGAGTGTGTAGTGGGGTGGGGTGGAAGTAGGGTGAGTTGTGGTGGATGCGGAAATTGTTGTTGTCGAGGTGGTTCATCTCGCGAGTGGACGAGTGGAGGTTGCGGGATCAATTTTGGTGCACACAGCGTGTGCGGCCAGGATAACATTGCGGTAGAGACGGCTGCGGCACAGCGGAAGCGATATGCATCGGGCACGCATCTAGACTACAGCGAGCTGCAGCGCAGCGGTATACGAGTACGGGTATAACTGGTACATCTACTGGACGGACGTGTCGCCAAGGCGTCCTTCGTGGTCCTCTTTGATCTCTCCCAAATGTTCACAGATATCGTCTACTTTGCCTCCTCGTGCTTAAAGTCGATCGGCTCGGACGCGGGGCTGCCGCGCACTGTGCTGCCCATCTCGTTGTAGTCGAGCTGCATGTCCGTGTCGCGGGGCGCGCGCGTCTCGGGCGTGAGGATCGCCGGCGGCCAGAGCACAGTGTACACGACGATACCGAGGAAGAGCGGCAGCGTGTCGAGTCCCATGACGTACGCCTCGTGCGTGGCGAGGAAGCCGACGTAGCCCTGCGAGAGCTCGATGGTGCGGAAGACGGAACGGATCATGAAGCAGATGCACGTCCAGCCGAGCGCGAAGAAGAGCTTCTTCCACCCGGGGCGGTTCCAGACGACAGGGTCCTTGCGGCTGGGCGTTAGTGGGTGAAACGACCTGCGTGGGGTCCAGCAGGGTCTTGATGATCTCGCCTCGACACCATCTGACACACTCGCGCTAGCGCGCTCACGCGCTCACGGTCGCACTCTACTCACACGCGGAACAGGAACACGGCCCAGAGACACGAGAACAGGAAAAAGGACAGGAGCTGGAGCGCCAGAACGGCGAGGAAGATGTTGCTGCCGACCTCGCTCGTCTTCTGGGTGCCCGACGACGAGAGGCCGCCGCCCGAGGCCTGGATGCAGAACGTGACGACTGCGGTTAGTGTGTGTTCAGAAGCAGTCAAGGCGGGAGCTTCCACGCTCGCACTCACTATCGCTGATGATGAAGATCCACGACACCTTGCCCGGGCGGATGAACAGGTACTTGTCGGCATTGAGGTGCTCGACGATGCGGCCGAGGAGGATGTAGTCGGCGGCGAGGAACGCGCACGGCGACAGGATGACAAACATGTACATGGCAATGTAGCCGCCGAGGCTGTGCGTGTTGTTGCGGAACCAGAGGCGGAGCGCGAGGCCGATGCCCTCGCAGTACGTGCCGATCACGAGGACGAGAAAGTAGAGCGGCTTGTGGCGGAACTGGTCTGGAAGTGTTAGTCGGGTATGTTCTGGTCAGGCCGCAGGCCGTGTCGCCAGACGTCTACTCTTGCTCCTGCCTTGTCCCCATCTCCTCATCTCCACATCCTGCTGATACTCACGGAAAGTATAAATCAGCGCGCAGGTGAAGTACAGCGCGCACGCAGCGGCGTTCATCCCAATGTTGGGAATGTATCGCAGCGGATTACATCTGCGGGGTTAGTCACTGGTGGGGACGAATGTGGGCGTGTGGCGCAGAAGCGGGCCGGGGGCCGGCTGGCAGCTACGGCCTGTTGCCTTGGTTCTTGGCCGTGCACCTTCGCGGTCGCAGCGCCGACTAGATGCACGGCGTCGCGCGCGACAGAGCACTGCCAACGCTGAAGCCGCCAGCCTCGCGGGATACGCATGCCCAGGGCCCCGCGCCCCGCGGTACCCCGCGCCGCGACGCGATCGGCGTGCACGATCGAGATATCGAGGCACTACGAGCCGGCGCGCGTTTCTGCGTGCAGAGGCAGAATAGCGGAAACGAGAGGTGCGAGTCCAAGTGGAGACGGACTCTCTCGCTTATCCCCATCTCGACCAGCCCCCCTCTCTGGCCTCGTGCCTCCTGCCTTCTCCATCTCCATCTCCATCTCAAGCACCATCTCCACCTCCAGCCTTCCAGCCTCCATCTCCACCCTCCAGCCCTCGCACACGACTCACAAGTCCTCGGCGGGATCCAGCGTCTTGGGATCCAGCGCGCAGTAGGGGTTGTCGTCCCGCATGGCGGCGACCTGCGTCGCAGCTAGCGCGAGGAGCGCGAGCCCGAGCGCCGGGAGCGCGGATCGGGGTCGGGGCATGATAGTGCGGGGTGCTTGCCGCGGTCGAGGGCGAGGTCGAGGTTGGGTCGGTGGAGTCGGAGAATCTGGGCTGGCTATGGCTTGGCGGGGGCGGCGGGGGCGGCGGGGTCGGGGGTCTAGAGAGCGTGGGCTGCCGTCAGTCACGTCCGTTCTGCAACGCACTTTATCAGCGGCGAGACAATATACAAGAAATGTGCAAGAAGATACAACGATGCAGAGATGCATGCATGCACGGTCGTCTCATGTGGAGCCGACCCAACGCAAACAGGGTCGAATGCCCGCTGCTTGGCCGTCCCGGCGAATCCGCTCGGGGATCCCGGCTGGGCTGGCAGGCTGGCTGCGGCGCGTTTGCGGTTGCCATTTCGGGGATCCCGGACTGCTGGGTGGGGAAATCTGCAGAGTCACTGCGCCGCCGTACTCGGCGCTGGGCTGGCCGGCGGGCATGATGTCTTTGTACTCCCCCACCCGCCCACTCTTGACGAGGCTCACTGCTCGGCGACGGAAATAGGTACGCGGACGGTGCAGTGTGCAGAGGTATATCCTCCAAGCTGGACAGACATGGCTCGACGTTATAAAGTTCACGCCAGTCCGCCAGAAATAAATATCTCATCGTAGCATTCTGCATCTGACGATCATCGCTAGCTCCATCATCATCATCATCGTCATTGCAGACTCAACTTTCCTCGACTGCTCATCGTCCCACTCTCACACTCTCATCAATCGGACACGGTGCATACGATCTGGATCTGTTTCGCAACCTATGGAATGGAGACGTGATGATATGGACAGGGGACGGGGGGTGGCTAGTGTTCTTATGAGACTAAAAAACAAAAACGTGCGGGCAGATGAGAGCTATGAGTTGTGTTTGGCAGTTTATGGATGTGGTGGAGCAGGTGCCGTTGGTGGTCGAGTAGAGCATAGCTGTGCTGCGCTGTGCGCCTACTCGTCGTCCGACTCGTCGTCGGCCTCCTCGAGCCAGCGGAGGAAGGGCTCGACCGACTTGCGGACCTTCTTGGACGTCTCCTTGTCGACGTACTTTTTCGAGACGTGCGTGCCCCACGCGGTGCACACCTCCTCGTCGAGAATGTCCTCCTGGTAGAGCGCCATGAGCGCCTTGGAGGTGGTGCCGTTGGCGCAGAGCGCGTCAGAGTTGGGGGCACGGCCAATGAGGCGTTCGATACCGCCGAGGAGGGCCTTCTGGGCCTTCTCGCTGGTGACGAGCTGGAGATGTTAGCAAAGGTGGTCTCAACTCAAAAACAGTCTCAAACACTCTCGACTTACCGCAGAAAGAAGCTGGGCACGCGCCTCGACCTCCTTGGCGACACCCTCGGTGGTGAAGAGCTTCTCGCCAATGGGGACGAGCGCCTTGTACTTTCCGGCAATCTCGAGCTCCTTGATCTTGGCGATAATGTCGGCGTCCGAGGCCGAGCGGTTCTCCTCGAGCCACGCGCCGAGCTGGAAGTAGGGCGAGTCGGCGTCCTCGTCGTCGTCCTCAACTTCCATGTCCTTGACCTTGCCGACAATGGCGTCAATGTGGTCGCCGGGGCCGGTGGGGGTGCCGCTGGCGCTGTCGTCGCCGTGGCCGTTCGAAGTCTCCTCGTAGACGACGGGGCCGCCGACGTTGGCCTCGGCAGTCATGCCCTTCTTGGCACCCTTCTTGTCCTTCTTGGGCGGGTTCTTGAGAATGTACGTGGTGAGCTTGTGGCGCATGTCAATGCCAGTGTGGGCGCCGCAGGCCTTGCAGTCGCGGTGAATGTCCTCGTTCTTGCCCTTGCCGGTGATGACGAGCTCAGTCTCGGGGTTCTTGCACGAGGCGCAGAGCACAAACTTGTCGATAAAGACGTCGAGGAGGTCGCGGAGACGGTCGAGCTGGTGCTCGCCGTTGACAATGTAGCGGTCGCTGGCCATGGTGGTCTGGGCACCGAGCTCGGTACCAAAGAACTTGGTGGGGTCTGGGGTCAGTAAGTAGGTCTGGGCGCGCTTGCTCACAGGCAGGGGGGCGGTTCAGCGCGCGCGCAACGTCCTCCATGTTGGGGACGACAGTCTTGATACCGTTACCACGGCCCTCGATCTTGATGGTGAGGACGGGCATCTTGTAGCGCTGTGGCGGCGTCAGCATGCGAAACACAGGGACAGGCACACAGCCTTGGTACTCACGTAGAACTTGTCCTCGACATCGCGACGAATGTTGACGAGAGCGGCCATGTTGGGCAGTTAAGTCTGGAGTTAGTGGTCACGTCCTTGTGTTGTATTCTGCAGCGTGCGGGCGATGGCAGACAGGTTGCTTTCAGCCAAGCTTCCAAGCTTCAAACCTGCCACTCCTGAATGCGTATGCGAATACCATCGCAACTCGCCGCCAGCGTTGCGATTGCGCCCGTACTCGCCCCTCTGTACTCACATCTAAACTATGTTGGGGAGGGGGTGGATATTCACGGACAAAGTCGAGTGGATTCGATGCTGCATGAACTGATGTGCCTGCATGTCAGTGGAGAACGAGGGGGGTGAGGCGGGGTGTGTGGCAATGGCAAGCAAAGGCAAAGACAAATCGGAAGGCAAAGGCATGAAGGCAAGACGTGAGCCAAGTAAGACGCTAGCGAGGGCATGAACAATGGCAACACGCCGTGCCACAGCACAAGGGCACGCCGCAGGACACAGGACGAGACACAGGCCCGAGTTCGTGTCCGGTGTCGTCGGGCGGGTGCACAGTGATGACACAGACAGATCTCGCTGGTCCCAATGGCGAGCAGCGCACAGAGCACCAGGGCGAGACAATAGCGATCCTGGCACTCGCAGCCAGCCTCCAGCCTGGCGACTGTAATGCTCCCTCGCGACAGCCCGCACAAATGACATTGTGCGATCCGGCCGGCACAGAGCAAAAACCAGCACCAAGTGGAAGAACGACAAAGACACAAGCGCACAAGCGCACACCGGCGCCGCACAATAGTGACACCATCTCTACTCACTGCGGGGGGGCGCACGGATACCACTCAGTGGACAGCTGTCGGGGACGGGATCGGGACGGAGGGGGCGGGCGTGGGACGAGATTGTGGGCTGGCGGAGCCGTGGGCTCTGTGTGCGTAGGAAGCGGTAGCGGGCTAGGACGGGCTAGCGGGGTGCTGAGACGTGGTTGAGTAGCGTTGAGAGTTGAGAGAGAGATGAGTAAGAGTTGAAGAGGCGAGTTGAGTGTGAGTTGAGATGAAGAATCAAGAATCGGCGCGAGAGACTTTATGACGCCTCGATGCAGTCGATGGCCTCGATGGCCTCGATGCAGCTTGCTCGCTCGCTCGAAAACGCTACTCGCCGCTCACTACTGGCTGGTGCACACATGGTCACTGCACTGGCTGGCTGGCTGGTGAAATCTTTCAGCAAGATTATTACATAATAATAAAATTACAAATCTCCAAATATCTCTAATCTTTCTATTGTTGCCCTAATTGTCCGGGCATTACAACTTTTTGATGCCGCTAATCGGAATTGCATGCCTAAGGCCCGAGAGAGCTGTGCGGCCGTGGGAAAGGATCAACTTCGTGGCACGTGCATCAGTGGCGAGTGGCGGCTCTTGATCTTGGAATCATCTCGCTCCTCGAGTTGCAGCTGCACTCCCACTGCCTGCTCTCAAAAGATGTGACATGAAGAATATGGCTCCATCTACGATGAGAGCTGCCTCTGAGGACAGGACTGATGCGTATACACAAGGGGAATAGAATGAGAAACAGTTCCGGGAAAGTGGGAATGGGAATGGGGGTGGGGATGGTTGAATGTCCATGCCTCGGCCGGCGAGACTCTAGTGTGCTCAGCGCGCGAGTGTTTACAGATGTGGTGGTGATGAGAATGTGTGGTGTTTCTGGCTATGCGAGCCAGTCGACATCATGATGCAAGTGGAATAAATGTCGTGGGAATCAAGTCCGAGGTTCTAGGGGCGATTAAATGCGGGGAGGGAAATAGCTCTGCGAGGCGGCCGAGGCGGCACCGGGGATCTGAATGTGGGGCGGGGGCGTGCCGATGGACGGCAGGGGCGTCATGAAGCTAGGGCCGGGGGTGTTGGGGCCGGGAGTGATAGTTCCTCCGTGCTCGTCGTCAAACAGGTCGGTCGTCGAGTCGTTGCGCGAGTGCAGGTGAGCGGCCGTGGCGTGCGCAAACGACGGGGGAGGAGTCGAAGGCTCGCTCTTGGCGCGCTCGGCCTCGAGAACCTCAGACCAGGGGACCTCGGTGTAGCGCGTAGGGTCGGCAGGAGCGGGCTTGGGGTTGCCAGCGCCGTCGGGACCCCAGATCTGGAGCTCGGCGAGCACAATCTTGAGCTGGCAGACCCACTTGTTGCGGCGCTGAACCTTGAGGGCACCCAGCTGCCAGTTGGACTTGTACTTGATGTCGGCGTTGAGAATCATCTTGCCCTGGCAGGGAATGTCGGCGACGGAAACGTCAAACGCAGGGAGGAAGTCGCGGCTGTTGTCCTTGCAGAAGCGGAGCATCTTGTTGCGGAGCGCCTGGAGCTGCTCGAAAGAGGTGTCGAATGCGACCTCGAAAACAAACTTTTCTGAAGTTGCGCCGGAACGACGGACATTCTCAATGACCTTGGTCGTGAGAATGTTGTGCGCAATCCAGACAAACTTTCCATCGACGCGCTTGAACGATGTCGACAGCAGCTCGACCTTGGCGACAGTGTACGAGTTGCCGTCAATGTCGACACGGTCTCCGACGTCGTAGGGGTGCTTGACGAACACAAAGATGCAGGCGGCGAGAATCTCCTGGGTGGTGGTACCGATCATCCACGAGAGCGAGAGCACAAAGGTAGCACTCGAGCTGACCCAGTTGTTAAACTTGGAGTCGGCGGCACCGGTCATGGAGATGATAATCAGAATGTCGATAACCAGCACGAGCATGATGAGAATCTCGTCGAGACGCTTGACGGCGCCGTCGAGGTCGCGGATCGACGCCTCGAGGGCCATACGCTCACGGTGGAGCTCGAGCAGAGCGGCGTCCATCTCGTCACGGGTAGCGTCGCCGTTACCGTCGCGGTCAAAGGTGGCAAACGCGGCAGCAGCCTTCTCCTCGTCGTAGCCAAACGCAGGCAGAATATCCTGGATGGTGACATGGTCGGAGCCGGGGGCACGGAACGAGTAGTAGAGACGACGGGCGAGGGCGCGAGACTTGTTGGCAGAGGTGAGCGCAGCCTTGACCTTGTTGTGGGGCGAGTTGGTCTGGAGGACACTGGAACCGGCCATTTCAGAGGCAACGTTGCCGAGAGCCGTGGTGGTGTTCTGAGCCGCCGACTTGAGACCACGGAGCGCCTTGCGAACGACAACCTTGGGCATCTGCGTCGCCTTGGTGCGAACCGAGGCAGCGTCATCCTGGCTGAGGCCAATCTCAGTGCCGGGAATGTGCTTGGAGCGGATGTAGAGGGTGACCAGGGCCTCGGTCGAGAGCTTCTGCTCATAGAGACGGTCGGCGTACGCGTCGCGGTGGAAAGCAAGAGCAATGAGCTGAATGACCGCCTTTTCGGCCACCAACACGGCCATGCAGATGATCACAGCAAGAAGGAACTTTTGGATCCAGCCGAGCGCCGAGAGGGACGACGACGGGTTGTCACCAGTGTAGTGGTTCTTGATGAGCGGGGTAAACGAAATGTTGATGAAGATCGACCACAGGAGGAACTTTGCGTACTTTCCGAGGTTGGCGACGACGGGCGTGTACTGCTTCATGTTGGGCACGACAGCAGCAATAGTGTTGTGGAAAATCTTGGGAAAGATCATGAAGAATGCCTTTGCACCCCAGAGCGTGCACCAGACGATTGTGAGCCAGATGGACCACCAGCGGAGGTCGACGCCCCAGATCTGCGTGAGGAGGGGCTCGGGCTTGCGGTTCTTGTCGGTGCGCGCATAGTCGATGATGCCGGGGATCCAGAGGAGGGCGACAATGGGGATAATGAACAGAGCCCAGCGGACAACAATGCCGCGGTCGATGAGCCAGAGGTAGAAGCGGGTAAACGCGTTGGTGCCGGCGTCGCCCTCGGCGAAGCGCATGTTGCGGTCCTTTGCTGCCGCGGGGTCGTATGCCTCTGCCTCGCGGAACGCCTCGTACGAGAGACGGCGGGGAGTCGACGGGCTCGACCCCTTTGACGTCTTGGTCTTTTCAGAGTGGTACGGCTCGTACGTGTTGACGGTCGAGCGCGAGGGCGAGGTCGGCAGACTGGCAGGCACGAATCCAACGTGGTTGCGGATTGTGGGCGTCTGCTCGGCGTCGTGCCTCTGCTGCAGGTCGTTTAACGGCACCGTGGTGAACTGTGTCGACGGCGTGGCGGCATGCCCGGGATGCCCGTGCGGAGGTTGCGGAGGGTGCGGCGGGTACTCCATGGCCTGCTGCTGATAAGGCGGGGCGTAGTCTGGACCGTCAGTATGGGGATCAGAGTCACGGCGATCGGCCGTGGAGCTCAAGGCGACCGGCCTTGGAGCTCAAGACGCTCCGCGTTACTCACTGTCGTGGACGGGCTCGAGACGGGAGCGCGAGTCTTCGCGGTGAATGGGGGAGAGACCGTAGTTTTCGTTGTCGTCCGAGACGGTGCTACGGAGTGAGCTGTATGAACGAAAGTGGGTCGGCTTGGCGCCAGAAGCGGCTTTTGGGGATGGCATGAAGGGGGATGGGGGTAGCTTTCGGTGGCCAGCACGGAAGGAGCTAAAGCGAGAAGAGAGAAATGAAGAATGAGAAGTGAAGAGAAGAGGAGAGATGAAGAGAGACGAGTCAAGAGATGTGCTCGATGCCGGATAACAACACGCGCTCGCCAGGACAATGCCTGAACCCGTCTGAAACGAGGTTTCCACCACTTTTTCAGTGAAGTGAGGTCACCACCACTGCAGGCATTGAAAAATTCAAGGTTTGGTCTAGAACCTATGCCTGATTCCTGTGCGCTATCGCGAGCAATTCATACTCCCCTCGCCATCGCATGCATGCATGTCCCAAGGATGAGCAATGCAGCGGCAAGGACTGGTGGACACGGCTAGAAACAAACGCCACGGCGCCGCCCCCTCTCCTAGCGGCTACTGGAGACAAAGGTGACTAGGAGAAAGGACATGTCGCAGACGCCCACCCCCTTGTCTCTCCTTGTCTCTACAGAGGTTGTTGGTCTGGCCAAAGCCCACTTCATCATCATGTCCCTCATACCCCGCTGGCCGTGGAATGTGATGTCTAGAAACAGTACTCACCCGTCGGAATCGTACTGCCTGCGCGACGGATGGGGATGGCGATGCTCCTGCTGGTGGTATTAGTACAGTGAGAGTGATGGTGATGGTGAGAAGCAAAGGGTGGGGTGGATGGGGTGGATGGTGTGGACGCAAGACGCCGATATATGAGAAACCAACGCCATGCATGGCCCCCATGGCCCCCCTTCTGCATCAAGGTGCAAGTGGCCGAGGTGGCCAAGGTGTAAGGTGTGGCCCAAGGTGTGGTCATGGTCGCTAGCTCGCTTGGCGACCCCGAACCCAGGCCCTGTTAGACTCGAGCATCTGGTGGAGCATCAACGGCATGGTGCGCGGTTACGCATCATACCCCGAACCCCGAGGCAGAGTCCTTGCTGTCCATGCTGCGGCGGCGTCCAAGCAAGCATAAGCTCATGCACGAGCTCGAGCTCGAGCTGCTGCTTCCAAAGATCCAAGGACCTCACTCATTCGGGGGTGTACATTCTTGTACATTTACCCAAACATCAGTCAGCCACAGCCACAGGTTACAGCCACGATCCCTGGCTCCTGGTTATCCTGGCTTAGAGCCAAAAAAAGCTCTCGTGACCTCACTCCCATGCATCCATGCAGCATGCAGTGTTCGTGCTGCGGCGAATGCGCGAATGCATGCTGCACGTTGCATTCCGCAATGCCGTGCTAGCATGCTAGTGTCCGGCACATGTCCGGCACCCGATGTTCTGCGGTGCATGTCGCCGGTCACAGTCGCGGATGGAAGGATGGAAGGATGATGCAAGGGGACAGGGCAGGCAGGGCGGCAGGGTCGGGCAGGGTGGTCACTCTTACTCCTGCTCTTACTCCACTCCACGGCCAACAATACGTAGCCCACACCTCTGACCTAGCTGATATATACTCGCTCGTACTCACCGACATTTTGGCCGTGCTCGTCGATGGGAGGGGAGTGGCTTACGCGATTGGCGATCAGTTCAGGCGGGTTCAGACTTCAGACTTCAGACTGGGCTTCAGGTTTTGATGATCTGGACGAGGGAGGGAGTCGGGCGCGGGTGGATGCCGTGGTGCCGTGGTGCCGTGTGCCGTGGCTGATGCGAACCGAGATGCGAGATGCAGAACTGCAAGAGTGAGTGAGACAAAGAGGGACGGAAGAAGCGCGAAGCCAATTCAATGCAGATATATATCTACCCAACTGGCGCTAGCGCTAGCAGACACCGAAAGCAAACGCCAGCAAACGCCTGCTCAACTCTATGCACGCGGCGGCGATTGCGGTGGCCGCAACACAGGAAGAGGGGTGGAACGCAAGTCACAAGTCACAGCGGTGCGGCAGAGTCCGGTTCGACTTTGGATGCCGTAAGTGCCGGGTGGATCTGAGGGACAGTGGTACGGTATGTTGGTGGAACGGGTGAAGCCAATATACCATATGCTGGGGGTGAGATCTATATGTGTCAGATAGCGGACCGCATCTCGTAGCGCGAAGCGCGTAGCGCAAGCGTTGGCAGCGGCAAGCGTTGGCAGCCTGCACGAGTCACTAAGTGAACAAAGGTAGAGTAAGCTGCTGCGACGCGTACCGTACCTGCTGCAATCCACGAGGCAGATCAGGAAGCGAGAACAAGCTAACAAGTGCCTCTATGACATGAGGCACTATCGGTGTCTCTCCAGTTGCTGTGCACTAGTACTTGACCGCGTTCGACCGCGTTCCAGCAACCAGCTTGGAGGAGGTGCCAACTCTGACCCCGATTTGGTGTCTAGGAACTGGAGAGTGTATCACAATCACAGCCAGCAGATCTGGTCGACGCTTCACTTGTGTTGGCTGGCACGACTTGCAGTAACAAGGCAGCTGGACTGGAAGCCGACATGGCAGCTGACAGCTCGGGACAACTTGAGCGTCCTGCTTCTCTGTCGCTCAGGAATGCGGTCTTTACTGATGCCCGTGATGCCCGTCTGCCGTCAGCTGACCGTCCGAGCAAGACAGTGCGAGAGACAGCGAGCTAAACAGCAAGACAGCTAGACAGCTAGACAGCGAGACAGCGAGACACCGACCACGCAGACGCAGTTGTCGGGAAGCAGTTAGTCGTGTGTCACGGACTGGTGACGGCCCGTTCTGAGACTGGGGCGCTTGCCGGCCGCCGGCCGGCCGTGCGCAAGTCACCAGCATGGAAGCGGCGGACGAGGACGTCACTGATGCAGCACCTGGCACCGCAATCAAATGCGGACATGTCTAGCTCAACTGCGCGATGGTTCGACAAAGCATGACCCAGAGGTCGTGACATATGCCTAGAAAAAAAAAAAGAAAAAAAGAATAAAGAAAAAAAAAATGCTGGTGCTTGGTGCACTATACTGCTGACTACACGCTTCTTCCCCCCGCTCTCGCTCTCTCACACTCGTCCGCTACTCCCTACACCTGCAGCTTCACGCCCAGCCAGCCGGGCTTCTCCACCGCGGAGCTTAAGCGCTCGCTGCCCTGGCGCGGCTCGAGCAGCAGACTCTTGCGGTACAGCGCGTCGAGGCTGCCGCTGCCGCGCTCGGCGAGCACGCGCTGGAGGAAGCCCTGCACGGGCTCGAGCTCCTTGAGGTCAAACGGCATCTGGTACCGCCGGAAGTCGGCGGCGATGCGGCCGAGCTTGGTAAACTTGTCCTGGTTGATGAGCTGCAGCTCGGGCGACAGCGTCGACGGGCGCGTGTTGGGGTTGCCGTCCTGCGTGAATGTGATGCTGCTGTTAGCTAGGCGGATACATCGTTACTCACTCGCTGAGGATGAGACCCAGGAAGGGGAGGCACGGACCCGTGACCTCGCGCAGCCGCGCGCGGTACGCCGCATGGTTCTTTGTGTGCTCGATGACGCCGCGCAGGCGCTCCATGACAAGACGGTACTTTACGTTCAGCACGTCCCACGTCTTCTTGAGGCGCATAATGGTCGAGCTGTTCAGGCCCGCCAGGACCGCAAAGAGCGTGGAAAAGTTGTTGAGCATGAGGCATTTCTGAACGTCAGCATAAAGTAATATTTCGACTCTGGAAACAAGGTTCCCAGGTACCCGTGCGTGCGCTTAGGTCACTTGGCCCAGTAACGGGTGGCCAAGGCTCGAGCCGGATCGGACCGTTTCACAATCCGAAACGCGACCCTCCTCGCCGTCCACCGCTTCGGAGACAAAGGACATGTCGCGACTGTCAAAAGTCGGACATTTTCGTCCGACCCGCGGAGACTTGGTGACGCATATGGGTGTACAGAGTTTACTCACATCCGCGAGCTTGATGTAAAACTTGAGCAGGGCGGCACGGTGCTTTGCGTCCTGTTCGTTGAGGATATTGTCGGCGACCCAGCCGGTGATCTGGTTGGAGAGCGTGCTGAGCGCCTTGAGCTCGGGCACCGACTTTTTGCCCGTCATGAGCAGGTCCTCGGGCGCGACGGCCGCGAACAGCTTGCTCTCCATGATCGTCAGCTGGCGCGCGAGCTCGACCGTGTCAAAGTCCAGGATGCTAATGTTCGTCGGGGCGGGGTTGCGCATCAGCTGGCCGTGGAGCGCCTTGGAGATGACGGGCGTGGGGACCTGCGACGGCGCAATGGGCGTGTGGAGCATGCCCGACAGCGTAGAGTGGCGGATACGGTCGAAGGACGCCGTCTTGCTGTGCGTGCTGTTCTCCGAAACGGCAGACTGCGGCGCCTGGCGCTTGCGAACCTGTTCAATGAGGCGGGGGCCCATGTGCGACGGAAGAGTGGTAGCGACAACATCGCGGGCAAACGTCTCGAGGCTCTCGAGCACAACGTCGTCGCTCTCCGGGCGCCAGTGCTGGTCGAGCCACGCCTTGATAAAGTTGTACACGCGCAGACGCACAGGCATGAGCTTGCGCTCGGCCCAGTTGTCGAGCTGCGTCTGGTCCATGCCGGCGACCACGGGCGGCGGCTTGAGCTCGTACCGTGCCGTGAGCGTCTCGACGAGCGCCATCGGGGTGCAGAAGAGACGGAATGTGTACCAGAAGGCCGCCGAAAAGTTGGCGTCGGGCATGCCGTCGTGCGGCGTCATCTTCTCCACGAGGACACGCAGCGAACCGCCCACAAGCACACCGTCAGAGTTGAAGGCCACTTCGCGGGGGTCATAGTCGTGCGTGACGACCCAGAAGCGCATCTCACCGCCTTCCTCGCCGGGAGCTACCGCACTGCTGCCAGAGGTAACACCAACAGCGTCCGTAGGCGACCGCAGGTCGATGCTCTTGCCTCCGTCGGCGTCCGGGGATCCGCCAACCGCGGACGCGTCCGTGGTCAGTGCCGGTGTGCCCTGGTCGGCGGGCGACGCACTGAGCTGGTTGGCCACGCGCGCCTTGTTCGCATCGCCAGTCTCCCTGTCGGCATCCTTGATCGACCGCGCCGGCGACCTCGAGCCACTGATGGGTGCGAGCGATGCCGAGCGTGAACGGTTGCTGGGGTCGAGAACGATCGACTCGGAGGCACGGCGAGCGGATTCCCCTGGAGGATGCGAGGTCGGGCGACGGCTACGACGGTCCAAGGTAAGGTCACTGTCGTCCCCGCTCTCGTCGGCAACAACCTCCTGGTCGTCGTCGTCCATCCGGCGGTGTCGGCGGTGTTGAGCAGCATACACGCTACGCGCGTCCTGGTGGTACCGGTTGTGCAGCTGACCCAGGGACGTGGCACGGCGGGACAGTGTTGATGGCCCGCGGATGCCTAATCCGACACCCGAGTACCTCGACAAGCGACGGGGCGACGACGGCCCATTCGACATTTGCGAGTCATAGTCGGAATCTCCTGGCTCTTCCGGCACGCAGGTGCGCACCACACGTGCGCATTCTGTTCCGGCGCGCAATGTTGTCGTGGTTACCTGCAGGAGCTCCGCCTTTTCCGTATCATACGCTTCTGATCCGCCTTCTGCAAACGGCGCATTCGCAACCGATTCCGCGCCCTCGACGAGACGAGTTGTCGCGTGGTACAGATCCGCCCGCGACGAGCGGAGGTTCTCCACCTCGGTGGCGAGCACGCCGAGCGACCCCGCCTGCCTGCCGACTGCCTCGACGATTGTCAACAGATCGCGCACGCGATCGACAGTCTCGCGCGTCAACTCGATGAGATAGGCGTGGGAAGAAGGGTGCGAATCAATGTGGTGCGAGTGGATGTGACCAATAAAACTGGCGATAATCGACAACAGTGCGTCCTCGGCCGTCGCAATGGCCTCGTGCACGGCGTACCCGTTTGCAAACTCCTTGAACGTGTCGTGGTCCACACTCGACTCTGGGCGCCTCCAGGACGTCGTGTTGTGCGACATTGTGCTGTGCGACATGTCCGAGCTGCCGTCAATGTCGGGCGAGTCGACAATTTCAATGCCGCTGTATTGGTCATACGAGGTTGACCGCATATGACGCTGCTGTACGGATCCGCGCCTTCGAGAGGGGACGGGCGAGTTGCGGCCAGAGTGGGATCCGATCGACGGGGACATGCCAAGGATCTGGCTAGCGCGCGAGCTGGGGCGAACAGTGGACGTGCCACTGGAAGCACCGCTGGGCAGCGGGGGTCCGCCGCTCCCAGAGCCTTGACGACGCGCCGCACCACGCAGGTCGCTCACGCTCGCAGATTTTAGTCGCCTTGGCTCCTGTTGAGCCACCCGAGACGCCACGCTTCCCATCCGTGGCCGCTGCCCGAGACGGGGTGTGCCTCCGTTGAGGTTGGGCGAATTCTCCGCGGCGGTCTCTGGGGTGTCGAGAGCGAGGACATCAACCCCCGCTTCACTCGCGTGGATCATGAATCGCCGGACCCAACTGAACACGCTCCGTGCGGCGCGACCGGTCGACTCGAGTGCAGTAGCCGCGTCGGCATCAGAGTCCGCGTCGGCCGTCTGCTTGGCGCAAGCGACGAGCTTGCTGAGCTCTGCCAAGACGTATCGCCTCTCTTTCGAGAGCACAGGGTTGGAGGAGAGGACAACCGAGTCACGGCCCATGCAATCCATGCGAACGAGGGCAATGCGGATGGCCGATATCACTGCCGCGGTTGACGGCTGAATGTGGCCAAGATTCCCATCGTGGATGGATGTCTGCAGTAATGAGAGCGACTGCACAATAGGCTGAAAGAGGGTCAACAGTCCTGGCGAGAGGTTTGGCGGTGGGCCAAATGTCGTGCTCGCGTCGCTTGACGAGGTCATGTGCGACGCCCGCGACGGTTGCGAAGAGTGCTGCGACACGTGCGAGGTGTGCGAGCCGTATGAAACGACTGACGTGTGCCGTGACCGGTGATTCTCAGGCATCGATGCCGCCGGCGCCATGCGCGGCTCAAAGGCAGGTATCGGGCTCTTGCCGTACAGCTAAATGTCAGCAGCGCGCTCATTGTTCGTACCCACCTCGTCCCAGTCGACCTCGCGCACATAATTGCTCGGGAACCATCCCCGACGTGTCTGCTCGGCGTTTGAGCCGGACACTTCTCCGTCCCACCACCCTGACGGATCCCGACCATGGACACGAATGACCTCTCCACCACGAAAGGAGAGGTACATGTTGTGGGTCAAGGCGCCTTTGGGCATGATGGAGGGGTCGAAATCATGAATCGCCTGAACGTGGGATGATCGTGCTGGGCTCGCGCCAGCTCCCAAGGATGATGTGCGGGTTGGTGGTGACGGTGGTGTTCTCGGTGTGCTGGATCTTCGTATGTGCATGTGCGAACTTCCTTGTGAAGCAGAGAGAGACGAGCTGCCTCCCGTGTCGTCTGCAGCCATGCTGGCCATACTCATACTTGTGGCCATGCTCAAAGGACGGGCGCCCATGCCCGAAGTGCCGAGGACACTCGAGCCCGAACTGGGCCCCCAGCTCCCACTACTGCCTGGCACGATGGATAATGGTGTCGAGGATCCCGAGCTTGAGCTTGCGCGCACCTTGCTGGCGGCGGCAGACGGGGTTGTCGAGACTGCGGGCACACTTTTGCGGTGCAGCCGTTCCCTTTCCTGCTGGTGGGAGAGACTCGAGAGGTAGGGGTTGGTGGAGGAGTGGGAGCTCGCGGACGCGTACAGGGATACTGTAGACGAGGCCGAGGCGGATAATGGAGTGGTACTGGAAGCGGACAGTGGGGATGCCGTTTCAAGGTTTGTGATCAAGGTAGTGGTTGGACGTTGAGAGGGTGAGGCTGATGCTGACAATGATGGACGTAATGATGGTGCTGGTGATGACGGCGATGTGATGGATAGTTTGGGTTGCTGCAGTCGTCGGAGTTTACCCGACGATGTCGAAGGAGTCGGCGACGGAGCTGGAGCTGGAGATGGTAATGATGATGAGGACAATGATAGCGGAGATGCTGCTTTGGATGCCTTGCCCTCACCCTCGCCTGCTTTCGCAGGTGATTTGGGTGGGAACAGCATTTGTCTCACTCGCAGAGCTCTCGCTCCCTCCCACTCTCACTCTCCCTGTCCTAGAATCGACCTCTCTGCAGCGCCTACTACGCAAGCCAGCCAGCTAGCTCGAATGCAGCGAGTCGTACGTACTCGTCTCTGGCGCGCTATTGTTCCGTGTGGATCCTTCGGGATAATTGTCTTCGACTAGAGGACTAGAGGACGCGATGGCGAATGTATGACCGATGGCGTACGTGCTACTTTGGAGGTGGGTGGGAGATCGAGATCAAGACGCGAGACGCGCGAGGCAAAGTGGACGATCAACGGAGACCAGCTCGAAGGGATTGAAGGGGTTGAAGGGATGGTGGCGCCGGGTAGCTTTGAAAGCCAGGGATGTGAGGGGTGAGTAGGTCGTTGAGGCGTTCGTGAAAGGGATAGCTAAGACAGAAGGAGATGGAGGTGATGGAGATGATGATGATGTTGATGGTGAGGACGAGGGGATGGATCGAGGTGTGGTTGAAACGGGTGGGCCCGATCCAAAGGCCAAAGGGACAGAGACACGGACAGAGACACGGACAGACCAAGACACGGTGAGCAAGGCAAAGGATACGACATCAAACCCCCAGTTCATTACAATTAATATTAAATTATAAGTCAAATGTATTACAATGTATTACTCAATAAGACTATCAATTACAAAAGATTAGAAAAAGTTCTAATAGAGCATTATCGGTGGCGCCAGAAATGCGTTCAAAGTCGCCTCGCGCTCAGGCCCTGAACAACAAATTCCTAATGAATAAGAGCTGGCAAACCACAGCACCTCCTTATGGCACCAGAGCTCGTACCGCCCCACGACGACTTTCACGCGACCGGGGAGCGCGGCGTCGCGGCAGAACGTCGGGTGGACAACAATATCGTCCTCGTCCTCGTCCTCGTCGTCCTCGTCGTCGAGCGCGGTCGGGAACATGGGCGTCGAGTGCGAGCGCATGTGCGCGGGCGCACTGGCCGTCGTGCCCGTCATGGTGCTCGCGACGCCGACCGTGTAGCTGCTCGCATTCACGTTCGAAGCGTTGCTGGGGTCAGGCGAGCCGTGCGAGTGCGCATTCATAAAGCCGTACGGGTGTGTGCTGCCCGAGTTGACCGAGCCGTCAAACGAGAACAGGTGCGCGCCCGGCTGCGGGCTGTACAGCGACGTCGTCGTCGTCGACGCCAGCTGCGGGTGTGCCGGCGAGCGCGGGTTGCGCGAGATCAGCAGGTGCGACGGGTTCGAGGCCGGCGCCGCCATTGTGGGAAGCTAGATTGTGGACAAGAGTGTGAATGTAAAAGTCAACAGTGAACTGCGTCACGGCTAGGGACAACAGACTACGGGTTCGGTTTGGCTGGTGGCGAAACGGTGAATTCCGTGCTAGAGTGGCAAATCAGCCCACTTGCACTCTGGCTGCAACGCTGAACGCCCCCATCGCACTTTACACACGTTCGACAGCAAGCACGCATTACATGCCTATGGTCTATAGCGGCCAGGGGCCTCTCTACAAGGAAACAAAGGAACGCGGTGGCCCAAGCCATGCACACCATGCGAGGCAGCCTCGGCCTCGTCCGCACCAGCCTCGCTCCCCAAAACACCAAACCACCAGACTACCGCTTTCCACCGCGCTTAAACTTCTTCTTCGGCATGCCACCCTGCACGACGTCGTCGTCGCGATCGCGGTCGTCGTTGAAGCCACCCTTGCGTCCGCCCTTGTCTCGTCCACGCTTGCCGCCCGAGCCGCCGTTGCCCATCTCGCGCATCTCCATCCTCGCCGCACGGGCCGCCTCGGACACGCGGTCCGACAAGATGGCGACGCCCTCCTTGTCCACCTCGTATGATGGCAGCTGGCGGCCAATGGCGGCCTCGATACCCTTGAGCATCACGACGTCGTACTGTGTCGTCAAGGTGATCGACTTTCCGGAGCGTCCGGCACGCGCAGTACGGCCGACACGGTGGACATAGTCCTTCGAGTTGGAGGGAATGTCGTAGTTCTGGAGTGTGAGTTTAGCAGTTGCCTTTGTACCCACAATGACAAGGTCCACGAGAGGGATATCAAGACCACGCGAGGCGACATCTGTGGCGACGAGGATCTTGCGTCCTCCGCTCTTGAACTTGTTCAAGCTTCCAAGACGTGCGCTCTGGGACATTTGTCCGTGGAGCGGGATGGCAGGGAATCCGAGACGGTTGAGCATGATGGACAACCGCTGCGCACGGTCGACGGTGCCGGTGAAGATGATCATCGACGACGAGGCGAGCTCGTTGACGAGGTAGAACAGGTACGAGTCCTTCTGGACCTCGGGGAAGAAGGCGTAGTACTGCTGCAGTGTCGAGACGGTCGAGTACCTGGAGTCAGTGCAGTCCAGTCGTGGATACTCACTTGGAGGCGACCTTGACCTGGATAGGCTTGTTCAGCGACGCGCGCTTGAGCTTTTCGACCTTGGTCGAGAGGGTGGCGGAGAAGAGGAAGGTGTTGCGCTCCTTGGGGATGACCTTGAGGAGCTTGTCGATGATGGGTCCAAAGTCGAGGTCGAGAAGACGGTCAGCCTCGTCGAGAACGAGGTACTTGAGGCCCTTGAGCGAGAACCCCTTGGTGTTCTCAAGGTGGTCCATGAGACGACCGGGGGTGGCGACGAGGACGTGAGGACGCTTCGAGAGCGCAATGCTCTGCGACATCATGTCCATTCCACCGACAATAACCGCTGTGCGCACACCGATGGGAGCTCCGAGAGCAGCGACCTGCTTGGCGATCTGGTCCGCCAGCTCACTGTATGTCAGCTCAAGCACCAACGGCGTAGCTTACCGAGTAGGAGCGAGCATGAGCGCATAGAACGGCTGCGGGTTCTCCCACAGCGTCTGGAGAATGGGAAGCGAGAACGCGGCAGTCTTTCCGGAACCCGTCTGCGCAATACCGATAATGTCGCGGCCGGTGAGGGCAGGCGGGATGGCGGCGACCTGGATGTCGGTGGGGTTCTTGAAGCCGAGCGAGGTACAGGCGGCACAGAGCTCGGGGGAGACGCCGAGCTCGGCGAACGTCTTCTTCTCCTCCTCGGCCTCGGGGGCCGGAGACGGGGTGCGGGACGATCCTGCGTCGGATGAGGCTGCGGACATTTTTATTGTTTGTGAGGGGTGATGCAATGATGGTGAGCTCGAGCAGAAAAGTTGAACTTGTGGATGCAGCTGGACGCAGTTGAAACTTGGGTGGCCAAAATAATTCCACGCCACGTGGGAAACTTATTAGCGTGTGTAATGACGTGTACTAAGATCTCACTGTCTTGATAGTGGACTGTACTAAATGGGAGTACGTGTAGCCTGCGCGCCTGATTTTGATTTTGATAAAGTTTGGTTAGCGGGAACTAAAAGGTGGCTTTAGGGCGTCTATGGTGGTGTTTGGTTGTTTGTTTTGTTCCACATCGTTTGCTTTGGTGTCTCTCTCGGCTCTCTCTCGGTCCTCTTCACGTAACCGCGTCGCCATTTTTACCTTTTCACCTCCCCCGCCCTCGCCCGCTCCTCGACAACCACGACCGACGACGACAAGCGACCAGCTGACAGTATACATACCTACCCACGTACTTCACTTTTACATTGCGCGCTATTCGCCTGCTTTTTGCATTTACAAGGTTCAGTTTGCACCCAACGAGTCTGGCCCTGGCTCCTTGAGCACGCACACTTGACGACTCCCACTCGCATTGCTAGCTTGCTCGAACGCGTCCGACTCCACCACCAACTCTCTCCCTGCTCTGTAAACACGACACTAGAGCAAGCAGTCGTCATACAAGATTAGCTGCCCATACGCGACTCTACACCCAGCACCAGCATCCGTAGCTTTACCAGTAGTTTGGTTCCCACCACGCGTTTACACTTCCTTCCCATCCCCTCCCATCCTCCTTCCACACTCGTCCTCATCTTCACCTCCATCAATCTCCTCGACATCCACCTCTGCACTGTGCATACCTCGGCCTCACTGTCGATGAGGTAGCATTGCAACTGTAATCACACCCGAAATCCGCTCCCTGTGCCTTCGGCCCTGTGTGTTTGTCGCCCAAACAGCCACCGCTCCAAACACTGGTGTCTGCCGTAAAGCTTAAACCGACATAACACTCGACATTGCATCGTCGTCTCTTTCCCCTCTGCACTCTTTCTCTCTCACATACCTTCACCTCAACCTCACCATCATTCCTTACCTCCTCGCATAGCATTACTGTCATGGCCGCGCCTCGACGGAATGGCACGCCGGCGTGCTCGTTTACAAAAGCCGCCGGGTACGCGGACGCGTCGGAGATGGACAAGTACCGTCTCGTCGAGAACATTGGCAAGGGCAGCTTTGGTGTCATCTCCAAAGTGCAGCGCATCGAGGACGGACGAGTGAGTAGAGGATGCAAGCTGGATTGCTAACGTCCTCTCAGGAGTTTGCCCTCAAACAGCTCGACTATGGAAAAATGACGGACCGTGACCGTAGACAGATTGCGGCCGAAGTGTGAGTAACCCATCCATGCCCGTGCATGCTCTACGGATCGTCACTAACGCTCAGTGCCATCCTCGAGTCGCTCAGGCATCGCAACATTGTCCAGCTCGTGCAGAAGATTGCAGACCAGCGCAACGAGCGCATCTACATTGTGATGGAGGTACGTCAGCCGATTGATGGCGGTGCTAATATTACAGTACTGTACATCCGGTGACCTGGGGTCGCTCATCCGCCGAACGCAGCGCAACAATGCCTGCATGCACGAGGAGAAGATCTGGAATATCTTTTTGCAGATTACTCTTGCGCTCGATCACTGCCACTGGCCCGCAGAGCGACGCAAAGTGAATGGTCGCGTAGTCAATGGCGCATCCGCGGACGGGAATACGCACACGCAGGTCCTTCATCGCGACCTGAAGCCCGAGAATGTGTTCCTTTCCGGCGAGTTTGTCAAGCTGGGCGACTTTGGTCTCAGCAAGGACATGGCAGGCAGCGCCTTTACATCCACCTATGTGGGAGTGAGTAGCCATTTTCTGTTCATCACTAATGCCAGACACCACTTTACATGCCGCCAGAGATCTTGGCCGAGAACCGTTACGATACGAAATCGGACATTTGGTCGCTGGGTTGTTTGGTGTTTGAAATGTGTGCCCTAACGTAAGTTTCTGTTCCTTAGGGCAGTGGGCTGACAACAGCTCCCCATTCGCCACAGCGCAGACACAGGAGGAGCTCATCGGCATGGTCCGATCTGGCAAGCTGCCTCCGCTGCCGTCGCGCATCTCGCCGAGCCTCAAGACGGCCATCCGGGCAATGCTCAACTTGAACGTGAGTTGGAGAATTGGAGTGTGCTGACGGCAGCCCGTCCGTCGTCCCTCCACCAAGGACTTGCTGGAGATGGATGAGATGAAGCTTCATCTCCGACTGTTCAAGCTGCAGAACCAGTGGGTAAATGTTTTTGGTGACCTCTAACCCTGCAGGACTGTCACCTTCAACCGCGCAAAGGAGGAACTGCAGCACCGCGAGGCACTGGTTCAGGAGAAGGCTTCGGCCCTCAAGCAGCTCAACGCCGAGCTTCTCGCCAAGGAGGCCGCACTTGCGGAGCGAGAGAAGGCCGTCCGCGAGCGAGAGCTGGCTGTGGACACTAGGGAGCAAAACGTTCTGGAACGTGAAAATGTTGTCCGCGACAACCATCTGCGCGTCAACCAAGGCATGGAGATGCTGCGCCAGGGCTGGACCAATATCCGCGAGGAGAAGGAGCGTCTTGTGGCTACTCAGGCGAGCTCGACTCAAGTCACCGCCGCCACACAGGTCGCTGCGCAGGTCGCGACACAGGTCACCCACACATCACCAGTCGAGCTGGAAACCGCGCGGGTACCCGCACCCGAGCCTCCTATGACTCGGCCGCCTCTGGAGGAGCGCAAAACTGTGCCCGTCTCTTCTCGCTTCAACCGCCACCCGTCCTACGAGGACACCCCCTCCAAGATCCCCTTTCCTTCGGCGTTTGCGTCGCCTGCGCCACTTGACACAAAGTTAACCAGCAAGCTTTCTGCGCTTGCCAAGCGCCGCGGGTCCAACGCGAGCAGCTTGCCGCGCCGTCTCGCGTCCAAGTCGCTCACCAACCTCGCGGCGCGAGCAAGGGCGGACGCGGAAGAAGAGTTCTTGATGCCGCTGCAGTCTACGCCGGCCAGGAGGCAGGCACCTCCGGGGACACCCAACCGCCACATTGCAGGCCGCACCTCGATCGGCTCGCCGGGCGAGCTCGACCGCGTCTTTGCTGAGGACATTACCATGGCGACTGCGTCGTTTGCTGGATCACCAGCGCCGTCCAACATGAACTCTCCCTTCCACCCCCGCCCACGCAAGTCGTTCTCGGACGATGCGTTAGAGCTTGCCGCCGGACTGCCGCCGACGCTCATCCCTGCGCCAACATTTGTCTACCGCGCCGAGGCTACCCCCGCAAAGTGGTCGGCAGAGGACCCCGACTGCCCATCACCATTTATCCGTCGCAGCGGCGCTCCCCTCCTCCCGTCCCTCACCATCCCACCCCCCGCCGTCGGTATATCAGGCGCCAAGAGCGCAACGGAGCGCGAGCGCCCCGTCCTGTCCGCCATCAACCCCCAGCCCCCCGTATCTGCTCTCGAGCCCAAAGGCAGCGGGCCGCGCAAAGTGCCCCGCTCGCGCAGCGGGTCCTTACACCGTGGCGTCCTCCGGCACAACGCAGCGCGTTCGACCGGCGACGCCGTGCTCGCCACGTCGCCAACATCGACACTGACACCAAAGGACTTTATGCCGGCCACCACACCAGCCGGACCTGGTGCTGGTGCCAGTGCGGCGACATCAGTCGGAGCCGTCGGCCTCCAGACAATAGGCAGCTTGAGCGGGGGTGCGGGGCGCCCCCGCATGCTCGTCGGCCGCGACCCGGCGCGTTGTTAGAATCGGACACTGCATTTCGTGTGAATAGATGTGGATAGGTCTTGAGCGTAGTGCTTGTGCATGTGTATGAAGTGGAGTGAAGACAACAGAGCGAGTTTCGAGCGAGTTTCGAAGCGTTGACGCCAGAAGTCGCAGAGCAGAAAAGGGCAGGGATGGTACTGGAGCATCTACATTGACCCTCAGAGAGCATCCTGCATCCCAACACGACCATGCAATCCTTCTGTCCGCCCTCATCGTCTCTCACACCGCGAGCATCCAAAAAGGCCCTTGCCCGGATTTGAACCGAGGACCACTCCCAGCTTAAGATGGACTCGCCAACCCTAAGAGAGTATGATAGCCACTACACCACAAGAGCCAATAGGAGGCTCACTGAGGGGCCGTTTTGCGGCGGCGGCCGAAGAAGGGAACGGGAGGCGGCGAGGCGCACGGGGAGCGGCTGGTCGAGTAGCACAAGGCAAGAGCTGGGACAGAACAGACGGAGCAGACGGAGCAGACGGAGCAGACGGAGCAGACGGAGCAGACGGAGCAGACGGAGCAGATCATATTAGTCTTGACCATTCTGACAAGTGCCACAATGACAATCACCTTGTCACGCGTAGATCCGCCACCACCCCAGTGCCACCTGCCACTGCCACGCAGATCACCCACGGCCACCATATAGCGCATGCCCATTCTTCCACCTCACTCGACATTCACCTGCAGACAGGAAAAAGAACACGCAAGCCGAAGCCGCTGCTGCTGTCGTTTGGCGGGGTCGAACCGCCGACCTCATGCGTAACGCTGCACGTGTTAAGCATGCGCTCTAACCAACTGAGCTAAATCGCCACCTGGAGGCGCGATGCGGAGCGGCGTCGGCGCGGCGTCGAGCAGCCCGAGAACGGAGGAGGGAGGAGGGAGGAGGGAGAGGGGCAGACGCAGTCCGTTGTGGCCTATGAGCTGGGAAGGAACTGGGTATTGAAAGACGAGAACAGAGTCGCGATGGACGGCGGCAGAGGGCCTGGGCTGCTGCCCGCCAGGGGAACGAGGCGGCATAAGCTCCTTGCGCAACGCGGGCCATCGTGCCCGACGACATTGCTCGACGAGCAAGGGGGCAAAAACATCTCGGAGAGGATTGAACTCTCGATCTCCCGATCAGGCATGACCCACTTCCATCCCGGAGCGGACATAACAGTCGGACGCCTTAACCAGCTTGGCCACGAAATCCACGGGGTCCAGCGTCGGCGGCGTCGGCGGCGTCGAGCAGTCTGGATTGGACGGAGTCCGCTGGGGGTGAAGGACTTTGAGAGACGAGGAGAGGAAATGGCAGAGGGGTTGCTGCCGAGCGGCCAGTGGAACGGTGCGTAAGCTCCTCGCGCCGCCCAGGGGTCCATTGTGACATCGTCAACGGCCAAGTGTCAGTGTACCAGTGTGTCCGCGACTCGACGGAGCGTCCGCGCGGCCACGGAGCAAAAACGATCTCGGAGAGGATTGAACTCTCGATCTCCCGATGATGCCGTCGCCCACTTTGATCCGGGATCAAAGAAGAGGATAACAGTCGGACGCCTTAACCAGCTTGGCCACGAAATCTCGTGTCCGTCGGCGCGGCCGCGTGACCGTCACCCGGGGCTCGTTGTGAGGCTCAGACTGGGGCTGTGACCCTGCAGGGCATGCTGTCCTGAAACTGGGTGTGGCGGGGATTGAAGTGGCGCTCCACTCCACCTCCCTCCACCTCCCTTCTCTCCGTCTCCGTCTCCGACGCCGACGCCGACGGCACCGACGATCAGCAGATCGCCGGGTTGGCTCTCAATGGGTCTGATCGTATAATGGTTAGTACACAAGATTCTGAGGGTGTTCATCCATCGCTCGTTCTTGTAATCTGGGTTCGATTCCCAGCCGGACCTCGAGCCGCGTCGGATGATGCGACGATGCTTTTTGTGCTGCGCGGAGAGGACGGGCGGGGCGAGGGGCCAGAATGCCGAGGGTGATGGGCGCGATGGGATGTCGGACTGGATGTAGGTCATCAATTGATGACTTGCAGTCGTGGTCGGAGGCTGGTCTCCATTGGGCAAACATTTTGCTAAAGTGCCACATTCCGAGAGCAATTCAGTGTGAGCAGCCAGAACACTTCAGCGTGAGCAGTCAGTACGTGCATACCCCATCCAGTCTAGTATGTTACTTCTTCTCGAGCGCATCCGCTCCACGGCGAAGGGCATTCTTGAGCCCCTCGGCGAGTACGCCACCGGCGGCAGCAGCGACGCCGCGCACGACCTCGAGCGCCTGGGCGGCATCGGCCATGGCGGCGGGGAGGCCCGCGGGGCGGCCGGGGAGCTTGTCGGCCGCGTTGGAGCGGGCAAACTCGCGCTCGACGCCGGTGCGGGGTGCGCGGTCCGCGCCCGAGCCGGCGTTGGCCATGAAGAAGGCCTTCAGCGGGCCGAGCTCGTTGATGACCTCCAACCCCGTGCCGCGCGCCCAGTTTACGAGCGGGTTGCGCGAGCCAAAGATGAGATTCAGCTTGTCGACCGCAGCGAGCATGATGTGGTTCGGCAGGTAGCGGTCGCGGGGGTAAGGCGCGAGGGCGGTGATGCCGCCGAGGTCTGAGCCGACTGAGCGGGCCTTGTCGAGGGTGGCCGCGAGCACGCGCGCGTCGGCCAGGCCGGCGTTGAGGCCCTGGCCCGCGAGCGGGTGGGTCGTGTGCGCCGCGTCGCCGACGAGCGCGATGCGGTGCGCGGTGTAGGCGTCCGCGTGCGAGAGGCGGAGCGGGAAGGACGCGACGGAGGACGCCTGCACGCCCGTGATGGTGCGCGGCACAGCAGCCTCTGTCGGCGCCAGCTCGGGGAGGGAGGCGAGGATGCCGTTGAGGGCCTCAGCGTCCAGCGGCGTGCCGCGCACGTCGGCGTCGAGAATCGCGTCGTTGAGCAGGCCGAGTTCATACTCTGGCAGCGTAAAGCCGGCGTTGATCGTGACCGTCAGCGCTGCGGGGTCGAGGCGCTTGAGAGCGGCTGCGAGCTGCGGGGTGGTGCTCCACACCATGGTCGAGTTGTCCTCGCTGAGCGGCAGGAACGCCAGCGGGCCAGTAGGCAGGAAGCGCTGGAACGCGGTGTGGTTGGGCCAAACTGGATCCGGGCGGTGTTCGAGCGTCGCGACGACGCCGTGGGCATCGTACGCGTGGCCGAATGTGTCGATCTCCGCAAACGCACGGGCGGGCGAGTTGGGCCCGTCGGCACCGACCACGAGCGAGCCGCGCACCCACTTGTCGCCGACGCGCAGGCCGACCCACCCCCGCCCCTCCCCGTACCGCATCTCATTCACGCGCGCGCCCTCGCGCACGTCCACCTGCCGCGACTCCTCCAGCCGCCGCAGGAGCGCGCGCTGCGTGTTGATATTCTCGGTCATGCGCGCGAGCACCTCACCGTTGCCGGGAAAGTGCAGCATCGGCGTCGCGTCCGTGTCGGGATTCGCCCACACGATAATGTCCTCGACCGCCTGCGAGCGGCGGAGCGAAATGTGCTTCCATGCCCCGATGCCTGGCGTCAGATAAATAACAGGCTTCACTCACTCTCAAGCCACGCAATGTTCTCCGCGGTCAGCGACGAGACGCGGTTCGACCACCCGCCCCCGTCGTCCCAGGTGCGCACTGGCGCGAGCGACCCGCCCTCGAGCAGGAGGATGCGGGTCGTGTCGACAATGTTCTTCGACGAAACTTAACGTCAGCGGGAAAGTGGGGTTCACGCACTCAGAGCAGCAGCGAGCGCAAGACCCGCAGGCCCTCCGCCAATGATCACAATGTCGTACGTGTCCTCGGCCGCGATGGGGGGAATGGGCTGGACCGCGGGGGCAGGCGCGGTGGAGTGGAACCGCAGCTGGCGGGCTGGCGGGCGAGCGAGCGCGCGAGAAGAGGACGCGACAAGTGCTCGCGATACCAGCCGCCGCGAGGCGGTGCTGGCGACGGCGCCGGAGGCCGTGCGGGAGGCGGAAGCGGCGGGCTCGAGGAGTCGGGTGGCTGTCAGTCCGCGCATGGTAGGTTGGGTGGAGACGAAAGTTCGGCTGGACACGGGTTGTAATGTCCTGCGGATATCGCCTGGCTGTGGCCGACCTGTCTGCATGTCTTCATCCGCTGCTGCTTTCTCTGCCCCAAGATTGTATGCATTCTCTGCAACTCTCCGCACTGCTCGCTGCGAGCACACTACTGTATGCATAGAGGACACCACCAACAGCGCCGAAGAACGGTCTCGAAAAGTCACGTGACCCCACCCTTTGTAATGTCCGCCGCTGTCACCACGCAACTCTCCACCACAAACTTGACAACAAACCATCCACCACGCATCCATCCACCGACCCATCCGGCCGGAACCCCACGATGAGCACAGGAAACGAGCGGGTCAAGGTATGCTCGTGTTCTGGCGCCGCTGACCGCAGGGCATCCAGGTGCACCGCCCGATCATCTACGGCTCGCACGCGCGGCTGCTCACGGACGAGGAGAAGCTGACGGCGCCGGCTGGTCGTGAGTACCCGGGTCGGGTCGTGCTATCAGCTTTCGAAGTGGACTGTAAAGCTGGATCATGACCCCGCCGAATCTGCTCGTGATCGCCGCTGACGCCAGACACGCACCGCTGGACCGTCTTCCTCACGTCGGCCGCGACGCCGCCGCCGGAACCGCGCGCGGCGGGCGCGTCCTCGCTCGAACCGCCCCCAATCGACATGGACTACCTCCCCGGCGGCGACGACGACCTGTCGTACGTCATCAAGCGCGTCGTGTTCAGGCTGCACGAGACGTATCCGAACCCCAACAGGAGTGAGTGGAGATGTGGAAGGGTCTTGTTCATTGTTTACCTGATTGCTGACATCAGTGTGCGAGCGGCCGCCGTACCGCGTGACAGAAACGGGCTGGGGAGAGTTCACCGTCCAGATCAAGGTGACCTTTGTGCCCGAAGCCGCCGAGAAGGCGCTCTCGCTCCAGCACCCCATCAAGCTGCACCACTGGGGCGAACCGATCGAGGCACCGCCGCCTGCCGAGACGCCGGCGGCGGGCACGCCGGGCGCCGAGGTGAAGACTGAGAGCGGGACGCCGGCGGCGGACGCCCCTACGTCTGCCCCAGCGACAGCGGCGGCAACAGCACCACCTACAGCACCCGCCACAGCGCCAGCCACAGCAGCGACGACCGCGACGGGCACCCCGAACGCCTCCGCACCCACATCCACCCCCGTGACGCCCGCGACGCCCGCGACCCCGTCAGCAGCGCCAATGATCACGCAGACCGCCACCATCGCATCGACGTACCCCGTCCATGCGTGGCAGTACGATGAGATGATCTTCTCCGACCCGCCGGCGCAGTTCCTCCAGATCCTCGAGGAGCACCCGCCCACGCCGCTGCCGGCGCGCCCCCGCCGGCCGCGCGACCAGCGCGAGGAGCACGAGCGCAAGACGGGCAAGAAGCGCAAGCCGCCCGTCGCGCGCACGATTTCTCGGCCGGGCACAGCGACGCCCCGATCCCGTGCCGGCACCCCCCGCGGCGCTACCCCCAGCACGGCGCCGCCGCCGGTCGGCGTCGCGGGCGAGCTTGGCTCCGCCGACCTGCCCCTCGAGTACGCGCTCGACATGGAAAAGGCCGAGCAGAGCCGGCTGACGGATATCCGCGTCCGCATCGTCGAGCAGATGGACCGCTGGCGCGAGCGGCTCATTGCCCAGGAGAGGGAGCTGACCCGTCTCAAGGAGGATATGCGCAACCAGGCGTAGAGCGCGGGTGTTGTACTGTATGCGATGAATTGTTTGATTACAACTGCTTAGTAGCATACTGATTCAACCCCCATCCCATCGCTCGCTCTCTCTCTCTCTGCACGATTAATGCATGCTCATACTCTGCGGACTAATGAAATGGAAAGACTGTTACAGCATGATGCACTCTAGCTCTCAAACGTGTTCTCTGGTTTGCTTCGGCTTTTCATCCACCGGAGCCCGCGCGCTTGCTTTTTTTGGTTTTCGTGGGATCTTTGGGTGTCATCTACTACGCAGCGCCATACCCTCCATACCTCCTGGGCGAGTTGGGTGACGACTGGTTGGGCGCAAACGGATTGTTGCGCTGCGGGGTCTGGCCGTACGGGCCCGAGTAGCTCTGGCGCGCGGCGTGCCCCGGCGAGTAGGGGTAGTTGCCCGCCTGTGTCGGCTGCAGCGGGGTGTAGAGCAGTCCCATGTTGCCGTCGCGGTTGTCAAACGCGTCGAATGTTGCTGATGACGGCTGGCTCGTTGCTACTGGCGGCGGGAAGGCGGGGAGATAGCTGCGGGACGACGACGAGGAAGGCGGGTCATAGTCGCTTGTGGGTTGCAGGTTGGAGGGGAGCGTGAGCGGCGGGACCCCTGGGCGCTGGCCTCGGTAGTCCTGGTGGTTGATCGGCGGCTGCATCTGGTACGACTGCGTGCCGGAGAACGACTGCGATGCGCGGTGGTGGCCGCCGCCAGGCCCACCGGCGGGGACGTGCATGTTGCCGTACTGACCGGGCATGACGTATCCTTGCTGGTTGATATTGACCAGCTCTGCCTGTTCTTGTAAGAACTCGAGCTGCGGATATGTCGCCGAGGGAAGGCCGCCAGAGTGCTTGTGCGCGCCTTGCTGCCTGCGCTCCCATGCTTCGACCATGTCCTCGCGGTGGAGAACCGGTGTGAGCGAGGTGCGGTTCGACGGGTCGGGTGCGCCGAGGTTGGTAAGACGAGCGAGGGCGGGGGGAATGGCGTCCATCTGATTGATCGTGTTGGCCCGGTTACGTGATGTGGGAAAGTACGAGTTTGGTGGTGGGTTGGTGGGGGCATTGATGATGGGAACGTTGGAGCGAGACGACGACTGGGACGCATGTGATCCAGAGGCGATACGGGGGTGGTAGCTCTGCTGGGCAGGCGCCGGAGGAGCCATGGGCTGCTGCCACGATGGCGGTGGGCCGTGCTGCGACTGGACGCGCGGTTTGGTGTACGCGTGCTGCTGAGCATCGTAGCCGGGGGAGAAGGGCCCTGGTCGGACGGCATTCTGCTGCGCGGCCACCTGGGCAGTCTGGTACTGGTGCTGAGCGAGCTGGTGGTTGTACGCGGCAGCGTCAGAGTAGACGCGCTGTGTCCGTGTGGACGCCGGCGACTGGACGAGGCCGCCATACTTTTTGGATGACGGGGTGGTGGGTGTAGTCGACGCCGTCGAGGTGGAAGTCGTCGCGCGCTTGGTGGGGACCGATTGCGGCTCGTACGGGCCAGTGTACTTTTCGCCCGTGATGAACGGGTGCTTGGAGGCCTGGAGCGGTGTCCACCGCTTGATGGGATCCAAGTCCAGCAGGCCCTCGACAAAGTTGATAAACGCGCGGCGCTGGCCATTCTCCTTGTCAATGTCCGACTGCTTGGCGTTCTTCTTGGTGAACGGGTACTCCATGATAATGTCCGTGAGCTTGGTCTGCTTAAAGTACTGTTTGCTCGGCTGTTCCTTTGTGCGGTGCTCGCTCGCGTACTGCTCCATCGGCTTGAGCTTGTACTGCTTGCGTCCGTGCGCGTCGACGCCGACATAGTTGAAGAACTCGGATGTCTGCTTGCCCATCTCGAGCAGGTGCTGCGGCGGGTTACTGTCGTCAGTCAGAGTAGTCGGGAATAGACTCACCCCATCATCTCGACAATGCGCGAGATCTGGTTGTACTCGCTGGTGCCGGGGAAGATTGGCAGTCCGAGGAAGAGCTCCACCACGATACAGCCGAGCGACCACATGTCGATCGCGGTCGAGTATGATAAACCGAGCAGCACCTCTGGCGAGCGGTAGAAGCGTGACTGGATGTACGTGTACACGGTCTGGAGCTCGTGGCATGCCGAGCCAAAGTCAATGACCTTGATCTGGGGCGATTGCAGCCTACAGTCAGCGGTGCACATATTCAGATGCTCACGATTTCAGCAGGATATTCTCGGGCTTCAAATCACAATGGATTAAGCGCGCGTCCTTGAGCACGGCCAGGCACTCGAGCAGCTGCTGTGTAAAGACGCGAACGAGCTGCAAGCTCAGACCCTTGAACTGGTTCTGCTTGATGAGCTCGTAGAGGTTGGACGAGAGACACTCGAACACGAGACACAGGTGGTTCTTGTGCGTAAACGAGTCGAGCATGCGCAGAATGTGGTGCTCGTCTCTCGGGTCGTGCTCGCGGTTCAGCAGGTTGAGAATCGCCACCTCCATCTTGGACTGGTTCAGATACGCCGGCTTGTTCTTGACGACCTTGACGGCGCAAATCTCGTGATTGCGCATGTTCTGGCATTTTACGACCTGACCGAACGTGCCCTGTCCGAGAACGTCGAGGATGAGGTACCTGAGGGCGTCAGCGTGTGTTTCCCACGCCTCTGTCTTACCTGTCGCCGCCATGCTCTCCGCCCAGCACATCGTTGACATAGAGGATATAGTCCCAGTCCTCATTGTCCGCGCCGTCATTGTACACTGGCTTGCTCGGCTTGGTCAGGACACGACGGGGGTTGTCTGATGTCTCGTATTTGAACGTCGGGTTGCACAGTGTGTACGTCTGCGGTAACGCCGCGGTTAGGCACTTGAGAGGCTGTGCGTGTGAGCGCAGGACGTGGGAAGACCACTTACACTCATGTACTGGCCTGGGATCTGCGTGTCGGCGCGACGGCCCTGCGGGTGGGTGCTGATCTTTGGCTTGAGGTCAGACCAGTCGCGCACGGGTCTCAATCCCTGGGCGGGAGACGACTGCGAAGGGGCGGGGTGGTGTTGCTCGTAGCGACCTGACGGGGTGACGGGCTGGCTGAGGGCAAACGACGAGCTGTGGCTGCGATGTGTCGGCTGGTATCCGCCGTGGTGGAGCGATTGCTGCTGCTGCTGCGGGGAAGGCGGCTGGTGGTAGGAATGACGCGGCGAGGAAGGCAGATTGCTCAGCGATCCTTGCGGTGTAAGGAGATGCGGCGACAGTCCGTACTGCCCAGTCCTTGGCGACCGCGGGCTGGCACCCATGGGAGACACCGAGCCCGACTGGGGGCTGTGGTGGGAGCTGTTGCGGCGGTAATTGTTCCACGCGTCCGCAGCAGCAGTGCCCTCGCCAGCGCGGGGAGCAAACGGATTGGACGGCTGGTTTGGCGACAATGTGGGGGGATGCGACTGTGAAGGGGTACCTGTCGCGGGGCTGGAGACCATGGAGTTGACGCCAAGAATGTTGGTCGACAAGGTAGGGCCACGATGGTTGGGAACCGGGGGAGGCGCCATCGACGCCTGGTGTTGCGACGGGTGCTGCTGCTGCTGCTGCTGATACCGGGCGGAATTATTGTTGCTCATGACGTCGGCTCCCGACGGGCGGTTTGTGTTACCGTACGGCTGGGGCATCTGTTGATGTCCTCCGCCGTAGGGAGGGGCGCCAGAGCCCCAGTCACCAGCCATGCCGCTCTCGACGTCGTCGGATGGGTACGAAAACGGATCCTTCCTGCGTGCAGTGCCGAGGGAAGCCGATCGAGCGAGTGATCCAAGTGCGCTGCTGCCAGCGACCGCACTGGGAATCTCCTCGGGGTACGCGGATGGTGCGTATGCCGGGAAATGCATGCTCTGGCGCTGAGCGTTGGCGTGTGCGTGATGCGACTGCGTTGTGGGATGGAGCTGCTGCTGCTGCTTGGGAGGAGCAGCCGAGCCGTTGGTCGTCAGAGAGGGGTTATCGGGGTACGCAGAGTACGACGGGTACGTAGTCGACGGGTTCGGCCTGTGCTGCTGCTGCTGGAGAGCTTGGCTGTTGCGAGCAGGAGAACGGGGCGGCGCAGCTGGAGGCGGAGGCGGGGGCTGGGATGCCGACGGGTGATGCTGGTGATGCTGCTGGGGAGGCGCGTACGCGTGAGGCTGGGTAGGAGCAAACAACGGAAGCGAGAAATCGTCGTTAACGTCGCGGTGTGATGCACCGTGGAACGACGACGGACGGGACATTGCCCATTAAAAGGTTGCAAGAGCGTGAGTGCTGCCTATCCGCGCGTGCCGATTGTCGGCGCGGACGAGGGTGGGGTCGAGGAAGGACAGGCAACGGGGGTGACGGAGCGCAGAATGTGGACGATCCTGATGCGCAGACAGACGGCTCTGATGCAGGTGTTCGTGGATGCGAAATCGTCGAGACGGTCGAGATCGGTTACAACAGCGTTGACGGTGTCTGAAGCGTCGAGTTGTCGAGCGAGATCTAGGAGCGGTGGGGTATGGATCCTAAACTGTAAAGCAACGTGGTGGTGACGGGTGGTGGTTACCGAGAGAGGAAGCGAGCAAGTCGGTCGTTTATTCCGTCTCTCCTTTTTGATGCTCGTCTGTGATATCAAGGCACTTGTGAGAACCAGATCAGTTACGTGGGAGCGAGGTCGACGGCGGTGCGCGAGAGTCGAAGAATGGGAGGATGAGGGAACGGCGGTCGGCGGTCGAATGCGGGGATTCCTGGACAGAGGGTACAGTGACGGTGCGGAGCCGACGCGAGTGGGTGGGTGGGTGGGTGAATGGATGGGGTATCGCTCTGTTACTGCTCTTCGATGTGTAACAGCGTCGTCGTCTGATGGATGCGATGAGCGGCGGCGATGTAGTTGTTACGCAAAGAGAGAGCGGCGTGGAGAGGACGGAGAGAGTTGGTGATGGAGAGAGGGGGATGGAGAGAGAGACGAGTGGAGAGCGGATGCAAGCGGATGTGTGCGTGTATAGAGTGTACTGAGTGGATGGATGGATTCGCGTTCAATGTGGAGTAGTTTTGGGGGCAGACACCGCCTGGCTGGGCCTGGGGGCCTGGCTGTATTGGATTGCTTCTGGTGGTGGTTGGTGACAATGATGCGCTAATGCACTCCCCTGACAGTGACAGGGCAACAACAGCGGATACCTATCTCTCTCGGCGTCTCGGCGTCGTATATACCCTTGCTCTCAGCTCAGATCGTGCTCGCGATGCGTGATACAGATGTCGACGAGGACGTGTGGGGTGCAGTGAGGCGGTGAGCCGAGTATCAGGCGGGAAGGGGCTAGCGAGCGTTTGAATAGGCGCGACGCGATGCCGTCTACTGTCCTAGTCCAGTTTGCTCCTTTTGGTCCGGAATGTGCTATGTGTCACATTTCAGTCCCCGTTCACGCTCACGCTCACGCTCACGCTCGACAATGCACGAGACAAAAGACACGTCGAGCAGAGCACTAACACCAGTCTCCGTCCTCGCTGTCGATGACGCCAGACGACAATAACTCCCAACTTTTTTTCATTGATCGACAGGCGTCGGAGCTCATTGCTTGCTCATTCTCATTGTTCATCGGGACCTCTCAATTGCGAGAAGATCATTACGTACAGTCCTGCGGTGAGTATCCAACCGCGCAACCGCATTCCGACACGCTCCCCGGCCCTCGGCCCCGGTGTCATCAAATCACACGGCATTAATGTACACTCGCCGAATGCTCCATGCAGCGCTTGTCATTGTCCATCTCGGACTGCAGCAACACGGAGCGACACGGAGTCTTCGGCGCGGCGCCTTCCCCTGCCCGGTTTTCCATTGTCGCCGACCCAAGACAGGTGGGCACCCGCGGTCTCGGAAGTGTCCATTGAGCGGAAACGTGAATTATCCGTGTCACAATGTCTCGTGTCTCGCCAGGGAGCCTCGGTATCACGCCGAGGAGAGTGTGGCATGGTGGCAGAAGTCGCCGTTGTCCAGCGGTACTACACTGGACGCGAGTATAAGAGAGGCAGCTTGGCCCGGCGACGACTTGCAGTGCATCGGACCTCGCACAACAACGGCGTGACAATGGGCGAGGCGCTCACGACGAGCGCCAGCGACGCCACGGGCAGTGCACGCGTGCTGTCAGTCCTAGAGCCACGCGGAAGCCAAGCCGCGAGAGAGTATCTCGACGCCTCAGGCTGACTCTGCTTGAGGCCATGAGGAAAGCTCCTGCTCAGCTTGGCACGAGGGCAAAAGTTGGGCCGACATCACGAGGACGTCACAGGGCGGCGTCCCCTACGCGTGGCCGTGGCCGTGGCCGTGTTCGGTTTGTTTGTTTGTTTGCGCTGTGGGATAGCACGCGGCGCGATCCGGACAGACAACCTGTTCGACGCCCGCCGCGGGCATGCTTGTCGGGCGCAATCTTACACAGCCCGCCTCATGTATACCTCTCAACACTGGACGACCTCAGCTGCCTGCGACAACCGCCAATGCCCTCATCCCCTCGTGTACGTGTCCATGCACATTATGTAGATTGTATGTATCGCCTGCTGCTCGCCTGCTGCGCCTACTGCGTCTTGCGCACCGCGTTCGGCGCGGGGATGAAGCCGAGTACACCAAAGACGACGGTGTACACCGCGGTCGCTGCCGTCAGTCATCTGTCCTGTGTCCCAGTCGTGCTTGTCGCACTCACCACCCGCCATCGCGCTCAGCGTGCCAAACCCGCTCCCGGGGCCGAGATACAGCGCCGCACGGGTCGCGTCCCGGATCGGCCCGCCGGGCGTCGCGCTGCCGGCCGAGCGGAGCGCGACCGTGAGCGCCGTCCATCCGAGGAGGATCGATATCGTGAGGACCTAGAGTGTGTTAGCGATCCGTGCCCCGCGCCCGGCGTCCTGCGCCCCCTCCGGCTACTCACTGGCACGATGACCCGCAACCGCCGCGACTGCTGCCACCGCGGATACTGCCGTCAGAAACGTCGTGCTGCTGTCTTGGTGCGGCTCACGTTCGGGATGTAGCCCTGGAACCACGGGAGGAAGAGCGTGAGGTACAGGAAGGATATCTGGGGTCAGTCCTGTCGGCGGGTGGACGCACGATGGTGATGGCCTGCAGGGCGAGGTGGGCGATGAGCGCGGGTCTGCGTGTGAGCGAGATCAGGCAATTAGGGCGATCGCGGGCTGAACAGCAGCTGCAAGCTGCTCGCCTGCGGCTCGCAGCTCGCGGCTCACTCACCGTCCCCAGCCCCCATTCGGCACATGCACGATAACATCCGCGAGGTCGAGCCACCAGATGCCCGCCGCGCCGCACGCGACGTATTTCCCGTGCTTGAGGGCGGCGGCCGCGAGGGCCGCGGGCGACAGCGGCGAGCGCGAGCGCGGCACATCCATCGCCGCGAGCGTCGTCTGCGACTTGCGGCGCTGCCGGGTACTTGTTGACATGGTGAGTGAGTGGATAGGGTGGGAGTAAGAGAGTAGAGGTGTTAGATGTCAGCAATTCAAGAATTCTGCAAGCGAGGTCGAGGTCTGCGGGATCCGGGATGCGATCACTGCGAAATATGGGCTGGAATCTGACCACGTGGGCAGCGATATTTCCATTCCGTCATCTACAGATCTACAATCTACATGCACATCTGCATCGCATCCTGCTTTACCACACCTTGAGCGGCTCCTTCTGCTCTCCGGGCTCGTTGAACACGTTGATCGGCCAGCTGGACGTCAGCGGAAAAAAAGTTGGCTACACTTACCGCGGCTGGTACTCGTTGGGCGTGTTGGAGCGGACGCGGTTGGCGGTGCCCCAGGCGTTGAGCTCGGCAAAGTCGGCGTCGGACAGCTCAAACTTCTGCTGGAAGTTGGACTAGACTGTCAGTCACAGAAGAAAAAAGAGGGGAGTCAGAGATATGCGGTACCACCCGCGAGTTCTGTCGACACAATGTGATTAAGACAGGGATAACTGAAGTATAGGTCTCGTCATGAAAATTAAAGGGAGGGAAATGGATGGGAGGGAGGGTGGGAGGATTCGAACGCGAGTGTCGGGCATGCAGCCGTCGCCGCCGTACCGCTTCACCGAAGCGTTCGTGTAATGGGATCGGCACGGGCCGCCCGGCGTCGGGTGGCTCGGCGATGTATTCGGCGCGATCGGCGCAAGAGATCGCCGATTGGCGCCGGACCGCGCATGGAACGTGGTAAAGGTCCGCCAGCAGCCAATGGCCTCGCACGGAGGGAACACACCCATCCCTGAATCCGTGTGGACGGCGCGCACAGCTGGAGCAGTCGCTGCCGCGGCCACACTGATCACCGCAATCCGCCCTCTGTCTCCGCCTCCGCAACCCTCCTGCACACACTACTCACAGCAATACGCGACGGGGTGACGCTCTTGGGGATGACGGCGAATCCGTTCTTGGCGGCCCAGGCGATCAGCACCTGCGCGGGCTCGACGCCGAGACGCTCCGCAATCTTCTTGACGGCGGGCGAGTCAATGACACGCGCCTTGCCGGTGATGTTGTTACCCAAGGGCGAGTAGGCGGTGATGGTGATGCCGTTGTCGGCGCAGTACTTGAAGAGCTCGGGCTGGATGAGCTGGGGGTGGCCCTCGATCTGGTTGACGGCGGGCGCGGTGCCGGTGGCCTTGGTGATGAGGTCGAGCTGCTCGACGGTAAAGTTGGACACGCCGACGGCGCGCACCTTGTCCGTGTCCTTGAGGATGCGGAGGAGCTCGCGCCAGGTCTCGGCGACCGACGGCGCCGCCTCGTCAATCAGCGTCTCGGTCTTGTCGGCGTTCTTGGGCGCGAGGCCCTTGCCGGCCGGGAAGGGCACCGGCCAGTGGATCAGGTACAGGTCGACGTACGACGTGCCGAGCTGCTGCAGCGTGAGGTCGAGCTCGGGCTCGACGTTCTCGGGGCGGTGGCCCGTGTTCCACAGCTTGGACACGAGCGTAATGTCCTCGCGCTTGACGCCAGAGTTCTTGATGCCCGCGCCGACCTCGGCCTGGTTGCCTGCGAGTTAGTGTGCGGTGGTGGGGTGCAACACACCGTAGATCTGCCGTCAGCCACATTACACAAGGGAACTTGGACTCACAAGAGCAGCGTCAATGTGGCGGTATCCGACCTTGAGCGCCTCGGCGACGCTTCCATCAGCACAGACCACAAGGCAGACTTACGCCTTCTCGACCTCTCCGGGCTTGGCCTGCCAGGTGCCAAAGCCGATCTGGGGAAAGTTGACGGCCCCCTTGACCGAGTTCTTGCTGCCGGTCAGCGGTGCCAGTATGCAGGCTTACAGAGTGATGGTGCGTCCGAGCGACATTGTTGCAGATAGTTGTAATGGAAGAAAGAAACCGAACACGATCGAAGGGGCCAGAAATAAATACCCCCACCAGCCCACCCCACCAGTCGGCGAATGACGTGAGCGGACTCGGCAACTCCACTCGCGTCCAGGGCAGCACGCGCGAGTGCGCGAGCAGCACGAAAATAAACGCAACCAGCATCCATCCAGCTCTACATGTATTGCAATCTACTTGCGCAGCCGCAGGCGCAGCCGCAGCCTTGAGAACCACTGGGGCCTTGGCCTGGGCGTTGGCTCTGCCAGCCCGCGGTCGCCCTAGTCGTGGTAGTACTTGTTGAACTTTTCGACGAGCGTCGCGTCGTCCTGCCGTCAGCGCCGCAATCCCGCAGACTCACGCGGTACAGCTGCTGGAAGCCCGTGAACCCGTCGCGGAGCACGATGACGTCCTGCTTTGGCGGGTCCTCGAGGAGGAGCGCGCGGGCCTCGGCGTAGCGCTGGAATCAGTACGCAGTACTCGAGCGGTCAGGCATACTCACACGCGCGGCCTTGGGGCCCCTGTCGTCAGCTCGCCCATGCATGCGACTCACCGGACCTGCGAGAGCGCACAGTCTTCCGTCAGCGAGGCAGGGTCAGGACGCACGGAACACCACCTGCGGCACTGCTGTCAGCGCAACCTTGGGGAGTCTTACCGTTCTCAAACTGCTTGACGAGGTCGGGGAGGACGGTCGTGAACGTCTCGCTGGGGTAGTTTTTCGCGCCGACAATGTTGCCGCCCTGCGAGTGAGCACGCGAGCTTGCGAGCGTGCAAGATGACCAGGGGGCGAGCGTGCACGCTGGCGCTGCACAGCTGGCGCCGAAGGAAGGCGAGAAGACCCCGCCGCTGACTCACCGCAAAATCCCCGTCCCGCACATCGACCACGGCCCAGCTCTTGCCCGCGCCGCTCGGCGCGGCCTTGATGAGCGCGGCCACCTCGGCGGCATTCATGTACCGGAACGCGGGGGTCAGCGACATGTTGTGCGTGGTATGGGTGATGTGTTGTTGTTGTTGCGCGCGATGAGGGGTCTGCGGTGGAGGCGCGGGATCATTTTGGGTGGCGAGTGTGAGTGGCGTGTGCATCGACCGAGTTAACGCTCTGTCGTCCTCATGGAGCAGTGTACGAGCTCGCGGACAGGGACCAAGCAGAGACATAGGATAGACAGCAGAATCAGTCAAGACCAAGCATATGAGCAGCGCAACACTCCGGACACAGTTCATAGCTACAAAATCTACTTGGCCTCCTTGGTCTCCTCCTCCGGGAGCTCCTCGACAATGCCCTCCTTGACGAGGAGCGTCTCGAGCTCGCCCGACTGGTGCACTGCTGTCAGCCCAGTTTGCAGTACCACTCACTAGAGAGCATAATGTCGCAGCCGCCGACAAACTCGCCCTTGACGTACACCTGCGGGATCGTGGGCCACTCGCTGCCTGTCAGCAACTCTTTCAATGGCAGCTGTCACGCCAGCGCACGCCGCCACTGCTGCTTCCACGCACCTGTACACCTTGATGCCCTCGCGCAGCTCGGGGTCCTCGAGACAGTTGTACGCGACGAGCTTCTGGGGCGGCACACCCTGCCTGTCAGCTAAACACAATCGTAAAGCTCACCTGCACCTCGAGGATCTGGATGACGGCGCGCGAGAAGCCGCACTGCGGCGCGTCGGGCGTGCCCTTCATGAACACGACGAGGGGGTTGGAGTGCACGGCCTGGGGTTGGTTAGTGTTCGGTGGCGGGATGTGTAAGGCGCCGAGCTGGGAGATCTGGATCGCAGCGGTGTGATCTCGCCGCGGACGCCTTCCCTGAGCTCGGACCTCGGAGCGGAGTACAGCTCGCTCGCTCGCGCTTGCACTCGCACTCGCTGACTCGGCTCGGCTTCGCCGACTCACATTGTCAATGAGCTTGCGCGCGTCGTCCGAGAGCGCTCGGCGCTGCGCAATGGCGGCGTTGACGCGGGCGACCTGCGCGCGGGGGAGGGCGTTCTGCCGTCAGTTGTGCGTCAGCTTCAGCCAACTCACAAGCGTGCGGAGACCGGCACGGGCGAACATATTGATGGCGGGTGGATTTTTCAGTGACTAAGAAGAGAGGGTAAACGGAAGTGGAGGGATGGAAAGCCATGGCTGACTGCTCCGAGCCGAAGCGCCGGGGTCGAAATCGCTGACAATCCGGGCCACCTAATTGGTTCCGCTTTGTTCTTCACAACATACATGCACAAAATGATATGACTACTGCTACTGATACTCCTCATTCAAGAACCTTGGTGACGACGCCGAGGACCTTGGTCTTGGCCTCGCGCAGGAGGATGAGCTGCCCCTCCTTGACATACTCTGCGTGCCCGATGAATTCGAACACGACCTTTGACCGGTCGCCGGTGCGGATGAGGCCCGACGGGTGGTCGAGCGAGACGATGCGCACGGTCTGGCGGATCGCGCCGCAGTGCAGCATCGCCGTGTACTTTGGCTGGATGGTCGACGAGTGGTGCAGCACCATGACCATGCCCTCGAAGCGTTTCGCGGCCTTGGGCGGGGTCTCCGTCTTGGCCACGAGCACCATGCCCTTGCGGACCTGCGGGCGGCGCACCCTCTTGAGCGCGAGTCTGCATGTCAGCAAATGGCTTGGGACGGGACTAGCTGCACTCACGCAACGCTCTGGCCTGCCTCGGCCGAGTCCACCTTGGCGCGCTTGCGCTCGATAGTCTTCACGACCGAGGGGATAAAGTGGCCCAGCGAGTCGGGGCCGAGGAGCACTGGGTCGTTGGGCTTGACGACACCGGCAGTCACGACGCCAGACACGACGGTGCCAACGAACGGCACAGAAAAGACGTCGCTGATCTGGAACTCCATCGGCGCGTCGACGACATACTTCTCGTCCATCTGCGACGAGGGAAGGCAGTTGAGAAAGGTGCGGACGTTGTTAATATTGTGGCCGGTGACGTTGGACACCATGAAGATGGGGCAGAGCTTTGAGCCAGACGCCGTCGAGCGGGACAGCTGGCGCGCGCAGTCTACAGCCTGCCGTGGGTTCTCGACAAACATGGGCACTCGCCGGCAGCCGGGGCTCTTGAGCACTTTGACGAGCATGTTGACGGTCTGCTCGAGGATGTTTGGCGGAGTCATGTCGATCTAATGTCAGCTACCAGACACTTTCCCAACTCACCTTGGTGACGCAAACCGCAATCGGCACGTTGAGCGCGAGCGCGACGCCGAGGTGCTCCTTGGACATGCCGATGAGGCCCGCGTTACCGCCGACCATCAACATGACATAGTCAGGGGCGCAGCCCGACAGCCCGTACAGGGTGGTCTTGAAATACCGCTCGTGCCCGGCGAGGTCGATAAACGACACTACCTTTGACGCGCGCTTGCAGATCTCCTCCCACGTGAGCTTTTCGCGCTTGGCGCTGTTGACGATCGCCGTGTCGTGGTCCGACGACGGGAATATTGCCTGGCCGTTGGTGGAGAAGCCGAGGATCTCGCCGCCGACCGACGAGGTGCGGCCAGTCTCAATCTCGTGCGGGTGGCGGAAGAGCGCGACGCGCGCCTTGCCGCGGCCGTCATCGAGCCCGCCGCGCGTGAGGACACCCAGTGTGGTCGACTTGCCCGCGTCGACATTGCCGACAACCGCGACGCGCACCTCCATCACCTCCTCGACGCCGTGTGGGCGCAACCGCACCATCCAGCACCCGGCGTCCTTTTCGAGGTACAGCTCAGTGACATCCGCCTGGATCGCCTCGCACGTCGCGCGCAGCCTGGTGATCGCCTTGTCGAGCTGATCGGCAGTGAGCGCCGCCGCGCCATCGGCGTCATCGCCGAGCGCGACGAGCACTTCGCCGTGCCCGCGCAGCAGGGATGACGCGAGGCACGACTGCAGCTTGTCGTCGTCGCCGTTGACGAGCAGGTCCTGCATGTCAGCGACGTCAACACCACCAAGACTCACCTCTATCCTTGCAGCCTCCTGTTCCTGCTCGTGCGCCTCGTCATGCTCCTCCTTCTTGACCTCGGTGTGCTTGACCTCTACGGGCTTCTTGTGGTGCTTGGCGAGCTCAGCAGCGGCGTGCACCTCGCGCGCACGCGCTATGGACTGCTTTTGCTTTTCGTGTGCAAATGTCTCAATCTCGGCCTGAAAGGACCGTAATGTAGTCATGCTGGGCGGCAGTGGCTCGGGCGACGAGTAGTAGGAAGTGGTGGTTGCTCCCCTCGCGAGCGGCGGGGTAAGTGTCGCAGTGATTCGTGATAGGAGTCTCAGATTGGGCAAATGGGAGCTGTTGTTTATAAACAGCCCCAGGTGGATGTGTCGAGTCGAAGACGGAGAGATGAGGAGATGAGGAGATGAGTCGAGACGGAGTCGATGAGAGGTCGAGAGAACAATGGAAGGCAGTGTGGTATGTGGCCGTACAGTGTACTGTATGTGTGCAGTACGGATCGAGGTCACCAAAGGGGGGGGGTCTTGGTGCCTTGGAGACTAAGTGGGGAACGCTGGCGGGGTAACACGTGGGTGGCAAACAATGGTCCCAAATTGCTCCCGGGTGGCGACGGCGGTCATTGAGTCGATCAGCAGTTGAGACAAATGACGCGGTGGTTCGAACAGCCACGGATCCGACGACGAGGACGAGTTTGGTGTCGACGGTAGGCGGTCGAAAATGAAGATATATGGACTGCAATCAGAGTTTTCTGACTCTCCCGACGGCGGCGAGTACAGCCATGGTAGCGGTGAAGCGCTAGCATGCACCGTTGGCCCGGAGCGCGGGCGCAAAGATGGGAGGGTCACAACAACATCCGCTATGGCGAAAGAGGTAGACGCGCTGTATTTAAACCACAGTCCGGTTTCCGGGTGTCGGTTCGAGTCCGACTGGCGGAGAGCAAGTATCATCTTTTGCTGTCCTCGTAGCTGTATGCATCACACATGCACCGAGGAAGACACGAAAAGGAAGACCGAAATCGAAGGGGGTCGTCGGAGGTGGCCGGCGTGACGGCCTGACAGGTGGTAGCGTGGCGAACGTGGCAGGTGGAACTGGCAGAGCTAGAGGTGGCTTCTCGTCTGCCGAGCTGCCGTCGACGCGCACGTTGACGGCAGCGCGAACTAACTTCTCGCGGCCTCACTGGCTGTCGTGAGGAGCTCGACGCGCGGGTTGAGCTCGGAGACAAACCCTCCGCATCACCCCCATGACTCTTTCGCGGTAGGAGCCCTGCTCCGGCCCGCCTGCATTCGACTCGTCTGCAGACCATACATCGCCTCTCTTCAGCTCTCAGCCTCGCTTGGTTCGCTTGACTCGATGGAAGAGTGAGCTCTCGCACAGCCGTGTGCCACTGCCACACCCACAGATCGTCCCACGCAGCCAAACCCCACCTTTCAGCAGGCCCACTCTTCCAGCCCCCAAAATCCCATCTTCTTGTCCAATCCGATATCTTTCCGGGCACTCGCTAACGCTCGTATGATCAGTATGCATCAGCCATCCGCTTCCGGCGATGACTGCAGCGTTCGGCATGTACCCCTGAGCGCCATGGCGGCATGGTGGTCGGCTTCGTCCGCCACCCTGGAGGGGTACTGGCGGGGTCAAAAAAGTGGAGGCCCAGTGTGTCAGCCTAGAGACCGGGTAAATGAACGAGCTCATATACGACTGCGAGGTTGGTGTTGCTTTCCCGTCACCAACAAAACAGTCCGCAATGTCCAAGTCGGTACGTGCAGCGACTGCGACGAGGGCGCTGACGAGACAGTTCCAGGCGCCTCCTCTTGAGATCAGGTATGCTTAGTGCTGTGTGTTGGTCGTGTGCTGATGCCGTCTTCCCTCTCCTCCACCCCTCCGTCTTACCACTCACAGCTCCGTGCTCCATGGCGGGTACCACCACCCTCTGATGCGCACGTATCAGAACCAGGGCCGCAGCCTCACCAAGGACATGTTCATGTACCCCATCTTCATCACGGACGACCCCGACGCCGAGACGGTCATCAACACGCTTCCCGGCCAGAAGCGCTGGGGCGTCAACAAGCTCGAGGCGTTTGTCCGCCCCATGGTCGAGAAGGGCCTCAAGAGCGTGATCCTCTTTGGTGTCCCGTTCAAGATGAACAAGGTGAGCTTCCTGTAGTGCGGCCAGCTGACGGCAGGACCCGCGCGGCACACCCGCCGACGAAGAGTCGACGCCCGTCATCCAGGCGCTCAAGCTGCTGTCTGAAAAGTTCCCCAAGCTCTTCCTCGCCGTCGACGTCTGTCTCTGCGAGTACACGTCGCACGGGCACTGCGGCATCATGTCCGAGCTGCCCAACCCGGGCCACTCTGGCATGCCGACGCTCGACGCCGAAAAGTCGGCGCAGCGCATCGCCGAGGTGGCGCTCGCGTACGCGCGCGCGGGCGCGCACTGCGTCGCCCCGTCCGACATGATGGACGGCCGCATCCGCGCGATCAAGGCCGCGCTCATGTCCGAGGGCTACGCCAACCGCGTCACGCTCATGAGCTACTCGGCCAAGTTTGCGTCGGGGCTGTACGGGCCCTTCCGCGAGGCCGCCGACAGCGCGCCCACGTTCGGCAACCGCAAGTGCTACCAGCTCCCGCCGAACGCGCGCGGCCTCGCGCGCCGCGCGATCCGCCGCGACGCCGCCGAGGGCGCCGACATTCTCATGGTCAAGCCCACGCTCCCGTACCTGGACATTGTCTCCGACTGCGCCCAGCTCGAGCCCGACCACCCCGTCGCCGTCTACCAGGTCTCGGGCGAGTACGCCATGGTCGTCGCCGGCGCCGAAAAGGGCATCTACGACCTCAAGCAGATGGCGTTCGAGACGTGCGAGAGCTTTGTGCGTGCCGGTGCGAACATTATCCTGTCGTACTTTACGCCCCAGTTCCTCGACTGGCTCGACGAGCCGCGCGAGGAGTAGCCTGGAGGGGTATGTAGTAGTCAGCTTTGAGGTGGCTATTTAAAAATGCATATATCAGCTGTCAGTGTGCTCTGAGTCGAAGAGCTCTGGAGAACGTCGCCCAGCCTCCCTATTTCGCCTAGACAATGCCGTCAAGAAACTGGCCAAGTCAGCCATACACCTCGATGCGTCTCTTTACCCGCCCGTCCTTCTTCGCCTCCACGCTATCAATATACATACTCTCTATCTCCCGCGACTATATACTGTCCCAGTCAATCTTCGCGCTCGGCCACCCCTCGCCGCCGTCGACGATGAGCGCGCGCTCCTGCACGACGCGCATCTCGCGCAACCGCATGCGGCGTGCCTTGCGCTTGGGGTCGTTGGGGTTGAGGGGCGGTGCGTCGTCGAGCTCGGCGTCGGAGGGAATCACCGCGTCTGTCCGGCTTCCCTCCTCGAGGGGCGTCGCCGAGCCCTCGGCAGCGACTTGCAGCGAGTAGATGTGTGTGCGGAGCAGGATCTGCTGAACCGTCAACAAGGCGCGGGACACGGCGTGCCGCAGCCCATGCTCCTTGTAGTGCCCCAGCACGAGCGCCGAGAACAGATCGCCCACGCCGGAGAAGTAGCCCCGGATCGTCGGGAGCGCAAACGCGTACGTCTCGAGCCTGCCGTCGACGTACGTGCTCGCAAAGCTGGCGAGCACGTCGTCGGCCGGATCGCACAGCCCGACCGCGTCGTACCACGGTGGATGGGCCGACGGCAGCAGGCGCGTGTACGATTCCGGCGGCGGGGGCACGCCGAGCTGCGTCATGAGCGACGCGGGGAGGGGGATGGACGACAGGCACACGTGCGGCACGCCATATGTCGCGTGCAGCGCGGACAGCGACGTGTGGAGGGTGGCGAGGGAGTCGATCTTGACGTCGGACAGCAGTCTGCGCGTCAGCGTGAGTCCGTGTGTTGTCTGCTCACTCGGTCTCGAACTGGTTCGGCGTGATGATGGTCGCCATCCGCAGCATGCGCTTGTACACCGGCACGACGTCGGGGTTGACGTACAGCCCCGTGCCAATGTCGCCCATGACGGCTGATGTCAGCACGTGCTGTCCATCAGGACATACGATCAAGAAGATAGACGAGCTTGTCCCCATCGCGCTCGGCCTTCATGCGCTGGATCTCCTTCTCGACGGCAGCCAGCGCCTCCGCGCCGGGGATATACCCCGTGAGCACGCGCGCGTACCCGACCAAGCCGTTCGTGAACAAGCCCTCAAAAACCGCCGCCAGCTCGGCCGCGGTCGTCTTGTGCCCGTTCGTGTGCCCGTACCCCGTATGATTCGAGAATTGCACCGTGTTGATCACGTCGACGTCGTACCCCAGCAGCTGGAGGGGGAACGTTGCCGCGCGGTTGCCTGCGGTCAGCGAAGCTGCAGTGCGTGTGCTCACCGACATAGCCGCTCACGACGTGCGACTGGATCGACAGGATGCGGCTCGCGTCCAGCATGGTGAATGGATGAGTGTGAGATGAGTTCCCGAGGTCGCTATCGGTGGTGTCGACTCGAGCGTGGAGCCGACTGCGCTGCCAACTTTTGGCTCGACTCGGCATGGAGGCTGGCCAGGCTGCCGCACTGGCTGGAGTGGAATGTCGGCGAGTAAGCCGGCAGGCCGGCAGTAGCCGATACGGAAGTATATTGAGTCACGTGATCAGGTTATGACGCAGCGTACGCAGGCGTAGGCCAGGTATACCAGGTACTTGCTGCTGTTACTGCATCCTGGTGTGCGGCCCAGCTGGTACGCCGATCCGCTGATCAGTGCGTGGCGGCGATCAGTGGCGCTGTGGCAGGTGGCACCGACGGCAACGGCAGCGACGGCGAGAGTGTACGACATCACAGATACACAGCACACAGAGGGCACTTGTGGAGCCGAGACCATCGTTGTGCCCCTATCTCCTAATGACCAAGCACTCACAGTACGCCCAGACGTTCTCACCAGCGCCGATCTCCCTGGCAGACGCGTACCAGGAATGACCTCCATCAACACCTCCATGCCTCATGCCTCGGAGCAGCTTACCTCCCCGATCCCCCGGCTTTACTAATGTTTCTCGTCTAAAGCCTGCTATTCTCCGCGGTATCTGACGATGGCCGAGTAGGCTGTGGTTACGTAACGGGTCTATTTTGCAGGCTAGAGGGGGAGGCGACGTCGCTTCCGGGTCTGGCCCGTCACCCAGGACAGAGCTACCGCAGGACAGCTGACAGCCAGCAGCCAGGAGAGCCAGGGTGCAGGGCAAAAGGAGCAATAAATATGTCTAAGTATGGCTTTTGGGAACGGGAGACAACAAAAAACATCATCGACCACTTGTGCCGTTCCAACATCATCGTTCCACTCGAGCTCGTCGTTGGTTTCTCTTCTCATCGCATCGGGATACCTCCTGCTCCGTCATATACGTCCAAGCGTTAGAGAGACACTAGACTAGTACCACACACATCGACGCGACAATCTCGCCACCCAATTCCGCACGAGGCGACCCCTACACCAACCCCCGTCTCCCCGCCATGTCGTCCATAGCGGACTCGGAGCGGACGTTCACGCACGAGTATGCGACCCAGTCCATCTTCCGCCCGTTCCCCATGCCCCAGACGGCGCGACAGCGCTTCTACCTGTGGTTTCTCCAAGGTAAGTGGCGCCGAAATACAACAACAAGCGGAGGCGGCGGCTTCGGAGCTTCGGAGCTGGGCACTCGACGCCATTGACGAGATGACGTTTTGGCTGACATTGCAGGTTTTGGCGCTGGTATCATCGACTTTGGAGCCAACTTTGTCATAGCCTACGGCAGTGAGTAGCATGCAGCATGCATGGCGCTGACGGACAGTGTACAACGGCCAGAGTGATGTCCGCGTGAGTCGAGGCGCCCGTTGCCGCGTTTCCCAGGCTGGTTGCTAACGTTCAGATGTGGGTCTTCTCAAAGAACACCATTGTGAGTGCGCAGGCGATCGTGGGTGTGAAATGCATCTCCGAGCTGTCAGAGTCGTCGCGGCATCGGCATCGCGTCGAAGGCGGTGGGAGAAACGGGTAACCTCCCTCCACTCCCGTGTCTTGCCCTCTCACTCCCGAACTGCGCTGACATACAGGCCGGCGACCTCGGCGTGACGCCCATTATCCAGACGGCCGTCTCGATGCTCATCTCGTCTACCCTCGTCCACACTGATCTCCATCACAACGCGATCCAGCCCCTGCCGTTCGTCTATCCGCACGTGGAACACCTCCCCGATCCCCGCGAGCTGTTTGACAGGATTTTCAAGCGGAAACACCCCACCGTCGAGGACGAGGAGATGGAGAAGCGTCGCGCGATGCACAACAGCAAATACGGCAAGCACGGCATCAAGTACTACTACTGGATGCTCGTGCGCTTCATCTTTGAGGGCACGGAAATGAACATGATCGTCGCAAAGTGCGGGCCCCGCGCTTGGCCGCTTCGCGTGCTCTGGACGGCGGCGCAGGGTGCGCTCCTTGGTATCGTTCTCGGCTTTCCGATCTGGTGTCTGGCTGTCACCATTCTTGGCCCCATCTATGGAACGGGGAACATGGGACATCGGTGGGCTCCGCAGGCCATCAAGGGCGTGTACGGGTGTATTGTCGGCTGGGTCACGAATCCCGTCATTGCCGCCCTCGCGCTTGGATCTCAGGCCGACCACCACATTGTCGTCGTTCCCGTCGATGACGGAGAGGCAGGCCAGCCGATTGAGAACATGAACACTATTATGGAGGAGGGCGAGGAGGAGTCGCTCGCTCCCCGTGCTGGTCTTGCTCCTCCCTCGCCGCAGTTTGCTGCTCGCCCACGTGCTGGAACCAACGCGTCGCAGCTCTCGCGCACGAGCTCGATCCAGCTCACGGGTGTTCGTCTTACCCCTACCCGCTCGCGCTCCAACTCGTCAATCACGATCCTGCGCCCGCCGCTCACGACCGACGTGTCTCAGCTCGCTTCGCCCGTGACCCCCCGTACGCCTGCCTCGCGCCCGCGGGGCACGACCGTGTCCTCGGCCGTGTCTATGACCGTGGTCTCTGCCGGGGTATCTGGCACCGCCACGCCCGCCAGCGCAAACTCGTACCAGTACATGCTTGGAGGCCACGGTGGTCGTGCCAAGCGTAGCCGGCGCAACACGACCACCACGCTGCCAGACGCTGCTATTCTCGCTCTCGGCCGTCCGGGCCAGGCCGAACCCAAGGGCCAGACGGAGACCAAGCCGCATATCGTGACCACCTCGTCCGACTCGTCGCCTGGCGTCCCCGCTCCCGCATACACGCGCCCCCGCACGCACTCGGACGTCGCTGGTGGGGCCCTCCACGCCCACGACGACACTGGCCGCGGCACGCTCGACTGCCCTCCCGGCCACGATGTCTTTGGCGACACGTCCTCGACCGTCCCCATGCTCCGCATCCAGCGCCCCAGCCTCGATGCCGCCGGCCCTCACGCGCGCTCCCCCTCGGGCACCAACTCGAGCTCCAGGGGCGTTGACGGCAGCGAGGAGCTCAGGGAGTAGTGCAGCGTGCAGCCCGCGCAGCCCTCCTCTTAATGTAGAATAAGAATACTGATTATATAATGCATATGTTTCGAGTATAGCTAGCTGTTGCAAGTCGCAGATCGGCGTGAGAACCGGCGACGACGGCACCGATGGACGAGGGCGACTAGTCCGTGCTGCACACGTTTGTGGTCACAGCTACGGTGCAGGCAGCGAATTAAGGGCCGCGAGATAAAACCGGCCGGAATTGGGCCAAGCCTCTAGGCTCGGCGTCATTCACCTCCACTCCATCATCCGCCCAACTCTACATATCTGCACCGCTCCATCCATTGCAGCATGGACGCCGGGCCCTCACAGTCGAGGTAAGCACAGCACAATGTAGTCACTGACAGCAGCGCGCTCACGCCGCGGCAGCGCGAAAAGGCCCCCGTGTCGCCGACAGCCGTCACGCTGCCGCCGAACGCGGACCATGTGAGCAGACCGTACTGCTGCTGCTGACGGCAGGAAATAACCCTCCTGATATCAGAGTACCTCCACAGCCGCCATCCGCGGCTTGCCGAGGCGTTCGCGGCCGAGATCGGGCCGGCGCGCGACGAGATTGACTCGGTCGAGCGCGCGATCCTTGGTGAGTAGCACCAGTTCCTTGGGCTAACCGCAGACGGAGACTTTGGCTCGATCGAGTCGATCCTCGCCCCGGGCCTGCTGGGGCCGCAGACGCAAAAGGCGTTCCTGTACATGTGCTACCGGCAGCAGTTTCTCGAGTACATTGATAATCGTGAGTGGGATGTCGACGTTATGATCGCTGACACCTAGGCGAGTCGCAAAAGGCGTTCAACCTCCTGCAGAAACGCCTCAAGCCGCTCGAGCACTACCAACCCGTGCCGTACGACTTTTACTCGCTCGCATACCTCACGTCTGCGTCGACGGTGCACGATGCGCCGGGGCTGCGCGACTGGGCGGGCGCGGGGCCGGAGCGCGAGAAGCTCGTGTCCATGTGGCGCGAGCTGACGGACGCGCAAAAGGAGATTGGGGAGGCGGCCGGCGGGCGCGCGCCGCCCGATCGCCTCGTGACGCTGCTCCGGCAGGCGGCGGCGTGGCAGGTCGCGGCGTCGCGGCCAAAGGGCGTGGGACCCTGGGTCGTCCCTTCGTTGTTGTCCGACTATGCGCCGCTGACGGTGCCGAGCCGCCTCGAGCGGCTGATCACGGGGCACCGCGCAAACGTCAAGTGTGTCGACTGGATCGCGGACGGGCTGGGCGTGAGCGGGTCGAGCGACTCGACGCTGCGCATCTTCTCCACCGAGGACGGCACGACAAGACGCGTGCTCGCGGGCCACCAGTCGCGGCTGTGGGACGTCGCGACGTCTCCGAGCGCGAGCCACATTGCGTCTGGATCCGGCGACGGCACGGTGCGCATCTGGTCGACCGACGGCGACTGCGCGGCGGTGCTCGCCGGCGACGGTGGGGACGTGTATGGCGTCACGTGGCATCCGGGCGGGGACAACTACATTGTCTCGGCGTGCTACGACAAGATCCTACGCGTGTGGAGCGTCGAGACGGGCAAGCTCGCGCGCACCTTTTCCGGCCACGCGGGGAGCACGCTCGCGGTCGCGTACGACCCCACCGGGCGCATGCTGGCTTCGGGGTGAGTACGACCATGACTGCACTTCTGACCCCAGCTCGAAAGACAAACACATCCGGCTGTGGGACGCCGTCGGCGGCGTCTGCGTGCAGACCATGACGGCGCACGTTGGCGAGATGACGTCGGTCGAGTTTGACCACGAGGGCAAGTATCTCCTCGCAGGGTGCAAGGACAATTCCAACCGTCTGTGGGATCTCCGAATGGTGAGTGAGCCGAGGATGCCCTGTGGCTGGGGTCTGTGGCTCGCCTGTGGCTCAGGCTGTGGCTCAGGCTATGACTCGGCTGTGGCTGCCAGGCGTCTGCTGGCTGTGGCGCGCGGGCGTAGAATGGCAGCCACGCTGGCGTAATAGTCGCATCAATTGCATTGCATCGCCCATCACTAACGCCAGCAACGCAACATTTACCGCTACACGGGCCACCAGAACACGTCCAAGAACATTATCCGGTGCGCGTTCGCGGATCCGTCGAGCAGCCTCATCGCGGGCGGGTCAGAGGACGGGCTCGTGTACCTGTGGGAGCGCGAGGGCTCTGCCGCGGACGAGAGCATGCGCACGAGCAACGGCACGCTCACGCCCGCGACGCCGCCCATGGGCCCCATCGGCCCCGCGAGCCTCGCGAGCGTCGGTGCCATCTCGCCCGCATCGTTCGGCAACGCAATGAGCAGCAGGATGCCGGCCTACCTCCCCCCGCGGGCATTCACGCGCGCGTCCTCGGGCGCGCAGCCCGGCAATCTCGGCGCGCCGACGACCGTGCGCCCCCTCCGTGCGCTCGCTGGCCACGGCCCGGGGGCAGTGTTCGACGTGCGCGCGCGCGGGGACACGCTGCTCAGTGCCGGCCAGGACGGGGCGGTGGGCGTCTGGGGCGAGGAGTAGAGTAGGATACAATGCATCTGTGACATCTGGAGGTGGGCGAGTGCGAAACGGTAGTCACTCACTGCGCGCGGAAGCTGCAGCGATCGTTCCGAGGAATGCAGCAGAGTGAGACCAAGTGGGTCGCTTGGCACTGCGGCGAGCATGGAGTGCCTGTTCCTGTTCCTCCGACATACCTCGAGGTCATGCACGGCAGTAGATGGGCAGGCATGGCATGTAGTAAGTGGCATAGGTCAGGCGGTCAGGTAGAGGCAGGCTCAGGCAGCAGCATTAATCATTGAGCCATGGACCGCCAACCAGCCAGCCAGCCCAGCAATGCAGCCAGCACACTCAGCCACAGGTAGGCATTGCAGACATTGCAGACCTTCATGCCACTTCCCTGCCCGCAGCGCGATCGAGACGACTGACGGACGAAACGGTTCCTGCTTCATGTGGACGCAGCACCAGCAGCTCGCAGCCCGATCACTGAGACACGGACTCATAAGTGTCACCCATTCATGCAGCCCGTCCACTCCCTGCACCTGCTGCTTTGAGCCACCTGGTGGGTGCCAGCTAGCCTGGCTGCCCGATCAGGGTGCGCTGTGCGCGTAATATACTTTTTCTCCACGCGCGCATGCATGCATGCACGACGCTCCATCCTGGTTCTCGCATATGCGTGCAGGCGTACAGGTACGTACCACCGCGCACCCCATGCTGCGCGCACCCCGCGCTCTTGTTCGGTGTTCGCGCTGCGTGACACGGACCCCGTGGCGTTGGTCCGGCACGGCTAGCGGCTCGCGGCGCTGCCCGGCTGCGGCTGCTGTGGCGGCGTGACGGCCAGACTGTACAATACAATGGAGACACGGCCAAAGGCCTACAATGGGTGCATCTGCATCGGTGCATCGGTGCATTGGGTGGAGAGATCCAGAGGCGCGAGGGGCATAACGCCGCGCCAGGCTAGACTTTCCATTATCTGCACAATTGTTGAGCCGCGGTACGTACGGTGCATTGTCTTTCCATCTGGCCTCGCGCTGGATGCCTGCCGCTGCCGCTGCCGCTGCCTCTACTGTCTCACCGTGTTGCTCGCTGCTTGCTCGCTGCTCGCTGCTCGCTGCCTGATTGTTACTGGCCCACGCCACGTTTGGAGAATTAAGGCCAGAGATGAAACAAAGAGTGCCTTTTCGACATTCCCGAACATGATACAGAGCTTGAAAATGTCCTGCCGTCACTAGAGCACGAGAGCACTACTGCTCTACGGCACTAGAGCCTGGGTCGAAGCATCGCTCGCGGCCTCGCAGGGCGGCATGCTGTCATCTCACGGAACTGGCGTGCAAATTAGGTGCAAAACCCGCCAGACGCCAAAACAGCCAAATGCCAACGCCCACGAGCCCACCTGCATCGGCCGTGTCCCGTCGGGAGGAGACTTTGCTGCCGGCAGCGCGTTGATTGCAGGGCCCAGGGTCTCGCTCGCCGTGGCGCATGTGGCGGCAGGCGGCGGCAGGTGGCGCGGCAGGACACGGTACGGTACAATGCAGCAGGAATGCTGGCGCTGGCTGGATCGTGGGAGTGGGAGGGAGTGGGAGTGGGAGTGGGAGTGGGTCGTGGAACCACAGCACATGCGCCACGCCAGGCCATGGGGACAAAGGGACTGGGACTGTGCAGACCCCGCCTGGACTGGACGTGTGCATGGGATGCGAACGCTGCAGGCGAACAGTCGCTAGCGCGCGCGCACCTGATGCCAGAGCATTCAATCTGTCTGCATAGGCGAGGTGCTGGTGCGCTCTGAATTAGCTGATTGCGCGCAGTCCTGAAGGACAAGCTGGCGCAGGTAGCCAGACAGCCAGACAGCCGCAGACGACCCTCTTCGCTCGCTCGCTCGCTGCTGAGATACTCCGGAACAAGCACTTTGGATCGAGGCCGGTCATGAGATGCGAGACAAACTAAGGGTCCTCGATATGGGACCAATGCCGTCATCCGCACAACAACGACTGCCGAATGGAGAAACCAGACACCAGACGACCGCTCTGAGAGCCACCATGCAGAGACAGACAGAGTTGGCTCTGTGACGAGAGAGATGGGACCCAGGCCAGCGATGGAACATGCATTACAGCCGGGAAATTAATCATTAATCATTACTCTCCTCGCTCTGCATCTGCGACACGACACAGCGACCGCGGGTAGCTGTACGAAGAACCAAGGAACCACGGAACCACGGCAACATCTCAAACCTCGATCTCGAGCTTGTCCTTGACCACCACCCGGCCCCGCACCCGCTCCCTTGGTCTCTCTGCCGACGCTCACTCACTACCCTCGCTCTCTCCCTCACTCTCACTCTCACTCTCACTCTCACTCTCACCCACTCTCTCGTTTCGTCCTTTCTCGTTGTGCACTCACTCCGAATAGCTTGCTTTTGTTCCATTGCTCTTGACGAGAAACACGCGACGACATTATCCCACTCTAGACACTCCTTTGGTCACTGCCTGCAGCGCATAGCATAGCGCATAGCGACGCCGACGACAGCAGCGACAGCGACTCCGACAGCGACTCCGCCAACGACAACGTATAATACCCCCCACCCCCACGCTCATTCAAAACCACCCCTCGTCGACAACACCCCTCAACGACACCCCTCAACGACACGACACTCGCAGCATTGTCCTCTAATCTCCCCCGACCACACGCATTCCACACCGCACTGGCCGCCTCCCCTCCGCCTCCCTCCGCCTCTGCATCTCATCTCAGCATTCCGGCGCTCTTGTTTCTCTTCTCTTGCCCCGTGCAGTGCATGGATCTCACCTAGTCTAGCATCCCTTGGCTCCGATCCCCCGTACGGAATCTTTTTCTGCGACAACAACCAAGGACAGGTGAGTTGTGTTTGCAAGTGGCGTCGGTCTCTGCCACACCAGCCCCTTCCGCGGCTGGATAAGACGCGTTCGACATGCACGAGCCCTTTGGCGGCGTCGCGACAAGGGTTGGCGACTGCCGCGGGTCCACGAGTAGAAGAGAGAACAATGTCACATGGAACGAGGAGTTCTCCCCCATCACACCCACACTTGATCAACCCATACTTACACCACAGCACCATGTCCATCGCAATGCCCCGCATGCCGGCGGCGGGCGGTCCCACTACGGAACGCGCGTCGGTCGTCTTGCCAACAGTAAAGTGCTCAAACTGCGCGGTCGCGATCCCGCTCAACGACCTGGGCGGACACGTGTGCGCTCGCGCGCCGCCCATGCCTACAGCACGGCACCAGACCAACACAAGGTCTCCGCAGAACACAAGACCGATGCTGCCGCCCGTAATCACAAAAGAGAGCGCCAGCCCGCCGATGGCTCAGCGCCCGTTTGGATCGAGCCAAGGAATCCACCGCTCAAACGCCCCCGGCGCCCTCCTGCCGCCCGATCCACACGGCTTCCTCATTGGCGATGTCGTCGGTCCGCCCGCGTCACGCTTTGGAGGAGACTACCCTGCCGACGTGCCGCTCTCTGCCGTCAGCGAGACGAGCATGGGGCGCTGGCCGATTGGCGACAGCGTACCCTCGGGCCACATTCTCCCCTCGCCAACATTGCCAGACACGACTTCAGGCGGGTTTGCAGGCATGGCCGGCGTGGGCCGTCGTGCCTTTGCCGCTGCCGCGTGGAGTGTCCGTGCTGGTGTCGCCCTCGCTGCGGGTGCTTCGAACGCGTCCAGTGCGTCCGGCTATGAGTCTCCGCCAGACGCGCGCGAACCCGTGTCCATGCCAGTGCCTTCTGTCGACCGCAGCCAGGCCCACTCACCCCCGCGCTCGTCTCCTTCCCAGTCTTCTCCGCCCCTGGAGTCGGGTTCTCAGCCAAGCAACCGTTCTCCAACCCCCCGTCAACCTGTAATTCTCCCCAAGGCCCCTCTTGCTGGTAGGCAGCGCAATAACACTATTCGTGATGGTAACCGCTCAGTCTCTCGTCAAGATGACCGTTCGGTGTCCCGTCAAGACGACCGTTCAGTGTCTCGTCAAGACGATCGTGCAGCTTCGCGTCAAGGCGACCGGCGCTACGACAACAGGTCTGGTTCACGTCAAGACGACAGGTCTGGTTCTCGCCAAGACGACTACCGCGCGCCGTCCCGGGCTCAGATCGACCAGCGGTCCGCATCGTCAATGTCCCACCGCCAAGGCAGCGACGACCCCAGCCCATTCTTCGAACGCTACAAGCAGGTCATTGGCTCCAAGAGCGACCAGACTCACATGGGGTCGACCACAAGATGGAACGCCAAGGACGACGACGAGCACTCGCTCACCGGCAGCATGGAGGACGACTCTCAGCTTCCTTGGGTCACATCGTCGCCAGAGGAGACGCACATTTTGCGCTTTGACCACCAGCGTAACCCCACTAGCGGAAGCATCGAGTCGGCCACATCAAGCTCGGCTTCGTGTGGACCGCCTGCGCTTCTTGGCGGCGGCGGATCTGGCTCCGAGGAGATGGTCATGACCCCCAACCAGAGCTGGGAGGGACTCACTGGAAACAGTGCTCTGCTCGACGGTGGTAAAAAGGGCCTCGAGATCCAGGGGCTTGGGTTTGGCGACTCGCTCGCGCAGATTGGCGAAGAGGACGAGGACGAGGAGGGCGAGCGGTTTGTCATGGGCCGGCCGGTGGGCAAGAGGCAGCCCGACTCTCTCTCGGACGTGACCATGACACCAACCTACCCTCAGCGCTCCATGGACCCGCCGCGGATGCCCCAGGTCTACCAGCTCGACCCTCCTCGAGTAGCGCCGCTCAACACTTCGCGTTCGTCGCCTACCGAGACCCGCCGTCGGCAACGGACATGTCAGAGCTGCGGAGACGCTGTCGGTGGCTCGCGCCGCTTTGTCGAGCGCGACGGTGTCGTCCTCTGCGAGGCCGACTGGAAAAAGCTCTACCTGCCCTCCTGCCGTCGCTGCCAGCTGCCGATCGAAAAGAGCGCGGTGTCGTCGTCCGACGGCCAGCTCAAGGGCAAGTGGCACCGCGCGTGCTTTACCTGCACAAAGTGCGACCGGCCCTTTGACGGCGACGACTTTTACGTTCACGATGGACGCCCCTGGTGCGCGTACCACTACGCCGAGGCAAAGTAGGTGACCCTTGTGTGCTATCGCTAACCATCAGTGGCACCCTCTGTGCGGCCAGCTCGTGCGGCAAGCCGATCGAGGGGCCGTGCATCCTGGCGCCCGGCTCGAGCGGCTCTGCCGACATGCGCTTCCACCCCGGCCACCTGCGCTGCGAGCACCGCGGGGGCGCCAGCGGATCGCAAAACTGCCGCGAGTCGATGAACGAGTACTACGAAATCGGCGGCGAGCGCTTCTGCGAGCGCCACTCGAACGAGGCTGTGCGCCGGCTGGCGAGCAGCGGTGTGCGCGCCGAGAAGCGTCGCACGCGGCTCATCGACCTCGCGCCAGTCGCCGGTGGCCTCACCGCCAGTGTTTAGAAGTGAACGGGTTTTATTGGGATTTGGACTTTCTTTCGTTCTTCACCTCATCTTTTCTTTCGCCCTCGATATATACCCTGCCCGCGTGCACTCGCGCACGCGCGGCCTAATGACCGGGGTCTTTGTATGCCTAGCTGTATCTCTGATGACGATCTTGGTACCCCAGTGCGCATAGCGGCTGAACACGAACGCATGCTTAAATGCTAAACTGCCGCGGCTACTAATCCCTAGAGCTCGCGACTAATCCCTAGAGCTCGCGCAGGCGGGCCCACAGCCCACGCGCCTCGGCAAAGAGACGGCCAAAGGGCCCGTCAATGCAGTCGGCCTTTTCGACGTCCTCCTTAGCCTGCTCGCGGTGTTCATCGTGCTGGTGGATCTCCTGGCGCTCGCGCTCGAGCGCCTCCTTGGCCTTCTCGATCTCCTCCCACTCCCGCCCCAGACGGCGGAGCACGACGGCAGTAGTCTTCTCAATGCCCTCGCACTCGGCCGGCATGGGCGCGTCACCGGCCATGAGGGCGTAGTACAGCTCGAGATGGGCTGCGATTTCGGCAGGGGGGATGTGCGGGAGCTGGAGTCAGCGGGGGCGTAGGGGGGACGTACATCGGCGGCGGGGATGGAGGTGAGCATCGCCCAGGTGGGGTCGTTGTGCGTGCCGGCCTTGGGGACCACGGGGGTGGGCTGGGGGATAGCCTCGGGGGAAGCCTCGGGGGAAGCCTCGGGGGAAGCCTCAGCCGTCTTGGGAGAGGGAGCCTTGGGAGCAGCGGGGGACGCGGGGGACGCCTTAGCCTCGGGGGAAGGCGCGGGACTGCCCTCTGAAGACACTTCGGGAGAAGCCTCCGGAGAAGCCTCGGGGGACGCCTCGGGGGACGCCTCGGGGGACGCGATAACCTCCACCTCCACCTCGTTCGCGACGTACACGACGGGCCGGAGGTCGGGAATGGTGTACTCCGAGGCCGAGTCGGTGATCTCCGTAGTCGGGGGCTCGGGGCTGTTGAGGCTCACGACGTTTGTGTCGATGTCGATGGGGGCCGCGGTAGTGGGTGGACGGGCAGCTGGCTCGGGAGGACTGGCGTCGACGGCCGCGTCGGGCTCGAGGTGCAGACCCAGCGTGTCGGGCTGCTGTCAGCGGCGTCGGAGGCGGACTCACTGCCATGGCGTGTGGATGTGCTATGAGGCAAAGAGAATGAAGATGAGAGAGGGGCGATCGCGGTGGGTGGCGAGATGCGGACTGCGGGCGTCTTCCTTCGTGGATCTTATGGATCGTGTCTTCCTTTTGCACCATTCCTCACATCTCACATCTCATACCATCATATCTCTGGTCTGCGCGTCGGCGTCGGTGCTCCATCCACATCACTCATTCCGTCGACCCCGTTGCTGCCGATACCACGCTGGTGGGTCCTTGTCACTCGGCTTCGTCCTTCCATCGACCTGCCCCCTCCGTTCCCCGCGAAGCCGGTGAGTCTCCCCTTCCCCACATGAGCCTACGGATTGTTTTTTTGTCACCCAAGCTCTGCCCAAAGCCAAGCTTCCCACAACCAAGCCAGGTGCACCCTTGGTCTCACGGAACTTGCCACGGACGTCGAACTCACTCGGCCGCCTGCTCACCTCGTCTGTCGACGGCACCAAGCTCCACCTCGGATCGCCGGGCGCATTGAAGCCAACAGAGCATCATCGCCCGGGGATCACTGCGCCCTAGCCGTCTCCTATCTCCTTGGGAGAACCACCCTTGGAACCACCTTCGAAGTAACGCATCAGAATCTCAACAGCGCACACTGAACTAACACCAGTCGAACGCCACACTCCGTGCACGCCAGCCGGCGTAATTCTGCCTGGCGCACAAAGAACACAGGCTCTTGTGGTGTAGTGGCTATCATACTCTCTTAGGGTTGCAGATTTGCATCTTAAGCTGGGAGTGGTCCTCGGTTCAAATCCGGGCAAGGGCCTTGCTTTTTGGCTGATTTGGCGGTGCTGAATCCCGTCAACAATCCCGTCAACATTCACCCTGCACCCTGTGCGTTCCCCTTGTCGCAACGCCATGCGCTGGCATGGCTTGGCTTTGCCTTGCTCTTCCATCGTCGAACTCATCTACCTTGCTCTTCCATTGCTGAGACATAGAACGTGTCCATCAACATGGAGGCGTCCGCGTATCCCCACCTGATCAACTTGATCTTCAAGTTTGCACCACGCGGTTCACTCCTGCAGCTCCGGGGCGTCAATCGAGCCTTCCTCCATGCCGCTGATGAGGTTCTCGCCTACCACCTAGACATCTGTCGCGAACACGGTCTCCAAGACGGGACTGCCCCCGGAGAGGCCAAGGATTCCGATATCACGACCCCCTCTGGCCGGCACCCAGCTTTCTACGGCTGGACCCGACTGTACGACCCGGACACACACATTTACGACGACGACGCGCTCGAGCCGCACGAGTGGTTTCATCCTGCGTGTGAAGGGCCATGCACGACCAAATGCTACGCGCTCCGAGCCCGCCGCTCGCGGTTTCTGAAGGGCGTGAGGGTTGTCGACGTACCCGGATGGCCACTGGATAGGGAGCGCGCGGAGGAGCTGTTCACAGCTATCGGGCACCCGACAGTTGTGCGATTGCTGGACAGCCGGCACCTACAGTTCCCTTGGCCGCCCGAGATGACCAACGACATGGTGTATATTCAAGCAAACGAAGGGATGGAGGACCTCGCGCTGAACTTTCCACTCTACCACCAAGAGGACGACGAAAGCGACTATGATAGCGACAACGACGAGGAAGGCTACGTGCCCCCCAAGCAAACGCTTGTGCTCAACTTTACTGGGCCTGGTGTCCTGGTCTTTCCAGCGCACATAGACTGGATGGAGAGGTTGTACAGGCGCAAAATCTCGGGCCTGGTGTGCATCTACTCGGGACGGGAAGGCGCATTGGCCGAAGAGCCATCTCCCGTGTTGTCGGCCGACCCATCACAAGTGAAGCAGAGTCTCATCTTGGCAACTGCATCCATCAGCGAGTGGATCAGACAAGGAATTGACTGCACGCTTGTTGGGATGGATGCCCTTCTGCTGCCCCGCTTCACCCCGGAAGGTTGGCGGCCGGGCACGCCGGAATCGATCCAAGCGTGGAAGGACCTGATCGACGACTACGTGCACTGTATCACTGTTGATACCGAGCAGAGTCACGAGAGGTTCAACTCGGCGCATCTCCACTCTCCCTATCTCGACGAAGCGCCGCTCGAGGTGAGGACAGACTTGCCAAGAGTCCACCTACCAGACGACAAGCCGGGCACGCTCCGCTTCCTCTCCGTCGAAGAGTATCGCGCCACTGTCACCCCGTTCCAGTTCGACCTGCACATGTATCGATGATGCATTGATGAATTCATGTAGTCTGGTGATTGGCGATGTGCAGCAGAGCGCCAAGTCAATGACCGTGCCTTGTCGGCATTAACCGCTCGTGCACATCTACGCCCAATGATGATCAAGTCCCTTCGCAGGCCTGTTTATGCATCTGTCTCGATTGATTGCTCGGCCAAAAGTCGCTGCAAATGCGCCGCCCGCCCGCTGTGGTCGGTCGCGGAAAAGGCGGATGAGCGGGGCGCGTGCCACGCGATAATCATCAGCCTCATGTCCTACGCCCTACCTGCGCGGGCCCCGCCGAAAAGGCCCGCTTTTTTTCCACCTTAGATTCGGTCGCGCCCCCCGTCGCGGGTCCTCGCGGTGCTGGCGAGCAGCTCTGTCTCTCGATCTCCGTCACGGGTCCCACTACTCCATCATCCCCACGCGCAGCACCAGCACCCGCACTCCACTCTTGGCGGAATACAGCTGGCCGCAAACCCTCCGACAGCCGCCCTCTCCCCAGATTACACTCTGAGGAGGGCCCCGCTCCGTCCCTTGCCCGGCCGCGATCTACCGAGCTCTGGGCCTCCGCACCGCTCGTCCACGCAATGTTGTGGCCTGTTATATAAGGAACCGCCACGGGACCCCTCACCCCGCAACATACACTTCTAACCATGGCCCAGGTCTTCGAGGACAAGCCGGCAGCGGCCGGCGCGCCCGCGCACACTGTCGCCGAGCTCCAGCTCGAGCGCGAGCTGTACGATGCCGACCTGCAGGACTCTAACGAGGCCGAAAAGGTCGAGCACGAAATGTCCACCCGCGACGCGTTCCGCATGTACTGGAAGGTAAGCGGCAGTCAAAGTTGTGCTGACGTCAGGCGTGCTTTTGGTGCTTTTTCGCGTCGACCGTGCTCATCATGGAAGGCTTCGACTCGATCGGCGGCAACTTCCAGATCGTCCAGCCGTGGCTGGCAAAGTATGCGAGCTGGAACGAGGAGATGGGGAAATACCACATCTCGGCGTCGTGGCAGATGGGCCTCAGCGAGGCGACGTCGGTCGGTTGTCTGCTCGGTGTCATTATCGGCGCGTGGCAGGTCGACCTGGTCGGATACCGTTGGTCCATGATCGGAAACCTGCTCGCGCTGTCGGGCTTCCTCGGTGTCCAGGTCTTTGCCGTCAACATCAAGATGCTCATCGTCGGTAACCTCCTGACAGGTCGTAAGTAGCGCACGCGTCGACCGCTGACCGCAGTTTCGTTTGGCGCCATGATGTGCTTGACGACCGCGTACGCGTCCGAGCTCTGCCCTATCCAGCTCCGTGGCTACCTGACATCATACAACAACATGTGCTGGGTCATTGGCGGCCTGCTCGCAGCCGGCGTCGTCAACGGCTACACTGTCAAGCACCTCACCGAGGTCAAGGGCTACCTCCTGCCGTGGTGCCTGCAGTGGATCTGGCCCGCGATCATCGTCCCCGGCATGATCTTTGCTCCCGAGTCGCCCTGGTGGCTCGTCCGCCACGGCAAGATCCAGCAGGCCGAAAAGGCCATGCGCCGCCTGCAGTCGCACGACCGGGACGACCTCGCGCGCAAGTCTGTCGCGCTCATGAAACGCACCGACGACCTGGAGAAGAGCCTCGAGGTCAAGACGTCGTTCCTGCAGTGCTTCAAGGGCGTCGACTTTCGGCGTACAGAAATCTCGTGCATGGCGTACGCGTGCCAGATGCTGTCGGGCTGCATGCTCTCGTGGTCGACGACATTCTTCTTCTCGCAGGCGGGCCTGTCCGAGCGCGCAGCGTTCGGCCTCGGCCTCGGCCAGTCCGGCATCGGCTTCCTCGGCACGTGTATCGCGTGGATCTTCCTCCGATACTTTGGCCGTCGCACAATCTACATGTGGGGCATGACGTGCATGTCCGTCCTCATGGTCATGATCGGCATCTGTGGCGTCATCTCCCGCAAGGGCCACCCCAGCGCCACATGGGGCGTCGCCGGCTGTCTCCTCACCTGGGTCCTCGTGTACGACCTCACCATCGGCCCGCTCGCATTCACCGTCATTGCCGAGACGTCCTCGACGCGTCTGCGCAACAAGACCATCTCGCTCGCGCGTTTCAGTAAGCCCCCCACCAATGTCTTTTCTAACCCCAGCGTACAACTTTATCTCCCTCATCGGCGGCCTCATCCACCCGTACATGATCAACTCGACCGCGTGGAACTGGGGCGCCATGACCGGCTTTTACTGGGCGTTCTGGTGCATCTTTGCCACCGTCTGGTGCTACTTCCGTCTCCCCGAGATGAAGGGCCGCAGCTACCGCGAGCTCGACGTGCTGTTTGAGCGCCGCATCCCCGCCCGCCAGTTCAAGGACACGGTCGTCTCCCTCGAGGCCGACCAGGAGATTATTCAGGCGCGCGACTACCAGGTCGACTCCAAGCAGGAGCAGATGGAGCAGGAGCACATTGAGAGGGTCTAGGCGGGTGTGGTGTTGTGAGGTCTTGAAGAATTACGGCTTGTTTCTTGTCTCTAGTTAACGAAAGGAAGTTGATATGAATGTGGTTTCGGCAGAGAGCAGAGAGCCGCGCAAAATGCAGTGACATTATGGTAGCCAGAGTGTAGGGGTAAAGTGGTCTATAGATCGGCGGCAGTGACACGGTGAGCGAAGTGTCGAGACAAGGTTATCTATCACCCCCGTTGACCCTTCGACAGCCCTCTCGCCATCCTTCCAGGGGGCTCTACGGCGGGCCCGGATGAGGTGCTGCCTGCTGCGACGCCAGCACGAGAGCTCCAAGAAGGATTGTACATTGGTGGGAGGGTCTCCGTGGCCGGCGGGATGAACTCTCCCGCGTCCTCCTCGTGTCTCGGAATTGCGGTTGCATCTTCCAAGGGTGGAGAAAGCGGCGATGAGCTTGAGGATGACAGGTGCGTGGGTGCTGGGCGATACAGAGATGGTGCCTCGGACGCGGAGTCGCCTTTGGAATAAGTTGAATGGGCAGGCTGACTCAAATGCTCTACAGCTGCCGCAGCGGCGGGCTTCTCGAAGAGGGCGGCTGTATCAATGTCAGGTTCGGCCACAAGTCTGTGCTCACGGCTACTGGACTTGCTGTCGATGAATGCCCCAGTCAAAGTCGGATTGCCGGCCCAGTCCAAGCTGGTCGTCGATGTCGCCACTGAGAACGGCGTAGACTGCAAACTATGGTCCACCAAGAAACCCTCGGTGGCTTGGGCTGTGTGGTCCTCGAATGAGTCGGTCCAGGGACTGGAAGAATGAGCAAACAGCCTTTGGCGGATACCTACACTGCAGTGGAGCGGGCACGACGGCGCCGGAGGAACCAGATCAACAGGGCGAAAAGAACGAGGAGGCAGATACCGCCAATCTGAAATGAGCTCGGACTCTACATGTCCACTCACCACTCCGCCAGCGATAGCGGACACATTGGGAGATTCGGACGGGCTCGGGGTGGATTCTGCAGCATCGTCGGCTGTGGTGTTGTTGGGCGACCCTGCGGAGCTGTTCGTAGCGCGTTGGGATCGGCATCATCTCTTCAGAATCAGCTTGCGGCATGAAGGGCAGCTCACGGAACAAACTGGAAGAAGGTGACGCTGTTGATTACGGTACCATTCTCCGAGGCTGGAGATATTGAGGTAGGAGACACCCTAAGTGTATACGCCTTGGAAGCATGCAAGGGTAGAACCAGCTGCGGTTGAATCTCTGCAGACACCCTGTACGAAAAGGTGGTGAACGCTTCAGAGTAAGAAGCGTACTCCAGGGGAGGTTCGGACTGAACTGCCACCCGGTTCTGGCGAGGGCCTTTGTGGCCGTTCAGAACCAACATGACAGTGTGGCTGGGCGGAGTGATCTGCAAGGCGCTGCCCGGTGGTAGGAGGATCCCATTTGAGCCCCCGTCGTTGACTACCTTGGCAGAGCTTGTAAAGTTGAACACCTTGTCGTTACTAGGTGATCCGTCGACACCCAGCGGCAAGGTATTCTCGACTAGATGTCCTTGATTGTTCCATTCATCTGGAAGAGCTGTGGACATTTGATAGACAACCTTTTCCACACGGTCGGCTCCCAACAGAACGATGTTGATCCCGTCACGATCCCAGAAAGGGTCGTCTCGATGCATGCACACGGTATCTCCGTTGGGCACGAGTCGAAACTGTTGGCTATAGTCACCGGGTCGGCTAGGGTCCCGCGCTACTACTGCAATGGCGGCGTACAAGCGTTGTTCAAACTTGCCAGTGACACAGAACTCGGATCCCATCAGCGGGAACTCCACGTAGGAGCCGTTGTTGCAGTTCTCTGTGCACACTAGCTGGCCGTTTTCGAGTGCCCAGGCGGTTTCGGATTGAACAATACTGGGCTCAAACATGCCGCTGGTTGTTGCTGGGAGTGTGTAGTTGTACTCGAAGGTTGCGGCGCCCGCCGTAGCAGTGGCCCCTAGGACGAGTGTTCTCAAGAACCAGAGCATGATACCAATGGATGAGAGGAGATGTTGAATACGATCAAGGTGACCTGTAGCTCGTGGTTTTCGCCTACCGACCTCTGCAAGGGACATCTGTGGTGGATATCGAGACTCGCCAGCTCCGAACCTCTGGGTGCCAAGCTAGAGCACTGCTCGTCGATTGCCTACTTGGTTACCGACATGACAAGGTCAGAGGACGGGAGGCGGATTATGTGAGCTGCCGTTAGGGGATCTTCGGAAGCCGCGGCAATGGTCTTCCAAGTCCCAGCAATGGTCTTCGGACTTGGAAAAGAGTGCGACGCGCGCAAGTCCATGAGTGGAAACTGGGCAGAAGTCATCTCAGAAGGTGGTACGTCTGTCTGTTCCAGCTGGGGGCAAACGCATGGCCGCCAGTGAGTCGTCCACCATGAAACAGTCCGTTGCCTCAAAGAGCTGCTGCAACAGTCAGCAAGGGAGAGAAAGAGGTGAAATGCGGCGTGCACAGTGCGCCGTTGACTTGGTCCAGTGGTGGATTCGCAGAGCCTAGGCGCCGTGCCACACCTTGTGCCTCTGCCACCTCCATCGCAAGTCGTGAAGCAATCAAAATGGTACATCAAAGATCTACTGTACAGTCCACGACATCGATCAATTACAGTCTGGGCCAAGGGGGCAGCTTGCGCCCCCCCGGCATGAGTATATACGGAACTTAGACGTACTCGCGGCTCCACTCGACGCGGCCCTTGCGCCCCTCGCGCTCCTCTCCGTCTTCGCGAGCCTCGCCCTTGGGCGCGTGCCACGCACCGAGGCGGTCCCAGTACAGGCGCCACCAGAGACCGTGCGAGGGGTCGTCCGGAAGCGTGCCTTCAGAAATCTCGTCGCCAGAGTCCATGCTGTCCGGAATCGCGTTGAGTGTGGCGGGTGCGACCCCGCCCTTGGCGGCGCCAGCGACACCCTTCGCGCTGGTGGAGGCACCGTCCTCGTGCGGGTGGGCGGGAGCCTCACCCCACACGGCGCGGCCACCGCCCTCGCTCTCGTCATCGTCAGGGAGCGTAGGCTCCTCCCAGCCCTTGAAGCCCTCGTTGTGGGGCCAGCTGGCGGGCTTGTCGGATGCGGCGCCGGCCGCGCCAGCAGCCCCCGCGGCGCCCGCGAGTCCCGCTGCAGGAATGAGAGGGGTGGAGGTCGAGCCGGTGGTCGAGTCGGCGGCGTTCGAGTTGGGGTCAAAGACACCGGTGGGGGGGCGGATGGCTCCGGCGTCTCCGGTGGGAAGGGGCATGCCGAACGGAAGATCCTGAGTCTTGGTCATCTCCGACAGGCCGCTCGAGCCCATGGGCTGCGGCACGCCACGGTCTCCAGTGCCGTTGTCGAGAGCGGTCGAGTCGCCGTTGGTCGCGTTGGGGCCGTCAGCAGGTGCAGCTGGGTCAGCGGGAGAGGCGGAGTCAGCGGGAGTAGCCGAATCAGTCGTTCCAGTGGCAGCGCCGGGAGCGCCAGCGGCGCCATCAGTGCCAGGAGCGCCAGGAGCGCCATTGGCACCATCAGCGCCGGGAGCACTATCAGAACCAGGAGCACCGGGAGCGCCATCGGCGCCATTAACACCAGGAGCACCAGGAGCACCATCAACACCATCAGGGCCATTAGCACCATCAGCACCATCAGGGGCAGGAGCTCCAGGAAGGCCGTCAGCACCATTAGCGCCGGGAGCACCAGGTGCCCCGTCAGCGCCAGGAGCGCCATCCTTGAGGCCGTCGGTACCGCCGGGCGCGTTGCCGTCAGCGTTGGTGGGACCGCCTGGCAGTGTGGTGTCGTTGGGCGATCCGGGGGTGTTCTGCGTGGAACCGGCATCACCGCCAGCCATGCCGTTAGCGTTAGGCGCACCTGCGTTGGGCATGTTTCCAGGCCCGTCAGTAACACCGGGAAGGGCGGCACTTTCGGTGCCAGCGCCAGTGGGGCCAGCCTCGTTGGCGATTGCGTCGATCGGTGCGGGAGTCTCGGGCCCAGCCTCGCCCGAAACGGTGGGCGAGGCAGCAGCCATGTCGGTGTTGGCTGCACCGTCGGGGAGTGCGCCGCCCGTCGGGAGCGCGTCGGTCGGGGTGGCGTCGGTCGGGGCGGCCGTGTTCTCCACGGCGTCGGTCGGGGCGGCCGTGTTCTCCACGGCGCCAGTCGAGATCGGTTCACCTGCACTGTTTGTCACATCTGTGTTACCTGCACTAGCCCCTGTGGGGAGAGCACCTGTGAGATCAGTCGTCTTGCCGTCGACGGCAGTCGCGGCGTCAGTGGGGTTAGTACTGTCTGCACCTGTGGCCAGGGGATCAGTAGGGGTGGCGGCTGTGGTGGTGGCGGCAGAGTCGGTGGCGGCGGTGTCGGTGGGAGCGGCGTCAGTGGCGGCGGGGTTGGCGGAGTCGAGAGCGGAGGTCGCGGCGGTCGCGGCAGTGTCGGTGTTGAGAGCGTCGGTCGGGGCGGGAGCTGTGGTCGCCTCGAGAGCGTCAGTCGTGGCGAGAGGGTCGGCGGCGGTAGTCGCGAGAGGGTCGGCGGTAGTCGCGGTAGTCGCGGCGGCATCTGCAGAGTTGAGAGATTCAGTGGGGTTGGCGGTAGCGTCAGCAGGGAGGCCGGTGGTGGCAGTAGCCTCCGCGCCGAGCGAGTCAGTCGTAGCAGCGTCAGCAGAGTTGAGCCCCTCGGTCGAGGCGGCGTCAGCAGTGGTGGGCAGAGCACCGGCCGAGGAGCCGGCAGAAGTAGGTACGTCAGTGGCACTACGTGTGGCGGAGAGGGTGGCGTCAGTGGCGTTGGCGGCAGTTGCCACGCCCGTGTCAGTCGCGGCGGCGCCGTCGACACCAGTGGTGGTGGGGCGGTCTCGCCGGGGGCAAGAAGAGCAGTCTGAGTCGCCGCCTCGGTGGCAGCTGTGGCATTCGCGCCATTGGCGGTAACAGCAACACCGTCGGCAGTGGCCGTGGCGTTGGCTGCGGTCTCGACACCGGTGGTCTCGCCTGCAGCGACGGTGGCAGTCTCGCCCGCCACAGTAGCGGAGGCGGTCTCGCTGGCCGAGTTAACAGTAGCGGCGGTCTCGCCCGCAGCTGGGCTGACAGTAGCGGAGGCGGTCTCGTCTGCGCCCTCAACCGAGACCGTGGCAGTCTCGCCCGTGACGGGGTTGACAACCACGTGGGCGGTGGTCGCGCCGTCGGTGGCAGTGGTGGCCGTGGTCTCGGCACCGGCAGTGGTGTCAGCACCGGCAGTAGTCGCGGCGGCGTCAGTGGCAGCGGCGGTGGTGAGAGCAGCGTCAGTGGCGGAAGTGACGGAGGCGGTAGCTGTCGCGGCGGTGTCCGTGGCAGCGGCGTCGGTGGCAGCCGCGGTGGTGGCGTTCGCCGCCGCGCCTTCGATCGAGGCAGTCGCGGTGGTCGCGGCGGCGTCGGCCACAGTCGCGGTGGCCGCGCCGTCGGCGGCAGTAGCAGCAGTGGCGTTGGCCACAGGCGGAGTCTCAACAGAAGCAGTCTCGGTGCCGGTGGCGTTGGCCGTCTCCGCACCAGTAGCGGCGGTGTCGACAGCAGCAGTGGCGTTGGCGGCAGCGCCAGTCTCCACAGCGGCTGTCGGCGCAGCTGTCTCCGTACCGGTGACGCTAGCTGTCTCGGTGTCAGTGACGCTAGCTGTCTCGGTGTCAGTGACGCTAGCTGTCTCGGTACCAGTGCTGCTTGCTGTCTCGGTGCCAGTGATGCTTGCGGTCTCGACACCAGTAGCGGCAGTCTCAACGCCAGCAGCGGGAGTCTCGGTACCAGTAGCGGCAGCATCCGTGCCAGTCGGGGCAGCCTCGGTACCAGCAGCAGACTCGGTAGGAGCCACGAGCCCGCCACCGATGCCGGTAAGATCAGCGGTGGTCGCGTTCGCAGCGGCAGTCTCGGTGCCGGCGGTAGCGTTTGCAGCCGCGCCGGTCTCGACGGCGGCAGTGGCCAGGCTTGCGGTGCCGGTCTCGACGGCTGTCTCGGTGCCAGTCTCGGTGCCAGTCGGCTCGATAGCGGTCTCGGTAGCAGTCGCGGCGGTCTCGGTGCCAGTCGCGGCGGTCTCGGTACCAGTAGCAGTAACGGCGCTTTCAGTAGCATTCTCGCCCGCAGCTGGCGTCGCGGTCGCGGTGGCATTGGCGGGGACTTCGGCAGCGGCGGCCTCGACGGGGACGGTACTCGGGGCGGCAGTCTCGGCGGAGGCGGCTGTTGTGTTGGCCACAGCTGCGAGGGAGGCTGTCTCGGCAGCAGCTCCAGTGGGGGTCTCGACGGCGGTGGTTGCGTTGGCGGCGAGCGATGCTGTCTCGGCCGCAGCAGTGTCGGTAGCGGCTAGTGTGGTCGATGCGGCCTCGATGGATGCGGTGGCGTTCGCAGCCGTCTCCGCGGTCACGTTTGCGGTAGCGGCAGCGGCAGCAAGCTCGATCGTGCTGAGTGTAGCGTTGGCGGTAGCGTTGGCGGTAGCGTTGGCGGTAGCGTTGGCGGTAGCGTTGGTGCTCGCGATTGCGGTAGTGTTGGCGGTAGCGTTTGCAGCCCCCGCGGCGGCCACGGTTGCGTTTGCGGCCGTGGCGTCAATGGCGTCCGGGGGAGCGCGGGGGACGGCGGCGGCGAGGCCTGGTGTCAGCTGTGTCTAAGTGCGCGCGTACCGTGGCTCGCGAGTGCGAGGAGGAGGAGCGCGTGCGCGAGGAAGAGGAGCGCGTGGGAGGATCTCATGGTGCGTGGAGAAGGTGGGGATCGGATGACTTGTCGACGAGGGTTCTTATAAGAGCGAGAGGGTGCATGATGTTAGTAGCACGCTGCGAGCTTGGAGCTTGGAGCGCGGCGCAACACCGCTGCGGCCTCCGATCGTCGCGGCATATCCCTCCGGATGCACTTCTGTGCGCCGCGCCGAGGTTGCGTGGGTGATGGCAAGTTGGCGGTACGCATGCATCCAGCGTTCCAGACTGGCCCTGGGCGCCTGGGCAGCTACAGTGCATGCTCCCATGTATGCTCCACTGCACCGTGAATCCTCCGACGCCGACACTGGACAAACTCGCCGAAGTCCACATGCACTGCCATTCTGCCATCCAGCGCACACCCAGCAAGCCATTCTCCACCGTAGCAGCTGCGACTCGCCGCCCCTAGTCTCCGCGGTTTTCCATTACAGTGCAGCAGATGCTTCCATGTGCGAGCGCATGTCACATCGGTGCAGCGCGTATCTTCGGTGCATTAGCATGGTGGTGGTGCATATGCGTGGATGCATGCATGCAGTGTTCTACTAGTGTTCTGGCTCGTGTTACAGACACATGGCGTACAGTGATTGTCCTTTGCCGTACCGCTATTTACAGCTTCTCGGGTGCAGATCAGAGTGGCTCCGACCTCTTCTGCGCTTCTCGCCTCTATAATCTAGGCGCCGACACGCTCGCGTCGTCGGACACGACGTCATACTCGGCGCCAACGCGCCAAGCGCCGCGCGCCACGCGCCACGCGGGCGCACTCTACTTTTTCTTCCACCACCGCCGGCTGAGCCTGATGTCAAACTCGCGGAGGTCGGCGGTGCGCCCAAAGCACTCGCGGATGACCTCGTCGACGTCGGCATACACGTCCTTGTCGGTGCGTTTCGAGACGCGCGGGTCGACGCCGCGGATGTAGTGGATGCAGATGCCGTCGCGGTGCGAGATGGGGGCGTGGGCGCTGCGGGGCTGCGGGGGCGCGACGGGCGGCGGCGTGGGGGCCGGGTACGGCGTCGGGTTGGGCTGGTAGCTGTAGGATTTGCGGTATTCTGGCTTTTTCTTTGGCGGCGAGCTGGGGGTTGCCGTGCGCGTTGTCGGCATCGAGCGCGGGAGCTGCGGGGACGGTGTGCGCGGTAGTGGCCGCGAGGGCGTGGCGGCGGCAGAGCGCGAGGGCCGCCGCGGCGTGCTGGGCTGCACTCGTATGCGCGTGCTCGCGTGTGTGGTATCGGACGAGCCGCGGCGCTGCGTCGGCGTCGCCGCGCGCGTGGTGGAGGTCGACCGCGTACAGCCACACTCGTCTGTGTGCGGGTGGACGTCCTCCTCGTCCCCGTACAGCCCCGTGTCAAAGCTCAGACACGACGACTCGAAGCCGCTGCTCTCGCTCGCGGTCGTCGCGAGGGACACGCTCGAGCCGCTCGCCACGCGGTGGCCGTGCATGTGGTCTCTGTCGTGGTTGTCGTACGAGTCGGGCGAGAGCAGCGGCGTGGAGCGGGACACGGGGACGGGGATGACGATGCGCGGTGGGATGGGCTTGGGCTTGGGCGGCTGCGGGGGCTCGCGCGGGGCGTCCTGCTGGGTGGCAAACTCGATCGTGGGCGAGACGGGCGAGAGGATGGGCGGCGTGTGCGTCGCGGACGATATCGGCCGGCGCCGCTCGTCCTCCTCGCCGCCAAAGTACACCACGTGCATTGCGTCGGTCACCAAGCGCCTGTCGCTGGCCGGGTCGGCGGAGCGCTGTGCGCCCCACCGCGCCACCGCGCCCAGCGTCTGGGGGCACATGCTCCCGATCACCTTTGAGCTGTCGCGCACGTGCAGGAACAGCAGCGGGCCAGTGTGCTTTGGCGACGTCGAGAGGAGGAGGAACGGGTGCGGCGAGCTCGCGGGCTTGTGCGTCCTTCTGTCAGCTACGTCTTGGGGTTCCTCACCATCGCTGCTCGCTCGCCAGCCCGCGCGCTACCAGGTCGTGGTACAGGTCGCCGCGGGGCATGCTCCAGACTGTTGCAGGTTGGCGCCAGGCGTGTATATCAGCAGATGTATATTAGAGAGATGACATTCCCGTCGATGCATCTCGAAGAAAACCCATATCGACGCTCTCAGCTTGTCAACTTTGTGCCAAACCCAACTGTTCCCAACCCCGACGTCTCCGGCGCGGAGATTGGACAAGGGGAGTGCACCGCACACGGCATGGCACTGGCCGTCACGGTCGTGCGTGCCGAGGCAACTCCCGCGGGATCGCTACCCCACCGTTCCTACACTCAAGTTAGCTTTAGTGTTGTTCGTCTTGTTCTGTGCATTTGCCCAGGCGGAAATTTTAGACACAAAATCAACAAGGTACATCTCGTACCAACAAACCAAAGCCACAGGTACAGGTACATACACGTTACAAGATAAGGTTTCGCGGGTACCACCACCGCACCACCGCCTCCAGGTCGCCTCCAGTCGCCGCCAGTCACCTCCAGCGACCTCGTCCAACAAGGTTTACTGTTTGCGCCGTCTGCGCCTATCCTGAAACGTCCCATTACAACATGCTAGTCTAATTCTTGACCCCAGAGGCTTCGCCACAGCTGGGCAGTCAGCAGCGGAACAACCAGAGTACTTTACACTTACGTCGCGGCTGAGTGCCTCTCCAATCTTGCGCCTGCCTTCGCCGACCACACTGTCCGCAAAGAACGTATCCGGCTTGCGCGTCTTGCGGCCGACGGTAATGTCGCCCTGTGCGTCGCGCGCACACATGGCCTCGTACAGCGCGCGCGGCGTGTCCCAGCAGTCGAGCAGCGCCGAGACGCGTTCGGGCGACATGCCACGGATGCAAAGCAGCATACGGCCCAGGGTCTCGCGGACGGTGCGGGCTGCCGACTTGTCGTTTAGCGCCTGGTAGGATTCAAACGACGTCAGGAACGGCGTGGGGTGCGACTGGCGCAGCTTTTGCTGCAGCGCAGCGTACGACGTGCGGGACAGGTACTTGGAAGGGATCACGCGGAGATCGTGGTGGGAGGAAGTGATGACCCGGGTCATGGTGGCGAGAAAGTCGATTGTATCAGTGAGCTTGTGTGTCTCTTTCAAGAAGAAGCCGTTGACGACCTGGATCTGCGACTTTGCGGTCATGATCTGCTTGCCGGACGACTCCATGCGCGCGGCCACCTGCCAGTCTTCGACAATGTAGAACACGTTGCCGATCCCCGATTGGGATAGTCGGAACTGTAATGAGCGACAGCACAAGGAGTCGCACTCACGCATTGTTCCTGGTATCGCCCGTCGCGGATACTGGAACACAGATCGTCGAGGCGTTTGCGCTCGACCACATAGTCGAGCACGCACTCGTCTTCTTCCTCGCCGAGCGGGTTCTTCCTGCGGGCCACCCAGCACATGTCGCCGAGGCGCAGCGCGCGTGTCTCGACCTTTACGTTTCTGGCCTCGAGCGCCTCGGAGATCTTGTCGCGGCTGGCGCGGGACTCGACCTCGCGCGAGTCGAGGATGAGGACGACGTCGTAGGAGCCGTGGGGAAAGGTGATTGCATTCGCGGGGTCAAACTCGGGCGCGTCGCGTACTTCGCCGAGCAGCGGAAGCTGGTCCGAGAGGCGTGGTCGTTGGGGTGCGGTGAGTCTGGAAGTGGCTGGTGTGGTTAGGCTGGTGGTGGTGGTGGTGGTGGTGATGCTGAGGGTAGTGCTAGTGGTGTGGGTGTGGGTATCGCTAAAGCAGCTGCACTGCGGGGGTGCCGAGTCCTCGACAATGTACGCAAATATGCTGGTCTCAGAGTGTTCCAGCTGCCGCAGCTGGGTCACGATAGGGTGGGTCTTCTGTGTCGCGCGGAACTCGATTCGCCGAAGTGTGACAAACTCGTCGGGGCACAAGCGCAGCTTGGCCGAGGTGAGTTCCAGGACGCGTTTCCCGCTCGAGTCTGGTGTCAGCTGGGTGCGAATACCAAAGCTCACCAATGTACCAGAACTCGAACTTGTTGCGCACCGTCGATGCCGCTGTCGATGCCGATGCTGATGCTGCAGATGTTGAGGCGGAAGCAGAGGTAGACGCCAGACCTGACGGCGAACCCGACCCCGACGCCGCCGTCGACGCCACCGGGACCTTCTCGAGCGGCAGCAGCTTTGGCATGTCGGCAAAGTCTGCGTGCAGATTCCGCAGCGTCACCGCCACATCACTAGCGTCAGCCGGCACTACTACACACTCACTATCCGTCCTCGGTGAGGCAGTACCGGTGCGGGCTCCCCTGCACGACGACGTAGCCCTTGTTGACGAGCGTCTTCATGCCGTTCCAGGCGGTGACAAACGTGCCGCGCTCGCTGCGGTCGTAGCTGCTGCTGCAGTACGGCTGCGCGGCGCGGATGAGCTCGCCCTTTGTGAGGAAGACCTGGATCGTGGTTGCCGGGTCCTTGACCGCGAGCAGGAGGCCGATGAGGATCCCGTGCGGCCCCGAGCCCTGCTGCGGGATATACGTCTTCGTGGACGCTTTGCGTTTCTTGGGCGCGGGCGTCGGCGACTCGGAGCCAGAGTCGGCTCCCTCGGTCCGCGCGCGTTCTGGTGTCAGACTGCACACACAGTAAACTCACTCGGCGTCTCGGGGTACGCCTCGCCCGTCTCCTTGCAGTGTGCCCGCAGCCGGGAATCCAGCAGCGCGACCGTCTTCGGCCCAATGCCCTGCAGCTGCACCAGATCCCGCGGCCGCTCGTACCGCACCGGACACGCCGCGAGCGAGCGGCAGCCCTTCTTGTACACGTCTGCAATCTTGTGGCCCTTTTCCTGCGCCTTGTCGCGCATTTCTGCCGTCAGCGCGTGCATGCATCGAGCTCACCCTCGAGCCAGCTGAGAAAGAGCGGGTTGGCGCACTCGGGGCGCTTCCGCGGCGGCATGATGTCTGGTGTGGAGGGATGTGGTGATGTCAACAAATGTTGTCTCTTGGGTGGCGAAATCAGGCCCGTCCAGTCCAGTCAGCTTTATGACGTGTACTTTTTCATTGTTTGGTTCCATATCCGGTTACATCCAGATTCCTACTGATAACGCAACTCGGCCTCGCTGCCTACACCCCGCCTCACTTCCTATACCCCGCACGCACGCGGTTCGCAGCAGAGGCCGCCTTGGAGAAGATCTCGCGCAGGTCGCGGCGCACGGCCCTCGGAATCTCCCTGAACACAGGCGACTCGGTGCGGATCTTGTCCGAGGCGTCGAGGAGGGGCACGACGAGGTGCTCGGGCGGCGGCAGGCCGGACATGACGGCGAGCAGCTCCGAGGTGGACGCAAAACTGCTCAGGGGGAGATACAGGCGGCGCTCGCGCGCGTCGTCCATGACGTTGACGGCGATGGTGATGAGGCCAAATGCGTGGCCGAGGGCGCGGGCGCGCTGGATCAGAGCCTGGCGGGGGCCTTGGAGTGCGGATGCTGCGCTCTCCGCTTCGTTCGTCTTGTGCGCATGCTCGGCCCACGCTAACGAGTCGGCAGGCTTCTTTGGAGTTTGGCACTCTTCCAAAACCGACCACGAGAGGTAGACGAATGCCGACACAAACGACCCGTACACGGCGGTGGTGTACGCTTTCAGCTGGTCGCGCGTGTGGATCGGGAGATGAGCGTCGAGGTCAAAGTCGGGCTCGGATATGCGGACCGCGAGGGCCACATTGCTCTCAGGCATGAACGCGGCATCGACGGCACCGCCCTCGCACAGCTCCAGGAACGGGTAGATGGGCACGAGCCGGGGAATGAGCGTCGCAAAGAGATAAAACACGGCGTGGTCTTTTGGCGTCGCGTGCGGGATGGTGCAGAGCGTAAAGACGCGCTCGAGTGCGGGCGTCTGCTCGTCATAGGCCTGCACGAGGAACAGCTTGATTGCCGCAATCGTTCGGCGGCGGGTTACGTACACGTCGGCGCCCGTGTCGTCGCGCACTAGCCGCATCACGCAGAGGTACCAGCTGTTGATCACGAGGTAAGGGATGGAGAAATTCCGCGGCGAGTGCAGGTGCGAGATGCGGGCTTCGTCCCGGAGCGTCTCGTCGAGATAGACGATACTGGACAGCATGCGCATGTCAATCTCGCGCGGCTTGAAGACGTAAATGTTGCAGAAGAGCCCGAAACGCCGCTCAAAGCTGTTTGGAGGCACAGCCGGGAGGGTGGGGTCGAGGAGGAAGAGCACATTGAGGTGGTCGAGCAGTGAGAGGGCTTGCAGCACGGCATACGAGGCGAGCAGGTTGTATACAGCCTCTCTGGATGTCAGCGCGATTCGGAGCAGCCACTCACTCTAGAGGCTGGACGTCGGGGGTTATCCAGTGGTGCTCTGCGGCAAGCCTGGCGTCAGTGGTGCTGCGGCTTTCACCCACCTGTGCAGTTGCCACCCGATATGGGCCGCTGGAAGAAGCACGACGCGACCAGGCCCCAGCTCTGCCCCAGCGTACGTCATCATGGCAATGACAAGACCAAGCGGGGCCGTCGCCCAGGCATACTTGTAGTACTGTTCTCCGCCGACGTAGAGGTAAGCAGCAGCACTCGCACTCAGCGCAAACCACGAGGCGGCAGCGAGCGGGCGGCGGCGGAGCGTCTTGGTCGTGGCGGGTGGAAGCTGCCCGGTCGCCTGCGCCTCGTGCACAATCTCCTCCCACGACTTGTTGCCCGTCGGCGGCGTAAACGGCAGAATCGGGAGGCGCGTGAAGCGCGTCGCAAAGTGGTACAGCACCAGGCTGACGAATATGGGGGTGAAGAAGTATGCAAACCTGACAGCCTTCTGCAGCTTGGGCTCCATGTCTTCCGCCTCGTGTATCATCTAGTGTCAGCGCTGACTGGAGCGGGACATACCGACGCGAGCATGCAGCACATTACGACTGGCATGAACATGTACACCGGGACCGTGTACCGTGCTGGGCCCTTTTGCATCAGGATGCATATCGCGGCGCCTGCGATGGCGGGGCCTCTGGGTGTCAGCAGTGACTGGCAAAGCAGAACGTACACGCCGTCTGGGAGCGGCATGGTGAGTAAAGGAGTGGATGGTGAAAGAAGCGATAGCAAGAACGGATGGACGGTGCAAAGGTCATGACGTCGATTAAGGCACCAGCGGCAATTGCACCAGACCAAAACTCGCACCCACTGACCGCGCGCACCAGGCCAGACTAATCGTTTACATGTCGTACAGATGAATGCACACTACTAACTACGGTTGACGGTTGAGCACGCCTGTCACCGACTACAACTACACTAACGGGTCATGCTCGGGGAGCGGATGAGCGTGAGGAACTCTTCGCGCGTCTTTTGCTGTGTGCGGAAGCAGCCGAGCATGGTCGAAGTGACGGTCGTTGCTCCGGGCTTTTGCACGCCGCGCATGGCCATGCACATGTGGCTAGAGTCAGAACTGCAGTATACATGTACTCACGTTGCCTCCATGACGACCGCGACGCCGCGGGGGCGGATCGCCTCCATGATCGCGAGGGCGACCTGCTTGGTGAGGCGCTCCTGGACCTGGAGACGGCGCGCAAACGTCTCGGCGATGCGCGCGAGCTTGGACAGGCCGAGCACGAGCTTGTTTGGAATGTAGCCAATCGAGATCTTGCCGGTGAACGGCACCATGTGGTGCTCGCACAGCGAGTAGACGTCAATGTCGCGCACAATGACCATCTCGTCGTGGTCCTCGGCAAACACGGCGTCGTTGATCACGTCCGCAAGGCGCTCCTCGTACCCTTTTGTCATCCACATGAGCGCCTTGGCATACCGCTCGGGGGTGCGCTGCAGTCCCTCGCGGTCGGGGTCCTCGCCGATGCACTCGAGCACCGTCCGGAGCGCGCCAGCGAGCACCTCGAGGTTGGCCGCCTTTTCAGCCGGCGACGAGTGCAGGCGGATGTGTGTCGACTTTGCTGAGAGTTAGTGCAGGTCGGCAACTACTACTCACCAGGCCAGCCGAGACCCTCGGCATCGGCGATACCGCCAGCGGGCACGACCTCGTTGCGACCGACACCGATAGTCGCCGGCGCAGTGAGCGCCGCGCGCACCTCGTCGTTAAACTTCTTGTCCGCCGCCGCGTCCTGCGGCACTGGCTCCTCCTCCTCCGGCTCCTGGACTCCCTGTCCCTCGTGCTCCACGAGCGCGGGTGTCGACGCTCCCGACGCCGGGCGGAACCCGTAGCCCTCACGCGGCGTGCGCGGGAAGATAACCTTGGCGGCGGCGTTTGCGCTCGACGGCCCGGCGGCAGTGTCGACGCTCATCGACTTCATCGCAGAGTCGAGCACCGATGTCGACGTCGGGCTGCGGGCGTTTAGGTTGCTCCGTCCGCGCTCCCACGAGCCGGTCGAGGACTCGAGGTGGGCGAGGTTTGGGATCGAGGTGGGGTTGGACATCGGGTGAGTGGGTGAGTGCGATGGGAGATGGGAGGTGTCAGTGAGATGTTGAGGCGTCTCTCGACTGAGACTGGTGGAAATATCGGAAATCTCGAATCGACTCCATACCGCACATCGCACGTACCAATCCGGCCAACTGGACCGACTGTACGACTACTGGGCCGATGTCACTGGTCCACAACTTCGATGGTACCACCTGGCCCCCTGGGCCCCAGGGTCAGGAGGAGATAGTGGCAGAACACATGACGTGCCTGCTTGTATCAGTTTACGTAAGATATCCTCTCTCTACAGCGATGGTGTACTGTATCGTCTTCGAATCGTCTTCAGATCGACAGATGCTCGATACGGTCGCATTATGAGGTAGAGGTGATATGGTAGGAGGTGGCCATGGTTCATACGGCCTCATGAAGCGGCCACTTACGATGATAGGGCATCCATAAGTCATCCATAAGCGTAACAGATCGATCGACCTAGTCGCATTCCTTGCACATGGCGACATGGGCATGGCCACTATGTACTATGTGCTATGCACGCTATGGGCCACTTAAGTGCTGCTTATCAGAAGCGACAGCCTGCATGCAGCTGCATGGTTGGGGAGTACACGTAATTACCAGCCCACATGAAAAGCATGCGATATTTACGAGAGAAGTTTGAAAATGCTCACAAGCGCCACAAACTATTGTTAAAAACTGTTCATAACGCCGAAAAAGCTCCAACTCAGCCAGGAAGCTGCAGCTAGGCGGGGGGACTGACTGTGACTTGGCGCTGAGGAGGCTGTGGGATGGGGGCCTGGGTGGATGGGTGGCAGCTGGCGGGGACTCTGGCACACTGGGACTCTGGCACTCTGCTGCTGGGACTGTCGCTGGGACTCTGTCGCTGGGACGTGGTGTTCACTTTCTTCAACCTTTGCCTGAAAACGCTTTCTAGCCCTTCAAGCCACTCTATACATCCATCAAAATGGTGCGTGTCAAGCGCAGGACCGAGCAACGACAGCGACGACGACGACAGCAACGGCAGCGACGGCTAGCGGCAAGGACTTGGACGGACCAGTGGACAGAGAGCGTCTGGACGGGCTGTGTGGGAATGGGAATGGGTCGTTCTGGAGAGCGAGGAGGCGTCCTGCCCGGCGTTATGCCGTGCTGCTCGACCAGCGCGGACGTCTTGCAAGACTAGCGGCAGACGTTTGCCCCCAGACCCATGATCCACCACCCCGCAGACGGACTCTGGTCGCAAAACTCTGTCCAAGTCGTGGCCGACAAGCTGACGAAGCTGGTCAGAATCGCTACTTGCTTTCGTTGCTCGGTCCTGAGAGCACAAAGTGAACATGGTGCTAACTACAGACCGCGAAAAGGACCAAAAAGGTCGGTGTCACCGGAAAGTACGGTACCCGTTACGGTGCTTCGCTCCGTAAGACGTGAGTAACAGCGGCTGGGCCAACTTTCAACGGAACAAATCTGACCATCCAGCGTCAAGAAGATGGAAATCACCCAGCACTCCCGCTACGCCTGCCCCTCGTGCGGCAAGGTAAGCTACCACGTACAGGACTCGGCTAACATCAGAACGCCGTCAAGCGCACCGCCGTCGGCATCTGGAAGTGCAAGGGCTGCTCGAAGCAGTACGCCGGTGGCGCCTACACCCTCGGCACCGCCTCGGCCGCCACTGTCCGCTCCACTATCCGCCGTCTCCGTGAGGTCGTCGACGCCTAAACAGCGTGTACTAGACGACGGACCTTGACATGTACGGATGGATGTATAGCATTTCAGACTGGGGAGTTGTTGCAGCTGCAGGAGTGTGTGGGGGAGAGCGATTAGAGCGGCGATGTCAGTGATGCTCCAAGGAGAGGATGCTCGTACACGCCGTCACGTATGTGCTGGCAGCGTGCTGCTCTGCGTATGGTTGTAGCGGCCCGAGCTGGCATGAGCACGGCCACTCTGCACTCGTGCTCATTCGATATCGAGGGGGGGTGAAAAAATGTCCCGCCTAATTTTGCTTTAGGCATGCCACTTTTTGCCACACCGATCAGCGTTTTCAGGCACGATCCGCCTCCTCCACGCGAGATTACATAACCGTCTCCATTGTTGACAGGAGGTGAAGTCATCCAGTCGCCACTCAAAAGACGCACAAAACCGTGTCCGGTCAGATTGAAACCTTACAATCAACATGTCGTCGACCTCGAACATGGTACGCCGCCGCGCGCTGCGTAGCTGACCCCAGACGGCGGCGCAGGTCTCCTCGCTGCTCGGCTCGTCGCGCGACGAGAGCCAGAGCCAGAAACGCGTCCGCCTCGCGGTGAACGGCACGCAGGAGCTGCCGGGCTACTCGACCGAAGTGGACTCTGACGCGCCAAAGCGCCCGCGCGGCCGGCAGCGCACACTCACAGCGGAAGAGGCGGCCAAGCGGCGCCGCGAGCGGAATCGCGCCGCAGCGGCAAAGTCGCGCCAGTCGGCCGCGTCCGAGCTCAGCGAGGCGCGCGAGCGCGCAGCCACCCTCGAGCGCGAGGTGGAGGCCCTCACCGGCAGATTGGGGAGTCTCCAGCGATAGTGAGTGGTACGAGTGGCAGGTCTGACATTAGCGTGTATGATCTCGAGGCGCTCCTGCGCTCGCATAGTGTCACCCTTCCCCCCCGCTCGCCCATACTTGCCCCGACGCGCCGCCTCGCGCCGTCTGACAGCTTCAACACCGACGCGACAGAGGTCACGTCCCGCAGCTCGCCCGAGCCCGAGCGCCCGCGTCCGCGCACGCCCCGCAGGAAGCACACACCGGCCGACGAGTTTTACGTCCCCCTCGAGCGCTCGCCGCGGTACTCGCTCCAGAGCGCAGTGTCGTATCTCCGCGACACGGAGGCGTTCCCCCCTGCTGCACCGATAGCATCGACATCTGCCATTGCACCCATGGCTCAGTCGCCATTCACACCCCTCCCTCCCACGCCCGCGACGCTCGAGGCGCTCCAGCTGCAGCTCAAGATCCAGGAGCAGCTCGCCGCCGCGCAGAGCAGCCTCGCGCAGCAGGCCGCCAACCTCACCCCCATGTCGATCCCGCACTCGACGCCCGCAGAGTTCACCGGCGGGGACGACTACGACACCATGTCGCTGTCGGCCTTTTTCAACCTCGACGCGTTGGACGACGACCCAAACGACGCAAACTTCGAGCCGACGAGCCCGAAGCAGGACTCGTCCGACGACGAGAGCGAGTTCGAGGAGGAGCAGGAGCCACCGCGCAAGCGTGCGCGCACCGCCAGCCGCTCGCCGCAGGACGAGGACGAGGACCTCTTCCTCCCCATCGAGGACGTGCCGGTCCCGCCACCGCGCGACAGCGCCGACGACCTGTACGCCGAGACCATGCAGAGCCTCGGCGTCAGCTCGCGCGAAGAGTTTAGCAAGGTCGTCACGCGCCTGTTCACCGACGCCAACCGCGGCAACGTTACCCCAGAGCAGATGGAGACGCTCAAGCGGCTGATGAAGATTATCGAGGTGCGGGGTCTGCGGGGTGTCTAGCGGGGTGTCGACTGCATGAAGCGATAGCGGGGAGTGTGGTGCCCGACAGTACGTGTATAATACCACTGTTCCATAGCATCGTGTAGTTGTGTTTCATAGATCGTGTAGCGTCTGCATATGATTGTGTAGTTCCGCTTGCATACGGTCGCGTAGCCGTCTGCATACTCGTGTAGTTGCCTGCATACTCGTGTCGTCGTCTGCACACTCATCGTGTGCATCTGTCGCGTACTCATCATGCAGTTCATGCTTTCATACTTCTACTCTACTCTACGCACGCGCACGCGAGAGGTCGGCGCCGAGCGCGTAGCCCTGCACCTTGTCCCAGTCGAGCTTCTGGCGCGTGACGGGCAGCGCGCGGCGGAGACTGGAGTCAGCTGGGCTCTATCCTCCCCGAACGCAGCAGATCGCAGCGTCCACTCTACTCACCTCCGGAAGGCGTTGCCGCCCATGTGCTCGTACACGTCGTTCATCTCGAGCTGGTAGTTTGTCTCGACCTTTGCAATGGCAGTGACGATCTGCGACGCAATGCTCTGCCCGTTCTCGGACGCGGGGCAAGGGAACGACGCACGGTGCGTCGTCGCAAGCTGCACATTGCCCTGCTCGTAGTAGTGCACGTCGACGTGCAGCTCGCCCTCGACGGTGCCCGCGGCGCGGTCGACGGTCCACCGCGTGCGCCACCGGCCCGTCCAGAAGCTGCTCGCCTTGTACCGGTTCCCGACGATTTCGAGCACGAACAGCGGGTTCTCGAGTGGCGCGGGCGAAGCCTCTACAGGAGCCTCAGTCTCCTCCACCGCCAGCGCCTCAATCTCCGCATCGAGCTTCTCCACCCCGCCAGGCGCGTCCACCTCGTCGTCGGCGCCCGCGCGAGTGTCGGTAGGCTCGCCGGGGCTGGGAACCTCCTCCTTGAGACCCGACCCGGCCTCTTCCAGGTCCGCGGGGATGTCGGCGGCCTCGGCGGCGGCCGTCTCGACCTCCTCGGCCGTCGGGTCCTCGAGCTTGTCCCCCACGACCTCCTCGGCGTCCTCGGCCGCAATCGCCTTTTCGACCTTTGCCTCCTCCTCGGCCGCCTGCTCCTCCTCCGTCTCCTTCTCGAGCGTCTCCATCTCCTCGTCGAGCTTCTCCACGCCGCCGGGCATGTCCACCTCGTCCTCGGCGCGTGTGGTCGCGCCGGGCGTGGAGTGCTCCTCCATGAGGCCCGAGTTGGGGGTTTCGAGCGGTGTAGGTGCTGTGGCTGCTGCAACAGCGGCCTCTGCTGGCGCCGCCTGCGCCTCCGGCTGCTCGGGGATCTGGTTGGTCGACACACTCGCGCACCCCTCCACAAAGTGGTTCTTGGCGTACGCGTTCAGGCTCGCCGCAAGCGCGGCGCGGAACTCCTCGTCCGCGGCAGGCAGCACGTACGGCGCATAGTTGGAGGGCACGAGGCGGACGTGGTCGAATTCAAACGAGCGCTTGCCGACAGGGTCGATATACCGCTCCTCGCTGCCGGGCAGGACGTGCGCGTCCGAGAGGAGTGTCTGGAGTGAGCGCCCGTCTTGAGGGTCGCGCCCAAGCTTTCACTCACCACATGCGCAGGCACATCCCCCGCCGCGTGCTCGACGACCGTCATCTGCGAGAGGTTGTACTCTTTGAGCGCGGCCGCGACGTGCGGCGTCAGGGCGTCGTTGTCCCCGATAATCGCCGCAATGTCCTGGATGACATCGCTGCGTGTCAGCTAGACGCAGAAGCTGGACGTACTTTACTTCGCCTGGCGGCGACTGCGCGATAAACTGCACCGCGAGCTTGATCCTGTCTTCTGTGCTGAGGTCGGCCATGGTGGTGTGGAGAACGGCGAGTGTTGAGGCGGCGTTGATGACAGTAGTGACACTGCCTGACGGATGACCTGAATGACGTCTGACCAGGTGAGCCTGGCATGTGGCAATAGCGGTGGTTGTCAGGCTGACACGTGGCTGATCTGGATGGACGCGGATCGGGAAGCCACGTTTTTACGATTTTCGAGATTTTTCTTGGTGGCAAGGCAAGTTTGTGTTGCAGGGTCTCTGTGGTGGTCTCGACTTTTTACATCATCTCTCGTCCATCTCATCTCTTCATCTCATCTCTCTCTCTCTCCTCTTCACCCCCTCTTTACTCAACTTATATTCATCAAAATGGGTGGCGGAAACGTGAGTCCACAAGCGGTTGCCGCGTCTACAGAGTCACGCTGGTGACACCTGTCCTCCCAGCAGCTCTCGCGCCTCGCCCCCCCCCCCCCCTCTAACACCACAGGGAGCCAAGTCTCAGCAGTCGCGCGAGAGGAACGCCAAGAAGGCTGCCGGTGGCGCCGCCTCGCAGCTCAAGTCCAACGCCGTGAGTACCGCGTATAACTGCTCTGGCAAGACACGACCTCCACCTGAGACTGCTCTAACCCACCAGGCTGCGCTCTCGATCCAGTGCGACATCTGCAAGCAGGCCTTCCAGGGCACTGCCAAGCAGCCTCTGTGAGTAGACAGGGGGTGCAGGGCGGAGAATATGGCAGCTGCATCTCCGTCGCCGCACCCCCCCCCCTGGCGTCCGCCCGTGCCTGAACTAACCCGCAGCCTCCAGCAGCACGTTGACGGCAAGCACTCGAAGAACACGTTCCAGCAGTGCTTCCCCAAGTTTGTTGCCGCCTAAGTTCCAAGCGTCTAGACCGCTGTAGATGGTTATGTTGTTTATGTCCGGTTGCTGCGCGCTGCGTCTGTTGGTCGTGTGGCGTCTAGGCGGGCTGCTAGTGCTCGTCTGGATCTGAAACTTTTCTGGCGGTGTTTCTTCTGCGTTACGGTGTGCATGCTCCAGGCCTCGAGCGTGGGTGTGGTTGACGTTGGTGCCGTGCGCGTGCATGCTTGTGGTTGCTGTTGGGAGAGTGTTGCAGTGATGTGGAACCTTGTTTGGTTCCTGCAGAGTCAGACGGGCAGAATCACGGGTTTGGTCAGGTTGAGAATGAATCGCGTAGTGGTGGTGTTTTTTTTGTTTGTTTAGACGTTTGCTTGTCTCTTGTTTCAGCTTTCCGATTCCTCTTGTTGCCACCAAAGATAAACACTTTTATACCAACTAGCATCCTCTCCCTCTCTCTCTCTCTCTCTCTCACCTCGTCACTCTCGTTTGTTTCTTATAACCCCCCTCTCTTCACGTTTACTCTCCACTACCACTCCGCCACGCCTCGCCTTTCCTTACACCTCTCGACTGTCCCGCTCCTGTGCGTGTGCCCTGCAACACCCGCAACACCCATGCCGATGGTTGCGGGCGGCAGCCCGACCTCGTCGATCGACTCGGACCACACGCCGACCGGAGGCAGTTCGATGCTCACCCCGCACACGCCGCACCGTGTGTTATCGACGTATCCGAGCTTCATCTCTTCCGTGCTAGACTCGCCCTCGGCGTCAATCACACTGCTGCGGGCCAACGAGACGCTCGAGGGACTGTCGCGCCAACTTACCGAACTGGAGCACAGCAGGTTACTAGAGTCCGACTCTGACTTGACTGCGCGGTGTTGCTGCGGAGCACTCAGCGACTGCCCGACACTGAACGCACGCGACCGCGTCGACGCCAAGCTCAAGCTCTGCGGCGGTGAGTGCTAGCTCGTGAAATTCGCGCGCTGACGGTACAGAGATTGGGACTGCCCTGCTGCAGCGCTACGATGCCCTAGAGCAAAAGTTCCACCGCGTCGAGGCGCAGGTGAGTACCATACCCATAATTCTGCTCACATCAGCTCGAGAGCAAACGCAAGGCATTATCCGACTCGCTGCGCCATGTCGCCAACCTCGAGCGCGCCAACGCGACGCATCTGCAAAAGTACGCCGAGCAGACACGAGCACTAGAGGCCTTGGAAAAGGTACGATCGCACCGAGTACACCTCTGACGCCAGCGACACACCCAGACCCTGCACTCGCAGACGCTCACGCAGCAATCGCTCGCCCACGTCCGCGGCGAGCTCACAAAGTCGCGCGCATCGTACAACCGGCAGAGCGTCATGCTCGCTGCCGGCCGCGACGAGGACGGCTCGCCGTCGGATGCCGAGCGCCGCTTCGAGGACGCACGGACCCTGTATCACTCTGAATCGCGCAAGCTGAGGGAAGAGCTCAAGTGGCGTCGCATGGCCGAGGAGCGCATCGGTGAGTACGTACCTGAAGCGCCGCTGACCGCAGCCGACCTCGAGGCCAAGCTCACCACCGCCGGGCGCGAGGTCGAGGACGCCAAGGCTGCGCGCGCAAAGGATGCCCAGGATCTGCTCGCCAACGCAAAGGAGCGTCTTGCCGCGATGCACGAAGAGGTGTGTACAGCGTGGGGTTGATGACTGTGTGCTGACTTGTCTTCCTCTGCCTCACTCCCGGCGCCCTCGCTCCCACCCTCTAGCTCTCCTCGACATTCTCCAACGACCACCCCGCCGAGTCGCCCGAGTACCTCCGCACGCTGGAAGAGCTCGTGGCCACTAACACCCTCCTCAAGCACGACACTTCTGAGCTCGCCCGCACACTGGCCCAGACGCTCGACGAAAACCGCACGCTCAAGGACGAAGTCGACGAGCTGCGCCGCCCGTTGTCGACCGACCTGCGCCCGCTGATCATGCGCAACCACTCGCGCAATGGGTCCAACGCGGGGCACACCCGGGTCGCCAGCATAGCCCACAGGCGAAACTCGTCCATTGCGCCTTCGTTTACTTCCACCTCCACTGACGCGGTCACATCACCGAGTCCCTTGTTCAGCCCTCTTATGAACTCTGCAGAGAGCCCCGACTATGACCGCAGGCGGTCATCGTCCCTTTCTTATGTTCACAACGGCGTCCCGAAACGCCGCCGTCCGCGGGCGTCGGTCGACTCGCGGCGGTCGCTTACTATGCGAGCTCTTGGCGAGCCGTTGCTCGAAGACCGCGTCGAGGACCCGAGCAACCAGAGCCAGAGCGCCAACTCGGAAGAGACACACAGCGGTGACGACTCGTTTACATCCGACGCCAGTCGGAAGCGAGCGTCGGTGCTGCTGCCCGGGAGGTTAAACTTTGACCTTGCGTTGAGTGAAGCCCAGTTTGACCTTCCGCCGTACGACGCGGTGAACCCGCAGAGCCGCTTGGGCCGCCGTACCTTGTTACTTCTCAGCAGGTCCATGGGCGTGCAGACGGACGCCATCGAGGAGGAGAACAAACCGACCACCTCGACTGACACGTCCGCGGATGTATCGCAGGACACGCTGCCTGATTTATCCCAAGATGTGTCGCCAGACAACATGTCGCCTCACACATCGACGCAGACCCCTCGCTCGTTATCAATCTCCACACAGTCGCCCCGCAAGCGCCAGTCGGGAGCCTCCCTCGACGTGCCAGCACTCTCGCAGCTGGTCGAGTTTCTTGTCAAGATTCTCAATCGTCTCCGCGGCGTGGACATTGCCACGCTCAATCGCCGTCTCAAGAAGCAGAATCTTCCCAGCGACGTCGGCCACCTCTCGCGCACGACTATCAGCGCACTGCAGTCGGAAGTCGCGGGCATGCGGCACAAGTTCAGGGGACTTCTCGACAACGGCACCGTCTCGCGCAAAGACCTGGGGCTGCTGATGACACTCTTAAAGGACGTCTTTAGCGATCTCATCGAGCTGCAGTCGACGGTCAACAACGTCACGCTTGACCCCAAGCTGGCAAGGAAGCTCCGCCGCGAGGCGTTCGACGTGGAGGAGACCCCTGGCGGGTTTTGGGGCATCGCTGCGCCGATTACAAACTACTTCAAGGCCCCGGAGCCATCGCCCGCGCCGGCGCCTGTGCCGAAGCGTCCGGCGCCAAAGGTCGCTGCGGTGGCGTCTACAGCAAGCGTCAACGTCGAGATTGGTGGTGCGCGTGCGGCACCTGCGTCGCCGAAAAAGTCGCGCATTGGCGTGGTGGCCGGCGGCGACGTGTTCCTAGAGGAGAGGCGGACCGTGTCGGCTCCCCTCGATCGCGGCACCATGGCGAGCGACACTGGGTCCCGCAGGGTGCGCTCCCGCGCGAGCCGCAGCGACCTGATGGGCATCTTTGCCGGCGCCCAGCGAGCAATAGCCGCGCCCCGCCTGAGCACAGTCGTGGACGCGGTGCTCGACCCGGACGACACGGTCGTCGACGACGAAGACGGGCCGTTACTCCAGCGCACCCTCCGGCCCCGCGGGTTATCCGAATCCAGCATCCAGATCTCCCACCCGCCTGCTCCCCCGTTATCCCCCATGATGCCGCCGATGAACCCGGCACCCGCCACCACCGCCTCGCCACTGCCCGCTCGCGCAACCGCGACCGTCACGCAGAAGATGGCGGACACAAACCTCGCGAGCGGCATGTTGGGCAACATCAAGAAGGCGTACACGCCCACCCCGATCACCAGCGTGCGCCTCAACCGCCCGCCCCTCATCATCGACCAGTCGCCGGGCTCGTTCCGCGCCATGAACAGCATGGCGGCCATCAGCCCCGAAATGTCGCCCGGCAGCTTACCGCGGTGGTAGAGACACCATTCAGCATTTCCACACGTTCACATTAGCAATTATATTAGTAGCCTGTAGCCGGTCATTTACTTGGTCACCCATACCCCATCACGATATACCGCCAGCTTATATCCATGCATCCATCCGTAGTGCTCAATGCAATTGTATTGGGAGTCGAGTGAGTGAGTGTAATGAGGGGGTGATGAGAGTTGACGGGGGCGGGGTCGATGAGGGGATGATGAGGGGTTGAGAGGCCGAAACCGAGTGCAAGAAGGGATGCGCATGCTCACGCAGCCTTGCGCTGCTTTGCGCGCCGCCGCTTCTCGCGCCGTGCTTGGGTCTTGCTCATGCCGGTGGTATCCAGCTCGTCGTCGTCGTCCTCGCGCGGTCGTTTTGTAGGTGCATCGGTGGTAGCAGGGGCAGGAGCAGGGGCCGGAGCAGGAGCAGGAGCAGGAGCCGCGCACGGCGCGGCCTCGGACGCAGGCGCACTCGTCCCGCTCGGCTCGGGATCGTACCCCGGAATCGGGTTCTTGAGGACGAGCAGCGGGTGCACGGCGGCCGTCTTCTTCTTCTTGCTGGCAAACGGGTCGGCGGTCCTCTTCTTCTTGATGGCGCGGGTGCGGGATTCGTCCTCGGAATCCGACTCCACTCGCCCCGCAGGCAGCTCGTCCTCTTTGCTCTTGCCCTTCTTCTGCATGCGCGCCAGCGCGTCCATCCCCGCACGCGCGGTTGCGCCCTTTGCGCGCGCGGCCGCGTTGTCGAGGTCCGGATGCCCCAGCCCCAGGCGGTCGCGCTGCGCGCCCCGCAGCGCCGTCTCCCACTCTGCCGCCTTGGCTGATTCCGGCCGGGTCACGCCAAAGCTTGCGGGGAGCCACGCGTCGACGTCGGCGTGGAAGAGCGTCGCGCTCAGTGTGAGTGCTTCGGAGGAGGCCATTGTGGTTTGGTCGGTGGCAAAGACACGGTCGAGGTGATGACGAAAATGAAAACAACGAGATCCTGTACGAGTGAAATCGGTTCTGCCACACTCGAATCGCCGCCAGGACAGGACCCAGACTTTACGTAAACTCCCACGTGGGGAGCACTCACGAGTCGCCGGCCGTCGGAGAGTCATGTAACTCTGTATGGGAACTGGTTTTTCGAGGCTTTCAAGTCGGACCCTCGGCGTACTACCCTCTTTGCTCTTGTGAAAAAACAGTCTCCAGTCCATCAGCGACCTCGACCCCCTTCCACTTTATCACTACACACCATGGCCGCCCCTATCTCCGCGACCGCGACCGGCATCGAGGCCGCCGCCGCCCCCGTGCTCGACCACGTGCACAAGGAGTCGTCTGCGATCCTCGACGGCTTTGCATCGCTGCTCCACCCCGTCGCGCAGCCGCTCGCCGCGACGTTCAACCAGTTCCACAACTGGAAGGAGAACATGGGCCTCATCCAGCCCGGCACTGTTGAGAACCTCACCCGTGATGTGACCCGTGAGTGTGCGCGAGCGCGAGCAGCGAGCAGCGTGCAGCGAGCGTAGCAGCGCAGCCGCAGCTGCATTGAGCGGCGAGCAGACTCTGCCGCGTACCTTGATATCCCCGTCGCAGCTGTCCCATCGCCCCGACCCCCACCCCCGCTGACGCTCGCAGAGACCCACATGACAAACTACTTCTTCGAGGGCGCGCGCGCCGACCTCTCCAAGGTCGTCTCGCCCATGCCCGCGTTCCAGCTCACGCACTCGTTTGCGCTCGGCGGACAAAAGTCAAACTACACGCTCGGCGCGCTGTTTGCGACCCAGAACACGTTCCTGCACGGCACCTGGGACCCGTCCACTGGCGGCGTCAACATGCGCGCCAACCAGACCTGGGCCGCGTCGGACATCACAAAGATCCAGGGACAGGTGAGTGGATCTAAGAGTGTTGTGGCGAGGTGTTGAGCTGTGCGGCGTTGGTTTCGTGATCTCGGAGGGTGGGGTTATCCTGGGATGGTGGTCTCCAACTGGCAGCGCGGGCAGATCGATGCTTGCGCCGAAAGCACATCTCGGTGGGATCCTCGCCACTCGCAGTTGCAGAAGATTCTGGCCCGCCCGCTCGCGGCGTTCGTGAAAAGACTTGCCATCGCTCTTGAAGGAGCCGAGTGAACCCCTGCGGGCTGTTGGCTGGATAGCTGGATTTGTGAATGCGTAAAGCTCTCCGCTACCCAGACTCGCCCACAATCCCCACTCGCTTCGCTCGCTCGCTCGCCCGCCGCTCGCGCTCGCGCTAACCCGCAGCTCTCGTCGACCCCCGGCCAGACCATGTTCCAGGTCGAGCACGACCACATTGGCCCCCACTACTCGCTCAACCTCAAGTCGATCAACCCCTCTCCCCTCGACCTCACCGGTCTCCACTTTGTCTCCCTCCTCCACTCGTTCACCCCCCGCCTGTCGCTCGGATTCGAGTCGATCATCCAGCGCACCTCGGCCAACGACCCCATCATGCCCGCGACCTCGTGGTTGGTAAAGTACACTTCGCTCAACTCCAAGCCCGAGCCCCTCGGCCACCCCGCTGCCCCCGTCCCCGGCGCGCCCATTGTCCCCTTCACCCCGTCGTGGGCCGCCACCGCCCAGCTCCAGCCCTCGGGCAACGTCCAGGCGACCTACTTCCACAAGCTCAGCGACAAGATTGACGTTGCGCTCGACCTCCAGACCATGATCCAGCCCGCCTCGTTCATGGGCCCCGCAAAGCGCGACGCCCTCGCCACCCTCGGAGCCAAGTACGAGTTCCGCATGGCCACTTTCCGCGGCCAGATCGACTCGGCCGGCAAGGTCGGCATGCTCCTCGAGCAGCGCTTCACCCCCGCATTCGCCTTCCTCGTCGGCGGCGAGATTGACCACGCCAAGAACACTTCGCGCTTCGGTCTCGGCGTCATGATCGAGTCGTCCACCATGACCCCGGAGGAGATGCAGGCCGCCGGTATGCTCCCCCCTCAGTAAGAGAGAAGAAGAGAGAGTGTGGGAGCGAGGACAGCAAAAGGGTCTCGGCAGCAAGGCGTGCGGGCCTTTGTTGACCTGAAGGTGGCGGCGGAGCGGAGGTGCGCGGAGGCGGAGGAGTGCGCGGCGGAGGAGACATAGACGCTTGTATCAGCATCGATGCACACTATTCAGCACTTGGATATGGCACAGTCGCATGGCGCAGTGAGGAGAAGTGGTAGTGACAGTGGCAGGCAGCGATCGTCGTGTGGCACGAGAAGAAAGATCGCGGATCGTACAGTACGCGCGCACAGTGTGGCACCATACCCCGGCCTCCCGGACTCTCGCAAAAAGTGCAGACCCGGTAATCAACCCAAGCTGGAACCACCCAGAAGCCGCCGGCTGCCTACTACCCGAATCGAACGGGTGACCCTTCCATTGTAGACGCGCGCTGTGCGAGCTACGAGTGGAAAATTCTAGCCACTGAACTAAGTGGGCGCCCGAGGGGAGGTTGGTGGTGTTTTTTTCTCAGAGGCGGGGGGACTAGGCCGGCCTCCTGCGCGCTAGAGGAATGACGGAGGAGGGGACGCAGCGGAAGGGAGGACTCGGGGCAGGAGCGGGGAGGTCAGCCTTCTGCGCCGTAGGAGATCGGGCTGGGCTCTCGGGAGCAGTGGCGAATTCTGGGTTATTTTCTGTGCAATTTTCGGGGACTTTTGTTGATTTTCTCGTTCGTTTTTCCCGGCGGTTATCCGCTCAGCATTTCAGTTCCCCAGAACCGGTATCGACCAGGACCGGCCTCGCAAGCTCCGGACACCTTGGGCCGTGGGCCGCGTACAGTGTGGACAAGGCGTGCATCACGCAGGAAGACATGTCCAGTCCAGTTGTGTCCAGTCGAGTGGCACCTGCGCCGCTTTCCAGTGTCATTCTCCATTGCCCCCCCCTGTCGCGTTGCGAGCGTGTCCGGAATCCAAGCCAGGCAAGAGAAGCCCACTGTGCTTTGCCGTCCCCGCCGTCCAGTCCGCCATCTCCGCCATCTCGCCATCTCCGCCATTCCACAGCCCTGGCAATTCCGCCATCGCCGCCGGCTCTGCCCGCCCCGCCCGCCCCGCCCCAAGGCACCAATACATCGTTGGTGAAACGGTATCATGCGTCGTTGCCAGCAGCCTCGACGCGGCAGGGGTTCGACTCCCTTACGATGTATAGCTCGGCGACGGAGGTGGCGAGGAGGTCGTTGTTTTCCATCCTGATTCTGATTTTTGATGATTTTTGATGACTTTTGTAACATTTTGGTAACATTTTTGTTGATTTTTGGTAACACTTCTGACGATGTTTTAATGATGACTTGATGATGTCTTGATGGGCTTTCGATGATCTTCGCCGATTGCTCCCCTATACAATCTGGTCTCGTCCTTACCCCTTGCCCCGGGCGGACTAGGGTGTTATGAGGCTCGCACAGCTTGATCACCGACGCGCAGGATGCACGCGGACAGAGACGAAGGCGTACAGCTCCGGTGGTCACGTATCACTGAGGAACCGGGGACAACACGCAAGCAGAGGAAGATGCAGGCAGATACGGACCAGAGGATACACCCCCAGACTGTCCCGATCCGTCTACAGGTCCTCGCATGCGCTGTCTGTCAAGCTCGGGGGCGTGTGGCGCCCATCGTTCCTGGTCGCGGAATGCCATGTGCGCCTGGCGATCCCTTCTGGGAGATAAGCAATCAAGCACTGCGCTCATCATCTGCGTTGCCGCCACTTGCGATGACAGAGAAGACATTGCTGGAAATGCGCAAAAATGCCCCGATAATGCACAAAAAAGCCCCATAATGATGAAAATTCCACCAAAATGATATTTTCCTGGAGCTCTGCGCTCCTAGTGACGACCCAGGTTCGAACTGGGGACCAACAGATACTTGCAGATTGCAATCTGCTACTCTACCACTGAGCTACCGCCACTGTGGTGTCTGTCGGTCAGAGTGTGTGCTGGGTTCCGGGGGCCCCTGGCTCAGTTCGTTTGCATCGTTTTCTAAGGCTGCTCAGTTGCGCTCAAGCCAGGAGGACGATGGTTGGGTCCGGTTTCTCCGCCTCGGACGAGGAATGCCATAAGCAGACCCTGAATCCTAGACACTGCCCCTGCCACTTTGTGGCGCCACTTCTAAGGCTCCACGCTCCGCGCTCCGCGCTCCGCGCTCCGCGCTCACGGCCACTCTTACGGTATCACATAGGTCTGCTACGGGTATACTTACGGCTGCCATTATAAATCTACTCTTCATGCTCGGGGACAACAACGTCGGCGGGGGGTGCGAGGTCCGAGTCGCTCGATGTCTCGCGACGGGCGCCGTTTGCGCGGGGCTGGCGGGGCGCATAGCCGCAGCGGTCCTTTCCGTGGGCAATACGGAGGTTGGCATAGTCGGGCTTGTTCTTGATACCGGCAATGGCCTTCTGCGCCGCTTCGATCGAGGTAAAGTTGACATAGGCCGCGTGCTTTTCCTTTAAAAAGTTGATGAGCTCAATCTCGCCAAACTCTCCAAAGTCGGTGCGGAGCTTGTCCTGGGTAAAGGCCTCAAAGTCGGTAATCTGGCCAATGTAGACGTTGCGGCTGACGCCATTGTTTACATCCTGGAGAAGCTTGGGAGAGGGGGGTGCGAGACACTTGCCCCATCCTACGCGGAGACGACGGCCGGCAATGGTGATCGGGTTGGACTCGGTGTGGCGGAAGAATGCGAGCGCAGCAGACGGGTCGACAAAGGTGATGAAAGCACACTTCTTCTCGACGAGCACCTTGATAGACTCGAGGACACCGCCGCGAATATTGTTGCAGAGCTCCTCGACCGAAGTGTCGGGACCAATGTTGCCGAGGTAGACGGAACGGTTACCGGCTGACGGGTCGACGCCGTAGACGGGCGAGTTGAAGCTCGACTCGATGGGCGAGAACGGAGACATGAAGCCGTAGGGGCTGAGGGGACCGTTGTGGGACTGGACGGCGGCCTGCGCCTGGGCGACAGCCTGACGCACAGCTGCCTGCTGGGCACGGGGAACGTACGCGCAGCGGTCCTTGCCGTACGAAATGCGCTTGTTCTTGTAAGCCGCCTCGCGGGGAAGGGCGCCGACGACCTTGATCGCGACTGAGATGGACAAGAAGTGCACAAAGGCAATGTTCTTGTCGCGGACAATCTTGATCTGGTCAATGTCGCCAAAGCGGACGAGGTCAGTACGGAGGGTCTGCTCAGTGTCCTCGTCGGTGAGACCGCCAATGAACACGTTGCGCGTCGCCTGGTTGTACTGGACCGCAATGGCGACGTTGCTGGGGAGGTTGGACTCGCGGCCCCATCCGATGCGCAGCTCCTGGCCGCGAAGCGCGAGCTTTTTGACCTGGGCGTCGGCGTAGAACGCCGCCGCGGTGCTGCCGTCGAGGAACGAGATGAACACGCACGACTTGTCGGACAGGATGCGGACCGACTCGATGGGACCAAAGCGCACAAGGTTGAGGAGCTCGTCAGCCGACGCGTCGTCGGGAATGTTGCCAATGTACACGGTACGACCAGTCATGTTTCCAGCGGCGGCAGCGGCAGCAGCGGCCGCTGCAGGGCCGTAGTTGCCAGTCATGCGCGACGTTGTAAACGGCGACGCGTAGCCGCTGACCATGGGGAAGCCGGGCACGACACCGTAGGGAGAGACGCCGTACGGGCTGCCAGCGGGGCTTCCGGGTCCGTTGCCCTGGAGGTTGGTAATGACGGGAGTAAGGGGACCGGGGAAGGCGTTTGCACCTCCAGGCTGTCCGTACGCGGCACCGCCGGGCACGGGGCTCATGGAAAGATACTGGCGCGCGGCCTCGGCGGCAAACTCGGGAGATCCGTTCATGTCGTCTGTAAAAGAGCGCTAAGGCGGTAAGCGACCTAGCGTTTCATCCTGACTCACCATGGCGGCCTGAATATCAAGCTGGCCAATCGCGCCGTTGAGCGCGCCAACATACTCTGCGGGGAAGGGGCTGATCGGCGTGGCGAGCTGACCGGGGTAGCGCTGGTACGATGGCGAGAGGGGGGTGCCGTCGCCCGGACGATTAACGTAGTCGGTCATGGAGAGAGAGATTAGGAGGGCGATGAGGGCGGAAAAAAAGAAAGAAAAAAAACGGGGAGGAAACTAGTTCAGAACGAAGGGCGGAAAGCTGAACACAATGGGAACGAAGTCGGAGGACAGCGGCGGGGGCGTGTCCAAGGGGGTACTAAGGTGTTAAAAGTAACTGTTCTGGAGAGGTGAGCATGGGGGGTCTATTCGGTAGCGTACTCACTGCTAGATGTGCCAAGTCGGCAAGTGCGACAGAGTGACAGTGGGACGGGGGTTCAAGTGGGACAAGTAAGGGTCAGGAGGAGGTGGTGTCGTGGCGGCAGCCGGGTGGTCGCGGGGAGTATGGTAGAGGAATGGAGTTTGGGCAGCGGGAGAGAGGTGTCAGCGTGCGTGCGACGAGATGAGATGAGATGCGGCAGTGACGGTGACGGTGACTACGGCGGTCGGAGCGGTCCGGTCGTTGCTCGCCGCGATCGCCGATGCGCAGGAAGGTTGACACGACAAAGGCTGGCACCAGCCCCCAGCAGGGATCGGGCAAGTGCGATGCAATGTGCAGAGTATGTACAGTGTCCACTGCAGCATGCATGCACGGCGCGACGGACTGCGGCCGGTGGCAACAATGCATGCACTGGGACGGCAAGCGAGCAAGCATACAGCGGTGTAAACTCGGATGCCGTACAGCCTACGTCTTTTTTTGTCGTGTCATCGCGTCGCGTCTGAACAGCACCGAGCTGCGCGCTTTCTCGTTTCAAACTTACAGGATGGGTTTGGAGTCTTTCGGAACGGACCAGAGAGCGAGGAAGCGGACCGGGAGAGCGACGAGGAGGGAGGGCTTGGGGGGGTGTAACGAGTGTGGGTTGCAAGGCGAGCGTGGGGAAGAAAGCAATACGCCGCCGCCAGCAGAAAAGGACGGAACAGAAAGGGAGAAGGAAAAAGAAAGATGAGATAAAGAGAGACGACGACGACGACGACGACGAGGGAGGTGGTGTCGAGGAGGAGAAGAGAAGTAAAAAGGAGAGTAAGGAGGAGGAGATTGTGATAAAGAAAAAAAAAGATAATGGAATGAATGAAGGAGAAACGGAATGGATAGAACAAAAGACAAGACAGACACCAGGAATCGAGGACCAGGACCAGGAGGACCACCATGCCCTCCCTCTGTGCCATCAAAGACGGCGAGTACAACGACAAGCCGCTTCCGGACAAAGCCTAGCAACTGGGTCTAACGGGAGAAACCAAACTGTAAGGGTCCCCCCTTAGTCGCAAAGTCCCGTCCCCCTCAGTCCTCTCCTCTCACGCCTAGGTCTGGCTGTACGCGTCCCTGTCCAGCCTCACCCCTGTCCCTCTCCCTCTCCATCCCTCGCCCAGCCTCAAACCCGCGTTACCTCTGCATCGAGCATCCCGACGCGACCACGCCCATGCTACTGATCTCTATCTACCGCTCTCGGCAACGGACAGATAACTCGGCCAGCTACGCATAACGCGCATGTCCAAATGCAATTCATGCTGCAGGCCAGGAAATCCTGCATGTGCATGCTGCATGACTGCTGCATGACTTGGCTGCATGACGCCGTATACGGCACCGTGCTCAGGCATACCCGGCCAAGCCACCGCCACGCGCTCAGACCCCGCCAGGACCCGCTCGCTGGCGCGCTGGCGACCGCCTTGGTGGCCGCTGATACGCTCCCCGTCTATCGAACGATGCATGGCGTCCGAAACAGATGGGCTAGTGGCAGCTACTGAGACCAAGCATGCAGACCATTGCCCGCTGGAGTGCTAAGGTGTGAGGTAATAGTGGCAGTCGGTTGTACGCTGTATCCAACGCAGGCTGGGGCTGAGCCTCGTCAGAGGCTGAAGTACCCACAGTATGGCAGTCGAGGAGGTGCATAAGGTCCGACACTACGGCACGGCACGTAGGCTCCGACATTCCGCGAGCACACCCATCCCCCGTCTCTACGGCTCTGCATTGCTTCCGCCGCGCCTGCACGCCGCACGCCGCAAGCCGGCGCCGCACTCGGTGAAACCGGAACAAGCCTCAAACTGGCCGGTGGTCCTGCGGTGAATTGTTCCTGTGCGTCGCCGCTCTGTGGCTCTGGCTGGGACGCTTCTGGTGTGCGACGGTGCGGGTGTGGGTGTGCATCATGGCTGTCTCCGTGGCTGCCTCCGTGGCTTTGTGGCAGCGTTACGAGTTGTGGCTGTGGTTCTGCCCACTATGGCTCCATGCAGTCTCATGCGCAGGCATCTCGTGCAGACATTCGGGCCTCAAAGCGTCTGGCTTCAATGTGCATCGCTCCGCTGCGTGCGCTGCTCAGTCTGGTGTTCTCTCCGCGTATCTGCCAATATTTCGGCTCTGCCTCTTGCTCCGCTCACATGCAGCTCTCCTATGCTCCGCAACTCGCTGCGCTCGTTGCTCGCCGCTTTCTAATGCTCCAGTAATGCATCTTTTAGTATACAGCTGCAAGCCAAAACTAGACCTCTAGCTTAGACCGAGGCAAGGGGGGTGGGCTCGACGAACTCGCCGCCCTTGACGACCTTGGAGCCGGAAGCGTCGGCGGCGTCGTGGGACTCGAGGAGCTTGGAAAGGTCGAGCTTGGGGGCCTTGACAATCTTGGCCTTGCGGACGTAGACGTTGTGGAGGGGGTAGATGCCCTTGGAGGCCTTCTCGATCTCGCGACCAATCGACTCGGGGACAAACTTCTGGACGAGCTCCTTGAGGTCGGAGCCCTCGGCCTCGCGGCGGATGATCTCGGTCATCTTGGCGCGGATCTCACGGAGCTGCGACGACTGAGCGTAGGTGGTCTTCTTGACCTGGTTGCGGTTGCGCTGGGTGAAACCAATGGCGAAGAGACGGAGAATGTAGCCGTCAGTGGTCTTGACGTCAACCGAGGTCTCGACGAGCGACTGCCACTTGCGGACGAGCGAGCGGAGCTTGTCGGTGGTGAAGTCCATGCCGTGGAACGAGGTCAGACAGGTCTTGCCCTGGAGGGGTTAGCACGAGACTCTGCGAGCGCAGCGAGCAGGGTCAAGAGAGCGTTCGTTCCAACAACGCTTCCAGCCCTGCTCGTGCTGCTGCGAACCGCTTCGCGGTCCGCGCAGGCAACTCACGGAGACATCCTCAACACGGAGCTTGATCTTGCGGAAAGACTGCTCCTGGTCGTTGTTGAGGTCGGCGAGCGAGAGCTCGAGAACACGGCCCTTGAGCGAGTCGTTGGCGTTCTTGAGACCCTGCGAACGGTTGACAAGGGTCTTGCCAGCGTTGCGGTTCTCGAAGAACGAGGGCGCCTTGATGTCGTACCAGTCTGCGCGTTAGCGGCGGGTTCAAGTGGATCTGTCCGGTCATTGCTGGTGCGGGCGCGCGTAAAATAACAACAGAGGCGAGGGTGCAGAAGACTGGCTTCCGGCACACCTCGCACTGGGTGGAAATTTTACGCTCGCCCGACTTTAGTTCTTTCATGAACCAGCAAGACCTGTCCCGCCCCCCACTGGGATGTACGTACCCTTGCGGGTGAAGGGGTCGACGACCTTTTTCTTGATGCCCTTCTTGCCCTTGGACAGACGCTTGTTCTTTCCAACCGCCATTTTCTGAGATGTGGAAAAATTCGATGAACGCGAGTGGGAGAGTTACGACGAGATCACGGGAGATGAAGAGCGCGAGTACGAGTAACGGGATCGGTATCGGAGAGCAGAGGGGACGCAGTCAGCACCATCACACTAGTCGTTGTCGCTGTCGGTGCCGGTAGACTCACGATGAATTGATGGATGAAGAGTAGCAGTAGCGTTCAGACAATCATAGACATACCCGCCAGCAGCGGGCCAGTCCAGTCCCCGTCCCCGTCCAGCTCGAGTCTCGCCCAGCCAGGACTGCTCCTCACCACACACACACGGCCAGCCAGCCAGCCAGGCTCACTCGCTCTGTATGAGGGAATTTCATCTTGGTGCATATTTGTTTCGGTTTCGAGTTTTCGCGGAACTATTTGGAGCCGATAATGCCGCGGAAAAGTCAGAGTGGCGGATGTGGCACATGGGGGCTGTGTGCCTAGTGATCTGACAGGCATCACGGTGCTCTGGGTGCCTATCATTTCACCACTTGAGACCCACGTGGCTACCCAGTCAGAGCTCCAGAATTCGCGCCAGAGCGCGCCAGAAGCCAGATCGCCAGAGGAGCGACTGATCTGGCAGGCGTTCTAGACTCGTGCTGATGAGCGCATCGATGAGCTCTGAAGATCCATCTGGCTTCCACCTTCCGATCTCTGCAACACTCGCGCCTCGCCTATGCACATGCATGTCAAGCAGCCCATATAATCGTGTCGTCGCATATATATCTCAGCCAAATCGAATCTCACCAGCCGTCGAATCCAATCACCCTCCAACTCCATCAATCCAAATACGCATTTTGTCTAGTCTCTCAGAACAGCATCTTGATCACCGGCTCGTCCTGCTGGCGCTTCTTGGGGATAAACTCGGCGCTGAGCGTCTGTCCGAGCATTCCCTTGCCCGTCCCCTGCGTCCCCTGCGTGCCGAGCGTGCCAACTGTGCCCACGGTCCCGACCGTGCCCTCCGAGTCGGAGCCGAGGTCGGGCGAGTTGACGCTGCTCGCGCTCAGCGAGTGCGAGAGCGCGGGCGTGAGGCCCTTCGGGTCGTACTCGTTGATCTTGGCCTCGAGCCGGCGGCCGCACGGCGTGTGCCGGATGTTGGGCATGAGGGGGACGATGATAGCGAGGAGCTGAGCGCGTGCGAGCGAGGCGAAGCCGAGCGAGTGCGGGAGTAGAGATGCCAAGGGAAATCAAAGGTGACCGGAAATACGGAGGAAGCGTCAGCACACTACTCTACTGAAGAACAACTGGACTCACCCTCTCGCGCTGGTCGGCGTCCGCCTCGGCGAGCGCAGTCTGCACGGGAAAGTTGCCGTACCCGTCGCGGAGGAGGGACGCGACGCGCTCCTCGGGATTGTCCATGTGCTCGCCGATGAGCTCGGCGATGAGCTGCCGGCGGTCGGCGGGGCTGGCAAATTTGATGGCCTTTTCGACGACATTGGACGCAAACTTGTGGCGGCTCAGCTCGTAGATGCGCGGCTTGATGCGCTCAATGACCTTGTCGCGGTCCGCCTCGCGGTCCGGCGCGTCCGTGATGATGCTCTGGACGACGTAGTCTGGGGTCAGTGCGAGCGTGCGAGCGAAGCGAGCAGAGAGAGTGACTCTCCGACTACTCAAGCATCCCTACACCCATTTTACTCACTTCCAAACTGGTCCACCATGAGCTGCCCCGCACACATATGCAGCTCGTTGAGAAGACCCCTAACCTTGGCCGGCTTGAGGATCTCAAAGCTCTTCTGGAGCACGCGGCACCCGAATGGGTGGCACGACAGCTCGCGGACGTGGCCCTTGAACGCGTCGATGATCGCCGCCGGCGGGTCGAGCGCGATCAGCCGCTGGATAACGTGGTTGGCGTTTGCGCTCTTGACGCACTCGATCACGTGGCCCGCAATCTCGGCCACGAGCTTGTCGCGCTGCTCGTACAGGACGTGCTCGAGCGCCTTTTGGACCACCTGAGTGTTAGCGGGGTTGCTTCTCGGGGGGTGTGAGTTTCGGTCGGTTGCCACTTGTGGCGTTGTGGCGGCAAACAGCGTCAACCTCGTCGGCTCCGCCGACTCGGTGTACTCACCCGACACCCATACATTTGCATGCTGAGATGCAGCACGTGGGTCTCCATGGTCTTTGCGAGCGCCGTCTTCTGCGCCGCGTCGCCGTACTCGAACAGCTTCTGGATGACATAGTTGCCAAACACGTCCGTCATGAGCGTGTAGGCATTCGGCATGATTTCGTCAAAGACCATGGCGCGGTCCTCGGCCGACGCGGTCTCGAGCTTGTTCTGGATGAAGCGCGAGCCGTGCTGGTCGCCGGCAAACTCGCAGATGTGGCCTGCAATGTCCTGTGTGTCAGCGCGGCGGCGAGGTTGACAAGGTGCATTTTGGAAAGTGGGCGAAAGTGGCGCCACACCCACAAGCACAGCACTCACCACAAGCTCCATGCGCGAGTTCCTGTGCCGCCTAAACTCGTCCAAGCGCGAGGAGCGCGCGGCATCGAACCGGCGGGGGAACCCGGGGGCGTACGGGTTGAACTGGCCCGCGGCGGCGGCGAGCGAGAACTGCTGCTGCGCGTGCTGAGCGTGCGCCTGGGCGTGGCCGTGAGCTGGCGGGCTGGCGGGATACACGAGCTGCTGGATGTTGAGGCCGTGCAGGTCGTTGTAGGCCCGGCGGCGGGGGGAGGGGTTGGAGCCGAGGCGGGCGTGCCGCTGTGTGTCAGCGAGGGAAGCGCGTGAGCGAAGCGAAGAGCCGGGAGTGTGGCATGGAGTACGGTGGAGGTGGCGAGTAAGACAGGTGGAGCACGCTCCACTGTGTGAACACTGAACACTATTACTTACACCACGGTTAGGCGACGTGGGGGCCCACTGGCGCTCGTAGAAGAAGCCCTGCCCCGTGCTCTGGGCCGTGAGGGGCTGGGCATTGCGGAACTGCACGTTGACGCCCTGCATCTGCATGCCGATCCCGAGGCCCTGGTGGATGCGCTGGTTGCCCTGCCGGCGCTCGTTGAACTCGGGGTAGGGCTCGAACGCGAGGCTCGAGTTGATGAGGTTCTGGAGGGGCGAGAGGCTCTGGAGGCTGGGGAGGTTCTGGAGCGAGGCCATGGGCGAGCCGAGGTCGGGGTAGAATGGCGCCGGCGTCGGGGGCTGCGTGTACTCGCTGTTCTGCGCGGGGGTGGGAGCCGGCACGCCGGGGACGCCAGGGACGCCAGAGGCAAAGTAGAGATAGTTGTCGTACGGGAAGCGGCCGGGGAAGGACGCGGACGGCGAGTGCGACGAGTTGCTGCGCTGGTAGTCGTCCACCGCGAGCTGCGAGAGGTGGCTCGCAATGTCGTCGGTGGGCCAGGGGGCGGTTGTGGACATTTTAGAGAATGTAGCGGGGGGTAGGATGCTAGGATGCTGCCGAGTCTATGATGTGTCTGTGTCTAGGCTTCACAGGTACTGGACACGAACTGCACAGCAAGAGTTAACAAGAGAACGAATGGACAGGTGAGAAAGGGGGAGAATGGAGAGTGGGTGATGAAGAGGAGAACAGATATAGAGAACGAGGAGGGTGGAAAAGGACGTGTGTGTCGCCGAAGCAAGGCCTGTGCGCAATCCAGCGAGCGCGAGCGCAACGAGCAACGAGGGCAGTGAGCAGGAGAGCAGGAGAGCGTGGCAACGGCAGCAACCGAGGACGAAGCACAGCGACAGCGCACAGCGCACAAAGCGAGAGCAGGTGACAGTGGCCCATTGTGCGCAGCACACACATGCTCGGCAGCGACACACGACGGGCACGATGCACAAAGGATGGGCGGGGCGCGGGCTGCGGTAGAATGGACCCCGCCACACACGCCCCATCCGCTCGCCCCCCAGCGCCGCCCCAAGGCTGCGCTCCCCGCGCATCTGCAGGAGGGAAAGAGGTGCGCGACTGACATGCGGCGGTGATCATACAGTGGAGCCGCCACACGCTGCGCCACATTACGGACCTGGCGACGCGCCAGCCTGGCCTGGTGATTCGGCTGGATCGGGGATCGGGATCGGACTCACTAGTCCGCGGATCAGACAGGGGGATACGAGAGCGCGACAAGGGCGATGGCGAGGGCGATGTGCCGTGAGCTGCGACGAGCGGTGAGCTGCGCGGAGCTGCGTCGTTAGGCTTGGTCGCTGGATCCGCTGGATCTGGGAATGCGGGTTCTGGGCCGCTGGGTCGTGTAGCGGCGTGTCTGCCTCGATGCAGTGGCGTGTCTTGAGCCTCGGGCTGTCTGTCGCCGGGTCTGCACGTCTACTCGTCTACTCAATGGTACAATACACAAGACGAGGCCAGACAAGAGGGAGTGAAGGACAGTTATAGCAATGTGTGCAATGCACAAGACTGCAGGAGCTGATGTTGGGCAATGGCAAAGGTGCCGGTGATCAGAAGCATGGATCGTGTCGTCGTGTCGGGAGGACAGAGCGGCGCTGCTCCCCCCTCCTCCCTGCGCACGGCTCGAGTGCGAGAGCCGGTGCCATTTCCAGCCACAGCGGCCACCAATCTGCCCCGGGGCGGAGACGGGGGCGGGGGTGGGGCGGAGAGGCATCGTCGACAACAGTCTTATTGTGCATGTAGTGCAGAGCTCTGTTGTGCGTACGTGTAGCTTTGTGCAACGGTTGCTGACGGCGAGGGCCTGAGCGTCAGGAGCGGGCACCGCCCCGTGGCGCTTGCTGGCTTGCTCGCTGGCCGCTTGCACAATGATGGCACCGACTGACGCGCTGACACAGAATGCACGCACGCATGCACAAAAGCACTCTGACACACTGACTTGCAGCCGAATCCGCACCCCAGCTCGCACGAATCACAACTGCATACAACAATACCGCTCTAGACGCCGTAGATGGCGAGCTCCTTCATTTCGCTCAGCACGTTCTCGACCTGCACGTCGAGCTGGCCGTTGGCATAGTCGTCGCGGATGTTGTCGGAAAAGTAGCGCTGCACGTTGGCGAGCTTCTCGTAGCCCTCCTCCGCGAAGCGGAGCTGGCAGCGCACCATGGCCTCGAACGAGGGGTCGAGGTAGGCTGTTGTCAGTAATATACACGACTGGGGGCGTACGGATGCGCAGCTCGACCATCTGCGGGAGCTCGGCGATGAGCTGGTCGTTGAGCAGCTCGTAGATCTCGCGAGCGTCATCGGCCTCCTGCTGCGCCTGTAGGTGTTAGTGGTGCGTGATGCGCGGTTGGACTGCAAATCGGGCTCAACCGCTCCGGCGCTCGCTGCGTGCGACTCACCTTCGGCAGCTTGGTCGAGTCGTCCGTCGGCTTCTCGACGAGCTTGCGCACGCGGCTGCGCGTAGAGTCGTAGTCGATCAGCTTGTGATTCCGCTTATCGATCGCAGTGTTGACGTTGGAAAAGTACTGGTTGAGCTTGCCGACGGGCTCGAGGACGGTCGCGCGGAACGGGCCGTCCTGGAGTTAGCGCGTGGGGACGGGGGTAACTCACGAGATCGCGCGTGACCGTGTTGTCGAGCTCGTCGACGGCGGCCTTGTATGCGTGTCCCGCCATTGCGCCCTGCTTGTCAGCACATGAGAAACTGCACGGCGGCACCCACCTCGGACTGCTTGTCGGCCGTGTAGAACAGCTCGATCGTCTCGGCGATGCGCTGCTGCGACGAGGACATGGCTGCGGTTAGCTCCTTCACGGACTGCGTCGCCCCGGTGGCCGACTCACTCCGCATGGCGTCGAGGTACGTCTTGGCGTCCTTCTGCAGGCCGGTCGACTCCTTCTCCATCCTGGCGGTCAGCACAGCCCCCACCGCACTTGACACCACTTACGTGCGGTACTTTGTCTCCTGCTCGGAGAACTCGTGGTCGACGGTACGCTCGACCTGCCCCGTCTTCTGCATCAGCTGCGTGCCCGCGCGCGACGCCGCCTTCTTGAATCTGCCGTCAGTGTGGGCTGCAGCGTAGACACGTACCCGCCCCAGGACATGATTGCTGGATGATGGTGGTGGGAATGGTGCCAAGAGTGATTGTGACAGTGTCGACCTATGCACAGGTTCGGAGTCTTGTCTCGTCTTGGCTGGGAGCTAGGGGCGATGATGGCAACAAGGGACAAGGGTCAGATCGGTGGCGGATAGTGTCCGCTTACGTAAACACCACGTGTCGATCACGCAGTTCAGAATGCTCAAAATGTCTGGCCATTTCTGGTCGATCAGGTCCACCCCACGCCATGCACAAATACAACCCGCACGCTCGAGCTGCTTGCGCAGCCCTCGCTCGCTCGCTTCGCTCACGCTCTGCTCATAATGTCATGCCATGCAATGCTACTACGTTCTCTACTTGCGGTCCTGGGTGCGCTGGGGGTTCATGAGGCGTGCGCGGCGGTTCGGGCGCATGCGGGGCGCGACACGCTGGTACCACTCCCAGGTGAGCGAGTTGATGTTGCCTCCCGCGTCGTACGGCGACGGGATCTCAGAGTAACCCGGGCGCGCGGTCGGGTGGCGGATGTACACTGCCGAGCAGGTGAGGTAGGACGGGAGGAGGTAGGCGGGGACAAAGAGGTGGGGGGCGGCGTAGTCGGGGAGCGTAAAGTGCGTGCCGTCGACGGTGGAGGTGAACGGGCCCTGGTCCTTGATGGCGAAGAGGGGCTTGTGTTCGGGTGATGCGTCCGAGGACTCGGCGTCGGCGGTCTCGCTCTCGGCGGCCTCGGCACCCTCAGTGGTCTCAGCGGCCTCCGTAGCCTCCGCAGCCTCAGCGGAAGCCTCAACAGCCTCGGTGGCCTCAGCCTCAGTCGACTCCTCAGCCTCAGCGGCAGACTCCTCGGCAACCTCCTCGGCGGGCGCGGCCGTGGCTTCCGGCTTGGCGAGCATGGGGACGATCTTGGGGTCGACCGAGAAGATGTCTCCCGGCTTGAGAAGGGTGTTGGCGTTGCGGACCTGCGCGTTAGACAAAGTCATCACAACATTGCTTCTGCGCTCGCCACAGTGTGGCTCACGGCTCTACTCACCAGACGACCGTTAATCTTCACGTGCCCCTGCACCACAAACGCACGCGCCTGCCACACACTGGTCGCAAAGCACGCGCGGAAGACGAGCGTGTCGATCCTGCGCTCGACCTCGGTGAACATGAGGGTTCCGACGGGCGAGCTTGCCTCCTTCTCCATCCGTGCAATCTTCTTCTGGAGATCGGTACGCCCGCCGGCGGCCTGCCGTCCCTCGACCCACTTGGAGAGCTCCGAGGTCACTGCGCTCGCGCCGCCCTCCTCGGAGCGCACGCGCGGCAGCGACGCCGGCAGGAACCAGCGCTCAAACGCCTTGGCACCCAGGTGCTCGGCGTGGTACCCCTTTGTGAGACGCTTCGAGCGCCAGCGTTGTTGGAAAATCGTCAGCTGCGTCTGGTTGAAGTTTGTCTCGGACGCCAGGTGCGACTTTGGGTCGGTACGCTGCCAGATGTTGAACAGGTTCTCGACGTTCCAGGACTGCAGGTCAGCACGCGAGCAAGCGGACATGTGGGCGCGCAGCTACGCACCATGTGCGGGACGGCCCGCTTCATGTTGAAGGGGACGCGGACGGCCTTTGGACGCATCGGCATGGTGGGCGGCGCGTGTCGGGGTCGGGGGCGGGGCGGGGGGGGGGGGGGGCGGGGACGGTGACGGGGGTATCGGTGTCGGAGATCTCGACAAAGTGTGCACGATATGACTTCTCGGCGTAGCAGGCGTAGCCGCCTCAACAAAAAGTCGGGCAGCGACGGGTGGGTAGTGGAGGTCAGTCCACGTGGCGGAGATATGGATTTGTGGCAAGCCACGTTGTGTGGCAAGCAGGGTTGTGGGGTCTCCAGGGGTGTGTTCCTGTGTGTGGGGACGGGGATCAGCTGATCGCTGATCGGCAACTTGTTTATGGCGACATGTGGTGTTTCGAAAGACAGCGTGTGGCGGAGAAAGATGAAGAGCGCAGCTCCGATGAAGACCTGCTCGACGCCGAAGGACCGCATGGGCTGCGGAGAGGTCACCGCCGAGCTCAGACAACGTAGCAAGAGTGACCACAGCGCCAGACACAATCCGAACAGCGCCAGGGCCCACATCCGCTGCGTAACCGGGCATTACCCTGGATATCGCATGTCATCACTGCCACCGCAGACATCGTCGACGAGTCCGACAGCGACACCGAGGACACCACCGACAGCGACGGCGATAGCGGCCTTAGTCCCTCCCGAGGGCCTCCACCTCCCCATGGCCGCGACCCTAAGGTTCCACGAGGCCAAGCCCCAACGGCCCCTCTAGCCCCCATCGGGTGGTTCTCGGCCCGTTAGCGGCGAATAGCGTTTGAGCACTATTAAGTCGTCGATCAGTCTAGCAGTCGTCAGCAGCATGTGCCAAGTCGCCGTGGTCGCCGTTTGCGTCCCAGATATACCAGGTACTGCAGCTGGCGCGCTGCTGCGAGATTGCCATGTCGGGCGACTGACACACTTTTGCTTGTTGTTTTTTATCCTCTATTCTCTTATCTCTTGATCTGCTCGATTACAATGGCGTCTCCACACGGCGAGCCGTCACGGCCGCGCAAGAACTCGACCGCGGCGTCGACACACACCGACGAGTCGCCCGCGCCCAAGCGGCAAAAGTTCTCCAGGTCACGCACGGCGTGTCTCCAGGTACGCTTCCAGTGAAGGCGCCCGCTTACTCTAGTGCCGCGCGCGCAAGTCGAAATGCGGGGCTGTGCCGCCCGCCGCGTGCCCGAACTGTGTCGAGGCTGAGCTGCCGTGCGCGTGGCCGGTGCTCGATGGGCGCAGCTCGAAAGCACGGCTGCAGCGGTATCGCAAGCCGGTCGACGAGGATCTCGGCGAGGGCTGGCTCGACCGCCTGCTGAGCGGCGCAGCCGTGCCGTCGGTGTCGGCAACTGGCGTCCCGGCAGTGGATCCCAACATGTTCGCCCTTGCGAGTGCAGCGAGTGCAGCGGGCGCAAGCACCGACGCACCGGCACAAGCAAGCAGTAGTGGGAGCCAGTACGGCATGCTGCCGGGCATGTCCCCTCTGTTCCCGCAGTTCTCCGACCCGGCGCAGTTCATCTATGCGGTCAGCTCGCGCCTCCCGACCGTCGAGGACGCGAGCCCCGAGCGCAGCGCAGGCGACCCCTCGCCGGCAGCCACCACCTCGCGGCGCTCGCGGGAGCACAAGACGGTCAAGGTCTCGTGGTGGCGGCCGCACGGCCAGACGGCGATCGCGCCGGGGCTGAAAAAGTACACGCTAAGAGTACGCGTGCCGTCGCCGTCGCCTGCGCCGTCGCCCGTGTCCGTGCCGGCGCCGGTCGACATTGCGGACGAGATTGTCGGCCCCAACGGCCCCAACCCGGCTATTATGCTCCACCTCCTCGACGTGTTTGTAACCCACTTTGGGTGTCAGTTCCCGTTTGTCGACCGCGCCGCTGTCGAGAAGCAGATTGGCGGCGGGACAGGGAGCGTGTTTCTGCTCCTCGCAATTGCGGCGATTGCAGCAAGGTGAGTGGGCCGTGGCAGCCAATGTGCCGCCTCCCGTCTTGCACAATCCCGACTGACGCCAGATTCTCCTCACACCCAGCAATCGCGCTCCCGGGCCAGCAGCCGCACACGTACGGCGCGCCGTTCTACGCGCGCGCCAAGGCCATGCTCGGCGCAATGCTGAGCATCCCGCGGCGCGAGACGGTGGCGGCGTTCGTGCTCCTCGCGCACGTGGGCTTTGCGTCGGACTCGGAGTCGGAGGTGTGGATGATGACGGGGCTGGCGGTGCGTATGGCGGTGGACGCGGGGCTGCACGTGGCCGCGCCGCCCGACATGCCGGCAGCCGACGCGCGTGCGGACCGGCTCGTGTTCTGGAGCGTGCTGTTGATGGACTACGCGCTGTCGTTTGGCGTCGGGCGCCAGACGGGCCTGCGGCCAGACGACATCACGCAGACGCTGCCGACAGAGGACGATCTGCCCGTTGCTCCCGGCGGCGGCCGCTCGCCGTTCCCCTTCGCCGCCCGCATGATGCGCCTGTACGGCCCGCTCATCAATGCGCTCAACCGCGCCAAGGGCGGGGACGCGAACGCCGCGCGCGCCGCCGCGATACGCGAGTACGCCCGCCTACCAGAGGACATGGTGTGGAACGTCGGCAATCTCCAGCGGCACGCAAAGCACAACCAGGGCAGCATATTCCTGCACCTGCATCTGTGGATGCACACCATTATTGTGAGTAGAGCCGCGTGAGAGTCCCCACTCACCCCAGGCATCAAACTACCTCACGGGCCCGCTGCTGCGCGCGCCCCCCGCGGCGCCTGGCACGGCGACGCCGACGGCCACGCTGTGGCGCAACTCTGCGCGCACGATTGGCGACATTCTCGTGCTGGCCGACATTATCAACCCGCACGCATACTTTGCCCTGCCGTTTGTGAATCAGGCGTGGTTTGTCGCGGGGTGTTGCTACGTCAAGGGTAAGCGTCCCCTGGAGGCTGGAACTGACGGCAGAAATCGAGCAGCAGCAGGCACTCTCCCGCCCGCCGAGCCCGGGACGGAACGACGAGGAGACGGAAAACGAGGACGCGGACGGCGAGGCGGAGACGGACGAGGAGGAGGAGCCGAGCGACTCGTCCGTCGCGTCCACGCCCGAGCCGCGCTCGGCACACGCCGCCGCGTCCCTCTCCCGCGCCCTGCTTGCCTCCGTCGCGACGACAAATATCACGACGCTCCAGCAGGGCCTCGCGAAATTGTCCACGTACTGGTACGGCGCCGAGTGGATCTCGGGCGCGCTGCGGCAGCGCGTGCAGGGCATCCGCGACCGCGACGTCGACCTCGTGAGCGTCCGCGAGGGGTTCGAGAGCTATGTCAGCGTGCCCGACGGCGGGGTCGTGCGCGCTGCCAAGGCCGAGGTGGACTCTGGCGGCGAGGGCGGCGACGACGCGCCGCTCGAGCTCGACTTTCTCACAATGCCGAGCCTGCCCTTTGAGCTCGGCGGGGACGGCAACGTCAATGTCGTCGAGACGGACGTGCCCATTGGCGTGTTCAACTGGAACGCGCCCACAAGTCATGCGCAGTAGAGGCAGTAGATGCATTCCGTCCTGTATGCGGTGATATTTGTATTGTAAAACAAGCCTATTCTACGAGGTCGGTGACCATGCCCGCGGCAATGGTCTCGCCCGAGCGGCGGATGAGCACGCGGCCCATCTCCTTGTTGTCGGCGGCCGTCTCGAGGGGGATGGCGGCGGAGCGCGACGAGCCGCTGGGCGCGCGCAGTGTGATCTCCACAATGGCCGTGGTGCCCTTCTGGATCACGCGCGGGTTGTTCTTGACCACCTGCCCGCGCTCGGTGACTGCCAGCAGCTTGGAGATGGACGCGGGCACGTTGACGCTGTGGTGGAATAGCTCCACCTGCGTGCCAGAGATAATCGGCATGCTGACGTCGAACACGAGGATCTGCGCCGCGAATTTCGTGACCAGGCGCACGGGCCGGTGCGGGGGGCACAGCACCGAGCCGATCGCGAGCTGGTTCGCGTCGCAGCCCGAGAGGTACAGCGTCGCATTCTGCCCCGCGACGGCGTACGGCGCCGTGTCGTCGTCGACCTCGATTGCTGATGTCAGTAGGAGCTCCCAAGGTTTAACTCACTCCTGACGGTCGCCATGACGTCGCCCGGCATCGCGCGCACGCTGTCGCCGACCTGCACGATGCCCGAGGCGAGACGGCCCTGCACGGCAACGCCGGACGCGATGGCCGTTTGGCCCTTGAACACGTTCGACAGCGGGATGCGCAGCGGGGACGCGTACGGGCGCTCGGGCACCTCGGCCTTGTCGAGGGCGGCGACGAGCGTGGGGCCGTCGTACCAGTCTGCCGCGAGGGGCATGTTCTTCTCCGCCACGTTGATGCCCTCCATGGCCGCCAGCGGGAGGAAGGTCGTCTTGGCCGCCGCAAAGCCCGCACTCGCGAGGAACGGCTTGAGCGCATCGACAATGTCCTCGTACCGGTCCTGGCTCCAGTACACCATGTCCATCTTGTTCACGGCCACGATGATCTCCTTGACGCCGAGCGAGCGCACGAGCCACGCGTGCTCGCGCGTCTGGCCGCCGCGCTGGAAGCCCGCCTCAAACTCGCCCGGCGAGCCGTCGACCACCATCAGCGCAACATCTGCCTGCGCCGCGCCGGAAATCATGGCAGGGATAAAGTCCCGGTGGCCCGGCGCATCGAGCAGTGTGACATTCCGCGCCGGCGTCTCAAAGTGCGTGGTGGCAATGTCGATCGTCACACCACGATCGCGCTCGTCGCCCAGCGCGTCCAGTCCCCACGCAAACGCAAAGCTGCTCTTGCCAACGCGCTGGCTGCCCCGCTCGTTCTTGACCTTTTCCTTTTCGCTCATCTCGCCAATGTCGTACAGCAGTCGGCCCATGAGGGTCGACTTGCCCGCGTCGACGTGGCCTGGAGTGAGTACTGAACGACTTGGTTACGCCCAAGTGGAGGGCACCTTCTCCCGCTGCTTGACTCACCAATAACGACCAGCGACATGTCCTTCTTCCCGCTCTCCTCCTGCTGCTTGAGCACCTTTGCGATAATCTCCTCCTGCTTCATGCTCGGCACATAGGACGCCTGGTACTTTGCCCGCTCGCGCGCCATCTCCTCCTCGTCGACCTCGGAGCCGAGGTGCAGATCCGACATGGCCTGCTGCGCACCAGTGAGCGGTGTGCGCGCGCCCTTCTTCACCGGCGTGCTCGCTGCTGACGCCGTCCGGCTGCTCGGCGACTGCGACCCCGTCCGCGGCGTGCCAGACTGCGACTGCACGCGCTGCTTGGCCGGCAGCGACTTTGAGCGCGCTTCCTTCGGCTCCTTTGCTTTTGCGACTGCTGTTAGCGATCACTCAAGACGAGACGGCACAGCACACGCGCGAGACATCAGTGACATCTCTTGACTATTGTCCACGGCTCTTTGTATCCGTTGCAGGCGTCGGGGTGGGTTTCGGTTTGGGCCGGGGTGTCGCCTTGGTGGGTTTGGGCTGCGCTTCGCTAGGGGTGGAGGCAGGAGGTTTGGGCTTCGCAGACTTCGAGCTTGGGGCAGGTTTCGGCTTGCGCGGAGTGGTCTTATCCCCACTGGGCTTGTCGCTCTTGCCCTTGGCGGGGTTCGCGACGCTCGGCTTCGGATCGCTCGGGACTTCGCTCTTGACCTCGCTCGGCTTCGCCTCACTCTTCGCGCGCACCTCGGACACGTGCTTCGTCTCGGCTGGCGCTCCTGCCGCAGCAGTGCCTGCCCTTCCCTCGCGCTTGCGCAGGACGATATCGTCCGGGCTCTCAACACCAGGTCCAAACGCATCGCGCACGCGGCGGCCAGCGAGCTCGCGGTCACGGACAGCAATGTGCATGTCGGCAAGGGAAGGCGGCTCGGGCAGTGCGGCCTCGGGGGTGTGCGTTGTGAGGATGTTGAAGAACGAGGTGGAAGCGGCAGGCTTGGGGGCCGTGCTCGCACTGGGAGCAAATGACCAGCATTCGTCGACGACCTCTGGCTCCGGCTCCACGGGCTCTGCTGGCGTAGTGGGTGCAGACGCGGATGGGGTGGAGGCTGCCTCACGCGCCGCGCGGGCTGCGGCCATCTTCTGCGCCAGCTTTGACAGCGGCTTTGCAGCAGGAGCGGGCGAAGCAGAGGGTGTAGGTGCAGCCGATGCTGACGCGGAGGTTGATGAAGAGGAGGCCACCTCGGGGGCGGCGGCGGCATTGCGGCGCTTCTGCGCGAGGAGCGCGAGCTTTGACAGGGGTTTGCTGTCGGGCACGGCAGATGGCGTAGGTGCGGCAACGGGTGCAGTCGAAGCAGCCTTGCGCGCAAGCGACAGCCGCTGGAGCGCCGAGAGCGCGGGGGCGACATCCACCGCCTTCCTCCACGGGCGGCGCTCCTGATCCGGGGTGGGGACGAGTTCCGGCGGCGGCCCTGCGCCTGCAGGCTCAGAGGCTGGATTCGATATCGACGAAGCCGCGGCGCGTGTGCTTGTGCTCTTTGATAACTCACCTTTCTTCTCCCAGTCCTTGCGCAGCCAGGCAACGGCCTTGTCGACGTCGAACCAGTAGTGCCAGAGCGAGTCCTGGATCGCCGCGTCGGACAGCGGCGGCTTGAGGTCCTTGAGCTGCGCGCGCGCGACGGGGAGCGCGGACGCCATCTGCGCTGAGAGCGTTAGCCTGGATGAACTCCTGGGTCGACACCCATCTCGCTCCGCTCGCTGCTCGCCGCACTCACCACGCTCAGTCGCATCCATGCCGTCATCGGGCTCGTCCGAGTCGGCCCCGGGGGCGTACTCGTCAGAGTAGCCAGAGTCCTCTGCGAGCTCGGCTGCGGTCAGTGCTTGCTGTCGAGGGGTACGTACTGTCAAGATCGAGGTTCCTTACAAAGCGATGTCTGGACATTGTTGGTGGTTGATGGTGATGATGATGAAGAAGAGAGTGATGTTGAGAAAGGTTAAAACCGCTCAGCTTCATTGGCTCCCTGGCGTCAACAGTAGACCTGCCTGTGGAGTCAACTCGGGTTGCTGAGTGGTACATTAGAAAGAAGTTGGAAAAAATCAATTACAAAATCAAATCCTAATAGCCTGACTCTTTTATTGTTCTCGTCGTCATCATCCCAGGGTCTACAGTCATGTCCAATGGAAGACAACTTCCAGCACCAGACGCACAACTGTGTCGCGCACATCACCAACGACTACTTCCAGCCTCGAGCACAGCCTCAGCACACTTCTAAACTTCTTGGATCCATGCTAGCTATGAATGTACACTATATCACTAATACCTGCCCCCGTTCTCGCGCGCAATCATGGCCGCGCGGTCAGAGTTCATGGGCCCCGAGCCGCCGCTGGGCGGGGGCGGGCCACCGTAGCCGGGTGGCGGCATGTTGCCATAGCCTCCCTGCTGGTAGCCGCCCTGCTGGTAGCCTCCGCCGCCTCCTTGCGGGTAGCCGCCCTGTCCGCCCTGCTGGCCATACCCTCCGCCACCTCCGCCCTGGTATCCTCCACCACTGCCGCCGCCACCGCCGCCGCCCTGGTATCCTCCCTGTGGCGGGTACGCTCCGGCACCGTAGCCTCCGCGGCTCGGCGTGCGGCCGCCTGCGCCGTACATTGGTGTCGCGCCGCCGCGCATGCGAGGGTCGGCTGGAGTGCGGCCACCTGGTGTACGGCCGCCAGCGAGCGGTGTCCGTGCCGGCATGCGAATGCCGGGTGTGCGTCCGCCGCCGCCCTGACCCTGCTCCGAGAGTCGTGTAGAGTACTGCGCCTTGAACGCATTGCACAGCTCGGTGACACCGGGGACCTCGGCGTTGTTGAGTTGGTACGCGCCCGGAAGCACCTTGACTGGCCAGATCTGGATCTGTCCACCGTCCTTGGTCGCGCGGTTGAGGAAACACAGACGCAGCCAACCGGGGTGTGCCGAGTCGATGCTGAAGCCATACATGCTCCTTCCGGGGTGCGCCTGGACGTAATTTTTCAGATACGTCTCGAGCTCGGCCTCGGGACGGTACTTGTCGTGCGCCTGCATCTCGTCAAACTTGCGTGCAATCGCCTTGACGTGGTTGATGATCAGGTCGTCGAGATCAGTGTACGTGTACTTGCCCGACACCCGGAGGATGCGGCCAAGCGCGTACTCGTTTGGCTTGTCAATCTCCTGCACATCAATGTGCTGGTACACGTCCTCGTCGACCTTCCAGGTGACAGCCAGGTGGTCAGCGCCCTTGGACGAAGGACGAATGACGACATCGCCGCGCTGCATACCCGCGAGGAACTGCTCGGCCTGGCCAGAGTTCATGACGTGCCAGTTGGGGTGGTTGACAACGCGCTTGATCGATCCGGCTTTGCGGAGTCGCTTCTTGGCGGCAGCGTCCTCGGCCGCATACTGGCGGTTGAGGTCGTTGAACGGCTCGTCACGGAACGGCTGGATGAACGGCACCGACTGCTTGAGGTCGGCCTCACGCGTCGAGATGCGCACCTGGAAGCGGGTGGGCTCCGACTCGATAATGACAGCCTGGATCGACTGGCCGCGGGTGAAGACGTCCTCGCAGTTCCGGACCATGTCGTCGTCGGAAACATACTCGCGCTCGAGCAGTGCCTCGAGACCAGACTCGAGCTGGCAGAACACCCTCGAGCTGAGGGGCTTGCGCACAGTCGCAGACACCCTCAGACCCTTTCCGACCGTGCGAGGAGTCTCGCCCGTAAGCATGGTGAGCACCTCCCAGTCGGTCGGGACGTAGAACGCCGGGCGGCGATCGGCTCCCCACTTGGTGAGCTCCTGCACAATAGCACCAAGAGCGTGGCGCTTGTTGCCTTCGCCCTGGCGCACGAGGTTGAACGCAAAGTCGTCGAGGTTGAGTTCCGATAGCTTGCGCGCGCGGTCCTCGTCCTGCATGAGCTGGACGACAACTGCAGACTTGTGCTGGTCTGCAACGTCCTCGGCATCCAGGTCCTGCGAGTCTTGACACATCTTCTGCGCAAACTCATAGTCCTCGGGGTGGATGCGCGTCATGTCGAGGGGCTCTGGGTCCTCGGGCGTGTTGTCGGTATCGAGCATAAACTCTGTAATGTCCCTCGAAATCATGAGGAAACCGGCGACGTTTTCGAACACGGTCGGGCCAAAGGTTCCAAGCTCTGACAGCTGCACACGGTTTGTCAACTTGCCGCCGAGCTTGGAAATGGCGTTGTGCAGCTGGTCCGCCTTCCTGGGTCCGAGACCGGCGACGAACGGCAGCATTGTGCGCGAGTATGGCTTGGAGACACACTGGTTGACCTCGATACCGATAAAGCACACTGCGTTGACGAGACCGCGCTCGAGCTGCAGTAGCAGCTTCTCCTCGGGAACCAGCTTCTGGTGGTACTCGACGTAGGTGATGGCAGAGACCTGGCGCCCAAGACGACAGTACTCGTTCAGCGGGTTCTGAGCATACCGCGCGAGGCCGAGGGCAAAGCGGCCGTTGGAAGGCAGCTCGGGGTGCTCCTTGGCAGCCTCTTCCGAGTTCATGTACAGTCGTGCTGTCGAGTCGTTGACAAACACAAGCGGCCGGAGTTTCGGTTGGAGGTAAGCGTCAAAGTCCTGCTGAGCCTCCATAAACTCTTCGTGCGACGAGTAGTTTTCAGAAATGGGCGCTTGCTTGCCAGTCTGCTGAATCGCGAGCTGGCGCAGCGCGCCCTTTGCGTCGTCGCGCAGCTTGCCAGTGTGGACTGACAGACCGCCAATCACGATAACGTCGGGGCGGCGCTTCTCAACGAGTTCGAGGAACGCCGCGCGCGAGTCGTGGTCACGCAGGTTGTCAAACTTGTACGTGGCGCGAACGTTGCCCTCGTTGTCGAGCAGCACTGTCATGACTGCGTCCTGCACGTTGCCCTGTCCGGTGGTGATGGCGAGCACGGTCGGCGTGTCGCCGTTCTGGCCATAGGGCCGGACGTTGGCCCTAAACTCGAGCTCCTGACGGCACCGTTCGGCGACAAAGTCCTCACACTGCGTGCGGAGGTGCTCCTTGAGCCAGCGGATGGAAGACGTGAGGTAGTGCTGCCTGACCACCGTGTCGATGACCTCCTCGCGCAGTACGTTCCAGGCCGTGGCAATCTCTCCATAGTCCCTCGACGTGCAACACCGCTTGAGCGTGTTGGTAAACTCTTGCAGGATCTCTTCAGGGGCGGTAATGTCGATACGGATGAGATCTTCTTCTTCCGCCTTGAGCATATGCAAGAACTGCGGCGTGCCCTTGAACGCCTCCACGGGCTTGTCGGTGAGGAATTTGAACGTATAGTAGGCGTGGTACTCGTCGATAACAGTCATGCCGCGGTCGGTCGGGGTCACAGTGACAAGACCGCACGCATCGATAAAGTCGCGCGACTGCTGGCGGATGCTGGGGTCGCGAGCAAAGTCGTTGACGAGAATCTTCTGCGCCGTGCTGAGGGCGTCCTCGGGCGTATAGAATGGTGTACCGTCACCAGAGAACTCTGCCGCGAATTCGAGCGGCATGCGGTCGGGGGTGGTGGGCGGCACAGGCTCGCCGCCAATGTCGTTGAACGTCACGGCCACGCTCGGAATGTCGACGCCGAATGCCTCCACCAGCTTCATGATCGGTCCGGTCCGCAGCGTCTCCGCAGAGTGGCGCTCGGGGAGACGCTTCTGGCCCTCCTCAATTGCCTGCTCCTCCTTGATAGCACGCAGGTCCTCGGCATAGTGGTATGACAGCCAGTCCAGACCCTCGGATGCCGCCTCGATCGACATGTTGCACACGGATGGCAGCAGTGTGTTGGTCAGGTAGTCGTCCTGAACGTCACGCCGCTGCTGGATCTTGCCCCAGAGGAGCTTGACCTGTTCACAGCGCTGCCAGATGGCCTTGAACTTGATGCCGAGGTCGTACAGCGTCCACAGCTCGTCGCGCTCGAGGAACTGCACCTGGCTCTGGCCCGAGTTTTCCAGAATGCTGAACGAGTCGCGCTTGTAGTGCCACAAATGTGGGACCTCGAGGTGCTGCACAAACATCATTGACAGCGCAAGCTCGACCATCTTGATAAACTCGTTCTGGAGGTCCTCCCTGCGGTGCGCGGGTTCCTGATTGTACTCGTACGTCGGCTCGGGCCAGGATCCCTCGGGGTGCTGGCCACAGAACAGATACTGCGTGCGCTTCGAGATGCGGTTGAATGCCCAACCTGCGGCGTGTCTCGGCGGGGGGTACAAGTCGTCGCTGGCGAGAATCGGGTTGTCGCTCAGAGTCGAATTGACCAGCTGATGCCTCTCGGGCTTGTCCGATTGGGCAATCGCGCGGTCCTCGTCTTGCAGACGCCTCGACTTGATCTCGGCAGGGTCGAACACATCCTCCAGGCGGTAGTCCTTCTTCGGCTGCTCAAACTCTTCCTCGTACTCGATTCCTTCTTCTCCGTCGAGCGCCCAGTCATAGTCGTGACCGTCACCAAAGACGTCATAAATGTCGTTCCAGGAGCTACGGTAAGTATGCGCTTGGTCATCACTACTCACTCCTTGTCGACGCCGGCAAGTTCTGGACGCTGACGTGCTTGGGCCAGACGGGCGCGCTTCTCCTCGAGCTTGCGGTTCCGGCGCTCCTCCTCAGTCTCGTTCCTCGCGACGTCCTCCTCCTCGTCGTCCTCGATAAAGTCGTCGAGATCGTCGGAGTCGTACTGGCGGCGGTCCTCTTCGTCATCAAACATGTGCTCGAGACGGTTGGCTCCGCGCTCGTCGTCTGATCCCGAGCGGCGGCGTAAACGTTTCAGAGGAGGGCGGGATGGGCCGCCGTAGCCAGCGTTTTCGTTCAAGAGGTCGAGGTCGTCTTCAGAGAGACCCTCCTCCTCGCGACGCTGGCGCTCGCGCTCGCGCCTCTTGCGCTTGCGCTCCTTTCTCCTCCGTCGCCGACGCTCCTCCTGCTCCTCCTCTTCCTCCTCGTCGTCCTCCTCGCCTTCGTTCACGATGAATCCGTCTGCGATCCGACGCGCCTCGTCCTCGTCGTCGTCATCCTCCTCTTCGGACGAGTCGTGCGCGGGGTTTTTGTCGCCATAGGGACGGATCGCCTCGCCCTCGCCCTCGGAAGACGCGTCGGACCGGGCGGACATGGCTGGTGATGGGGGTGATGAAGGGGGGTGGTGGAATGGGAGTGCTGTTGTTGAATGGTTAGGGCAGTCACTTTGTGTTTGAATTCGCGCTGGGTGGCCAACCTCCAGCTACCAACTTCGGCGTTTTCGGCAATACAGCCAGTGGCACTCCACCTGGGCTTGGGACTCACTCCACCGCTCGCCTCGTACTGGAAAGTTGGAGGTTGGTCCATTGTTCTAAACAACGAGCAGGCGTGCATTTCATCATCGACAACAACAATAACAATGGCGTTCTCGTTCACCCAGCCGTCGTCCTCGACGCCGTTTGGCTCAACATCCGCCATGGCCGTGGACAATGACCCCGAGGACAGCTTTGTGGACACCATCTACCTCGACCCGCCAGCGTTCACGCGTAAAGACAAGGCAAAGTGGACCACGAGCGGCCGCGGCTTCATGGCCGCTGCGAGCCCCGTGGGCGGCGAGATTGCTGCATGCACCACAAAGGTGGGCTCAGGAGTGTAGTTTCATGCTGACCTTTAGCTCAAGGAGAAGCTGGCGGACGCTACGCTCAGCATTCCGGACCGCATCGCCTACGTCGCGTCGATCAACAACTTTGCCGTCCCCGAGCAGGCACTGTACGCTGACACGTACACCCTGTTTGTGTCGCTGCAGCAGATTGTCGCCTCGTCCATGCGGTTACCCGACAGCGAGGACATGTGGGACTCAAAGGGCGGCATGATGGAGGGCCTCCTCGGCCCGCCCAACGCCGAGACCATTGTCCACATGAACCGTCTTGTGGCCATGTATCTCGAGGAGGTCTCCAAGCTGCGCACAGCAGAGGAGCTTGATGTAAGTGAGCTGGTTGGGTGATGCTGACAGGCAGGACGACAAGCGCGAGCGGTACGACTCGGTGTTTCACGTCTTCAACCTCGCCCAGATCCTGTATCTTCCTATCGACGGCAGGGGCGAGAGCCTACTGGGCGAGGAGCTGCTCGACTGGGTGAACGCTGTCGACACTGGTGAGTAGACGGGCGGAAGACTGCAGTGTATAGAGGGAATGCTCGGCTGCTAGCTCGCGTCGCTCGCTCGTCGACTACCGTGCTGACTGCAGTCCACATCAACGCCCAGGGCAACGAGATCATGGCCGCAAAGGACCCGTGGACTCAGCAGAGCTTCTTCCCCTTTATCGTCCGCTGCCTGCTGCGCGGCTTCTTCCTCGCGGCGGCCTCCTTCCTCCGCACCCTCTCCACCCACCCCCATCCCCCGATAGCCAAGCTCGGCCAGCTCCTCGCGACAGCCGTGTCCACCTTCCCCCGCTCGACCAACGTGCAAGAGTACCCGCTTGACCACCAGTTCATCTCTGCCCACAAGCGCTGGCTTGCCCAGTTCCGGGCAGACATTTCGTCCTTTGAGGGCGGCCGCGGCCGCGGGAACTGGTTTGACGGCGGCAACCGCGAGTGGTCGTCGTGGGAGGAGGACTTCCGGAGCGTCACCGAGCTTCTCGAGGGCAAGCAGGAGCGGCTATTCCAGGAGGTGTCGGATTGGCGTGAGGGGGTCGGCGCGTGGGGTGTGCTCGTGGACGTTGGACTGCGGAGAGACGACCTCCCGCGGGTCGTCGAGCGTATTCTCAACGAGCTCCCCATTGACTCGACCATTCTCGAGGACTCGATCCAGTCGAGCCTGTGCACTGGAGACATCATCAAGGCGCTGATGGACTCGCACGAGCTTGACCGGTGGCTTGCAGCCCACATGGGCGATGTGTTTGACAAGCTCGCTATTATCCCCGACGACGAGGACCGGTTCGACACATCCCTGCGGGATTACTACCTGCTCGACTATGCCGACATGCTGCAGGACAGCCCCAGCCAGGCGGACCTTTGGCGCGTCATTTGCGAGTACCTCGCTGCTGCTGGGGACGAGGGGCGCAACCGCCTGCGGGCATATGTGCTTCGCGTCAGCATCGGAAGCGACGACCTGGCGCAGTTTACACAAATGCGCGAAATGTGTGGCGAGTTCAAGCTCGAGGACGAGTGGCGGACGATCAGCAAAACAATCGCCGAGATGCTCATCCGTCGGGGCGATCTCGGTGTGGCTGCGTCCATCTGCCTGGCGAGCGAGGACGGCTACCTGCTCTCTAGGATAGCGGAGAAGATCCTGGCTGCGTTTGTCGACTCTGGCGACGACGAGTTTTTGCGACTGGTCGACTCGCTACCCGAGAGCATGCTCCACGAGGCGCCGCAAAAGTTTAGCGAGCTCCACCTCGTCGACCAGGTGTCGCAGACGACCATGGTCATGTTTGCGTCGCGTCTCGCCTTCCTGTCCGAGTTCCGCGACTACCTGCTGTACCTCGCCCAGGGCTCGCGCGACCTTGCCGCCAAGAAGCTCATCAACCTGTTGACATCGGGCATTACACCTGTCGAGTTCTGGAGCGTGCTCCTGGCGGAGAGCGTGGACCTCCTGGAGGGTAAGTCTATGCATGCCCGCAAATGCTAACATACTCAGACTCTGAAATCTACTTCAACTCTGGCGAGACATTTGAGCTCATGCGCGTGCTGGAGGAGGTGCTGCAGAATGCCAAGTTTGCTGCCGGCGACTACCTCCTGCAGCTTCAGCGCTACCTTGCGCGCGAGGACACGACCGAGCGCACGCTCACCGACGCCGAGCGCAAGCTCGAGGTTGTCCGTCTTGCGCTCGCTCGCAACCTGTCGCGGTCGTGGGTGTAATAATTATATTAGTCGCGGGCTAGAAGATGCACATGGGTCACTGAATGTGATCACAATCTATTTTTGATCCCGTTTTCGGTCTGCCCGACATCGAGCTCGTCGACGGTCCGTCCCAAGTCGCCTGCCTTTGAATGGGGTCACATTGATGTCTGACACTACTTGCACACCAACATACACTACCTCTACTTGCTATAACATCCAGCCCGACGACCAGCGTCGGGCACACGCTTCCCGCTTCGCATGAAAGACGATGGCCGCACTCTCGATCCCCCCGCAGGAGCTGAACCGGGTGTACGCAGGTCGACCAACGTCACCCGACCCGGGTTCGCTCACCATCCGCCCCATCCAAACTCCCGGGTTGCCCATGCAGCACCCGCAGCCGCAGAGCGTGCCCGCGGCGCCGAGTAGCCCGTGGGCGGCCGAGCAGCATGCGATGCAGATGGCGCTCGCCTCCTCGACCCCGCCCCCGCGCCCGGCACGCGCACCACTACGCTCCCCCTCCCGCTCGCCCGCGTCCGACGCAGTGGTGAAATTGATCCAAAAGGCGCACGAGAACAGCAAGGACGGCGGCGAGACGCTCGACCTCAGCCGGGAGCGCATCGAGCGTATCTCGGACGAGGACGTCGAGGTCTTCCGCACAAGAGTCGGCAAGCACAACCAGGGCGTCTGGCGCCTCGCATTAAGCTACAACCAGCTGCATGATGGGTGTATCGCGCCGTCGTTCTGCACCCTCAACCGTCTGAGGTATCTCAACTTGAAGGGCAACCATCTGACTGTGATTCCCCCAGCAGTGAGTTGGAACCAGTGAGATCATGTGCTAACTGTTAGCTCTGCGAGATGCAAGGACTAGAGATCCTGGACGTGTCCAAGAACCAGATCACATCATTACCCGACTCGCCGGGGCGGCTGACAAGCCTCAAAGTGTTATCGTTATCCAACAATGCGCTCACAAAGCTCCCGACGTACCTGGTCACCTTTAACAATTTAAAAGTCTTCAAGGTCGACCACAATCCGATAGAATGGCCGCCACGCGAGATTCTCGGGCCCCTCGTTGACGCAGAGCCCGCAGGCCGTCGTGCGGCCGGGGACTCGGGCGAGCAGCGCAAAGGCCGCGAAGAGGACCTCCGGCCGTGGATCGAGGGCATGAAGATCTGGCTGCAGGAGCAGATCACGGACAGTGTTGGCTATCACGTGCCAGAGTGAGTACAGCCCTGCATCGAGCAGTCGCGCCAACGCCCCGACCACATTTACTGACGCCTGCGCTCAGAACCCAACCACTTCAGACAATAAAACGCAACCGTGCCGCGACCGTGTCTGAGGACTCGCTCATCCCAGCCAAGATTCATCACAACACTTCCACTCTCTCACTACCCGCACAGGAGACACGGCACGACCGCAGTATCTCGTCTTCATCCTCGCCACCCATCTCCGCTTCCACCTCGTCGTCTGGCCCACCGTCCGCCGGCCTGCCGCGCCTCCCCCCACCTGTCCCGGCGCCAGCCCACCCTCCCATCCCAGGACACAACCGCGGCGGCAGTTATACTGTCCCGCACCGACTGAACGGCAACCTGGCGGCCAAAAAGTCGCTCCCCGACTTGCGCAAGTCGCACGCCAAGATCATCGAGGAGCGGAGCGACATTCGCAGCGATATCCGCAGCCCCATTGACCTGAGCCGCACCCGCAAGGTCTCGGACGTCAAGATCCGCAAAGCCATGGACTCCACCCAGCCGCGGCCAAAGGACCCACCAGCAGACCTCGAGCGTCGCACGTCCAACCCCGACACACCGTCGCTGGACGAGTCGAGGAACTCGTACTTTCGTCGTGTCAGCATGCTCCCGCCGTCGACTATCAGCAAGGCCGTGTCACCCGCGATGCTCATGTTCATCGACGCCGTGCGTGGACTCTTGTTCGCTCTCACCCAGCTGCACTCGGCACTGCGGCAGTACGTCAACTTTGCCGTCAGCGACCGCGTGGTGGGAGTGTTTGCGCGAGTGCTCGAGCCTGCGGGAGGGTATCTCTCCAACCTGATCAACGCGCTGGACCGCTTTGACTCGACCTCGCGGAGGACGGCGCCGCCCGTGGCTGCCGTGCGTGGAGTCATCGACGCAGCAAAGGAATCCATCGCCGTGTTTGGAAAGATTGTCGCAGTGCTTCGGTTCCAGACGCCCGCTTTCAAGGACGCCGATGTGCGATACACCCGCCAACTCTTGTTGAACATATACGGCGGCATGGCGGAAATCGCACAGTCGTGGAAGACCATGGCGCCGTTGCTCATTGAGATCAAGCCGATTCTGCACCCCGAGACTGGAAAGCTCCCTGTCCCAATGTCCAAGTCCAACTCGATGCAGGGCCGGACGCCGATCTCGCCCATTCCAGAGTCGGGCGAGAGTCATTCCCCTGACCGTGCGATGCGTGGGAACGCTGCGCTTTTCGCGTCGCCGCGCGGCAAGAGCAGACGACACGCTGGGTCCTTTTCGACCGAGGATGTCGAGCGGGGTATGCTCATGGGCTCGCCTGTCACTGTCCCGCGCAACGACTGGCCGGACCTGTCGCGCACGATATTCGAGGACAACGAGGCCATGGCAGATACCGCGCCACCACCGTTCCCGCTCAACGCCGGGCCCGAGCCGCCGCACATGACGCCTCCGCACCGCGACGCCCTCCCCCCGATAATGACCTCGTTCTCGCGCGGCCGGCACGCGGCTATGAGCTCGGCCGGATCGTCATTCCTGTATCCTGTTGCCAATGGCGGAGTGCGCAGCTTATCGGTCGACGTGCGGCCGCCGACGCCAGCGAGCGCGACACTGTTCGACGAAGACCTGCTGGATCAGATCGAGACTGCGACCGACATCGCATTCACCGTGTGGCTGCGGCTGTCGGAGGACATTGGCGGCGGGTCGTACCTAAAGTCTGACTCGATCTCGTCCGCCGTGGGCTTCAAGCCGCTCCCACCGAAGCAGCACCACGAGCTCGTCGGCGCCCTCTCGCGCGCCGAGCAGGTGACGACGACGCTGCGCGAGAGCCTCATGGGCCTGCGCGCCAACCCGTTCGCGTACGCGCACGCCTCGCTACCCGAGAACGCACAGGCGTTTATCAAGCAGGTCGTCAAGGTGCTCGAGCAGGTCAAGGTCATCTCGGCCTCGCACACGTTTAGCGTCAATGTCCGCCAGGCGCTGAGCCAGCTCACGCAGGCGACGCGCGAGTGCGCGATCCTCATCCAGGTCTCGAGCCTGCAGCCGACAGCCAGCATGAGCAGCGTGAATCTCAACTCGGCGGTGGACGACCCGCGCGACCGGGTCGAGGCGGCGCAGTCTCAGACAGACTTTTCCCGCCCCGGACCAGACTTTAAGCCCAACTACAAGCCCGACTTTAAAGCCGACTACAAGCCGGATTTCAAGCCAGACTACAAGCCCGACTTTGGCCGCGAGCGCGACTTTAACAAGGACTTTGGGCGGATGGAGTTTACCCCCGGCGAGTCGAGCTCGAACGAGGACCTCGTCCAGGGGCTGCGCGGGCTGCATCTCCCGCGGGCGCGCGAGCTGCGGGAGCGCGTGAGGTAGAGAGAGAGGAGTGCTTGTAGAGAAGCTCCCAGAGGGAGTCCACTCCCACGCTGTATGTGTGTATTGTAGGATGCAGTTTTGGTGTCTCTTGTGCATACTCGCGGATGACGCAGCATTGTTCTGTTTTGGTGCGTTGAGTGATACAAGCGTTAGGATCCTAGTGCGCCAAATAGAGCTAAGTCTCAGTCTACAAACAATAAGTGCACTCGAGTCTGTCTTCATGTTTTCTCCACTCTCTCTTAAAACCATGTCCACGCCAGCTGTAACCGGAACGGAGAGCCGTACCTCCGCCGACGACAAGCCTCACATCGACACCCTGCAGCCGATCCCCATCCCCGACGACGCACCGGAGTGGACCTACGGGCTCTTTGACGGTCTGAACGCCGTGATGGTCCAGGTAAGCAAGACGAGGGCTGAGTTCACTGACCTCGGCTCAGTTGGCGTACATGCAGGAGGACATGCGCCATCTGCTGTAAGAGCCCCATTAAGAAGACGACTGATGCAGCTCGGCCAGAACCCGTGCCCTGGTGGTTAGGGCACCAGGGTGCGCCGGCGCCGGCCGCGCCGGGCGTGTGCCCCGAAACGCGTGGGGCGGCCAAGCGCGCCCAGAGCGCCCAGAGCTTGAACAAGGAGATGGAAGGGCTGAAGATTAAGGACGAGGGCAGCCCGTAGAGGCCGGCTCTGCCTCGAGTGCGGTGCCATTCACGCGCCAGGAACATGCTTCTGCGCTCGATGTAGACCTTGATAAATACATCGTGTACTCGATACTAGCTACTGATCTTCTCATTCTCATTGTCCACGCGGCAGCTGTTTTAGTCGCCGTTGATGTTGTTGAGGGAAGCAAGCAGCGTGGCGAGACCGGCGTCGCCCTGGCCGGCCTCCTGGTAAAAGTCGAGCATGACGGTGGCGCGGGGACGCTTGCCCTCCTTTGCGCGCTGGAGGAGCCAGCGGGTGAGGCGCGAGTTGACGCCCTCGCCGGCGGTGGTGGGGGCGCTGACGCCGGCGCCGCTGGTGATGTTTGCGAAGAAGGCGGCACCCTGGGAGAGGGCGCCACCGATGCCGCCGGCAGCGTCGCCCTTTGCGACGAGTGCGGGGGTGGCAGCGGGGAACTTTGAGGCGGTCGCGAATGCGAGCGAGAACGGGTGCTGGTCGCCCTTTCCGCTTCCGCGCGAGCCGGTGGTGGCGTCAAGGAAGCGGGTGACGGCGTCGGCCTTGGGGCCGACCTCGCCGGGGCCGTCAATGCCGTACCAGTCGTGGATGCGGAACTGGGTGCCGTTGCAGTCCCAGTCAAAGCCCTCCTTCTTGTTGTCGGCCCACGAGGTGGGGCGGATGCCCATGCCGTTGGGGAACTGGTCGTCGCGGTTCTTGTGGAAGCGCGAGAACAGGATGGCCTTGCCGCGCGCCTCGCCGAGCGTCGGCAGCTGATCGTCGTAGCGCCACAGGCCAGACTCGTTGACCGCGTCGTAGACGAGCTGCCCAAAGTCCTGCGCGTCCGCGTCCTCCTGCTTGACGCTGCACACAATCGTCTCGCGCGGGTGCGAGCGCAAAAAGTCGTTCATCCACCCGACCTGCTCCTTGAGCGTCGAGTTTTCGTTCTGGATGCCGTGGTAGCCTGAAGTGAGTCACTGAACATTAACGATGCCTTACACTTGAGCTCGCCCTCCTCCGACTTGAGGCGGATGTCGAAGAAGCGGATGCCGTCCTTGAGCTGCTGCTCGACGTTGACCGTCTGGCAGACCGAGATGAAGCCTGACGTCAGCCACAAACAAGCACAGGGTGCTCACCGCCATAGAGCGAGGCGCTCTCGTGGGATCCGGGGAGGGTGACATCGGCAAGCGCGCGGTCGTCGGGCAGGTTGCTGAGGTAGTCCTCGGTGTTGACGCGGCGGAGGAGCACGACCGTGTCCTCGTCGGTCAGGTAGTACGCGAGCACGCCGCCGTTGCCCGAGTCGAGCTGGACCCAGCCGCGCTGGCGGTCCGCGTCCGAAATGTCGGGCACAGACGTGCGCGCGCTGTTGCCGTCGAGCGAGTACTCGACAGTGTTGCCGTTGACGTTTCCGGCCTGGATGCCGGACTGAGCGGAGACGTTGGGCATGGTGGGATGGTGTGGGTGGATGGGGGCTGCAAAGTTGTGAGAAGAAGGATGGCGGTATAAATAGTGTCTGGGAGACGGCCGTGACATTCATTACGCTACCCTCCTGCCCACTGCCGGCGGTCGATCCCCTTGCAACGAGAGCGTGCCGGCAGGGCCCAAGGCTACACTGCAGTCGCTTGGCCCGCGGAGGAATTCCGGTTTGGGTGACATCAAGTGCTCGCTCGCGTCCAACCCAAATAAATCGCATATAAATTGCCGCCATGGCACTAGCCTGACTCAAGGCCGCCACGGCGAGCCACGGCGCCCACGGCGCGCGCCACGACGTCAGCGTCGCAGGGCCGCAGCAACCCTGCGTCCTCGGCATGGCGTCAGCGCAAGGCGCCTGCACACGCTGCACACCTGCACCAGCACGCCGCGATCGGAACACGAACGTGGGACACCTGGGACCGGTTTCCAGTTTGAGAAATAAACGCAGTGGTAAGCGCGGAATACCGTAATGTGATGAGCATTTTCCTGCGGGTCCGGCGATTTAGGTGCTGCCTCTCGCTGCGTCTCAGCTCTCAGTGGGTCTTGGTGCGTCTCAGGGTGGCACCGATACCTCCGGTGTGACATGCCACGAGTATAGATCCGAGTTCAGTTGTCGTTGCGACTGTCTCTATGCGAGGAGCTTGTCGCAGGATGGTAACGCTGATAGTAGTGTCCGAGTCTCAGTGTCAGATCTTGTCCACATGCAGACATTGCTGTCTCGGGCTGGCAGTAATGTCAAGGGATGTCGGGGCATGTCGAGAGAATTGATCGACGACCAGCCACCCCCATATCCATGCCCTGGGTTGCTGCCGAATCCTGCCGGCGGCCGACATGTGTCCCTTGGACGCGTGATCTCGTAAATTACATTGCTGCGACGCGTCCGTGACGGACAGTCTTGTGCTGCGGTTATTTGAGAGTTATTTAAGAGGTATGTTGGCCACTTCGATGGAGAGATCGTTACAAGTTCTATAGTATCAGTGCATTATGGCTACAGGGTACATGATATCCAACTACTGCAGAGGCGCCGACGGGCCGGGCTTTGGCGCGGTAGGCCCGCCTCTGCCTCTGCGGTCCTTGTCCTCCCCCTTTGCATCCTTCAGGCCGGCATGCAGGGCCCGGTGGTCGTGGCGCGTGGGGCGGTGCCGGGCCTCTTCGCGCATGTGGTGCCGGAGATGGTCCTCGCCGCTGTGCAGGCTGTCCTTGCGGACGCCGCTCGTCTGCGCGAGGCGCTTCATCTCCTCGTGCGCGAGCTGCAGCTCCTCGGCCGTGTTGTACCCCAGCACGCCGTGCCCGTGCTGGGCGCGCAAGGGCGAGATGATGTTGCTGAGTTTGCGCGAGATCTTGCCGCCCTTGCCGTCCTTGCCGGCGGTGGTGGTTGCGTCGGCAACGCGGTCCGCGACGCGCTCGTGGCGCGGGGGCGAGGAGGCGCTCGGCGAGTCGGTGGGCGACTCGACCAGCTCGGAGGCACCGAGGACGGGGGAGGTCGTCTGTCCCGTGTCAACGTTGAGCGAGGGCCGGGCGCGCGGAGGTTGGCCGGGCTTGTGGCGGATGTGGAGCTTGACAGGGGGCTTGGCGCCGAGGTTGGCCCGGCCGCCATCGGTGGGATCCTCGACCGGGACATCCATGGAGTGCGCACGCCCCACGACGCTGAGCATCGGCTCGCCGCGCTCGAGATGGTGCGCTTCCGCAAACGACTTGTCGGCGCGCGCGGGATGCCGCGCCAGCGAGCCGATTCGGTGCAGACGGTGAACAAAGTGCGGCTTCTTCGGCTCTGGGCTCGCCTTTCGCACTTGCCGCGTCGGCTTGCCCGAGACATAGTCGACCGCGCGGTGGAGCTGGCCCTCGGCAAACATGCGCCGGGGCACCTTCTCGTGGTGGTGCCCGGCATGCGATTCGGGCGAGTGCTCGTCCTCGGGCTCGGGCAGCTGCGTGACGTGCCACCGCTCAAAGCGCTTCAGGTCCTCGCCCTCGAGCTTGAGCAGAGTCGAAGACAGCACGAGCACCTCGGCAAACGTCGAGCGATACCGCCGCACACGGCTCAGCATGTCGTCGTCGCTCCCCGTCTGGTCGTCGATCACGGCCGCCTGCTCGTGCAGCAGCTCCTTTTCGCGCTTGCGCTGCGCATTGTCCGCCCGCGTCTGCTCCGCCTCCTCCTGATACGCACGCCCGGGGTCGATGCCGTTGCCGTACAGCTGGAACGCATCGCGGATTTGCACTAATGTCAGAACAAGCACAGCTAGTCTACTCACAATTACGGTCAGCCAGCAGCAGGGTGCGCGCAACGTCCTTGTCCATGCAGTCGATGAGCATCTGGCGGCACTGCGCCTCGAGACGCGTGACGCGGTCGACCAGCTCCTTGATGAGGTGCAGCTCGATGCGGTGCGAGTCAATCATGGCGTCGCCAGTAAGCTCGACGTGGTACTCGTCGCCTTCCTGTCCGTCGTGCATCAGACGGGGACCCATTGACGGCGTACTGTCGCCCTGCCCGCCCGAGTTGATCGACATGGCCGACGGGCTGACGTTGGTCACCCGCGAGGTCGGGGACGGCCGCCGCAGCTGGTCGACACGCGTCCTCGCAGGGTCCGGTTTGAGCGCGTACCCAGTGTCGTCTTCGTCGATAATCTTGTCGTCAATCGTCTTGGAGCGGTCGGGGCTGCCGCCGCGCGTCGTCGTCGACGAGCCAGATGTGTCCTCTTCGGGCACGACCTCTGGGGCACCCAGGGCTGCCACGACATCGTCGTGGGTGTCTGGGGCGTCGAGCATCTCGCCAATCACTTCCTCCTCGGCGCGCGACGGGGGTCGAGCCGGCTGCTGGCCGATGGTCGTGGGCGCATACGACGGAGACGGCTGTGGGGACGGCTGCGCGGATGACTGCCGGGACGACTGCCAGGCCGCCTTGGGCCAGAACGGCATGCGGGCGCGCTTTGCCGGCGTGTCGGCAGAGTTTGCAGGCGACTCCATGGTGTTGGTGCGCGAAAACGTCTTGCTGGGCACAATCTTTGCCAGGTTGCAGTACTCCTCCGCGGCTGTGCTGCGCGCTTCCATGAGCTTGTCGCGCACGTCGTCCCACTCTTCGTGGTGCTTGAGGATAAAGTGGGCGTGCGGGGCAAACACCTCGGGGTCGCGCTCGCGCTCCATCTCAAACTGGATGCGCGTAAAGCGGTGCTCGGACCAGGTGTACATCTAGAGTCAGCGGGCTCCTGTCGCATCTACCCACAATACCGCCGACCGTCTGGACGGCAAAGTTTGTCACAATCGGAACAGCCATGAGCGCGTACACGACAAAGATAACTCGCCCGCCCGCAGTCTTTGGCGTAAAGTCGCCAAAACCGATGGTCAATGACAGCACCATGACCATGTAGAGAGAGTTTCTGCGGGTAAGCATACAGTTGCACAAGTTGGCTCACCCATAGCTCCAGTGCTCGACATATTTGAAGACGGTCGCTCCGATGACCCAGAAGCTTGCCAGGGTGAAGCCAGACCAGAAGAGGTCGTACATCTGTACCATACTAGAACGTCAGCATTGCCACTTTTTCTTCCACTCACGTCTCCTGGTGCAGGTTGATCTGGTGGATGAGCGACATTTCGTCAATCAGCGTCGCATACGGACGCCGTTTGATCGCCTGCCGGTGCATGGCAACAGAGTATCCTTTTCTCCACTCGTCTCGCTTCTGCTCGCTGCGCGTGTGCACAAACTCGATGATAATCGAGACTTCGTTTGCGAGCTGAGAGATGGTCAAGACGGAGAACACAAAGACGAGCACTTTGCCGGCCGGCGTTGATGGAGCGAGATCGCCATATCCGACTGTCAATGCAACCTGGAAGGAAAAGTAGATTGCGTCAAAGTACGACCAGTGTTCCATGCGGTTGAACGCAATGCCTTGAATGCCGATGAGAAACATGAAGAACGTGACCGAGAACATGAATTTTCGGCCCGTCAGACGTAGGTCCTCGCTGTCGTCGGCCTGCAGACGGCCAAAGGCGAACAGGTAGTGGATCGAGAGCGCGATGGAGATGACGCCAGCCATGCACACTGACGCCACTGCCGACCAGAATCCTTCTGATTTGGAGTATCCGGGGTCGTGATGTCCGTGAGTACCATAGTAGGAAACGTTGACGACCGCAACGATCGTCTTTGCAATCCACAAGAGAAGCGACAGGCTGGTGGAGTCAGGATCCGCTTCGGTGGCGGCGACTCACCTCGTAGCACGTCTCCAAATCTTTCGCGTACTGCTAAAACGCATGATGAGGAGAATGTTGGCCCCGACATTGAGCGCCAGTCCAAAAGCAGAGAGTAGGGTGCAGCCCACGTCGTCGGCGACAGGCGCCCCGTTATAGAGGTACCATTTTTGCTGCCATTAGATTGTGCCCACTGTCTTTACTTACACTCAGCGCGGGAATGTCCAGCAGGGTCGAGGTCGGCGCGATAATGGCTGCTATCAAGGGCATGTACTTTGCGACATGGATCATTCTCCCAGGCCCAAAGAATGTGCGCAAGTTTGCCGTGCACCCAGGCAGCTCGTCTTCTTCTAGCTCATCGGAATTGTGCCGGGCGGCATACTGCGGCCGCGGCGGCTGCTTTTCCGTCGACATGAAGCTATAGAGGCATGCAGGGTGTGGTTGTCGCTGTGGATGGTATCGTTGTGGTTGATGTGCTTGCCGTGGTGAATGTTGTTGTTGAAGCCTAAACAATCAGGCGGCGTTGAATGAGTGGCGTCAAGACAATCTTCGTAACAGGAACGTTTAAAGAAATAAAGCGCCAACACAATCCTTATAATGCCCTCGTAGACGGCACACCGAGATCCACCGAGAATGTATCTCGTCTCGAACACGGAGGCCTCTACTCGGATCTCTCCGGTCGACTGGGAGGCTTGCGAGGTTGCCGAGGTGGTGCCGGTCTGGGAGCGACGAGCCGGTGACGAAGCCGCAAAACCTGTATCCGCCTGCCTATGTTGTGAAACGCGCCTTGACGCGGGTGAGACAGAACAGAACAATGTGCCGGGGGCGGTCCTCTGGAAAGAGTAGATCACACGGAGAGATAGGAAGAGACAACAAAGGCAAGGAGCAGAGCGGCAACGGCAACGGCAACGGGAGTGAAGTGACCGGCTGTGAGGGGTAGGACAGTTGAGCACATGTTTTAAGGTTGAGACCAATCATCCAACTTTGTCGGCTTTGTTGACAAATTGAACACCGATGACTGTGCGTCGCGGGCTACTTCCGAATCCGAGTATATATGACGTTGGGATTGGGTTTGTAGCTTCTTCCACTCGTCTAGTCTTCTTGGTGGCTGTTGATATTTCTCCCGTCGTTGTTGGTGTGGCGCCGAGGACGGGATGTAATGTACGCCGAGATTGCGGTGATCCGCATCTGATCCGCACTTGATTCCGCGCCGAATTCTGGTGCTGTTCCTGCGAATGTTCCTGATCATCTAGATCATCTGACCCAAATCTGGGCATTTTATGGCTTGGCAGGCTGACTCTATCACATGATACCACGTGAAATCAACGTGCTAGCCATGCCACCCGCTCGTGGCTATCATTTCGGATCCGAAAACTTGACCGTGTGGTACATGCTGATCAACAATGACGACGTAGAAAAGAGTCAATCCCACTTTCGCCACTCAATCTTCAGTTCCAGTCCAGTTGTCGCTCAGCCTCGTTAACATCGCTCTCTCGCTCTCTCGCTCTTCGACTCGGTCTCGTCTATATATACCTCCCCGCATCTCGGGTCTTTGTTGTTTTGCTCTCCACTAACCATCCTGAGCATCGCCGTTTGATAGTAATCATAAAAACAATCATGGAACCTCCACCTGCAATGTTCCGCGGCTCGACGCGTAAGCAGAACGTGGCGTGTGATGCGTGTCGAGCGAAAAAGATCCGATGCCAGGTAAGAAGCCAAGAGTTTGGGAGAGACCACACGAACGATGATGCAGGCACTGACGTGCACAGCGAGTCAGCACTACGCAACGGGTAAGTGATGGGTGACGCTGCTAGCCATGACGTTGCTGTCGGAATTGCCAGGTGCTCATGCTCACAGTGCGGACAATGCGATGCAAAGGACCTCGAGTGCACGTCGAATTACATCGAGCAGCTGCAGAGCAAGCCGCGCCGACCGAGGCGCTTCAAGGACGACAGAGACAAGGAAAAGGACAAGGAAAAGGATGCTCGGCGATCGGACGAGGATATGAGGGCCTCACCGCCGGCGGCCAGCGGGAGCGGCGCATCCTCGAGGGGCTCGGCCGAAGACGTCAACGGCGCGCCGCAGGCACCGGCGTCGGTAGTAGCTCCGGTGCCATTGGTCGACGAGTAAGTGTCTGCGTGAGGAGGTCACTGACGACAGCCATCTGTTCGCCTGGATGCAGCCGGCTGTGACGCCGTTCAAGCACGACCCTGCCGCGCTGCAGAATGACCTGCTGCGGTATCTCTTCTGCCCCGTGCCGGTTCTGCATCAGGAGTGGCGGTACAGCGACGTGTGGGGACTGGAACAGGCGCGAGCCGGATCGTGCGACCTGTGGGAAGAAATGGGCGGCAAGCTATGGGAGGAGGCGCCGACTGCTGCGCACCTTGCCTTTTGGGCCGGCGCCGAGAGCGAGCTGGAGAGCATCGCGATAGAGCTGATAGACACATTCTTCACCATTGTCGACCCGCGGCTGCCAATCCTGGACGCGCACCAGTTCCTCGCGCGCTTCCAGAACCCGGGTACCGACCCAGCAGGCCCGCTGCCGCATGCTCTGCTTGCCGTAGTGCTCGCTTTCGGGGCGCGGTTTGTTGATCACAACGTTTTCCGCGTCGACCGCGAAGAGTGCACCGCCCGCGATACCGACGCAGCAGGCCGCCCCCGCAGCCGCATCGTGCAGCTCCTCGTCGTGCGTGCGCGCGAGATCGCCGAGATGAACAAGATGTGTCGTGTCGTGGCGCTCGCCAATGCGCAGACTCTTCTCCTGCTCGAAGGCCTGCTGTGCCAGTCTGCAGTACTCAAGAGGGGTAAGTTTGCAAAGTTTAGCACCACTGACTTTAGACTATCGCGCATACAATCTCTCGGCAGCATCGCGCCACATGGACAGCCTCAACCTCCGGGAAACGGAGTTGCTGACATTTTCGGCCCAGCCAGATGCGAAGACACGCACTGGGCTTGCGCTGTTTATTGTATCGGGCGCTGAGACGGCGCTGTACCGTTTGCCGAGCTCGACTTGGGGTAGCGACATGGGGTGGGGCGGGTACGAGAGCGTCGCCGACATGGCGCCGGGACAGGGCTCTGATGAGGTGAGTGAAAGTGCCTTTGCATGTGCTGACATGTAGCTCTGGCTCGCTGCCGCCCGCACCGGAACAGGCATCGTCAAGCGGCTGTGTGTGGACCTGTGGCTGCCACGGACGCAGGCGAGTGGTATCCCGCTATCACGCCTGCGCGACTTTGTGCACGACCACTCGTCCTGGCGTGACATGTACCTCGGCAAGCTTGGCATGCCGGCCTCTTTCCCGCTCTCATTTGCCGACCAGGACTTTTCCGCGACAATGAAGGCAGCCACCGCCGACATTCTCTTCCACGGCATGTGGCTGGTGGCCGAGCGCGCAGTGCACGATTTCGGCATCCAGGACACGGACGACCGGCACATGTTTGCATTCGAGATGCAACAGATGAAGGAGCGGCTCGCGCAGGAGGCCGTGCACAGCGCAATGCGCATCACCATGCTGGCCGCGCTCGCCGCCGAGCAGGGTCTGCTCCGCCTCGACCCCCTCATCCTCTACCGCCCCATCTACGACGCGGGCATGTTCCTCGCGCGCCGCGGGCAGGACGAGTGTCTCGGCTGCGTCGCCGGCCTGCGGCAGTATGCAATGGCGTACCCGCAAATGTGGGAGCTCGCGGCCGAGATCGAGGCGGCGCTCAGCAAGGCACGCCTCGGTGCGGTCTGAAGCTGACTGCCGTGGATGACCTCCACTCTGGGTGCGAGTGGGTCCGGATAAATTGACAAAAAATGCTTCCAAATAAATTCGAAAATTCGGTGCGACGGCGCGAGCCCAGCGAGGCGAGCCACTTTTCTGCTGCTATAAAGCCAACCCATCTCTTCACTCTTTCCCACTCATCAAAACACCTTGCCATCGCGGAAACAGTGAGTACACCCGCACAGCAGAGACGGGCCGGCAGTGATGACCTATTTGTCGCCCCAGTCCTAGTGTACGTGAGGATCCGACCGCACAAGCCAAACAACGTGCACACTGAGCCATACCGTCTCTGCAACAGTCTCTTGATAGTGACAACGCTGACAGACAGTGACCACGCGATACGTATGACCTAGCAGGGTGCAGCTCGCTGCAGACCAGGCTGTGGGCGTCGTTGAATGTGGCGGTTTCCGCGCAGGGTCCGGCAAATTTCTGTACTTGTGAGTTTTTTTCTCTTCCAACCATCCGCGCTTCGAGCTTCGTGTTCTGCACGCCGCTACGCGCAACGTCTGCTGCCCAGGGATTATCTACTCTTCCATGCTAAGTCTGAACCCAATTTGAAGACTCTATGTACATTAAGAACGGCCTTATGAGGGCATCCACAATTTTCTTCGTCTTCGAAGCAAAATGCTGACAATTCAGGTTTTTATAGTCACTCCCCTTTTACCGTTGTAGTTTTAACCCTATGGACTCTTGCAGCTACTGTCTCGCTCTGTGCTACGGTTATCCGGGGTGTTGGAAGGTGGGGAGCGCGGAACGTCGAGCGCGTCGTCGAGAGATTGACGTCTGGAGTAAACCATGGGAGATGTCCACTAAAATCTTGGTTGTGGCGGACTCATGCTGATCCGGTGTGCCTCATCCGCCCTAGAGGCCTTGTCTGCCAAAGTGTCATGTCAGAATGCCGTAGAGTGCCGCGTCGACTATGAATACGAGTCGAAGACGCATGGACGTTGGTCAGTACAGCCGCGAGCTTGGGACTTGGAACCCTGCTCTCTGGTGTTCGTCTGGGACAATTTGACATTTTGACAACTTGAGCTCTTCGGCCTCCTCCCGATGCAACTGCCCTCCCAGACATGCATGCTCGCCAGCGCCCAAAAAGCGATCTCGGAGAGGATTGAACTCTCGATCTCCCGATGATGCCGTCTCGCCACTTTGATCCGCTCGGGATCGAAGAAGAGGATAACAGTCGGACGCCTTAACCAGCTTGGCCACGAAATCAACGTGCAGGCGGTGGTGTGGGAGCCGATAGCAAGCCGGGGCAGACGACGTGCCAGCTGCGACAGCTGCGAGATCTCATTAGTGATCGTAGCGGTGGACGGAGGTGCTGATCGGTTCGGTACCATCGCATGTGGACAGCTGAAGCTCATGCCGTTCGGCTGTGATCCTTGTTGCGAACCCCCCAATGTACAGTCCCAATCTGCTGTATCTGCCTCGTCCCTGCGGTGACACTACACCGGTGACACTACACTAACGCATCCCTGCAAAGCAATGCAAATCTACTGCATACTACAATGACATGCGCACTGTGCGCACTACACACTACGCCGATTTATCCCCCGCCGCCGCGCGCATCGCGCCCGCCAACAACCGGTTGCCGCCGCCGCTGCGGCCGCCCGACCGCCGGCGCTTGCCGCCATTATCATCGCGCGAGCCCGAGACCTCGTCGTGCCCGCGCTTCCGGCTCTCGTCGGGCTGGGACATGCCCATGCGCGCCGCGAGGGAGGATCCTGCCGGCGCAGCGGGGATGAGCTCTGCCCGTCCGGAGCGGGACGAGCGCGGGGTGCTGCTTGCGCTGCGCGCTTCGCCTCGGAGTGCTGAGCGGCGGTCACGGTCACGCTCGCGGTCGCGGTCGCGCCGGCTTGAACCGGGAGTGTCGGCAGAGCTGGGCGCGGCAGAGGTGGTCAGGCCATCCGTGACAATCTGCAGACCGGCGTCGCGCCTCGGCGAGCGCGTGCGAGGCGACTCGGTGCCGCGTACGGCGCGAGGTGTGCCACCCCGAGAACCAGATTCGCGCCGAGAGCGCCGGTCGTCGTCCCGCTTCTCCGCAGGCTTGTCGTCACGCGGGCGGTCCTCGTGCGGCGGGCGCTCAAGCGCGGCGGGCGGAGGCAGGTCGCGACGGCGCTCCCGGTCGGCAGACTTGGGCTCATCCTTTTTGTCCTCGCGCTTCTCATCACGCTTCTCGGCGGGCTTCTCGGCGGGCTTGTCGACAGGCTTGTCGTCCTTGGGCTTGTCGTCGCGCTTGTCGTCCCGTTTGTCCTCAGGCTTGTCCGCACGCTCCTTCTCCTTGTCGTCGGGCCGGGCACTGGTGGGCGTGTCACGGCGGGGCGAGCGGCCGCCCCGCTCCCTCCGTCGGCGGTCGTCCCGGTCGCGTCCATCGCGAGAGTCGCGGTCGTTCCTATCCCGTGCGTCACGCTCGCGCGTCGGCTCGTCGCGGTATCGCCCACCTCGGCGGTCGCGCTCGTCGCGCCTCCTGTCGTCCCCGCGTGCGTCTCGAGCGTCGCGGCCGTGTACGCCGCGCTCGTCGCGCGGGTCACGGCCGTCCCGCCTGTCGTCCCGGTCGCGCCTGTCGCGCTCGTCGCGGTGCGCGCCTCGGGCGTCCCCGCGAGCATCTGCGCCGCGGACATCGCGGACATCCCGACGGTCGTCGCGTGCGTCGACAGGAGTGCTCCTTCCATCCCGGCGCGCCTCTAAAGGAGTGCGGGCGTCGGGGGTGTCTCTCGTGTCGCGGGGATCCCTCTCGTCGCGGCCACCACGGCGGCGGTCGTCTCCCCTGGGATCGCGAGCATCGCGGGGGTCACGAGCATCCCTGGCGTCGCCACGGACATCGCGACCATCACGCGCATGCCCCTCGCGCGGAGACTCGCCAACACGCTCGCCCCTTCGGGGACGCTCGTTGGCGCGTGCATCCTCGGTGCGGGCGCGGGGCTCTCTCGGCGGAGAGCGGGTAGCGGCACCTGCAGCTGGTGCGGGGGGTGCAATCGGAGGCGCAATGTTGCCAAACTTCCTCGCCCTGGCGGCGGCACGCGCCTCGTCAACCGACAGCTTGTTGCGGGGAGCCATCGGCAGCGGGCGCTCGTTGGCGGACTGCGTGCGCTCTGGAGCAGGGCGCGCCATGGGGTTGGGCGGGAGGGGATGGTTTGTCGGGGGAGCCGGAAGCTTGGCGGCACGAGCCTGCTCGAGCTTGGCGCGGAGAGCACGGGCGTTTTCGCCGTGCGCGGCACCGTTCGTCGCGCGGGCGGGCTCCGGTGCGTCCTTCTTCTCCGGCTCGGGCTCGGGCTCCTTGCCCTCTGCCTTGTCCTTTGCCGCCTTTTCGGCTCGCTCCTTGTCCTCCTTCTCCTTCTCCTCCTTCTCCTTTGCCTCCCTGGCGGTTTGCTCGGCCATGCGCTTGGCCTCCTGCTCCGCCTTGAGCTTGGCCTGCGCGGCGGCCTGCTGCGGGAACAGACGCGCAGAGGGGACGCACGCGCGCTCCTTTTTGCGGTTCGCAAGCTGGGAGAGGTACGAGTTGAACGCGGGCACAATGTCGGGGGTGATTGTGCCGTCCTTCTTGTCCCTGAGCGTCTTGACCGCGTCCTCGATCGCCTTTGCGCTCGTTGTCATGAGCGGGAAGACGGGCAGGAGCTGGAGTGCAATGACGACGGCGTTCTTGGGCGAGTACGACGGGTTGGCGGGGTCCCAGCACGCGATGAGGCTCTGGGTGAGGTTGTTGTGCAGCTTGCCGAGAATATTCTTGAACACGCTCCAGGCAGGTGCGGCGGGCGCAACCGCTGTCGACGTACGGTAGAACATGCCCTGGAGCGTTGGCTCCTCGACAGATCCGCCGAGCGCGTCGGCATAATACGTCTGCTCGTTGAGGAACCAGGAATCCAGGTCCTTCATGATCAACAGCAGGCAGCGGCCGAGGTTGCGCGCCTCGGCCTCGGAGCACTCGAAGATCTTGTCGGTGAGCGTCGGGCGGAGGAAGAGGTTGTACGCAAGTGTCGTGGAGAACCCTGGAGTGCCAAAGTCGTGCGCCATGCGGATAAACTTGGCAACAAAGACGGCGCCCTCGGGCGAGTCGATTGCGCGGGGGTAAAAGCAGCGGTCATGGAGCTGCGCTGCGAGCGCGCCGGATGCCTTTTCAATCACGACAGAGCTAAACCACCGCGCGCTCTCAGTCTTGAGCTCGGCGCGGACGCGCTCAACATGCGCGTCGTGCTCCCTCTTCTCCTCCTCGAGCGCCTTGATCCTGGCATTCAGGCGCGATCGCTCGGAGCGGATCTCGCTGTTCTCCTTGACGCCCGGGCCAGAGAGCTCGCGCACCAGCTTGTGGATCTTGCCAATCGCTGCGTCGTACGAAGCCGGCGAGGCCGCGATATCCGACGCTTGCAAGCTGTGGAAGCGCACATAAAAGCCACAGCCCATGAACCGCTTGCCCTGGAGGTCAAGCAGCGCGTCGTCCTCCCGTACCTCGGCGACCGTCTCCGAGAGCTGGGCAGGCCACCACGCGTCGTCTACGTCCATGCCCGAATCGCTCGCCTCGGTGGCGTTCAACTTGGCGCGGAGAATCGTCCACGCGAGCTGCGCCTCGATGCCGCACTCCTCCTGCAGCTCGCGCAGCGTCGGGATGAGTTGCACGAGCTCCTCCTTGGGCATCTGCTCTGCAATAAACGCGCAGTATTGCGAAAACACATCGTGCGCATAGTCCCGTCGGTTGCCCATCTCCCGGACGGGCATGTCAATGTCGAACAGCACTGAGTTGGCGGCCATGCGTGCCAGACCAATGAGGATCGGGATCGCAAGACCTGTGCTCCGCAGCGCAGTCACCAGACGAGGTGTGCTCTTCTTCACCTGGAGCAGCAAGTCCAGCGACCGGCGCGGCCGCCTGTCGCTCTTGGTGTTCTCCGTAGAGTAGAACGCCTCGCGGCACATTTCGTTTCCGGCAGTGAAGGCATTCAACTGCTCCAATGAAATCGCAAAGTTGCCGACAATGTCCTCGCCCGTCATGCCGCTCATGAGCTTCTCCATGACTGTCAGGATCGACGTGTTGCTGTTCTTGAGTCCGCTGACGATGAGCTGCAGCATCGGCTCGAGGTTGAACGGGAAGCGACGGTTGATGAGACCGACGAACGTTGCGAGGTCTGGTGTTAGTTGAGAACATTACAAGAACTCACTCTCAATCGCACGAGGGTTGGTCGCCGAGTTTGCCAGTGTGTCGACCCAGGTAAACACGGCCACATCCTTGGAGAGACGGTTAGTGTACCGTCCGACCTCGATAATGTGCTCGCCAATGTTGCCGACCGAGCCGTACGCCATGACCTGGGAGTTGGATACGGTCCACAGCGCTGCAGGGTTCGCGCGGCCGTACTTTGCGAGTGCACGGGCGGGTACGCGCTCGGAGGCTTGCGACGACGGTGTGGGCGCGGCCGGGTTGGACTGTGCGGCAGTGACTCGCGAGAGCGCCTGCTTGATATCGCGCGTAGCTTTCGTGGTCGCATTCGCGGCAGGTGGGAGGTGTGCGCGGGATTTCGTATTGCAAGTATTATCGCGCCACTCGCCGATCAGACACGCGAGCGTCTCCCATGAAAACTCGTTGAGAATCCGCTCCAGCTCGTGATCAAAGCACGCTGTCGCGTCGTCGGAGACAGACAGCGCCGGGAGCAGAGTGCCGCGGATGAGGCCAATCCACGGCGCGATCTCGGCGTCGGTCGGGCGCAGGTTACTGCTTTCTCCGCTGGCGCGCTTGGCCTCACGTAATCCGTCAAAGTAGACCTTCATGATACGGCAGATCTTGGTCATCGTCCCAGACGCCCGTCCACCAAGGCCAGACAGTAGCCGCAGCCAGTGCTCGCCCTTGGTGTACACGTCCTCGATCGTCTCCCATTGCTCGAGACATTCCTGCCACGACGAGTAAAAGTATTCGAAATCTTTTGTCGCTGTAGACGGGGGAACAGGGCACGATAAAGTGGGTACGACCTGGTCAAACGTTCGTGCCGGGGCGGCGGAGTAACCGGGAAGCTTGGTGAAGCGGCGGTACACGGGATCCATGCAGTAGTCGAGATTCCTCAGCACCAGCTGCGCAATGTTGGGGTACGCGGCGAGGATCCAGGGGTACTGTGCGAGCAGGTTGAGTGCAAAGCTCACCTCTCCAATCGCCACGAGCGCGTGGAGGAGATCAATCTTCTGCTCCGTCTGCTTTCTCGGCTTCTCGGCCTCCTCGGCGGGCTTGTCGTTGCCGCCGGCAGGCGCGTCATCATCGACAAGGACAGTGTTCATCAGCGCATTGTTTGGTCCCGAGCGCGAGCTCATGGCCGCCTTGTACCGCGCCTCGATCTGCGCCATTCCATCGTCGTCCGGGCTGAGGTTGGGGAACAGGAATGCCGGCTTGACGAATCCCTCTTTGATGAGTAACGCGGCAAGAATGACAAGACCAGTCGGGGCGTTTCCGTTGTCGGCATTCTTATTGTCAGCCCTCTCTTGCTTCCACACTCACTTGATAAAAGCTGAACCAGAACCCGAGCGCCTTGGCGATAGTGTCGTCGTCTGCGTCGGTGATATCCATGCTCCGGGCAATGTGCTCCGCCTCGTCGGCGACTACACCGTTAAGCGTCGCAGTCTGGACCACGCGGTGACGACCCCAGTATGACGCCTTGATGAGGTCCATGAAGAACTTCCACTGGGCGGCGACATGGCACGAGGCGACCTCGATGATAAGGTCGAGGACACGAATCGGCGCGAGGTTGTAGGTTCCAATGACATTCTCGATATCGGCCCAAACACCCTTTGCGCGCGCGACGCGCTCCTCGTCCGTCTCGCTCTTGTTGTCGGAGAACACGGATGGACCGGTGAGGAGCACAATCAGATGCGAGAAGCCCTCGGACGCCTCGCGCAGCAGATTGCTGTTCCGCTGCTTGTAGAACGCCGACGTCGAGAGCTTGACATAGTTGCGGTGGAGAAAGTCGGGGCGGCCCGGCTGGGGCTTGCCGGGGTAGGGGTGGAGTGATGTGGTGTTGAAGTTTTCTGGCGAGAGGATGAGGTTGATGTAGTGCAGTGGGAGAGCTTTGGTAGACTAAGGGTGAGTATGACTTCCATAGGCAGTTACCCACCACCAAGAGGTCGATCACTTGCTGGATCTTGGTCTCGAGGTCCGCGCCGTGCGTCTTGTCCACGGCCTGCACGTCCGTCTCCGAAGCCTTGACCTCCTCGATCGTGTCGAGCATACAAACGCAAAAGGGCGTCTCGGCATCTGGTGCTGCCGCCAAGACGCCTTTTGCAAACTCGACAATCTCGGCCGCGAGGACAGACGACGTGAGGACAAGGTACAGCGCGTGTGCGAGAGCGATGCACTTGAGTGGGCTGCTCGGGGCAGCATTTGCGAGTGCGGCTGTTGCGGTGATCCTGGACGTCAGCTACATTACTCGCGCGACGCGCGCTCGCGCTTCACTCACGCATCCGCTTTTCCTCCACTGTCCCACGCTGCGAGCGCAGACGAGACCGTGGCCACGTCGGCATCGGCAGCGGGACCGGCGGCAGAGTCTGCGTGCGCCTTGTGCTGCGCGGCCTTCGTGTTGGCCATTGTCGGGATATAGGGGGTGGGGTGGAGATGTTGTTGTTGGTGACAAAAGAATCGCCGGGCGCTTTTGGTGCTGGGATCCTTGGATTCATTCAGTCATCGCATGGCGCTGGTCGTGGTGAATGATTATGTAATCGCCACGTGGGGTAGGGGTGGCACTCTCATTGAAGCTTGGGACGCTGTTCTCATCACTGCCCTTGTCCTTGACACATGCATGCGATGGGATGAAGGGTCCTCGATGCAGCTCACTGAAGAGAACAGTGTTCACTTTTCTTGTCTTGATGATGTATGGTCGGTCGAGTAACTTCATAACGATTGACGTTTTGTCAAGGGTGTCGGAACAACATCTGAGACTGTGCAAGCTTATATATACTTCCTACGTCCCACAAGTCACGCTGTAGACCTGGCCCCTTCAGAACGTTGTGCCACAAGGTCCAGCTAATATCTACTTGCTGCGATTGCTCGTAAGAGTGGTTGGTGAGCCAGCCCAAAAATCAATGAAAATGCAGAATTAATCGTCTAAATTACTAATAATTGTACAACAGTCACAACCGTACTCTATTCTTAATCTAACCTCTAATCTTGCTCATAAACCTCGGCCACAAAGTAACAACAGCGCCAAGAAGCGACGTGACGCCGCAGAAGATGCCCGCATACACAAACTTGTCCCCGTTGGCGGAGACGAGCAGGCCCGAGATGACCGGGCCCGCGAGGACGGGGATACCCGCCGCGGCCCAGAGCATGCCGAGGCGCATGCCGATCTCGGTGACGGGTGAGATGGTTGCGCATGCAGCGGCAGCGAGGGTGAACCAGCCGCCGGAGAAGATGCCGAAGAGCACCATGCCGAGAATTGCTGGTGCGATGCCGACGGGCGGTGTCCAGAGCGCAAAGACCGTGATAGCGGAGCCAAAGAGCATGGTGCCAAACACGTTCCAGACGCCGAAACGGTCTGCGAGGATTCCCGCGGCAGCACGCCCGACAAAGCTGCCCGCCTGCAGGATCGCGACGGCATACTGCGTCACGTTTGCCGGCATATTGTTGCTCGCTGCGAGGATGGGCGCGTTGAAATACGGCGAGAAGATGTTCAGCATGAAGATGCCCGAGCCGACGACGAGAAGCGTGTACGCCGTCTCCTTCCAGGGGCCCTTGAGGGCCGAGAGTGGCGGCGGGCTGCGGGGCGGGAGGCGGGACTTCATAAACACACATGCGGGGACAAGGAGTGCGAGGTTGACAGCGGCGATGATGAGGATCGAGTCGCGGAAGGACAGGCGGTCAAAGAGCGCCTTCAGGACGACGGGGTACACGACACCGCCGAGGCCACTGCCGCACACGATGATGCCGACCGCAGTGCTCCGGCGACGCAGGAACCAGTGCCCCGAAATCGCAGTGGCGGGCGAGTAGATGATCGATCCCGAGATACCGTACAAGGCGTGTGCGAGCAGAAACTGGTAGTACTCTGTACAGAACGCCAGCCCAATCAGAGCCGCAATGCTGCAGATGGTGCCGAGGACGACGAGCGTGCGAGGCCCGTGGGCGTCAAAGTACCGTCCGGCCGGGATCGAGCCGATAAAAGTCAGTGTGGACTGGCACGAGCCGATCCACGCGACGGTGGATTTCGAGGTGGTGGAGAGCTGGTGCTTGAGGTAGTATAGCTGAAACTGCCCAAAGGATGTCACTGTGGGTCAGCACGGCTACGTGTTTGGTAGAGACTCACCGATACCGAAGATGCAGAACAGGAGCATAAATGTGGACATGACGCAGAGCCACGCTGTGGCACCGCCATCTGGTGGCGGGCCGATATCCGTTTCTGTTGTTCCCTTCTCCTCATCCAGGGGCGCGATCGTTGATGTCGGTGATGGCAGCGACGACGGGATCGGTGGCGGGGTCATTGTGCGTGACGAGGTCTTCTCGTCCATGGTGGTAAGTGGTTCGTGAGTATGTATGGTGAGGTCATGTTAGTGCTTGTTATCAGCCATCAGTTATATACTTCAACTCATCACGTCGGCGGATTCCCACCCCGCGTCGGTGAATGTCCAACGTGTGGAGGCGGGTTTCTTGGAAATTAGCGGAGCGATAAGGATGCGGTGGAGGCAAGTCTGAGTCGGCGGTGGAGGGGCACACGAGTGGGTCACCGAGTGGAGGTGATAGAGGCATAAAGGCCGAGTTGGGAGCAGAGTAGAGCTTGCGGAGCTAGCAGAGGCGTGGGAAGTGACCCTGAGCCGTCTTGAGCCGCTTTCAGTGGGGCCTTGCGGAGAAAGTGGAGTAAAAACACGGAGCGGCGAATCGTGATCCAGCGACAAACATCCGTGAACATTATCTGTCATCCGAAAGTGGAGGCCGTGGCGTTGGATATCAGGTTGTGGAGGTTGGGCTGGACATGCGGACGTGCTTAGCCGCGCCAAGCCGGTGATACCCCGGCGGTCCTTCGTCTTGAAGTCTTGAGGACAACTATGCTTGACGGAGGTGCCTTGATCCCATGTGCCAGGGGCGATATTCAGTTGCGACATTCATAAATAGACTCATCTGCACAGTGGCCCTCGCCCAGGTGGTGATTGTTCTCGGCTTTCGTCATCGAGTCTTCTACGCCGATCTACACATCAAAAGAACAGAAGAATGGAATGTAGAAGAGATCGACGTCGACAGGGCCATCTGTGCCTCGACACAAGCAGATCAACAAATGGCGCATGCATCACTCCGGCTCGGCGAATAGCTACGCGCGAACTGCCACCCCAGGCAGCACCTCTCCCGCAATGGTGATGCCCAGAGGGTTGCCACCCCCACCACGCAGCTTCGCATCCTCCTCGAGCTTGCGCGCCGCCCAGACCTCCTTGACCTGACCGTCAGCCACCCATTGATTGATTACCACTCACGTTGTATCCATAGATCCAACCGCCCTCCTCACCGCCCTTCCAGTTCCGCCTTACGACCTCGCGGACGTGCTCGTCCGGATCGAGATGCTGTGCCTTGACATCTCGGACGTTACCAATACCGCGGTCCAGGATCTCATACTACGCGTCAGCTTCACCCACACCACGACTCACAAGTCCCTCATAACGCGGCCCGCGGAGCGAATCGAACAGCTCAAGTGCATACCCCACACTCAGCCCATGGGTTCTCACATACTCGAGCGCGTGCTTGAGAATGTATGCGTCCTCGAAAGCAAACGCTGCCCCGGACCCAAAGGCCCCAGCGAGGAGATTCGACGCGTCGCCAATGAGCACGATCCGTCCGTTGTGCGTCACCTTGTCCAGCCTCGGCCCACCAAACATTGCAAACTCGAGCCATTCGTCGGGCACGTCGATAATCGCGCGGATCGTGTCGTTGTACCCCTATCGTCAGTCAAGCAAGGATGGGTGCTTACGCTGTAGTGATGGACAACCTTGTCCTTGCCGACCACCTGGCCCCAGGAGACTTTGGCGCCATGGCTCTCGTCCTCGATCGCGCGAGTGGCAATCTCAAACAGACCATTGTCGAGCGGACAGGTGTACACGTGCGTACTGGGAGTATGCCAGAACACGCTCCCAGACGGTATGTCGGGAATGTGCGCGACAGACTCCTGCGGAATCAAGACCCGGAACGCCACTTTGCCCGTGTATGAGAGGTGGTGGTCGGGGTAGATGTACTGCCTCACGGCGGAACGGATACCATCTGCGCCGAAGACAAGGTCGAATGGCCCTGCGGTGGAGGTGTCGGTAAAAGTCAGGCTGACGCCGGTGGGCGATTCAGTGACTTCAGAGAGCTTCTTGTCCAGCTGCACAAACCCAGTTGGGAGGCGAGATAAGAGGGCGTTCTGGAGCTTGTGGCGCTCAATGCGAGAGCGTGGTGGCTTGCCTGGGTGTGCTAGACGTCAGTGCTGGGTGTGATGCTGCACTCACCGGTCTGGAATGATTGCGCAAGCAGCTCCCCCGTGTGGCCGTTGCTGTTGGGTCAAAGGCTATCACTTCGGATATCCTACCGATGCTGAGTGTCTACCACCCCGTCCTTGCCCCGGTTGGTAAACTGTTCCAGCGCCTCAGCGGCGTCGAGCTCTTGCAGCAGTCGCCAGGTGTTGTCATTGATGCTGATACCCTTCCGAGTTAGCTTCAATCCTCCCGAGTGTCCCCGAATGTCACTCACTGCTCCAATCTCGCGCAGCTCGTGAGCTTGGTCAAATATCTCGACGTCGATGTTATCCAGTCGTCTCAGCTGTATGGCAGTCGCAAGCCCGCCTGGGCCAGCGCCAACGATGCCAACTTTCAGTTTCGGAGCTGTGGCGAGGGGCATGGTGGCGGATACAAGAGGGCAAAGTCGAGGCGGTCGTTGAAATGTACATCACAACAGTCCTGCATTGTACTCACCTGCCCATGCATCGCATTCTCATCGATGTGTCAGCTATCAGCTATCAGTGCCTACATACTCCTCTCGACTCATCATGAGGTGCTCGACAATTGCAACGAAATGACCGATGCCAGGGGCCCCACCTCACACAGCCTATAGATAGCGCGCTTTCGCAATCTTGGCGTTTGATGTTGTGCTACTCACCACATTCCGACCCATCGACGTGCTAACATCCATCTTGGGCGTGTGCAATATGATCCAAAGTGACAAATCATCTGTTGGGTCGGGCGACGCCACTGGGTAAGGCAACGCCGCTGGCCGCGTCGGTCGCGTGTACTGTACTGCCATGCGATGGCGTTGGCGATGGCGATGGCGGCTAAGGTTGTGCAAGCCGCTGGGAAACGGCATGGCGAAGTGACCATGGCCATTTCGAGCGAGATGCGATAAGCAAGAGCTTCGGTGCACTCTTGCATCCAGCAACACCATCACAAGCACCATGGGGTATCACAAGTTCCACCACCCGATTCGCACCGTCGCTGTCGTCGGAGCTGGGGCGTCGGGAGCGCCAGCCGCAAGACACCTGCGCGACAGCGCCCTCGAGGTCACGGTCTTTGAGCGGCAGTCGGCAGCTGGAGGGATCTGGAACTGGAGCTCTGAGATCTCTACACCTCTGTCGGTACCGACCCCGCCACCCTCGCACGGCGCCTTCATCCCCTGGCTACCTGACGGGATGGTCGGACCAGAACAGCAAACGACGGTAAGGGAAGATAACGACCGCGAGATCCGGAACAGGTTCTCGCCCCCTAACCCGGTATACGCCTCGCTCTCCAACAACGTCCCTACTTCGACCATGGCTGTAGGCTGCAAGCACTTGCCCTCACTGACCTCGCAGTTCAAGGACTTTCCATACCCACCCGGCACGCCAGAGAACATCCCGCACCACCAGATAGCAGGCTACGTGCGCGACTATGTCAAGCACTTTGAGCTCGACAATGTCATCGAGTACAACACGCGAGTAGAGAAGGCTGTCAAGATTCCTGCTACGGACGCGGCGCCCCCGAAGTGGCGTCTGACTCTTCGCAAGGTCGAGTCTGACGGTGTCGCCAAGGCCAAGGAATCTTTCTGGATCCAAGTACGTGCATGGGCGAGTCAAATATTGACCTCTCAAGGACTTTGACGCCCTAGTCGTGGCCACGGGTCATTACAACGCACCTTTCATACCAGACATAGAGGGCGCGTCGGCATGGGCGGCCCAGTGGCCCGGCAAGATCTTGCACTCGAACGGCTACAGGATCCCGCAACCCTTCGAGGGCAAGGTGAGGTTAGTTGACATTGTGGGAGTGGGTACAAGTGGTATCGATATCGCCCGTGACCTGTCGCCTGTTGCCAAGCAGGTGTACATGGTCGGGAAGAACGCCATCCGTGGCCCAGACGGATACCAGACGATGCGCAGGTTTCAGCGCCATGTTGTCCCAGGGATCGGAGAGCCACTGCCAGAGATCAAACGCTTCCTCCCGCCAGTACCTGGAGCCCCTGTGGAGAGTGGTCGTCTGGAGCTCACCGATGGTCGCATCATTACAGACTTGTCGCTCGTGTTGTTTGCCACCGGGTGGGTGACACTGGTTTACCACAACTGATACATCACAGCTATCAGTACTCGTGTCCATTTCTTCCCCAATTCCACCGCGACCCACAGTATGGTGGTCCAGACGCGCACACCAAGTCGAAGCTTCTCGTCACAGACGGAGGCGGCGTTCTCAATCTGTACCGGGACGTCTTCTTCGTGCCCGACCCGACTCTGGCATTCCTCGGCTTGAGTGTGAACACGTCTGCGTTCTCCTTCTTCGAGTTCCAGTCTATCAGCGTCGCGCGCGTTTTCACCAGCGCCGCACGCCTCCCTGACGCCGCCGGTCGTCGGGCAGCGTACAACGCCCTGATAGCCGAGAAGGGCGAAGGCAAGTTTTCGCACTTTATGGGCAAGGACAATGAGCGCAAGTATGTGCGTGAGACGGTGGAGTGGCTCAACCGCGACGCCGAGTGGTCTGGCGCCGAGAAGGTGGTCGGCCACACTCCAGAGTGGATCGCGGCGAGTGATCGTGCCCAGGGCCTGATCTTTGGCAAGTATGGGCTCGACCATAAGGCTATCCTTGCGGATATCAAGGCGCAGCTGGAGGCTGAGAAGGTCGCGCCGATAGAGAGGAGGTCACGGAACCTGAGGGTCCCATCACCAGTCCTAGGCATGTTCCTGTGCTCGTATAGTAGATGACAATGCATTGAGGTGTGCGGTATCGAGCACGGAAGAGTCTAACAGACCCCGAGAAGAAGAATGTGCCCTTACAGTAGCCTTCCGTGCATCACCGATCAGATCGAAGGCCCTTCTCCATTTTGACACCGATATGCATACCCATAGCGACTTGTCCCGCGAGCTCTCCTACCAGCACCCATCTGACACTAGACTCCTACTTGGCATCAAGTTCAGCCGCCACTATGGAGACGTTGCTGCCATTCGAGGAGGCCCGCGCCACCTCGTCCCTCTTTGTCCTGCGCTTCTCCCAATGGAGGATACCGAGAATGAGCGACGTCCAGACAACTGCGGGTCAGCCAGAGCCCCCTTTTTGTCACTCACTGAGCAGCGCGTTGTACACGATCACGGCTGTCCAGCCCTTGCGTGCGGCTGGGAAATCTGTGGTTTTCCAGTAAAAGTTGGGTCCGATGGCTTGGACAACGTATGCAAAGTCGTTGGCCATGGCGACGAGGATGGCGCGCTTCTCGGTGTCGTGGCTGTTGATCTCATTGATCCATGTCATGATGAGTGGGCCGGCGCCTTGCTGTCGAGGTTAGCGGGGTATAGGGCTGCCACGTACGCCAATGATACACAGCCAGTAGAGGGCAAAATGCGCCTTGATGTTCTTGTACAGCGGAATGATGCGGAGCGGGACTGCAAAGGCGATGGCGAGGACTGCGCCAATGTACATGAATGGCCAGCGGCGACCGCGGAACGGTCCGTCAGAGAGCCACGCATAGCCGAGGGACACGACGATGAAGATGCCTGTTGCGGGAAGTGGCACTGCTGTCAGCGAACAATCTTCCGCCACTCCTCACGATTGTTGATCTGCGACACCGAGTAGTGTGTGCCAGGGACGGGGTAGGGCTTTTTGTTGAAGCTCTGCGAGTCAGTGGGTTAAGGCAGCCACAACATACCTTGAGATAGTAGCCCATGGGCTGCTGCGGGTAGCCATTGTTCCAAATGACGTACAGCAGGGCTGGGGGTTAGACTGGCTCAGAGGCTACTGCCACTCACGGAGAATGTAGATGTGCCAGGTGGAAAAGAGGCGACGGACCTTCGCCCAGGACCACTTGGTACGACCGGCACGGCCAATATTGTTGAGACGGGAGATGGCGAGATTGTGCTCGTCCTGAGTGAGCCACCATTCCTTCTTGTCCTGGAGTGGGAGGCCGGGAAGGAAGAGGTAGCCAAACAGCGCAATCGGAATGGTGATGATGGCGTCGATGATGAACAGCCACCTCCACCCAGCCAGGCCGTGCTTGCCTGACAGGTTGTTGTACGCTGCGGCCTGGAGAAACCCAGAAAACATCTGACCAATGGACCCAGACAACCAAAAGATCATGGCCCGCTTGCCAATCTCGCGCGGCGTGTACCATCCGCCGAGGAGGTAGTGGATACCGGGGTAGAACCCCGACTCGAATAGTCCCACAAAGAACCGCAGGGCGTACAGAGCCTTGTAGCTCTCAACACGATATGAGGCGAGCGTACAGATCCCCCAGCCGAGCTCAAGCTAGACGTCAGTCATGATACAGCTGTGATCTCACAGTTGGAATGACCCATCGAGGGGACACACGAGTCAGCAGCAAGTTGGACGGAATCTGGCCGATAACGTAGCCGACTGTCCAGATAGACGTGGCGGTTACCAGCTGATTGCCGTACATGGAGAGGTCCTCTTGCATGCCAGAGAGGAACGCATTGTTCACATTGGCTGCGACGTCAGTCGGTCCTTCGATCGCAGTGCAGCGAAATCATCTCACTTTGATCCAAGTTCCTGGCTGTTAGCTGCGATCAACAAAGATTAACTCACTTGAGAAAGTATCCCAGTGACGCAAAGGTCAACAAGAGTGCATCAACCTTGACCATGAGCTTCCGCTCAGCCGGTGGTAGGTCGAGGGTGTCCCAGATTCTGCCCTTCCATGTCGGCTTGATGGTCTCGTGAATGTCGACTGGCTTGCGGTTCTCAATGTCGCTCCACTCGTCCACGCTGTGAGTTGATTCAGGCATCTTGTCGTCGGAACACTAGCTAACGCAGCTGCTGACAGCAGATACTTAACCGTCTTGCTTATCGTGGGGGCTAGGCTTATCACCTCCTTGCATGCCTCATGCGCATACTCGGACTGAAGAGCTGAGAGTTGGCCAACATGATGATGCCACCTTGGACTAGCCGCACGTCAAAAGATGCCACTAGGCGGCCTTGTTGGTAGTTGAGGCACGGCTCCGAGATCTGTCGCCATCCGAGATGACATGCTCGCAATCGCACAATGTCTCTGAGCAACCAACATCATTAGTCGCTACTTTTATCCATGCACACCATCTCCCAGCCGGTCAATACCTCGGCCAAACTCACTGAAAGCAGACTGGCTGCAAGTGGCCGATACATCGCCTTCTCAACTAGTAACGTGAGCTACAGCACGCCATGCCCAGTGCTCCAGTCCACCGCACGACAAGCTCACCAGTCGCTGATCACCGGTGGCGACCAAGTGAGATGCTAATGAGCAGCTGGCTCTGCTTGTCGCTGAGCGCGGTGAGCGCAGCATGTACTGGCGCGTACATGCATACATGTGGCAGCACTGTGGCTGGTACGCTGGTACACCAACCTGCGAGGCCTACCCTGTAACACCCATCTGCACCAGACCCTCAAATTGCACGTGACCGTTACCAGTCCAGTCAACCAAGCCAAGGCCCAAAGGACAAAATGTCAACAACAATAATCCTGCGCGTTTGATCATGTTGGACGCGTTTGCTTTTGCTTCTGCACATGTAGTCTATCAATAACAATGCCCCCACTCAGCCCAGCATCGTCGCAGGAGATCGTATGCATCTCCCCGCCACCCACGGCGTCAAGCTCAAAGAGCACTCTGAGCTCAAAGCCCAGCTCAAAACCGAGCTCAAAGCCAAGCTCAAAACCGAGCTCACAACCGCCCGCCCGCAAGCGAAAGGTCGCCTCTACTCAGTCTCGGTCGCGCGTCACTGAGCGCATGGTGAGCTAAAAATCTCCCCAGGTAGCTCATACCCAGATGGGCTCCCTCTCATCAACGACAAACCCCATTACACACTCGAACGCGTTCGAACGCACGCAACACGTCCACTCGTGCTCGACGGGGCACCAGCAGCGCGGGGCCGACCGCGGCTTCTGGGTCGGCGCGCGCGAAATCGGTCTCAAACCCGAGGCGGGGCCGGAGCACACGTACTGGAGCGTGAGGACTGCAAATGTGGAAGCTGGGGCGCGAGAAAAGGCTACTAATGTTCTTGGTGAGGACCGACAAAGGCATCACTAACCGCAGCCGGATGCGTGATTGCTATCAACGGGCCGACGGGGCCAAAGGTTTCCAACCTCCAGCTGCAGAACATGATCACGGCCAACGGCGGACGATACCTCCCACACCAGAGCAGTCGGTGCACGCATGTCGTCGCTTCGCGGTTGTCGGGGACAAAGGCGCAGAAGTACATCAACGGACAGGGGAGTAGGGGCGCAGCGCAACGGACACAGGCCGTCCGTGTCGAATGTGAGCACCATGCGCATGCTTCGCTGATGACAGGGGTGCTCGACTGCATCGCACAGGGGAAACGGCTGAGCGAGGCGGGCTATCTCGTTGTCGAGGATCCGGTGGGTGTCGCCATTGTGCGTAGCTGACTCCCAGACTCAGCACAACTTGTTTACCGCGTTCGGAGTGAAGCCAGGAGGGCCGTCGTGGGCGGCAAAGGAGGAGCCGAGCGAGCCTGTGGGGCCGAGTAAAGAGTAAAGTCGTAGAGCACAACCACCCATCCGCATTTTGTTTCTTGTCTACTCATGCATACATACATTGCTACACTCTCAAGACACCACTGCCGCCTAGTCGTCGTCCTCGTCGTCGTAGTCGCGGGCGACCTTGCGGCGGCGATCGTAGTCTTCGTCGTCGTCCTCCTCGTCAGAGTAGTCGCGGCTGGGGCGCTTGCTGCTGGCCCTGCTGGGCCTGCGCTCAGGCGATGCCGAGCGGCGAGAGGGCGGCTGCTTGACCACCTTCTTGGGAGGCTGCTTCTTGCGGGTCTCCTCGCATGCGTCGACCCAGCTGATCTGTCAGCATTACAACATCAGCACTAGCATGCGGTACTCACTCGCAGTAGACGTCAACGGCGGCGGAGAGGTCTGGGGTTAGTCATACAACAACATGTGCGAGCATACTGTTAATCGGGGCGGAGAAGTCCTGGCCGCAGGTCTGGGGTCAGCGAAGCTCGTCACGTTTACACACCTTGCAGTGGAGAGAACCAAACATGGACTGGCGGTCCCTGCTGTTAGTCAAGCTCACAGAGCCGCATGTTGCTCACAGCTTGCACGAGACGGTCTTCTCGTGGTGGCAGAAGAGACACTTGAACGTCGTGGCTGGTTGTTAGCTGCATCGAACAAGGTATGGGCTCACCGAGGGGCTCGTTGCCCTTCCTTGCCATGGGCTTCTTTGCTGACTTGCGCTTTCCCATTGTGCTTGTTGTTCGAGATGAGAGAGTGGAGAAACACGAAATCACGGCGCAGTCCGTCATGCCATTTGGGTGGCGCGTTTTGCTAATCGGAATGAGTTTTCGGAGATAGCTCGAATCTCCGCACCACGTGGAGACATCCAAAGGCCTACGCGTTGCTGTTCGCTGATCCTTCTCGCACAACAGCATCATCGTCACTGTTGTCATTCATCCATTCCACAACACTACCACGCCAACATGGAAGAGATTGGCATCGACCTCAAGCTTGACGTGGGTTGTAAAACTTTCCTCGTTTGCTAACCACCAGGACTCTGCCCTCGCGGCGCAGCTCTCGGACAAGCAGGCGCTCATCTCGTCGACCCCGACGTCCGACGACGAGCTGTACAGCACCTGGCGCAAGCTCGAGGCCCACCGCGAGTTCCTCCAGCTCCAGGAGGTGAGCTAGCCCTTGCTTTAGCAAGCTGACGTCAGGACTACATCCGCGACGAGACCAAGAACCTGCGCCAGGAGCTGCTCCGCGCGCAGGAGGAGGTGAAGCGCATCCAGTCCGTCCCCCTCGTCATCGGACAGTTCCTCGAGGCCGTCGACGAGCGCCGCGGCATTGTTGGAAGCACAACTGGTGAGTGTAGCTGGTCAAAATCGAGTATCGTTGAAGCTAACCCGAAGGCTCCAACTATGTCGTCCGCATCCTCTCCACCCTCGACCGCGAGCTGCTCAAGCCGTCTTCCTCTGTCGCCCTCCACCGCCACTCCAACGCCCTTGTTGACATCCTTCCCCCCGAGGCTGACTCGTCGATCTCGATGCTGAGCGCCGACGAGCGTCCGGACGTAAAGTACTCGGACGTCGGTGGTCTCGACCAGCAGAAGCAGGAGATCCGCGAGGCCGTCGAGCTGCCGCTTGTCCAGGTGGGTAGTGTTGCCAAGCAAGTGCTGACATGCAGATGGACCTGTACCGCAAGATCGGTATCGACCCTCCCCGTGGTGTGCTCCTGTATGGCCCTCCAGGTAAGCTACCATGTTCATACTTCAGCTGATATCAGGAACTGGAAAGACCATGCTCGTCAAGGCCGTGGCCAACGCGACCACCGCGTCGTTTATTCGTGTCGTCGGATCGGAGTTTGTGCAGAAGTACCTTGGAGAGGTGAGATACCGCACGCCTAATCATCTGACATACAGGGACCCCGTATGGTGCGCGACGTCTTCCGACTTGCACGGGAAAACTCCCCGTGTATCATTTTCATCGACGAGGTCGACGCGATCGCGACCAAGCGTTTCGATGCCCAGACCGGCTCAGACCGTGAAGTCCAGCGTATTCTTCTCGAGCTGCTCAACCAGATGGACGGTTTCGACCAGACCACCAACGTCAAGGTAAGCTAATAAGCCCTGAAGCTGAGCTCACTCCCAGGTCATCATGGCGACCAACCGTCAGGACACGCTCGACCCCGCGCTGCTGCGTCCCGGACGTCTCGATCGCAAGATCGAGTTCCCCAACCCCTCGCGCCGTGAGCGCCGTCTCATCTTCCAGACTGTCACATCCAAGATGAACCTCGGACCGGACGTCGACCTCGAGGACTGTGAGTGACATCATCACACACTACCGCTAACGTTCAGACGTCTCCAGGCCAGACAAGCTCAGCTCGGCTGAGATTGCATCCATCTGCCAGGCCGCTGGTCTCCAGGGTGAGTCACTCCATGCATGCATGCAGCTAACATTGCAGCCGTGCGCAAGAACCGTTATGTCATCCTGCCCATCGACTTTGAGGAGGCTTGGAAGGTGAGTGGTCGTGTGCCACGCGGCTATTGCCGAAATCCCGTGGTGCGAGAAAACGTCTCGCACCATGGTGGCCACTTTTCGATGGTATATAATTCTCGTGCTGACATTGTCCTTTTTGTTTCTCCCATCAGTCGACCGTCAAGCGCTCAGAGGACCGACACGAATTCTGTGAGTAACAAGAACGAACAGTGGAGAGAATGTCGCTAACGATACCAGACAGGTAGTCTATGTACATTCAATGCAGTATATCATCAAGATCGAACAACCCGCCGGATACTGAAGAATATCTCAATCCCTTCCTTTCCCTCCCTTTTACTCGCTCCGGATCAGATGGCGCATCCTCATCCAGGTGTGCATGTCGGGTCTAGAGCGAAGAACCACAGCCTTTACGGGCTACTGCCGTTTTTTTGCTATCGCCCCGGGGCTCGTCCAAATTCACGGGGATGGTACTTCACAGGCGTCGGACATCTTATGTCCGAATGCAGTCGTGTTTTGTTTACTGTTTGAGCTGCTCTGACCAAGAACGGTCCTGTTTAGAATATTACTGGTGAGTCACGCGACGAGAGAAGTCAAGAAGCGACGCTGACAGACAGACGTTTTGTACCTACCTGTACTTCTACTTTCCTCCTCCTCCACCTCCACCCTCCACTCCGGTGCTTACACTCTGCAAACGAGATGACTCCTCCCTCGCAAGCGATTTTCTCTGCACCAAGAAAAACCTCCTATTACTCACCATATGGGCTATTTAGTGCCCGGACTGGTCCATCATCCAGGATATATTCTATTTATGAAATCCATTGTCTTGTTACGTTCCAATCTTATCAGCTGCAGCACGGACGGGTCGCACGAAACGAAACACGAGCATGGAAGGAACGGAGAAACTAGGTCTGCCCGATCGCATGTCTGGACTAGTGGCAGTGGGCCCCATAATCTGAGATATAACCTCCACCGGTTCCAGTTTCCGACGAACGTTTCCACAATCTCGAGGCCACGTTCGTTCGCACGTTCTTGCTTTCATCGCAGGTGGTGCATGGCTATCGAATGGCATGGCCTGCCGGTGTAATTCATCGATTATTAGCTTGCTTACTCTGACGCTGACCGCTGGATGCTCACGCTCGTGCTTGCAGAGTTAGGCTCTCAGCAGTGGAAAGCTCCAGCGCTTCGCGCGCGCTACGAGCGTCACGTCCTCGTTGGATACACGCTCGGCTTGGCTCTAGCGCAGCAATGCCATGGGGCGTCACCCGAACAAAAGTCGCCAGTATGTCGAGGTGGCAGCCGTTAAAAGGCGACGGGGTATGCGTTCTTCCCCCGCGTCCCAACCAGTCTACTCCCCTCACCACTAACACACTCTCGTCATGAATCGCGCAGGCCCAACCGCCCTCATCGCGGCGGGTGCCGGGCTCCTCCTCGGCCTGACGTGAGTACAGTGTTCTGGCGCCACTAACCCGCAGACCACTCAAGACGCTCCTGGCGCCGCACGTGCAGCTCTCTGCGCCGCTGCTCGGGTGGTCGATCGCGGCGCTCGCGTGGTCCCTGGTGCTGCTGGGCGTGAGCACGAGCTTCCGCACACCCATGGTGTTCATGTGGAACTGCTTTGTGAAACCCTTTCTCGGCGAGGAGGACAAGTTTGACCAGAAGGCGCGCCTGGACTCGTTCTACGCGGGCCAGGCGGACGTGTACGACGGCACGCGCACACACCTCCTCAAGGGGCGCGAGGTCATGCTCCAGCTGCTCGCGGCGCACCTCCGCGCGCAGCCCGTGCCCGCGGCGCAGCAGGCCAAGCCCCGCATCTGGGTCGACATTGGCGGCGGCACCGGGTGGAATATCGAGAAGATGGACGAATACCTCCCCCACACGTACTTTGACAAGATCTACCTCGTCGACCTGTGCGAGCCCCTCCTCGAGGTCGCGCGCAAGCGCTTCGCCGCAAAGGGGTGGAAGAACGTGCACGTCCTCTGCCAGGATGCGAGCCGCTTCGTGCTCCCCGAGTGGGAGAGCGGCGAGCTCGACCCCCGCGGCAGCCTCACCGCCGTCACCCTCTCGTACTCTCTCTCAATGGTTAGTCTCCAGTGCCGCGGAAGCTGACTCCAGATCCCGCCGTTCTACCAGCTCCTCGACCGCTGCGACCAGGTGCTCGACCCCGAGCGCGGCCTCATTGGCGTTGTGGACTTTTACACCTCGCGCGACCTCGGCATCAAGGAGCGGGTGAGTACCTGCCACAGACGGGACTGACCGCAGGCGATCGGCACGCAGTCGAAGCGCGTCTCGTGGTTCTCCAAGTGGTTCTGGGAGTGCTGGTTCGAGCTCGACAATGTGCACCTCCACGGCTCGCGCCGCGACTATCTCGAGTACAAGATGGGCACGATCAAGACGTACAATGCGCGCAACAACTTCCTCAACTCGTGGTTTGTGCAAATCCCTTAGTGAGTAGCTGGCACGGGCTGGGCTGACGGCAGCTACATCTTCCTCGGGTGCTCGCGCCAGCGCGACGCGACTGCGGCCTCGCGCGCGTTTGAGATTGAGGCCGGCAACCGTATTGGCCAGGGCCGCGGCGGCCTCATGACCCCCACCTCGCCGTTTGGCATGTCGCCCGCGCTGTCGCACGAGCTCAAGATGAGCGCGATCCCCGAGCTCACTATTGGACCGTCGGCGCTCGCCAAGGCTGAGGCGGAGGGGTACGAGCAGACGCTGCACGATGCCGGTGCCCCGCTCTCGCCGTTCCACTACCAGCTGCGCAAGGCGTGGCGCATGCCGTACCTCGAGGAGAAGATCCACCAGGAGTTCCGCACGCACATTTACGGCTGGGTAAGACACTCTCTAAGAGTGATGCTGACGGCAGACCTGGGAAGACCCCGACGTCGACGTCAAGCGCCTCGGCATCACCAAGGACGACCACGTGCTGGCGATCACGTCCGCGGGCGACAATGTGCTGCACTACGCGCTTGCGGCCAAGTGCGCGCGCATCCACGCGGTGGACATGAACCCGTGCCAGGGGCACATTCTCGAGCTCAAGCTCGCCGCGATCCAGACGCTCGAGTACGCCGACTTTTGGCTCATTTTCGGGCACGGCGCGCACCCCGACTTTGAGCTGCTGCTCACGGCCAAAATGTCGCCGTTCCTCTCGGCGCACGCGTACGCGTACTGGAAGACACACGCGGACCAGTTCTCGCGCAACTTTTACTTCCGCGGGTACTCTGGCTGGGCGCTGCGTCTCGCCCAGGTCGCGTTCCTCGTCACTGGCAAGCGCGGCGACGTCAAGCGTCTCTGCAATGCGAGCTCGGTGGCCGAGCAGGAGCGCATCTGGCAAAAGTGTCTCCGCCCCGTGCTCCTCAACAAGATTATGCTCAAGGGCTTCCTCGGGAACCCCGCCTTCAACTGGCACGCGCTCGGCGTGCCCCGCAACCAGATGAACTGCTTCCTCGAGGACGGCACTGTGGGGGTGAGTAGAACTAACAGATGGATCAACTTGTACTTACACATCAGGACTTTGTCAAGGCCACCCTCGACCCCGTGCCGTCGCTCACGACGCTCAAGGACGACAACTACTTTTATTTCCTCTGCCTGAACGGGCGGTACACGCGCAGCTCGTGCCCCGAGTACCTCAAGCCCGAGGGCTTCAAGGCGCTGCGCGACGCCAAGACGAACAATGCGTTCAAGCTGCACACGGACACGATCCTGAACGTGCTGCGCGGCCTCCCCGACGAGAATCTCACCAAGATTATCGTCATGGACTCGATGGACTGTGAGTAGCACTTGTCTCCACTTCTGACCGCAGGGTTCGACCCGATCCCGCCCACCACACCGCTGCCGCCCGTCGGCGCTGCGGCGCTCGACGAGAGCAGCGCGACGCCCGAGGCGGCCCTCGAGCACCTCCGCTCCGAGCTCGACGTTGAGATCCTCGAGATGCGCCGCGTCCTCAAGCGCGGCGGGCACGCCGTGTGGCGCTCCGCCGCAAAGTACCCCTGGTACAGGCAGCGCTTTGAGCTGGCGGGCTTCAAGGTCGAGCCGATCGATATCCGCGAGGACGGCCAGGCGATTGACCGCGTCAACATGTATGCCTCTTGTGAGTAGAGTTGTCCGAGCTGGGCAGGATGGGTTCGGAGCTGACGGCAGTCTGGCGCGCGGAGAAGCTCTAGACTCTAGAGCTTTAGCTCTGGCTCCGGCCAGGTCCGGGTTCGGAAGCGAGTACAGTAGTCAGAGAAAAGAAGCGAGTAGGCCGAAGAGGGGAGCCGTATATCCGATGCAGTTATTCCAGTAGAAATAGACTCGGAGCCGGCTGCGATGCTTGCGAATACTGCTCCGCTCCTTCCGTAACTCGCAGCATGCTGCAGCAGGGGGGATGTACTTGGGTGCTTGGTGGTCATTGGTGCGCTGGTGCACGTGCCGCCCCACAGCGGCCGGATATCGCCTGCGGGGCGAAGGTGTATATCCGGCAGTTGGAATGACAGTCAGGCCTGCCACTATGCGCTGCTGTGGGAGTAACAGATAGCTTCATGACGCACCCCAGGCCCTCTGCCTGTTCTGCGGAGGCCTCGAGTACCATGTCCCGCTCGCGTCACTACCACGCCGCGCCGATCCTTTCAAGTCGGGCGGATGGCGCAGTGGTAGCGCGCTCGTTTTGCATTGATCTCGGCTTGCCTTGAGGTTCATGTCCTACTAGCGGTCGTGGGTTCAATCCCCACTTCGTCCAGCTTTTTGCGCATGGAGAGAGGAGCGGGCGATGCGGAGAGTAGGTAAAGAGGTTGCAGATCTCTGGCGTGGAAGTGGTGGAAGATTGGATCGGCGAGTGTGGCAGTGACACTGTGTTTTCATTTATTTTATGTTTTATTTTATTTTAATTATTTAAAAATGCGCGCACTCATCTTTGCTTCGTAGCGCCGCCAGCGCCTGCCCACCCAGCCTGTGGCTGATCGCCAAGCCCCGCAGCAGCGAGCATCGCATTCCGCGCTTCGCGCCGCAGGAATCACGGGCCGTGCCGTGGCGCGATCGGGTCAGCAGATCAGTGGTGGGCAAGCGCTCCGAGTCTGCGCCGATGGGAGCGGACGGGGGTGTAGAATACTGGTTGGCGCTGTGAGCGTTTCCGGGGTATGTTATCTGTTTATCTGTTTATCTGTTTATCTGTTTATCTGTTATTTGTATTTTCTTGTTTGCAGTGTTTTCAGTGGTTCTGTATTTCTGGTCTTGTATTTTCTGCGATTGGTGTCTTTGTGGTATCCGCTCTCATCGTCATCGGCACGCTCTCAACTGCCCTTGTACCCTTGCTTTATCCGGTACTCCGCTGGCCGTGCCCCCTCCCCTCCCCCACCCACAGCCGCGGTCATGATCAGGGCTGCCTGCGCCATGGCGCGTACCTATACCTGCAGCGTACCTGCAGCGTACCTGCAGATGTCAAACGCCAGGCGCCGCCATACTCCTGCGCCAGCCCCTCGACGATCGGGGCCGAGCGCTAGGGGTCTCGCCCATGCCTCGATGCCCCGCTGCCTCGGTGTCGTGCCGGCCGGCAGGAACAGTGGGATCACGCAGCCCTAGTGCTCTAGCCCTAGTGGGATCACCATTCCGATTTCCTATTCCAGTGCCCGCCACGCCGCCACCCCGTCCACCCTCCTGGGCCTCTGAACAAGTGACCGACCAGGGCCACGAGTCGCTTCGGTACACCTGACATGGCCAGGTACGTTTCGGCGAGTCCTGAGTCATACGCCCGCAGAATCCGGAACTAGCGCAACACGGAGAGATTGCTGCGGCTCAAAGAAAGATTGGGCTCATGACCGACAATGCATGTGTATAAGGTGGTACATGAAATGAATGGGAACCGGGACGATGAAAATGGCGATGCGACGTGAGATATGAACACAAGAAAGAGTGGTTACTATATCGTCCTGGTATGGTCGACTGTCCGTGCCGTGTGTCGTGTGTGTGTATGTGAGAGTGCGGGGTAATCTGTATGCGTGTATATACTTTGCAATCACCTGCGGGGGTCACGCTCATAAGGAGGCGGCACACGGGCGTTCCCCCGTCCACGGATGGGGGGCAGCATGGAGTGTCCATGGCTAGAGTGAGGTTGGGTTCCAGAACTCGACGACGAGTTGGGAGGAGGCCCGTGTGCAGAGTGAGAGGGAGGGTACGGTGGGTGAGACGAGTGGCCCTGGGGTGTTTGGGGCGATGTGTGTGCCGAGTGTGGCTGGTGGTGTCCGTGCGGAGGAGGTGGCGGGTAGGGGTGACCACTGGGCGCATGCGAGGCGCGTGGGTCCATGGGGTCGCCGGGGACAATGGGAGGGAGACGGGGGAGCGCAAACGACTGCTCAGGTCTGTGGTTGGAAGGAGGAGGCAATGGGGGGCCAGTGGGCGAGTATGAGCGAGACGACGAGTACGAGCTGTGGTGGACGTGTCCACCGCCACCGCGACGATCACGCTCCCACATGGCGCGCTCGCGTTCTCGGTGGATATCACGTTCCCTCGCCATTTCACGCTCCCTTGCGTGTTCTCTAGCAATATCGCGCTCTCTGGCGAGTTCACGTTCCCTCGCCATTTCCATCATCTCGCGCTCACGAAGTATATCCCGGTTGGGGCTGTGGCTCTCCTTTACGCTGGGAGGAGGCTGGTCACCATAGTCCCGGCGGTAGGTCGACTCGGAGTAGTGTCGCCGACTGGGCGGCCCCGGGAGGGCTGGGAAGCCGTCATCGGCACCGTGGTCGCGAGGGTTTGACCACCTGAATCCTGGCGGGCTTGGCGCAGATGTGGGCCGGCCCGCATGACCAAGGGAGAATGCCGACAGGTCGGAAGACGGCGAAGGAGCTGAACGTTTCAGCCACGCACGACTTGCCAAAGACTCACCGCTAAAGTCCAACTTTGAAGAGATGTGGTTGAGCTCAAACAAGCCGTCATCCCTGCCGTCACGCCAGTCGGTGGTGCGAGCGCGCTTGCGCGGCACCTCGGGTGAACGCTCGCGCTCGGACAGGTAGGGGTGGTGGTGATGATGGTTGTTGTTGTTGTTGTTGTTGTTGTGGTACTGGTGATGCCAGACGAGGTTGCGGGCTGGGCGGCCGTAAGGCGGCGCCGATGCGGGACCTGCTGCCATTGGGGCGTAAAGAAGGTGAGGAGGTTGGGCACCACCGGCCGTGCCACGACCGACGATGGGTGACGATTCGGGTTCGGCCCGGCCTGGAGGCGCATTGTATGAAGCGACGCTTGCCCGCCGTCTACTCGAGCCCTTGCCGCCATTGGGGTCTGTGCGGAGCTTGACCTTTAGTCCCTGGTTGGCAAGGTGTCGGGTCAGAGCAGTGCTCTCGTGCATGCCCTTGAAGAGTTTGGGCGAGAAGACTTCGAACGGTGCCGAGACTACATGGGTGATTTCCGAAATGCCCTCGCTGCAGGGTTTGTCAGTTGTTGTTTTGTCGATTACATTACTACTCACGGAGCAGTCTCGTAGAGGGTAAACTTGAGACGGAAGACGCCTGGGAGACGGACGCTGAGCTTTGGGAAGATGCACAGAGCACCGGGCGTCCCATCGAGGTGTTTCAGCCGCTCAGGTGTCTGGATGACCTCGCCCGATGTGGGCTCAGCCCCAGTCGGTGTCTTGATGGACGCGTACTTTTCGCCATTCGATGCCTCGTTCGGCGAGCTGGGGTCTGCAGCCACAAGAGAGGCGCGGATAAAGAACGATGTAGAGTCGAGAAGTTGGCTTTCAAATGTCAGCCCCCAGCATACAGGGTCGGTACTCACGGAAATGTGCCGGCTTTGGACGCGAGCTCGACAACAGGAGGCGGATCAACCGGTCGGCGGTCAACTGATCGTCAGTGTGTTTGTACGCATTTGGCGCACGTACCAGTGTCATTCTCCTCCTTGTATGAGCACAGACGCGCACGCTCTGGCTGCTGGCAGACGAGGAGGATGAGCCTGGCGTTAGTTAGTGACTAGAGTGACGGCGATGAATAATAAGACCTCCATGCACTCACTGAGAGAGATCGGCTTTTCTCCGCTTGGCCTCTTCAGAGTCCTCTGCGGGCGTCGACTCTGACGAGCGCGCGCGCACTGGGGGCGTTGTTGTTGCCGGCGGCTGGGGGGTAGCAGGGGTGACAGCCGACGGCGCTGCCGACGACGGTGCCGAGTTGGGGCCGTATCGCGTCGCCGGTGTTGTCGAGCCTGTCGATGACGACGCCGACGTCGACCGGTAGCTGCCGCCGGGTATTGACAGCGGCGGTTTCTTTGTTGTGCCCATGTATGTATGGATCGAGGAGGATAAGAGCAACAGAGTCGACTTGTTGGACAGGGCCGGCTTGTGCGTGTGGATGTGCCGGCCTCTTGTCGTCGTCGTCTTCGTCGTGGTTGCCGTGGGCGGTATGGCTGGAGATGTAGTGGTGGTGATCAACGCAATCAAGTGATTCCAGACCCGAGATTGGTGATTATGTGTGTCTTTTTAAACGGACGTGCTCAGATGAGTTAAGTCGCGAGATGGGGGGAGGACGGACGTTGTGGGCGTGGGAGTTTGAGATGATGAAAGGAAAACGAGCGAGTGAGTGAGTGTCCAAGTACGGTGCCGAATGCGGTTGGTTGTGTCCGAGTTGCAAACCAGCCCAAAAGCGGCGTCAACGACAAGGCGTTTTCGATGGCGTCCAACAAATGTTGGAACGTTGGAACCTAAGAGGTACTTTGGTGCGTTACAGGTGCACACAAAGGTGGGGGAGAGAGAGTACTGTAGAGGAGAGGAGAGGAGACACAGGAGGGAGGGAGCAAAAGGTTAACCGATGGATCAAGATAGGGACGGAACGCCACGATCAAGTCCCAGAGGTCTCGGTGAGAGTGGGCTCTAGGGATGAGAAGTGGACAAAGGGTCGGTAGAAGGCGCCGAGGTGAGAATGTTGTTGTTGATTCTTTGTGCACGTCCAAAGATGTCGGGGATGCGGAGGACGATGAAACCAAACAGTGCGGAGCACAAGCGAACGGTATACCCGGTGGCAACAACCACAAACGAAACCAGGACTTGATAGCTAGACGTGCTTTAGGCCGTGGAGGCGAATGGAGTGCGGAGACTAGAGACTAGTGGCTAGCGGCTAGAGGCGTAAGAAGGGGTGACGACGTCGGATGCTTTGTCGTCGGGTCTCTTTATACTATAGACGCGGCGGGAGTCAAGTGGGACAAAGTGTGCGGTAGCAACACTCTTCTACACAAGACAGAGATAGTGAGTGAGAGGGAGGAGGAGAGATGGAGTGAGATGCGAGATCGCGAGAGGAGAGATGGAGAGATGTGGAGAGATAGAACTAAGCTCTATTCCAACTCTGTTCCAACGTTTGCATCTCAGGTCTGGTCGGTACCGTACGACATGTTATTCTCTCACATCAACGCAACGGTCCAGTATGGTTTCGGCGGCAACATAAGGAACTGTTCTCTTTCTGTGGGCAAGCAGGCCACAGGCGACAGGCGACAGGCAAGAGGCGACAGAGCGGTATGTCGCCCGTGCTGCCGTGCTGCCATGTCGCCGTGATGTCCGGGAACGTCGCGAAATCAAATCATAAGGCTATAAGCTTTGTGTTTTCCCTCTCATGCTCTCGTCAAGACCGAACGAGCTGGAGCAGGGAGCAGGGAGCGGGGTTGCGCGCGGGGTGCCAAAGAGCTTCTTGTTCTGGTGCGTGATCGGAACGCTGTACGGCATCGCTGCAGCATACAGTACATTTAGGCACCCGTTTTTTTTTTCCTTTGCGTTTGTGCTATCCCCTCTTGAATGCATGATGAATGCTGCTGTCACTGCCCGTCGCCGCATGCTGCCGTACACGACTATTCTGCGCATTGCTCTGGGCTACTCTGCATGCGATGCCTGAAAAGCTATTTTGCCTCCAGTGCCGTAGACTCTGCGCATAATTAGCCTTACTGCGTCATTAGGGCATTCGGTTTCTGGGCCGCTGGACTCGCAAGCTCATGTCGAACAGGGGTAGAAGAGAGAGAGAGGGAGAGAGGAAGCGAGAGAGAGAGAGAGAGTACGCATTGAAGCTTCCAGGCGCGAGGCGCGAAAGCACATCTGGTGCCAAAGCTAAACCGGCCTACCCCTCGATCCCATTGCACTTTTTTTCCCTTTCCCTTGGAGCCGAGAGACTTGAGACTTGAGCGAGATCTCGATAACCTCTTTCCAGTCGCAAGCGTCGTCCATCTCATGCCATCCCATGCCATCCCATGCCATCTCACCATCATCTCATTCGCTTGGAGCCTTTTTTTTTTAGTTTAAACCAGGGGAACTTAAGGGCAAAGGTGGGTGCACCCGCGTTGGGTCGATTTTGTGATCATGTTCAATTTCTTCTGCAAACGCGTTCCCGAGAGCTTGCTCTCCCCTTGCTTGACATGTTCTGTGATCCTATTGTTTGAGCCCGCGCCCGGGGTAAAGCGAGAGCGAGAGGGGAGAGGCTGCTGGCCTGAAAGGAGACCGCATTGAAGGAGCTTGGTCTGTGCCGGCCTCTCCGGATGTGACACCCGGCAACCCTAAAGGTCCATGTTGCGTGTTTGCATTCACTGATGTGGTTCCGGCGTTTCTCCTGTAACCCGTTTCGTGTCAGCGGTCGGGCGCTCCGGCGGTGGCCTGCAGTGGACTGCGGCGAGATGACGCCAGGTAGCCATGTAATCCGACTGGATCGGCTTGGCCAGAACGGCCAGAGCAGCGGCAGCGGCATGCGCGCGGAACTGTGTAGCTCTGATCTGAGGTCAAAGGGGGGCAGGAGGGAAAGTTTGGCTGCTGCAGGCAAAGAGGCAAAGCAGGCAAAGCAGCGGGCAGCGGCCGGGCCGGACGAGCCGCCAGACATGATATTACTGTATGCATGCCAACATGCGACACTGGCCGGCATGCAGCGCGCTGCGCGAGCTGCATCCGAGCCCGATTCATCACCGATTCATCACTTTCATCACTTTTCCCCTCGTGTTCCTCGGCGGGACAGGCGGTATGAGATCACCGTATTGTTCACCGAGATGCCGGATGCACGACGATTCACATGCGATCTCACACCGAGTGGCAGACTGTTTGTTTGTTTTTGGTCGCCACCCGCAAAGCATCTTTTCTTTCCATGCATGGAGAAGTGCGGTACCACGACCCGAGTGACCCCAATGCGGTGCAAGCAAACTTTGCTTCCCAGCTGGAATACAGCATGCTCGGTAACAACGTTGTCACCTCGACGCTCCAGAATGATAGACTCGAGCTCTAAGCTTTATGGACCATTTCTGTTTGGCTCTGGCTCCGAGACTTTTTAGTTGTCGTTCCACTGTTCCACCCCTTGTGCGCGTTCAGGGCTGCACAGGGACTCCGTTCCTTGGACTTACGTGTTGAGCCAGCTCCCTCGCTACAGTTCCTGCTGTTCCATGATCAATGAGCATGCATGTCAGATCCCAGTGTAGCAATTGGGTAGTGTTGGCTTGCTGTTGGCCGCTGCGATGCGTGCAGTGGGAGCGGTGGGAGCAGTGGCGAGGGCTGGCTACGGTGTCTACAGCTCCTGCTGACGCAAGACCTTCGTAGTACCCGCCTGTACCGTCCTTCTGGTCGCACTACGTACACACTACATGCATCACATGTGCGCGGCAGCCGGCATAGCCCCGGCTGTTGTGCTGCATTGCCGGAAACATGACACCATGTCCTGCTTGGCGCGACTAGTGAGACCTTTGGAATGCATGGGAACGACATCTGGACGCTACGGATGCAATAATAACGACACGAAGGGAATCGGCATTCCCACCGACTGCATTCCAACATTTTTCGCTTTTCGTTTTTTGGCTTTCTTCTGGCCTCTGGCCTGGTGTTGCAGCCTTCTGGCTTCTGGCTTCTGGGCTTGCCGAAGGCAGTGCGTGGCGCGCGCGACCTGACCCCGAGTATTGGCCCCGATCCCCCGAGTACCAGCAGGGCTGGGGGGGGGCTGGGAAGCGAAGGCAGGGAGAGTCGTGTAGGGCTGCTAGACGCATACCAGGGGTTTCTCGGGGTGCTGGTAAATTGCTAGCATGCTAGTGCATCAATCGGTGGTATTGCACTAGCGCAGAACCAGAGCGTCAGCGCGTGTCGTAAACGATACTGTATGCGTCTGGTATACTGCGGTGTCGGGTGATCCAAGCGCCACGCCGCCACGCCGGCGAGCGCCACGCCGGCGCAGCAGGAATGGTATGGTATACCCAGTTCGGGCAAGGGTACTGAAGACAGCACGCAGGTCTGGTGACGCGCGCGCGAGGCCAAGCGACCATCCGAGGTGGAGCAGGGTGTGGCGGGCGAGGCGTAATAGATGACATTGAATAGAAAATCCAGCGGCCAGTACCCTCAGCGCAGACGCCACGGAATCACGCGTGCCCTGATTCTTGGGACGCAAGGTCGGGGGTTGGGGTCGGTCGCGCGCCATCCGTTGGATCCTGTTACGTTTTGCTGCCTGCGTTGCATTTACGTTGCATACGTTGCATACGTTGCATGCGGTCCAGGTCGGGCCGGCTCCTGGAGCTGCGACCTGGAGCAGGGTCGGTCTGTTGCTCCGGATGCGACCCTGTTGTGCCCTCAGCCGAGCCTGGAGCAGCTCGAGCTCCACTACTCATTCCACGGGATATCCTGACGTTTGGTGTTTTTCGCTTTAGAGTGTCATCTCTTCATTGAGCATTGACGATTGTGACATTGTCACCGTGTCGCCCCTGGGGCTAGCTCTTGTAGCGCAGCTAGCTCTCGTAGCTCGTCGCGTGAATGCTGCTACTGCTCTAGGCGGGTATTGTCCATTGAAACATGAGTCATTGACCGACGCTTACCGTCGCTGACCGACACGCCGCTGGCTTACATCACTCCCCCTCGAAGTCTCCCGACGTCCCCTGTGTCAGATGCCGGGAATGTGGCGGAAGCAGGATGAGCTCGAGGCTCGAGACGAAGCAATGAAGCTCGGCGAAAGCACAGACAAGAGCGCGAGCTGTCGCCCCGGCACACACGCACCAGATCTCGCGGGCCAGCCACATGCCAGGTCGCGGGACCGGGAGCTCCACCGACGAAACGGGGGAGCCGCCTCATGATTGACTGAAACGATCCTGCCGAGCTGGGTTGGGATGATCGAGCACACCACGCGCGACCACGACGCCGGACACGCGTTGGAATCAGGTCGGGACCGGGGGCATGTGGGGCTGCCTCAGCCGAGGTAGACCCGGTGGATTGCATGGGTGGCATGGTATGATGGCATGATTCAGGAACAGTGTCCGGAATGTCCGGAAGGTGAGGCATTGCTGCACGCGAGCAATCTGCTTTGACACACGAAACGCTGCTCCAGCACAGTGGCCCGCAGAGGTGACAGCTACGGCTGACGGCTATGAGTGACCACCGACGGCAGACGGAGATGAATGCCAACGGCAGACGGCAAACTGTATGTGTACCACACATCCCGTCCACAGTACGGTTTAATGTACGTTTACTCTTATTGTCGCCGAGATCTGCGCTGCGTCCCGGACATGTGCCCAAGCCAAGCCTCTCGGCAGCGCCGTCCGTCTTGACGTCTTGGCAGCACAAACGTGTCCCGCGGAATGGGTGGGTGGCGAAAAGCGAATAATCATGATCATGGATCATGGATCATGGATCGAATACATTGAGATCAAGATGACAATTAACAGCAGCAGCGGCAGCGAGCCGGAGAATACGAGAGCAAGTAAAGCATATCTCCCCGGACCGGGATAGGGGCGAGGCGTATCCGGCTGCTGGGATGGCTGGGATCGCGGAGACTCTTGCTGTCGACGGCAGCACAGCAAGAGGAGCGCAGGCTGGTGCCCAGTGAAAACACCGTGTGGTCACTCACACTTACGCACACGCATGCGACTGATCTCGGCGGAGCTGCGCGCTGCGCAGCATTCCGGGGGACGCGGACAGGCTCGTGGGATCCGATCTGTGATCTCATCTGGCACGATCATGAGAGGGGGACCGCATTGCCACTCACCACCGTGACGTGCCGGACCGCCCCACGCAGCAAGCGCTTACGCAGCGCGCAGCTGGATGTGTGCCTGCCTGCCAAACCCAAACCGAGACGAGCTTCCTGGGCCCGCAGAAGCGGCAGAACGGCGCAGAACATTGAACATTGGCGGCAAACATGGTCGCTGCACCGCATGACACCATGGCAGGCCAGGCACGGTCGAATCTGCGGCAACGTAAGGACGTCGTGGGTGAGTTCAATCTTGATGTAATGTGAGAACAGCATGCACTGATGTTTGCTGCTGTAGGTTCAATATCTTGAGGAGTGAGGGATTATGGGTATCGGTACGAGCGGCGTAAACCTCCGGCGAGTGAACCTACGTCCTCGGAGGCAAGTGACGCTTGCTGTGCAAGCTTGTAAATACCTCAGATCCAATCCCCGCCCCGTGCGGGCCAAGTGCGTGACGCCCAGGTCCGGAATGAAATGGAGTTGTCGAAGGCTGAAGGCTGAATGCTGGAGCTGAACGAGGTTGTAAATGAGGATAAGAGGTGGCGACGGGGCTGGTGGCGGCGAGGGCACCGGAAGTCGGTCCGCTAGGCTGGTTCCAGCGCGACTGCTTCCGAAGGAAAGAAGTACTGAAATAGCACGGCGCACCGCCGTTCTGCGCAGTCTCTGCCGCAGCGCAATGCAAGTCGCACGCACAACTTGAACTCATTGTCGCCACTGGCTCAGTGGCTTGCGGCGAATGGATAAGCTCCACAATGTGCCCAATCGAGCAGCCACAGCCCGTGGGCAGATCTGATTCCCGGTGCCGGCTGGTTCCTGGTACGAGAGTGCGCGTCCGTCCAGTGTCTGTGCCAGTGTCCGCGCCCATGATCCACCTCCAGCGTCCGTGCGGCTGTGGCTGACGGGCACGGGAACGCGCGAAACGAACTCTGAATCGCACTGGAGTGACACACTCATGAGCTGATGAATTGAGAAACTCTGAAAGTCGCGCAAGTCACGAAACTAGTCACGACTGACAAAACGCAGCCCAAACCAAACTGTAGACTCTACAGACTCGCCTCAACCTCGCCTCAAAACTCTACCTCTCGCTCTCGCTGATCAAACCTTGAGTGATGCCGGAAGAGGGAAGCCCGGCGAGCCCGGCGAGCCCGTACGCCACCCGGGCACCGGGCACGGGGGAGGGTTTAGTGTTCAACTCTGTTCCGTATGTCCAACTCTGTCAGCGTTTGGCCAACTTTGTGTCCAACTTTGGGTCTATCGGCGTCGGAGAGCAAGGAATAGAGAGTGCTTCCGATGCACAGGACGTTCCGTTCCGCCGTGCCGTGGCGCCGTGGCGCCGTGCCGTGCGTTCTGCGTTTCGAGCTCGGTCGCTGCACTAGTCTCAGTCGAGGAAGCTTGGGTCTGTGACAGCCCTCAGCATTAGGCTATGCGCGTGGCTCGCTGCTGTGACACTGGGCTAACGGCTAACGGGACCACCGTCATGCAGCCACTAGCGCCCCCGTTCCCGGACTCGGTCGCCCTTCCGCAC